>OX596357.1:11412500-12612500 GCA_951394395.1 Colostygia pectinataria | reverse complement strand
AAACTGATACTTTCCAACTTGTTCTTAGCAATTTTGAGAATCGTAAAGACTTGTTAGAAGCAAATTAAGTTGTTGACTAAACTTAAATGTAAAAGCTACAGATTAGAAGTTTATAAAACTAATATAATATTTACACAACAGAACTATATTTAAGTAGAATGAGTAATGAACCTCGCGTGCCGAAAAAACGAGCTAAGTAAGGGCTGAGTAACCTCTTTACTCGCCGCGAATCTCAGTCTGCTCCCAACCGGGGGGCGGTGTGGTGGTGTGGCAGTGCCTAAAATCGGTTTGCCGCGTGCTTATCAAATCATTCATTTTAGCGCGGCTTAATTTTTTTTAAAAATACAAAACAAATGACGGGAAGGGTGGGATGGTTAAAGGGAAACATTAATCAAATCCAAAAAAATATATATACAGGGTCATTCATTATCAACCTGACAAACTTAAGGGATAGGTTCCACAATAAAAAAATAAAAATATGTACCTATATTTTTTTTTTTATGTATGTTTTGTCTTAAACATCACAAGTAAACAAAAAAAAATCGATTACATTTTTCCGCTCAATTATTATTTATCATTGTTGGGAATCGAGTTAAGCGACGTAATAATGAAATATTCGCATGTGCGCGCCCCGTAGCGGGTCAAGGACACGCGCAGGTCAAGGACGCGCGGGTTAGTGACCCGCACTTCATTGACGCGCGGGTCACTAACACGTGCCGAGCGCTGCCTTTTCGATTTCTAACAAGGATAACTAATTATGAAGCAGAATTACGTATTTTTTTTTTAATTTATAAAAAAAAAACATTTTGAAAAAAAAAAATGTACAAGTATTTTTTTTTTATGTGTGGAACCTACCCCTTAAGTTTGTCAGGTTGATAATGAATGACCTTATATAAATGATCAGTTTTGCATGAATATTAATTTTATAAGCTATCATTATGAATCGTCACTAACAATTTTATTTATTATTAGGTACCACTACCATTCAATTCATGACATACTTACCTATCTATCTACTTTTTTAATATAAATACCGAATGCATAAACCTCGGCCTTTCTCCATGTTGCAATACCCTAATAACAGGGTTCATGTGTGATACTACTTATTCTGTAACAACTACATAATGTACCATATGACAGCAATAAATGTATTGATTGATTGATTGATTGATTGAAACGGGGGCAAGCACCCGTTCCCCACGTCTTCTTCTTTTTTTTAAATGACCTCTATGGCTGTGTTTGCCACGTCACGTCATCCGCGTGTCATGCCCGCGACATAAATAAATGGTAAGTTAATAATGGTAAATACTTTCCCAGGCAAGATCTATCACAAAAAGATTAACTATAGATAATCGTATTAAAATTTTGTTAGCTAATACTATAATACCACCAATTTACATCACAATCTATTGTGTAATGATATAACAGCAAAAGTGTACATTGACACAGTAAATGTAATAGGTCACTTGACTTTATTAACGTTTAAAGTGGGTCTTTCCAAACGAGCGAATGTAGCCGTCAAAGAAAGGTTTTTTTTTATATTTTCATTGATTAAGTACGTTGTAATCATCATCATCATCATCAGCAAATAAACGGACACCGAAGAAATATATATAGATAGTTTCCAGAACAGCCAGAATATTGGTACCGCATAAACAGAGTTGCTGGCGAAAGCTAGTAGGTGTAAATACTTTGAAAATAACTTTTACTGTAAATTAGGTTTTTAACAATGAAAGTTGTATGCTATTATTTTTACGATAAGGTAGCATTGGGGTACCGCACTTGGAATCCCCACATCGTACATTTACTGTGTTTTTCTTTATTTTTTGATATATTTTGTATTCCTTTTTTTTCTCTTTATTGTATATTTTGTTTTTAGATGTTTATAAGTGTGTTATAGTAGTAAATAAATGTATATCTATGTCTATGTCTATGTCTATGTCTACATCGCGGGAAGTCGGTAGATGGTAAAAATCTCTCGTCATAGCGCTTTTTAAGAGAGGCCTAGCAGTGGACGTCTATTGGCTGATAATAATAATGATGATGATGGGGTACCGTAAAACGCCCGTCTGCAAAGACCTTTCCAAACAGTACCGGAATTCGCACCGCAATGACTCTCAACTTCTGTATCTGTTACTATTATGTGGGTTCAGACTTAAAGTGTATCATTATTACGCAACTAATGGACAGCCACACCGACACCAGAAGTGCATGTAGTGATTCATTAACATTATCAGCCAGTAGACGTCCACTACTAGTTTTTTATTTTTTATGTCAGCAAGTGACAAGACAATCAAGGTGCCCGCCTGATGTCAAGCACCACGCCTGACTAATAAAGATGCAGTGCCACCCAAAGCTTAAAGTTTTTAAGTGTTTGCGTGGCACTGCACTGCGCTTATCACCCCGAGACATTGTTGTTAAGTCTCTTTCGTCCAGTAATTTCATTTTCATTTGCTACAGTGCCCTTCAAACCTAAACACAGTGCAGCTTGCACACTGCTGCTTGGAGGTAGAATATCTGACACTGCGGTGGTACCCACCAAGACGGACTCTTGCTGAAGAGCTTTTGCCCTGCAGTTGGCACGGCTAAACATTTATAATAATAATAAACTAGAATAATGTCACGAGCTTAATCCGCGAATCATACACCGATTTTCTACGACCGCTAGAATGTCAGTCCATCGAGCAGAGGGACTTGCTACACACTTCACTACATAAATAGTTCCGACCGATGTAGCGCAGCGGGCGCAGGTCCGCCTGCGACGCAGAGGTTGCGGGTTCTATTCCCGCCTCGAAACAAAGGTTTGTACGATCTACAAATATTTGTTCCGGGTGTTCTGGGTATTTTCTATATATAATAAAAAATATCTATCTATGTATTGTATTGCATTAAGTATATATCAGTAATAGAGCTCTGTTTAACAGCAGCTTACCTTGGGGCTAGATGATGCTGTGTGGATTGTCCAGAATTATTTATTATTTATTATTATTTATTAGTTTTTACACAAATTAAGAGAGGTTCAAACCCAGCAGTTGGTGAAATCGAGTTCAATTCAGTAAAAGTTTATGATCAGCAAAGATGTGTTAATTTTTACAGAAAAATAGAGTCGCTGTTATTAATTAACATTATGTATTACTAAAATTTTCATGAAACAGATTCAAGACCTTGAAACATTAAATAAGATAATATATTTTTTAAAAGGTCTATATAAATTAATTAAAGTTTACTCTAAAACTACTGCAATAATGTTAATACATGCAAAAAACCAGTCCAATTCTATATTCAACTTCGATTGCAATTTTATAATCCATGAAATGAATATTCAAAGTTTATAAACTTAAACCTTCTTATCTACCTAGTTACTTAAATATGTGTAAACTTTACTAAAAAATAGTGCAATAAAGATATTAAAATGCAAATGAACCCGTTCCATCTCTCATTATGTTCATCTCAATAGGTCACGCTTGCAAACGTGTTATAAATTATCATGACACACTGCATTTAACGGTCGGATTAATACCTCATTATAACTGTCTACTCTAAAACACAAGGACATCTCGTACAGTCCTACATTTTAAAGGCTTGATTTAGTGCTCTACTCCACTAAATAATTTATTTTTATAAAAATAACAAAACAAATAAAAACTAAATTATTGTAACAAAAAAAATGCAACCACTCAGCATTTGCAACAGATTTGCATGGTGCCTATCTGTAGCGCTGGTTTTTGTGTATGTTTCCGATGTTCCGGGTATCCGGGGAAGTATTTTAGCACCATACATTTTTCTGCCGCCAAGCAGTGCTTGCTTTGCTTCGGTAAATCACAGGCAAATGAAACTTTAGATTTTTTTTTTTTATAAAGTTGAAGTGGCAACCAAGCGTACGGCCCACAAGATGGTAAGCGGTTACCGCAGCCTATGGACGCTTGCTATACCAGAGGTATCACTCGCGGGTCGCCACCTTGAGGCTAAGATCGAAAGCCTCATGTGCCAGTAATTTCACCGGAAACCACACCCATCACACCGGAACACAGCATCACCAGAGCACCAGATGTAGGTGTATGTCTCGGGGTGACAACATGTAAGTAATATCTCTGATGTTGCAAGCGTACATAGGTTACGGTAACCGCTTACCATCAAGTGGGCGTGTGCTTAGCTACCACTTTAGTGGTATAAAAATGCTTATTGACAGGTTGGTAATTCAAAATCAGATTGCAAGCGATTTACGTAACAGGCAGTCCAGAAGCAGACGTCTGAGTTATTTGGTTGACTTTCAACTTTTGTCGCAACACACCATAATGAACCAAGAGTGAAGATGAATCAAAAAGATTAATAAACAATAGTTTTTGTTTACATAAGTAGGTAATTGCACAACCTTCAGGACTTCCGGGTTATTTCCGGACCGTGTGAAGTGGAACTTATTACCATAATAGCGTTTTATAATACTGTAGATTTAGTGAGATTTAGACTGATGCCAGACGGGATGTTTTGGTGGTAACGCGCTAAACAACGGGACAATGACCTTCGATTTTATTTTGTTTAAATATTGCGGTAGTATCTAACCAAGAAATTACACTATTTAGATTTTACGCAAGCCCAAAGCAATTCATCCACCATCCGCATTGGGTCCGCGTGGTGGATTATAACCCATCACTCTCGCTTGAGAGTAGGCCAATGCCCAGGAATTAGAACATTAGAAGGCTGTCATGATGAAAGCAATTCATGTGTTTTAATTATTTTTATTTTAAAAATATAGTTGTTTTGCTGAGTATAATGCAAACAGGATTGGCAACGTGGAACTGGCATAAACTCCTTGAGATATATTAATATGATTAAATAAAGACATTTTTGCTGGCAATACCTATACCAGAAATATCATTCTGGCATTGCCAAGTGGTCATCTACCAGTAGTTTCATAGATACCTTTCAAACCGCAAAAAAGTACTTAAAGTTAAAGAAAAAATCTCTTTATTCAATCATATTATCACAAGGATCATTAGAAACGTCACGCAACGACTACCCAGTCTTCGTTTTCAGACGAGATTTAACACAAAAACATTCTATAAGTACCTGAATACTGCAATTCTTAAGCAAACTGCACTGCTAGTCGTTTTTTTTGTGCTTTTTAGTTGGTCAAATCGACGTATATTAGTCATGCATGTAACAATACATTTATAAATCATAAAATAAAATGAGTAAAAACATTTGGCTTTCGTCGCGTTCTGTGAACACGAGTGCTCGATTATACCATTAATGTAGTCGTAATGGGTCTTTACCGCAGTTATTATGTCATTTCTACCGTTATTTTAATGTATTCTTAAATTAAATTGTATAATTGCTGTACTAACGTGAGAGCTTGTGCGTTTTGTTTAACCTATGACCTCAAAAAAAAAATATAAATTAGGTATGTAAGTTTAGTAAAACAACTTTGCGAAACACATATTTTTGAAAAGTTATGTAGAAAGTTTTTAGTTAGGAAGGTACTTGCGGCACAGAACAAAATTAAATACTAGTGCTTACTACGGATTTTACATTGGGTTATTGGTAACATAATAATGAAAAGCATTTCCAGCAAAAAAAAAAAAACGGTTATCTTGAAGCAAAGTTTTTTTATTACTGCCATCTAGAGGATTTCAATCGTACCAGGAGCTCTACCAGTTGTCCTAAAAATTAAATTTTTTTAGAGAGCCTGTTTATAGCATTTGTTTAAACCAAACAGCATAGATGTCACTGTTATCAATTTTAGTACATTTTGTTGGTAGAACCTCCGGACCTTGACCAATACAATTTAGGAGTCTTCAAGGCAGTGAACAGGTTCTTTCTAGGCAAGTGTGCTCCATCATCGACCACACCATCACTTTCTATCAGGTGAGGTGGTGGTCAAACGCTTGCCTAAAACCAATAAAAAAAAACCCTAAACAGACTGAACGTATATAATATATATTTATACAGCTTTTTTAATTGAAGGACAAGCAAGAATAAACCAGGTCTGGGTCCCCCTGTTAGTGACGGGCGACAAAAGTTTCTCTACTTTCGTTACTGACAGGGTGACAAAAAAATAAAAGTGCGATCTGTCACCTCGAGGGGACAAAACTAGGTGACAGATGGGAATAATCCAGTAATATTATGGATGACTCGTGCGTGCCACGCCCCGCAATTTTATTTGCTTTGCGTTTTTATTCGAACTTCCTTCTGATCTTCCTGAAACGATATGAGCAGCTTTATATTTCCAGTTTGAAGGGTATGGTTACCAAAATTACAGCCTAGGCACATGAGACTTTCCATCTAACGTTTCAGAGTAACACGCAAGTGATATCTATGATGTTGCATGCGTACATAGGCTACGGTAACCGCTTACCATCAAATAGGCAGTACGCTTGGTTGCCAGTTGCCACTAAAATGCTTTATCTACATGGAGCCATTCTGTTTTATATTGTGTAAAGATGAACGTTGTTCGTCCAGTAGCGCGATGGGCAGACGATATAACAAAAATCACGGGCCGAACCTGGATGAGACTAGCACAGGACCGAGAGGTATGGCACATACAAAGAGAGGCCTATACCCAGCAGTGGGTAAAATCGGGCTGCGGATGATGATGTTTTTTTTTTTTTTTTTATACAACTGAAGTGGCAAGTAAGCGTACGGCCCACAAGATGGTAAGCGGTTACCGCAGCCTATGGACGCTTGCAATACCAGAGGTATCACTCGCGGGTTGCCACCTTGAGGCTAAGATCGAAAGCCTCATGTGCCAGTAATTTCACCGGAAACCATACCCTTCACACCGGAACACAGCAATGCGAGCATTACTGCTTTGCGGCAGAAATAGGTATGGTGGTGGTCCTTCCCCGGACGAGCTCTATCACAGAGAACTCTACTACTCTTGATGATGATGAAAGATTGGTTATACAGGGATTTCTCACATTCCAGAAAAAACCTGAGCCTCCAACCAGTAGACAAAGAAGAAGATGCCCACCTCTTCACGTACCGCGACCTGAACCGCACGCACGTGTCGGTGGTGCTGGCGCAGAGCGTCGACCACCTGGTGGACAGCGACTCGCCCCAGAACGTCGTCAAGTTCAGGCTGGGCTGCGACTTCGATGCTGGTGATGACCTTGTAAGTAACTAAGGCATTCAAGAACCCTAAAAAAGCTTGGGACGAATGTGCTCCAACTCTACTTGGAATCCATAACAATAGCAAGGGTAATACCAAAAAAGCGATAGGAACCCAGCCGGTGTTGTTGCCAGTTCTTTTACGGCATGGGCGCGTTGGAACTGGTGTAAATTTTCCTAGCTTGTAAGACGTTTCAAAGTGATCCTTGTGATTCTACTGAATAAATAATTTTTGATTTTGATTTTTTGATTCTACTTGAGTGTGTATCGAGACAAGCATCGATTTTAGACAGTTCTTTATAGAAAAATTACATCAAATCGATTCTTTATGGTTCTTGAATACGTGCCTAACTCCCTAATTTTTAACATAACATCTTTAGTGCTAATTTATTTTAAATAATAACTATTGGAAATAGAGACTATTATGCCTAAGGGCATGTCTATTTATGTTCGGACAACAGATTTGTATGTTTAAGAATATGGGAATTTAACATTATGGCTACAATATTTTAGGACTAGCATGTTATGTGTGACTAATGTGATGTTATGGCATTTATTCCAAAAACAAAAAAATATATTGGCAGACGTTTTACATACCGCCATTTAGCCCCAAAACTATATATTGCCCGGAGGCTTATTCGCTATGACCTAGAAGATTCCGTACCAATAACGTTTGGTAACGTGTTCTATACGTGCCATGGTGTGAAATTGTAAAATTGTTATCCTTATCTGTGTTGTTTCAATAGTGATAGTTTCGCTATTGAAAGGTTGACTTTAAAAACAGTCAGACGAGCCCTAAAACGTGGCTCGTCAACAACGATTCCACGCAGATATCGTAACTAGCCCGCGTTTGGTCATAGCGAATAAGGCTCCTGTACTAATTGTCAACTTGAGCATTCGTCCAGCAATTTTTACTTGATACAGTGCCCAGATGCTTTCACGTACCAACTTTTTAAAAGTTTTTAGGCCATGATGACGGAGGTATTTGCTGACCACTGTCTAATACAAACTAACTTACTTCCTTACTACTTATTGGAGGAAAAACTTTAAAAAAAACATCTGACACTCTTACCTACTATACGTAAAAGTAAACGATAGATTTTTCCTGATAGTTCCGAGAGTAAATACATAAACATTTATTCAGTTCTTATATTCATTTGGTTATTTTCAGAGATTTATAATTGGGTTAATTTTATTCAACTAAGTGCTTTTCTCGTAGCTTATAATATCTGTTTTAACCTTTTAATCAAAGAGAAACCTTTATTTAAGCCTAGAATAAGCAAACACCAGCCCACGTTATTTTCTGTATTTATAACTCTATTTCTTGTATTTTATTTAAGTAGGTGTTTGTTTGTTAACTTACTCGCCTCTTATCGACTGAACCAACTAGAATTATTCAAACAAATACCGGAACAAATTGTGATAAAATATTTTAGGATTATTCTTACAAAGTATTACAGGCTAGAAAAAAAATAAGTATTTAATTAGAATAACAACATGTATTAAATAATGAAATATTATAAACTATTACTATGTTGCAGCGCCCTTCAGGGTTCATGTACTAACAATTAGATAAAAAATATATTGATATGTGCAATGTGCATGCGAGCAATGAATAAATAAAAATGTAATAAAACATCGTCAGGAAATCGACATGTCCATTAATAAAAAAATCAAAAGACCATGTGCCATCCACCAATCCGCATTATTCGCGTGGTGAATTAAGACCCAATCACTCTTGCTCGAGAGTAGGCTAGTGTCCCTGCAGTGGGTAAATTAAAAGGCTGTCATGATGAAGCAAAATTGCTAAGGGGAGCCGTCTGGATCGGGAAAGCTGAAATCCTGTGTGGGGGTACGAGTTTTGTGTGTGTCCCCTACTCTAATGATAGGTAATCTTCATGAGGGGACACAAATAATATTATTAAATTGTTCCACATACTGTTTAATATTTCCACTTTAGCTTAATGAGTTACATGTCTGAACCTAGCGAGTGGGGAGAAACGACTGGCGACGCGGCACATAAAACCTACGCGTCAGCCCGATTTCCTGTGGCTATACCTAGTCGCCACAGTACTCCCCCTCTTACAAAATTTAAAAAAACTTACAAATTTTAAGATAAACTATGCCAATGAACTTTATTACTACATTGTACAGAGTCTATGAATACAAGTGCGACACACGTGCAAATTTGCTGCGTTGCAAGCTCGCTACTTTACACTGTATGTGTGCGCTCGAGTCTCGAGTTACAGTTCGCGTTATCGCCGTGGTGTTCTACCTAAACTACCTATGCGACACATTCCACGAACTAAAACTGATTCTAAAAATAGATTGTACCTAGTTACAAACACTGAATTTAAACTTTATAAAAATTTTACACACGCACGCCTGATGATCTGCCTCGTCTAATCTTACACCGCAGCACCTCAAAAATAGCCGTAATTTCCAATATCTTCGGTCTCTATGTAGCGCAGGTACTAGCACAAATAACGGTAACATGCCAGTCACTCGTAGCAGTGGGACTGAGCTATCTCCAGATCCAACACTGATCCTCCGGTGAGCATGCCTTCTCCAACCGGGCAAAACGTTCCTAAGTGAATCTGCAGGTCCAAACTCCATTTTCTTATAGGATTGAGTGCACCTCAGATGTTGCTGGCTCCAAAATATCTTCCTCGCTTCTGCAGTAGACCATGCGTGAACTTCGTTGGCTGGACCGCGGGTTCATCACTTCCAGGCCATACGCTGCCAATACTTCCTTTTGCTCTCACGCTGCTCATATCGGGCTCCACACAAGGGCTTCTGTTGGTGATCAAGACGGTTTCGGCTGACGTCACCTACTGCGCATTCCGTACTGCGTGGCGTCGCTGCGTCGATATTGCATCATCCTGTTCATTGGCTATGTCTTCTTTTTTCTGTGACCTCCCGAAGCGTGGAATTCATCGGGAGGGAGTCGTCTCAACTGCTGGTCTTCTCAGGGTCACCATAATTTCTTAAAATCCTCCGTTGTTGCGCGTGTTCCATCGGGTGGTCACCGCATGGTAACACTACACACCGATATTTGTCGGGGGTCACCACTGTGGGGGTACGAGTGTTTTGTGTGTCCCCTACTCTACTGATAGGTAATCTTCATGAGGGGACACAAAATAATAGTATTAAATTGTTCCACATACTGTTTAATATTTCCACTTTAGCTTAATGAGTTACATGTCTGAACCTAGCGAGTGGGGAGAAACGACTGGCGACGCGGCACATAAAACCTACGCGTCAGCCCGATTTCCTGTGGCTATACCTAGTCGCCACACCTGTAACCCCAACTCTTGTCAGGAAAACACCGTGTGGTTAGCCAGGAGGGGAATTCCATGAGAGTTTTTACAAGATTGAAAAAATAGGTCACAAACTAGCTAGCGTAGGACGGCAATCAGTATCGAGACAAACTACAGGAAAGTGTTTATAATTATACATTTATTTTCTATTACAATACCGCGAATGGCAGTCTAGCGAGATATCAAATAAAGCTGAAATACCTACATCAAAGCCGTTTGATCAAAAGCATAGCATGGATTCTACAAAGTCAATGTTTTGGTATTATAAATTATATTCACATTAAGTACCAGCGCTCGTACTTTAAGGGGAGTTGCACCATCTATAACGTTAATGTCAAATTGTTCAATCGTCGTCGAACAATTTGACGTTAACGTTAGATGATGCAACTCACCCTAAGAGTGTTTGAAAAAAATTCACTTTTTGATTTATAGCTTTGATTTTAAAGACAAACTGTGCTTTTCGGCGGCGAAGCAACCTTACTGGTTTTCAACCATGTTTTCAACAAAATTAATCGGCAATACATGTCATAAATCAGAATACAAACGCTACTAGTGTACGTACAGTACAATATTATTGACGACCGATGTGGCGCAGCGGGCGCAGGTCCGCCTGCGACGCAGAGGTTGCGGGTTCGATTCCCGCCTCGGGACAAATGTTTGTACGATCTACAAATATTTGTTCCGGGTGTTCTGGGTATTTTCTATATATAATAAAAAATATCTATGTATTGTATTGTATTAAATATATATCAGTCATCTAGTACCCATAATACAGCTCTGTTTAACAGAGCTTACTTTGGGGCTAGATGATGCTGTGTGGATTGTCCAGCATTATTTATTTATTTATTTATTTATTATTAAATCAAAGACTGCCTTTGATTATATTGGCTTTTGATTAAACGACTCTGAGTTCGTATTTCAACTTCTAGCTTCTACAATGTGTGTCAAAAAGTACACACAAAAATAGAAAGGTAAACCTTATCGTAAGAAACCTTATGGTATGGTTTGTACGTTTATATCTAAATGTTTGCTATTTCGTTAGGTCTTTAGTTCCTCCTTACGGTATAAATACCAGGTCTTTCTTTGTGCCCTTTTTCTAGATAGAGTGTTATATAAACAAGGAAATAGTTGGAAACCTCATCATATTACATGCAATGAGTAAAAAACCCACGCATGTTGGTACATCCTACAAACAACATTAGCACTCGAAGTGAAACTTACTACTTCGTATCAATGTAGTCATTCCACTGTCGCTTTCAATACCAAACACGACAGGTCATTTACAAGTTTAAATTTTTACGAAATTTTTATTTTTTGACGACCAATGTGGCGCGGTGGGCGAAGGTCCGCCTGCGACGCAGAGGTTGCGGGTTCGATTCCCGCCTTGGGACAAATGTTTGTAGGATCTGCAAATATTTGTTCCGGGTGTTCTGGGTGTTTTCTATGTATAATAAAAAAAAAAATATCTATCTATGTATTGTATTGTATTAAATATATATCAGTCATCTAGTACCCATAATACAGCTCTGTTTAACAGCAGCTTACCTTGGGCTAGATGATGCTGTGTGGATTGTCCAGCATTATTTATTTATTAAAATTGACTAGTTTCCTTTGCATCTACAGAGTAGATTTTTTTATTATAACGACCTTATTGTAACGCTACAGGCATGTTTTCTTTTGTATTATAAGGGTAGGAACAATACTTAACGTTCTATAATATCTCAATTTTTTTTGAGACCTAATATCGAGGGAAGTGTCAGACTGGAGATGATGATGATGATAAACCAACAATCGCAAAAAAACCCAACATATCAAACCAAATAAAACATAGAAGTTTTTTTGCGCATCTAAAGGGCAACGCAAATGCGAAAGTAGCGAGATATACGCGACAGGTGACAGGGGCCCAACCATGAACTCTAATAGCGATTCAAATGAAGACCTAAACTAAATTGTCAAAAAAAATTGTACCATGAAATCAATTAGACAATCATGTCATGGTATACATTTTTTTGACAATTTAGTTTAGGTCTTTATTTGAATCGCTATAAGAGTTCATGGTTGGTCCCCAATAAAAAATCATGTTAAAATATCATGGTACGCCTGCTGTAAATCAGGTCATAAAACGGTTCTGTAAATCTCCCAGGAAAATGAAATATTTATTTGGTTTTCTTAAAAATCGGGTGCATCTATTAAATTAACGACGATTTCATTGTTTAATTTCAGATATCAGCGTACCTGTCTGTGACGGTGTACATCGAAGATGTTAACGACAACGTGCCTACCTTTATAGACACTCCGTACGAAGTCACTGTGGACGAATTGACTCCAACAGGTAATGATAAAATGCTTAGTCTTAGTAATGTCATCATGGATAAGCTTACGTATGCTTGTCTGCTAAAGGTGTATCTGAACATTGAAAGTCAACAACCTACAGGCAGGCAGAAAAATGAGACAGTATTTGTATTTCATTTAGCGATATTAATAAAAAAAGACTTGGCAAGTTACGTTCAAGCGCTTACTAACTAGCGACTTGAATAACCACCATGTTAACCACCCACCAACCAAAGTTAAATAAATTCTCCAAAAAATTTTTGTGATAGCTATAATTTTGAAAAAGGTATTTTTAGGTCCGGGCGGTAGGACTCTTCAGCAAGAGTCGTCTTGATTGTCTTGTCACTTGCTGACAAAAAAAAAAGACTTGATGATATCTACCAATCTAAAACTGATTTTAAAATTTCAGGTCTAACAATATTCAAGGAAGTCCGCGCCTTTGACCGCGACAAGCCGAACACTCCTAACTCGGATGTGCAGTACAGCATCATCTCTGGAGACCCTGAAGGTCACTTCGCGCTGGAGAGCTCGCACAAGCCCGCTCTGCTGCTGACGCGAGCGCTGGACTATGATTCTGGAGATAAGGAGTTCCTCCTTGTTATTTCTGCTTCTGTAAGATAAGTTTTTTAAGATAAGCTAATTTGGTATTCAATTTGTAGATTCATAAACGTTAACAAATTTAAAAGTTTAGTTTTTGATGTAATTTCCACCAGTTTGTTCTCTCCACCTCTTTTTATCTCTTTGCTATACCTTCATCTCTTTTTACAATATGACAGCGATAATTTTTTTATAACTAAATTTTTTTCTTCTTTTTCACCTATCTTCCTATGACGTTTTTTAAGATCATCAGGAAAGATAAAATAAAAGTAAACAAAACAACTTCTTCCAGGACCGAGGCTCCCCGCCCAGAAGCTCAAATGCCACAGTCCACATTATAGTGCAAGATAATGACGACTTACCACCCAAGTTCACGAAGGATGTGTATCGAACGCAAATCCCGGAGTTCTATCCAATACTTGTAAGTAATTATTATCAATATTTTGTTACAGACAGACTGATATTAGATTACGAGCTGACCCGCGCGGCTTCATCCGCGTTTTTGGAGATTCAATTCTATCCCATAGGAACAGTACATTTTCCAGGATAAAAAGTAGCATTTGTGTTATTCCAGGACTAAAGCCATCTACATTCAAAATATCATCACGATAGGTAAAGCCGTCATGGAGTTACGTGGTAACAAACATACACAGACTTTCGCATTTATAATGTTAGTAAGATTTTAGTTAGTGGTAGAACTTTTCAGCAAGAGTAGAGTAGTCATGGTGGTTATCACCGCAGGTAGATATTCTGCTTTCAAGTATTATTATGTTCAGGTTTGAAGATCAAGAAGACTTTGCAAACAAACTTAGAGCTTTGGGTAATACTGCATCTCTCAACATCGAGTGAACGACTAGACCGTCTTGTCACCAGATGTAATAAAATTTCTCTTTTAGGGTAAACGCATCCACAAAGAGCTTCTCTTCCCCACTCCCATCAAGGCCGTCGACCAGGATAGCGGGGTTCGCGCCATGCTGCGATACGAGCTGATCTCTGGCAACGAACGGAAGCTATTCAGCTTAGACCACTTCAATGGAACCCTGTTCTTGGAGAAGGAGATAGACTTGGATGCTGAAACTGGACTATCTGGTTAGTCAATGAATATGAAACTGAAATATTTAATTCAAGATATTTTTATTCAAAAATAATTTACGTTATTAGATTTAAGAAAAGTCTCTAAGCCATTGTTAAATCTATCTAAGCATAAAAATATACTGTGTTACATACTTAAATTCTTTAAAAGCAATAATAATGTCTAATTTCATAACCCGTGAACTATATCAACTTATGAATGCTGCCTTATAACAATGTTTTTTCCTGATTTCAGCTAACACGTTTGTTCTGCAAGTGCAAGCATCTCAAATAGACAACCCGTTGAAGACTGCTATGGCGAGGATTGAAGTGGAACTGCTAGATCTAAACGATAACCTGCCGGAGTTTGAAGTTGACTTCTACAATATCAGTATTGTAGAGAACTTGCCTAATGGTATGAATCTAATCTAAAGCTTTTTAAAATATTATAAAAAACTGATTTTATTTCCGTTCTAGATACACAACTAAGGTACCTACAATGGTTCAACCCGGACCTACGACTCAACTACTATGCACCACTGGTTGTGTCTTAAGGAACTCTGGAACCACTCTGATTCCCCAAAGCACAACTACTTCTATTCCATAACTTAAACACTGATAGTAAACCTCTTTGTTCAAGTGTTATGATTATTAAACAACGAAGTGATCAGTCATGTAATTTATGTACCTACTTATAACTTAAAATTATAAAATCAAAGGGCATCTATTTTTACCTCTTTTTATTTGCAGGTTTCAGTGTTCTCCAAGTGATGGCATCAGACAAAGACCAGGAAGACAATGGCGAGTTTACCTACCAGCTCAATGATCCCGAAGGAGCTTTTTCAATCGACCCCAGAACTGGATGGCTCACTGTCCGGAATCAAGTTAGATTCTTTCAAGTTTTAATTGTAGCTCAAACATCTACTTTAATTTCACTTGCATAGCTTTAGCTTTTGAACAAATGAGATAAGTTACTTATATATTATAAATACTTTATTCCAGACTATTCTAGACAGAGAAGTCCACTCATCACTTCGAATGAAAGTTTATGCTCGAGAAAAAAACCCAAGCGTCGTAGGAACGTTTTATGAGAAACAACGGATGCCAAAATGGAGACGAACGCCTACTACACCTAAACCTGCCATAAAAGACAAAACTACATACGTTTTTCCTGACAAAATGGGAACGACAAGTGAAAACATAGAGTATTTTGATGACCAACTCATGTCTTTTGTGAACATAGAAGTAACTTTACTCGATGCAAATGACAACAATCCTACATTTGTACCAAGTAATTTATACGAATTCACTGTAAAGTCAAACGCCAATGTGGGCTCATTTATCGGAAAACTCAAAGCAGAAGATCCAGACTTGGGAAGAAATGGAATGGTATTCTACGATTTGCAGAGAACAAGTAATTTGACGATAACTTCGCCGTTTTTAATCGATGCTAAGACTGGCATAGTCACTGTCGCTGAATCTCCTATAATTGAAGGAAGACATGCGCTTTTTGTAGAAGCATCAGATCAACCGGCAAATCCTAGTGAAAGGAGATATTCTTTAGCAGTTGTGAATATTGATGTTATAAGAGCAACTAAAGGTTAAAATACATTTTTGATTTCTTTACTGTTGCTTAATTTAAATAAAATGTAATAATAATAACAATAACCAATTATTTTTTTAGGAAAAATCGATAAGCCTGGTTTTATAGGATCACCATATGAATTTTGGGTGGGAGCCAATGTTGATATTGGAACCAGTGTTGGACAAATTAGAGTCAATGATGTTTTAGATAAAAATGATGTTACATACGATTTGCTACACGGATATGAAGAAGGAGGTATAAAGCTTATCTACGCAAAAATACTTACAATGTATTAGCTTACATAATGTAGCAATGATGAAAGTAATCTAATAATACATATAAAATTGTTGCAGTACCATTTGCGGTGGAAGAAAGGTCAGGGGTAATAACAGTGATAGACGGATTATCAAAATATAACAGACCGATATACGATTTTGAAGCAGTAGCAATACAAGAGAATGCAAACATCACAATTGTTACTAACGCAACCGTACATGTAGTGGATGTGAATGATGAAAGAGGGGTATTATTGAAGTAATGATTTTACTTTAATGTATATGCTTTATTATAGTGGCAATTTGGTCATTAATTGAATGCATAATTTTCAGAGGAGCTCATGCACCGCTTGTGTTCCATGTCAAAGAAAACGTAGCTGGAGCTACGATTGGTCAAATAATCAAAGTGAATATGAGTAGTATAACAAACAACAGTAGCAATATTCAGTTTCTTATAGCCAATCAACAAGATGTTACTGATGATATTGCTATTGGTAAGTAAAAAGTTGATTTTTTTTCATTGATAATAATTACTTTTATTTATTAGAAATAAACATGCTACTTTAAATTTATAAAATTACAGGACAAGACGGAACGATTTACGCGCAGAAACCTCTTGATCGAGAAAAGAGAGACACATACAGAATGACTGTGATAGCAGAATTCAACCGGGGTTTGATTTCTGGAGCAGGCATTTACCAAGTTACAATACATGTTGACGACGAAAACGATAATCCCCCAATTTTTGAGTTTCCTGCTTATGAAGGATTCATTACTGAAAACTCAAAAAAAAATACTGAAGTGAAAATGAATATAAAAGTCAAAGCCAAAGATGCTGATATTGGACAAAACGCTATATTTATGTATACTTTTTTCGGTGAAGGAAGAGAGTTGTTTGTAGTTGATGATGAAACGGGAACTGTAACTTTTGTTGGAAATAAATTAGATCGTGAAGAAAAGAGCGTTTATGTATTAAGAATTGTAGCAAGAGATCGAGGTGGTCTAAGCTCCGACGCGAAACTGACCATAACTATCGGAGATGAAAATGATAATGTTCCTAAGTTTAACCAAATAGTTTTACCATTTGGAGAAAATGTCGAGTTATTAGAATCTGAAGAAGTATCTTCTGTAAAAATATGCCAAGAAAAAAAGAATAACGTAAGCTCTGGCATTATTAACGTTCCAATTAAGCCTAAAAACAGTTTTGCATTGAAAGTAGAAGAACTAGGACCACTGTTTATGGTTCCAGAAAATATTGCAATTGGGTCAGTTGTTTTGAAGCTACATGCAATTGATAAAGATAGCGGTATGAATGGACAAGTAAGATACGAGTTTATATCTGAAGTATTTATTCCACCATACACTACTATGACTAACTCATTGCAACCAAAGAGATATTTTGTAATAAACGAACGGCACGGTCACATTATTGTTGCTAGAACTTTACCTCCAGAATCAGAATTCAGGTTGAATGTTTCAGCCATAGACGGCGGAGAGCTAAGTGACCATATTTCACTTAGAATTTTCGTGAAAGATGTAAACGATCATTTTCCTATGTTTAAAAAGTCTTGGTATAGTTTTAATTTAGAAGAGGCCCAATACACGAGACGAGTTTTAGGTAAAGTTGATGCTTCTGACGCAGATTTTGGACAAAATGCAAACATTACTTACTTTCTTGAATCTTTAGGAAAAAGCGTTCCTTTTGAAGTATCACCACACACAGGAGTGTTTAGTGTTAACGGAGAACTAGATAGAGAAAAGGAAGATAAATACGTACTAACTGTTGTAGCTAGAGATAATGGTCAAGAAAACAAATTATCATCATCTGTTAGTGTAGAAGTACAAGTTTTAGATGTTAACGACAATGCACCTAAATTCTTTGCGTATGATGAACTGATAGAATGGAAACATCCAGAAGCGGGTCAATTGTCCAATCACAATTTTGAATCTGTGATGATGCTGCCAGTTTACAAAGCAACAATAGAAGAAAATGCGCCGGTAGGAACAGTAGTGACCAAAGTTTATGCAAATGACTCTGATTTTATTGGGAACGGTAACGGTCTAATTTTGTATAGTTTACCTCAGAAAAAGAATCAAATGAACTTATTTGCTATTGATTCTAAAGAAGGGATTATAACTACATCAGGAAAACTAGATTATGAAAACCAGGCGGTACACAACATTACAGTTGTAGCGTCTGACTTAGGATCACCAAGCTTAAGCTCAACAGCTATACTCATGTTATCCGTAACCGATGTCCCAGATGACGTAGAAATGTCAGAAAAACCGGTTTTTATATCTAGGTACTACGAATTAGAAATAGAAGAAAATGTACACGCTCCCGTTGAACTAGTCACTTTAAATTTGACCGAATATTATGAGAACTTTAAAATGAGATATTACATTTTGAATGATAACGATACGGATGTGAAACGAACTTTTGTCATTGATCCAAGGAATGGAACTTTGTATTTAGTAAGAAGTCCAGACAGAGAAATAAGAGATGTTTATGAAATCATAGTAAGAGCTGAACGACAAAAAATCAGTAGAGAGTTACCGCACATGATATACCCCGTAGCTGATGATGTTTTAGAAGGAATGAGCAAATTTGACGTAAAAGTTATTGTAAGAATAAAGGATGTAAACGATAACGCACCTAAGTTTACAAATGGTGGACGACCACTTGTAACGGCGATACCTACAACGGCACCATTTGGATTCCAGGTTATACAGTTGAAGGTTAGTAAATTCCAAGCAAAGTTGTAAAACAAAAATACCATAGTGTATTCAGAATAAATATGCAGGACTTTACCTTTTAGGCAATAGATGCAGATACCGGAATAAATTCAGACATTCGCTATCAAATTCTGAACGAACACGCTCCACGGTTTTCCGTAGACCCTGTTTCAGGAACTGTCAGGGTGGTAGCTTCTCTCACCAGAGATGCTGGCAGAGTGTTTGGGTTTGATGTTAAAGCTACAGATAAAAAAGGAGCTGATGATGGAAAATCGGCTATTGCAAATGTTTTTGTGAGTATTTTTCTATTTTTTTTATTTGAGATTTGGGTACAAATCAATATCAATGGTAAACGGCATAAGATTAAACAATACGTTTACTCATTTTGCCGTTTACCAACTTTACTGTCACATCACATAGTTATTTATTTTTAAAGTCTTTTTAAATTCCAGGTTTATGTTCTGGATGAAAACAAACAACTTGTCCTTGTGATGGGAGCGAAACCGATGGAAATCGAGAAAGGATTAGAGAACATTACTCGATCCCTTTCAAGCATTACTGGTTTTGATATTAGAGTACGGAGATTGGAAGCCAATATGAAAGCTTCTATGGATGGATATGCGTAAGATACCGATGCCTTGGTAAAAAATGTTTAGTTTCTAATATTTTCTTTTTCAAACCCTTGAATTTATGATTTCAGAACTGACATGTACATTTATGGAGTTGATCCACTATCAAATGCTATCATCGACATGGAAATTTTGCATCGGTATGTTTTTTTCTGTATCTTTTTCCTAAGAAAAGTAGATAAATAATACAAACTCTTTTACAAACTTGTTTGTACCAGTAATAAAAAATGCTTTATTAGGAACAAAATCACATAGTTTACAAATGTGACTGTGATGCAGATTCAGTACCACACTACTTAATTTTTTTATGAACCAATCTAAAAAAATTACGCTGTACATCAATTAGTGATTTGGTTTATAAATTTCAGATCTCTCATGAAGAGAGAAACAGATCTAAGACACAACTTAGCAGGATATAAGGTCTTGGAAGTAGGAGACACTACAATGGTCCAAGCCAGGAGTGGCACATTGCTCAGTACGATGGAAATAAGCGTCGTTGCGCTTGGTTGCATCGTGTTTGTCGGTGCTTGCACTACTGCAATATGTATACTATGCGTCAGGAGAAGCAGAAGGTGAGAATATATTTCTAATTTCTGTTATATATATGAATAACTAGCAACCCGCTTTAGCTTTACATGGGTGCTTAAGCTATACGTATAAACTTGCCTCTTGAATCGCTCTATCTATTGATATAAACCGCAATAAAATCTGTTGCGTACGTAATTAAAAAGATCTAAGCGTAAATACATACATACATACAGAAGGACAGACGGGTGCGGGAAGCGACTTTGTTTCGTTCCAATTCCTGATTTCGCATTTGCTTCTTTCCTATCCTCTGATTTGCCAGGAGATTATCAGGAGATTCTCTAGAGAGATTTCTGAATCAAGCCCTAAAAAAGAACTACCTACCATTGGTAATTACTTTCATCAGTTTTAATGTCTGTTTTACTTAATAAATTTATGTGTATTTTGTGATTTGATTTATTGTTGTTATAAGAAAGTGTTTTGTCGGTTCCATTTTCAGGCCAAGAAGTCGAGACAAACACATTCACTACTTCATGTGAATTTCATATTTGCACTTTTGTTCTTGCACAAGTAGATCATTTATTTAAAAACTGTTGATATTTTTAGTTAATAAACTTAGTTGGTTATAAGTAGTGCTGTTATTTTGTTTCTTTTAGTTTTCGTGTTTCTAATTGTTTTAGTTCCACTTAGTAGTTTTGTGTTGTTCTATACTATTTCTGTAGCACCTTCTTGCTTTATGAATCTGCGTATATTTGCTGATAGCCCGTGACGCATAATTTGGTTTTAATTATCATTTAGATGTTATTATTAATATTGTTAATTATTAGATATCTTTAGCTGATAAAGGTAGGTATCTCAAATAAAAACGTTAAATATCATAAATTAAAAGGTACATCAAATACACATTTTGGTTAATTGCCAGAATAGCAAAGGCCAAAAAAAAGTTAGGTACATCAAAATTTATCATTTATTACACCTTACTCATTTTTTTTATCTTTCTGTAATACGAGTACTATAATGTTATGTACCGATGCACATTATGGTATATATTATGACAAAATAAACTATTCTCTTTCTATTGAATGAAAGCCAAAAGAGCGTCAAGGCTTGAAGGTGTAGTCCTTACTGTATAAACGTACACGCGAATAACCTCAATCTCCTACTGACCTTCTTCCATCTTTGCTTTAACAGAAAACATCACAAACCATATTCCCAGCAACGTCTTAACGCTTTCTCAACCGAGCACCTAACAAAGTATGGTGGTCTTTTTCCCTCTGGAGGAAACCAGTGCCAAGAGTTGAACCAGTCGTACAGTGAAGCTGATTCGTATATTGACGTTATCAACCACAACGTTAGTAAGAAGGTCTGTCCTCATGGCAACACTGTTGAAGAGTTTGGAAAAGCGCACCAGAAATGTGTGAAGAATACGTTTGGGGAAGCTGAAACTTTTAATCAAAAGCATGAGAGGATGTGTATCAAGTTCAACCAAAGACCTCTGCAGAAAAGGTATGAGCATTGTACATAGATGTATAACGTGTAAAAATATGAGGTTGTTTGTCACAGGTCATGAAATACTTAGTTAGAAGATTTACAAGTGTTGTAAGTTATTTGGTAACTTTTCGAGAGACCTTTTAAATATTTTTGCCTGTATGAGCGACAAAGTTTTCCAATTATAAGAAGTTCTATCTAGGGCAATTTAATTAATACACCTAATGGTGATTGGACCAGTTACCTAAGTAGAGCGAAATAGATCAACTCCAGATGTTTGCTTACCCAATGACCTGAATTTGTGAGATCTCAACTAAGTCCTGTTAGACAAAGTGAGCTGACTATCAGGATTTGCATGTTTGATTGATTATAATGGCTGCTTTGAAAAATCTTTAAAATTTCGTTGCGATATTTTACATGACTTATGATAGATAAAAAATAGATGCAGTTACCAATTTTGTTAATTATATTTGTATTTGTTTACATTACTTATCACACTCACAATAATATTTTACTAATAACTCAACTAATAAATTATCCTTTTGCAAAAAAACTAACAAAAATATTATTACACGTAATCAACACCACAATTGTATTTACCCATCCGACATTGCTAACAATCAGCTGTACAACCACAAAGAAAGCCATTGCAACGACACTGCCCATATTTAGGAAGGGGCAGGATACCTCCATCACGTCCGTCAACTCGAGTGGACAGGACTCTGGCATTGCGGACGCAAGGTGCCCCTGTGGACAGTCCAGTGTTCATACTTCAGAGGAGAGCAGCGGGTAAGACTTATTTAAATGACAAATCGAAATTTTAGTTTTTGTACACACTCGTTTCTACACAAGCTTTTTCTACACCGTTTGAGAATACTGGCATTTGATTGCGTGCATAATTTTTGAATAAAAAACTAATTTATTTTGCGCGACTGAGTGTTTAGTACGAAAAGCTCGTTTGACAATCGTAAATGTTAACGTATCGTCCAGCTGTCAATTTATCTGATTTTGAAACCATGACGCTAAGATTTGAAGCTCCACCCCTATGTTTTACAACGTGGAAACAATTAAGTTTTATATCTATACAATGACATCCGTTATTGCAGGTGCAGCTATGAAGACTCTCTCAAATCAAACTACAATCCCGATCTGCGGAAATCCTACCGTCAGAACGACCCTCGGTTCCGTCGAGCATCTTTCAACCACCAGCCACAAGATACCCGCCAATTTATCAGACGACAGTCATTCTCTGAAAACATACAAAGACATTACCCACCTGTAGACAGAACCAATAGAATAACTAGACAAGTGTCTACTCCAAATGTATCTAACATAACACAGTCTTATTTCATGAACAATAAACGAAAAGATAATAGAAGAAAAGAAGTAATAAATGAGCCTGTAGTAGACTATGATAATAGTGAAGGAGAAGACGTATTTGATACAAGATTAGAAAGGAGAGCAAGTGCTAAGCATAAAAGAGGTAAGTTTTTAGATTTAGGACCTCAAACAGCTGTGTTTGTAGCAACTCCAGCCGCAGTTGATATGATGAGGAGACAAGGCAGTGAAAGGTTGATGTTTGCTAGGCCATTATAATCATAAACGCGGTTGTCAGAAACTATATTGACAAAGAAAGTTATTTATTGAAATTTATATTTATATGTATGAGAAACTAGAAAAGAAAATTAATTTAAAGAAAAGAGATTATTTAGAAAGATTTTAGTGTTAAGAATAAGTGGCTTGAAAATTTATGTACCATACGAAATACTCACTGTAATTTTTCATTTAATTAGTTTAACAAACTTTAGTTCAAGAAAGAACCTCACTAGAAACTGAATTTCGACTTTACTAAAGGCAAGAAAATTCTAGAATAAAAATATTTGTAACTGGTTCTATGTGTAGATGTAGACTTATAATGTGATTTTTGTATTTTAAATTGTGCTATAAATTGTTTTGTATAAAGTAAGTTATATTATAAGCTACACTTTTCTAATTCTATATGCCTCTAAACTTTATTTGGTGACGTCCAAAGAGTTTTATTAAAATAAGTGCCATTCGGTTAGCGTCTTCTAATGAAGGCTTTTACCAATAGTTTCATGTTTAACTACCATAAGGTTTGTACTTTTGTAAATACTGTAAAAATAATCTAATAAAGTTACTGATTAAACAAGTTTTCATTAAACTTTTTTATTTTAGAGCCACTTGATCCCTTTATATACCTAAAGCATCGCCATGGCAAGTATGATACAAAATGGCAACCAAGCATACGGCCCACTTGATGGTCAGCGGTTACCGTAGCCTATGTACGCATGCAACATCATAAATATCACTTGCGTTTTACCACCCAATTTCACCGTTAAAGCAACACAGAGCCGCTATAATTTAATTTATCGAATACTTTGCGAGCTTGTAGCGTGACTTACCTACTTGTTATTTCAAAGTGGTGGGAAAAGTAGTGGATAAGTAAATAAAGAACAAAAGTCTATCGATTCATATAGTACGAGTAAATATTTATTTGTCAGTTGCCGAGTCACATCACTGTAATACAGCCATGGAACTAATAAGTACTACCGTTGTATAACTTATAAATCCTCGAATAGAGCCGTGAGGTATCATGACAGAGTAAGTCACGTAGATGAGCGAACTGCCTAGAAGTGTAACGACCTAACGGGGTAAGTCATTACACTTTTATCCCTAAATTAGCCACGCATAAACAAAACTTTTGACCCGTTTAAATTGTAAACCAGAAAGCCATAGATCAAGGACGAGGTTTAATCCGGCACTTTACAATCAAGGACATGTCCCCCGGTCGCATGGCATAAGGGGTCATTCATTCATGTCTTGGGGTCAATCACCCGGATACTCAAAACTTCCTGGTAGAACTGAAACTCTGAAATTTTGCCAGATGTGTCATTGGAATGAAACGATTTCGGCGCCGACTTTCGCACTTTGCCAACTTTTGCAATATTTAATACAGGTTACAGCGGACTGCTGAATTCTGGAAAGTCCAACAATTTGCCACTGTATTGAGCATTCTAGTAAGTAAGACTCGTCAGTCGTGGTTTACCAATACACCACTGGATTTTTCTATTAAAAAACCATGTGCGCAATAATACGACCGATGTGGCGCAGCGGGCGTTGGTCCGCCTGCGACGCAGAGGTTGCGAGTTCGATTCCCGCCTCGGGACAAATGTTCGTACCATCTACAAATATTTGTTCCGGATGATCTGGGTATTTTCTATGTATAATAAAAAATATCTATCTATGTATTGTATTGTATTAAATATATATCAGTCATCTAGTACCCATAATACAGCTCTGTTTAACAGCAGCTTACCTTGGGGCTAAATGATGCTGTGTGGATTGTCCAGCATTATTATTATTATTTATTAATAATACCACTGGCAATGCAATATACATTTTTTGAGTAGATAAATCCATTAGTTTGAAAAATATGTATGCTATTTACTCATCCGCATCAGCTCAGCGTGTATATACCTCTCGCTTGAGAGAAGCCAGTCTTTCAGAATATATAAGGAAAAATAAAATTCTGCTGTCATGAATAGTCAGTTTTTGATTGAAACTGCCTGAAGATAAATTCAACCAAGTTACATAGTAGAGCCATGAAAAAGTGTGACATTTCTTGAAAATTTTTAGAATAAATTGACTATGCGTGTTGATTGTCAGTCAGTCAGGCAGTAAATAACAAACATAAGTTTCATTTCTATTCACTGACAAACTTAATCTGATTGGGCTGTGAAGAAAAACGGAAGTTTTTACAGCATCAAAATTAATTAAGATAATGTCTAATTTATTGGCCATTAAGGGATTAAGATTTAATTTTAAGTTGCGGAATGCAATAGGGTCGTGAACTTTTTTTACTTCCCGAATATTTGCTGTTAAATTAAAAAATTCAAGGTTTTAACTTTAAAAGTGTTTGCTTAATTTATTAATGATGTTTATTTTATTTGATCGAAACTTATCCCCACTATTTATTGAGTAAACAACAAATGCCAAGGTGCGGTCTGGTTAATAAATACAATCATAAATAATTAAACAAACTGCATAAGTGGTCCGTAAGCATTACCTTTATGATTCCAATCAGAATTATATTTTTGAAAATAACACACAAAATACGATTTACTGTGGTAAATCGTATTTTGTGTGTTATTAAATATATAATTATATATTATATATAATTATAATTAACTACTAATATAAGACTAACTATATATACTAAGAATAGATTGATACTACTATTAATGGTTTGGGCGCTTAGAGTCCCACTTGCAAAACGTCTCTCCATCAAATTTATGTCCTATTCGCGATAACGTCACTTTCTCAAAAGGACCCAAAATTATCGCAAAATTCCCTTTCTGTTATTTCATTTAGGTATTTATTATTTTATTTTCTTTTATTTGGGGAACAAACCCTACTCAAAAACTATTAACTATTCTAAAAATAAAACTAACGACCTACCGCGTTTTATAATACACATTCTTATTCATCACACAAAAGTCTGCGATTGGAATCGAACCGAGCTACCACTAATTTGAGCTATGAATCCAGTCAATACCCGCTTTAAGCTTCTCTAATTAACTTTAAAAATGACAACATAAACTTTTGAGCTCATGTTTCGTTTCATTCCCCTGCGATACGGAACATACATGTGCCATCTTGTAATTAAGCTGCTCATTAATATTCCATCGACTGTCTCGGCACGATCAGCCCTCTCATCTTGAGAGCATTCATTTATCACATAAGCTTAGTTTAAATGTTTTATACAGTACTAGCTGCTGCCCGCGATTTTATTCAGAATATTCTCCGAATTCAATAAAATAAATAAATAATGCTGGACAATCCACACAGCATCATCTAGCCCCAAGGTAAGCTGCTGTTAAACAGAGCTGTATTATGGGTACTAGATGACTGATATATATTTATTACAATACAATACATAGATAGATATTTTTTATTATACATAGAAAATACCCAGAACATCCGGAACAAGTATTTGTAGATCGTACAAATATTTGACCCGAGGCGGGAATCGAACCCGCAATCTCCGCGTCGCAGGCGGACCTGCACCCGCTGCGCCATATCGGTCGTCAAAAAATATTCTGACAGTTGGACCACGGATAGTTTTATACTCGTGGTACAAACTGTTGGACAAAGCTGTTGGACCACAGGTTGGTAGCGGAAAATAGGTCATATTTTCAGTCATTATCTATTTTTGTTTAAAATTTCAGCCAAATCGGTTCAGTGGCTGTCGAGTTATAGAAGATGAATTATCCAAACAAACAAACAAACAAACAAACATCCAAGCTATCGCATATATAATGTTAGTGGATGTGACTAACTTCTGTCGGTCGTGATAAACCTAGATTTTGACCTGGGTTTTTTTTTTTTATACAACTGAAGTGGCAACCAAGCGTACGGCCCACAAGATGGTAAGCGGTTACCGTAGCCTATGGACGCTTGTAATATCAGAGGTATCACTCACGGGTTGCCAACTTGAGGCTAAGATCGAAAGCCTCATGTGCCAGTAATTTCACCGGAAACCATACCCTTCACACCGGAACACAGCAATGCTGCACTCTCAATCTATGCCTCAAGGTATTACTAGCGTCCATAGGCTGCGGTAACCGCTTACCATCTTGTGGGCCGTACGCTTGGTTGCCACTTCAGTTGTATAAAAAAAAAGATTAGTATTATTAAATATCATGCAACTCTCAGCAAATTATTGAACTCAAAAACTTTGCAGTTTTTCATCTTTATAACGTTGAATTATGGTCTGAAATCCGTGTCACCTTGGCCGGAAGTGAGCCTATTGTGCTAAGTGGTATGTCTCAGTTGGACGTAAATAGGGCCTATAAAAAGGCGGGTGCTAAAATATGTTACAAGCGATACGCTTTTCCATTAATTTATGAGCTGTTTTTGGGTTTATGGCATTTCAGAAAGTATTTATTTTTTAAAAGTGAATTAAGATTTTTGCGCCTTGGAAAATTTAATTTACCATCTTTAGTTAAGCTTTGTTTAGGTGATTTACTATCTCTATGAATTTACTGAGTACGTTTTTTGCCCTAGTTCAGCATCATCTAGCACCAAGGTAAGCTGCTGTTAAACAGAGCTGTATTATGGGTACTAGATAACTGAAATATATATTTAATACAATACAATACATAGATATATATTTTTTATTATATATATATATAAAATACCCAGAACACCAGGAACAAATATTTGTAGATCGTATAAACATTTGTCCCGAGGCGGGTATCGAACCCGCAACCTCTGCGTCGCAGGCGGACCTGCGCCCGTTGCGCCACATTAGTTTTGCGGGTAGATAATTATTAATGTTATTGTAGACTGTAGTACAAATACTAACTAATATTCCTCTATCTAAAGCTTAGGCAGACGAGCAAAATTATGCTAAGCGGTAGTAGTAGGTACTTAAGTGACTTACGGTTTTACAGTTTTAGGGCGGGCGGCTCATATCCGCCCGCCCTCGAGCACGAATCGAATTAGTGAGCTCTCTCCTTAATTAACAATCACGGACTTAGATAGCAAAATTATACTAACAGCTTTGAAAAGAGCAAGTATAGTTTTAATATTTTTAGGTACTTAACTATGACCCAGCCGAGTTTGTTGCCAGATTCTTCTAGGCTGGGGCGCGTGGAACTGGCGTAAATTCACCTAGCTTTAAGACGTTACAAAATGATCCTTGTGATATTATTGAATAAATATATTGTTTACCTTACTTTACTTTACTTTACTATTTACTTGTTCTAAAACCTGGTTAGGTTATGCAGGTAAGATACCTCGGGTTCAATAACCTGAACATTATCAAAACAAAATGTTCCGAGTCGCGTAATTTTCGTGGACGTCTGAGACTGCGTCTCATCGAAATTTCCGGGTGATTTCTGAACGACGCGGAGCATTAATAAGTTGTCTGAATAGTGTGTGTTTTGTCTGGAGATCTGAAGGTTTGTTTTCGTAAAGAAACGCGGGAAAACTGATTATTGAAATAACGCATTCACCTAACATTGAAAACTCGTGAACCAACACGGACTTTATCTGCTATGGATAGTATTTTTAATATAAACCGTAAATAAATATTTTAAGATCGTACAAATGTCAACCACGAAAATGCACCAACGCACCAACATCAGCCAACCAAGTGAATTCAAGTTAGTTGCATCGAAACTATCTCAATACGATTTTATTTTCAAAGGTCTAAAAACTCAACAAACGTAGGTTGTGTCTGAAATTGAGGAGAAGTAAAAAACCTCAGCTCACCCACTCAGTTCGGAAGCTAGTGAGCACTCAGCGAACCTCGCTTAGTGTACATAAACCTTCTGGATTTCTCAGAATGTCCAGTCAAAAGTGTTAAACTGATAACGCTATGAAAAGAAATGGTTTTTAGCAACTAGGTATCTGATTTATAGAGTCTCTAAATAAAATAGAATAGAATACAATAGATAAATATTTATTTTGCGCCACACCATAAACATAAAAATAAAAAAACAAATTAAAACTAAACTATTCTTATCTATCTAACTACATCATAGTTAATTATAGAGTAGCTTTTAGCCATTATCATTTCCAGTGCGGTTAATCTTTAACAAAAAAATATAATAAAAAATAATTCAAAATTACATTAATAAATTAATGGTTGATAGGTATTGGTATTTCACTTCTTCTTCTTTTACTTATGACGACTGTGGCTGAGTTTGTCACAATTTTGCCAATGTCAAGTCGACAAGATTTAAAACTGTACAACGATGGAGGTTTGAGTATGAAAAATGGTCAGTTTAACAGAGGTGAGACTCAACCACTTCTTTTCTTTGTTTGATAGGTATTTCAACAAAGCGATCAACCTAAACGCCAAGTTATCACCAGAGTTGGCCACTGACTCATACGAACTTACTTTATCAATAATTCACCTACCAATCAAATAAAATGAATGCAATTTAATCGCATTACCTTGCTCACATTTCTCGGTCGGTATTTGACATAACCCAAGTTACGAGTATTGTTGCTGACGAGCAATCATCAATACGTTGTGTAATCGACCGCCTGTTTTGAAAATAATAGTAATAATAATAAATAAATGTAGTAGTAGTAGTAGTAGTAGTATTTATTTCCAAAAGAAAAACAACAAATTACATTGTATGCGGAAATATGCTAGATAATCCACATAGCATCATCTAGCCCCAAGGTAAGCTGCTGTTAAACAGAGCTGTATATGGGTACTAGATGACTGACATAATACTTAATACAATAAAATACATAGATAGATATTTGATATAAGATTTAAATGTACTCAGTGGTTTTTTATACTAGTACGGTTGGCAGCACACTGAAGCTCTATGACAAATCAAAAAAAAGCTAGGAACCCAGCCGAGTTTGTTGCCAGATTCTTCTAGGCTGGGGCGCATAGAACTGGCGTAAATTCACCTAGCTTTCAAAATGATCCTTGTTCCTTCGTTCGTTCGTATGAGTCAGTGGCCAACTCTGGTGACAGAGTTTCTAAGCCGCCCGAAGGCCTCTGTCATGGCCTAACAACTTTGAAAAAGCCGACTGCTGGAAAAAGACACTTTACTTTAGAACGTGTTAGTATGTGCCAGTAATCATGTCTCCAGTACCTAAACAAACTTTGATTATGAACAAGCATTACTGTAATATTTCCCCGGATGAGCTATATACCAATAAACTCAACTCTTTGGTCATAACTTTTTGAAAACGAACTATAACTTATCATGCCTAAATAATTTACTTTGTTCGTCTGGTAGAAGACGAACGAACAAACTTTTTAGTAGACGTAATTCGAGAGTTCCCGTGATGTCACGTAGTGGGGTCGTCGGCCTATCCATAGCTTACTCTGCTTACTGCATATGAGTTTAGATCAATTTTGTGATATGGGGAAGGGAGACCAATCAATGTAATAGAAAAGTTAGTTCGTATTATAACTTAGAAGTTCACTTTGACGGCGTTTACAGCCACCCAAAAGCCTCTTCCATGGCCTAACGTATGCCTAACGTATGTTATTGCTAGAAGTATAGCTGAAACTACCAATGGCGGTCACCCATCCGATCACCTTGCGACATGTTTCTTTACTTCGTTGATCTGCTACAAGTGTATCAAAGTGAAAATAAAAAAGTGTAGATTTCTAGAGAATGTTTTAAAATGTATTCAAAGAAAATACTTACTATTTTTAGGATCTTCACCCTTAAAGCTTCATAAATAAAGATATTTGAGATCGTGGCTGAAACATTTATCTGTATCGTGTCACATCACACCCCGGGCCTGACTTTACTGTGGTAATTTTAGCGTTGAAACTCGAGTGGCCTTTTAAAGAAATGAAAAAGTTCTAAAAATAGACGCCCTTCACATAAAATTACCGGCCATTGGTTTAGGTATTGAATTACCCCGGTACATAATTTAATCATCATGACAGCCTAATGTTCGTGCTGAAAATCTGATCTATCCTCGAGCAAGAGTGAGGACTGCGGATTCAATGAAAAAAATCAAAAGACAATGTTATCCACCAATACATGACGGATGGCATTATCTTTCGAATTTTTAGTTCTTGAATATGCTGAATTGAGAGCTCTCGCATTGAGCATAATAATTGTTTTGAGTAAAAAAATAATTAATGCATGACTGATTTCGAACCCACGACAGCATCGGAAGACAGGGTCACTACCACTAGACCACCAGTGCTTACCCTCTGCCTTGATACGCCTCTCTTTGTATGTGCCACTCCTTTCGGTCATGTCAACATAAATCTTACAAACGAAAAAACTCATCAAGAAAGTATCGACACCCCGATAAACTCGTTAAATAAATCTCATCATAAAACCCCGCATTACACGCAACAAGCTTACGAAACAAAATCGGAAAACCATTTTATAGACACTACACCGAAACCGGCGTATCAAAACAGAATCAATTGAAACAATAGCGCATATTGCTTGGATTTATCACCAGAATATTTACGCACATTTTCCTCACAGAATAAGTTTATAACAGTAAGGTATATTGAACTACGAGTGATGTTACACAGACAGTGACGGTTTTTATACTACCAAGTGGCAACCAATCGTACAACCCACTTGATAGTAAGCGGTTACCGTAGCCTATACTTGCAACATCATAGATATCACTTGCGTGTTACCACCCTGAGACGTTAGATAGAAAGTCGCATGTGCCTGTAATTTCACCGGAAACCATACCCTTCGAACCGGAACACAGCAACTCGAGAATCTCGAAAACTCGAGTGGCAGAAATAGGTCCTTCCCCGGCTCACAAAGAACTCTACTACTCCTAAATAACTAAGATAGCGAGATGTAGAGAAGAGTGGAAGAAGTTTAAAGTATCCTCGCTTCTAAGAAGCCTTTTAGAAGCTTTTTCTGTTATGAAAATGTGCGTTAATATTCTGGTTTAACTTAAAAATTACCTTTAAGAGTAGTAGAGTTCTCTGTGATAGAGCTCATCCGGGGAACGACTACCACCATACCTATTTCTGCCGCCAAGCAGTAATGCTCGCATTGCTGTGTTCCGGTGCGAAGGGTATGGTTTCCGGTGAAATTACTGGCACATGAGGCTTTCGATCTTAGCCTCAAGGTGGCAACCCGCGAGTGATGCCTCTGCTATTGCAAGCGTCCATAGGCTGCGGTAACCGGTTACCATCTTGTGGGCCGTACGCTTGGTTGCCATTTCAGTTGTATATAAAAAAAAAAAACCTTTAATAAAATTTACAACTGAAATAAAAGCCTCAAATGAAGGAATCTTATGATAGAAAAGGACAAAACGTACTGTTTTAAAAACTGTGTCAATTTCGGAAGAAACACTACCTTATGTTTCCTGCGTCACAGAAACGTCACAGTGTGAAAAACTTTTACGGTTAAGTTGAACGCAACTTTGTCGTTCTGTATATTTTCCTTCACAGTTTTCTTCACTGTTCCCGCGTCAATGACTTCCTTTTACGATTATGCGCGCATAAAACTTTTCCGGCGCTAAAATGAGAAATGGCTTATTATTGTGTTGAATTACTTTTATTATTAAGCTTGAATGGAGAGAGAATATATTTTTTTCAACACACTTGCTTATAAAGTGGCTCTATGGTCATCGCAATTAGGCACAGAATGACACCCATAATCAAACTATGACTTTTTCATTGCTATAACTCACTAGTACATACATACATACATAAAATCACGCCTGTATCCCGTAGAGGTAGGCAAAGACCACGGATTTCCACATGCTACGATCCTGACACACCTGAAACAAAATCTATAACTCACTAGTGAGTTATAGATTTTTTTGTGTTATCTTATTATGATTTTTTTTTTGTTATTTTATTCACAAGGGTGTTGAAAAACGTCGTATGATACACGTGTGTATTGATGATTACCGTCCTCGGCTATCTTAAAACCCTCGCCTACGGCTTGGGTCTCAATGGCGCCTCAGCGGTAATCACCAATGTTACACACTAGTACCATAATGTACTATAATACTGTTTAACTTGGTAACTTGGTATTTTGTTAAAAGTTTCTTAAGTGACTTTTTTTTATACTACCAAAGTGGTAACCAAGCGTACGGCCCACTTGATGGTCAGCGGTTACCGTAACCTATGTACGCATGCAACATCATAGATATCACTTGCGTGTTACCACCCTGAGACGTTAGATGGTAAGTCTCATGTGCCTGTAATTTCGCCGGAAACCATACCCTTCGAACCGGAACACAGCAATGCGAGCATTACTGCTTGGCGGCAGAAATAGGTATGGTGGTAGTCCTTCCCCGGACGAGCTCTATCACAAAGAACTCTACTACTCTTGTGAGTGACGTCCCTTACCAAAGATTCTTGCCTGCATTTTGGGTGAGACGATACATTTCACAATACGTATTGTATTACCTAGCATAGCACATCCAACAAACACATTTATATAAGCCATCATTTAGATATTTTTTATAGAGTGTTTTACACGGGAATATGTACTTCTAATATCAAAGTTAAGAATTTTCCAAAATAATTTTTTTTTACATGAAATTCCCGTAAAACATAACACACCGGTCATTAAACTTTGACTATTTTTTCAAAGAATACACTAGAACTGGATAATATTTATTGTAAGGGCGGGACTAGACGATAGTATTAATTTGTCTTGGCTTGCTTTTAACTAATAAGATTGTCAGTGTGGTAAATTATTATTAGTTCTTACTTCAGACTTTAATGTGAATTGGTGATTTAAACGATATACATTTTTTCTATGGTTATCTTACATTAAATTGCATCGATCCAATACTTGTATTTATTGTTGATTTGTTGTAAGTATTTATAAAATATAGTAGTATCAGTGACAGTAGTGTCAATGAAATAATTGTCAATGTCAAGCAATTTTGTCAATTTCTAAGACACGGCGGAATATGGACGTAAACGTATATTACGTCCATGCGGTGGAAAGAAAACCGGTGTTGGTGGGAACTCATGATGAACAGGACGTTAGCACGCGGAGAGACGCAGCTAATAAAGAAATTAAAAGTTAAGGAACTTGGGGCAACGGTAAGCCAGTAAACAATTACAGTAGACCGAATAATTATAAATATAAATAAATAGATGGATATTTTTTAAACATACAAATCCCAGAACACCCGGGACAAATATTTGCAGATCGTACAAACATTTGTCTTAAGACACCTTCACCCCGCCGCGCCACATCGGTCGTCAAATGATGATTAATAAATAAACTGAATAACAACATGCCAGCGTATCACAAACGACGTTCAAAGAAAGGTTGAAAATACATCAAACCTCCAGAAACAGGACAATTTGCAACAAATATCCTCTCACGCGATATCTTTTTGTGAAGCTCGCACCCTTCAGATGTTTATTGTCTCTTTCAAAGACTACACTCACTGAGCGGACTTTTTGTAAGTCCGCTGCTCTAACGGCTAAGGTTGGCTAGGTTTGACGTGATACAGAAACTGTGGGGACTGCCATTATACAATCACATTACACTGATCACACTAATATTGTAAATGCGAAAGTTTAGATGTTTGTTTGTTTGGATGCTTGTATAGATTTTGTTCCTCAGACAACCACTGAGCTGTTTGGCTGAATCTGAAAGCTGATGAGTTCCACGCAAACGAAGTCGCGGGCAACAGTTTATGTGCTGTTGGTGTATATTTGGGTATATTTTTGGTTTGGAAATTCCCTTACAATCGAATTTAGCTGCGGCAAGATTTTGTGAACAAAATGACTTATGAAGAAAGAAAAAAGTTCAGAAATCCCTTAAACTATTTTCTAGGTGGTTGTGTTCCGCTAAGATTTGTCCGCTGGGTGTCCGCTCAACGTGTCAATAACCCTTCGTAAGGATAAGAAAACTGGGTCTACCTGCTTTCATATTTGCTTCTAACTCGGTCAAAAGTAGGATCTAGGAAAGGGTAATGAACCTCCTGTTTATATTTTAAAATGACGCGATGCAATACAAATTAGAAAATTATTAGTATTGATAGGTATAACTTTTGATGGCTATCAAATTTAATTTTCGATAAAAACAGTTATTAAAAATATCAAATTAAAGCATTTTCATCAATTAATAGTGATTCTTTTTTTTATCTCATTTGGGTAAACAAAAACGGTAGGTAGCACAATTTTATTTATGTCTAATATGTAAACTAAAATGCTTGATAATTGTGAAACCAACACTGTTCAAAGTAGTAGATTTTTTCTTCAAGAAGTAGATTTATTATAATCACCGGACGTATGTGCGAAGCCGGGGCGGGTCGCTAGTATCGTGTAAAAATAACTTTAGCGTTTATCAATTACTGGCTCTTTCATTAACTGCTTTGAAAACAAAGTTCCTTGCAATTAGCACCAGAATGGAGTGATTAGCCAGAATAATGCGGAATCCACAATGAGGCTTGAAGTTTTAACTTGTTGAGAGGTTAATGGACGATTTAAAAGTGCCCAGAAAAGGGACGAACTTGGTTCACAGTCAAAAATTTTCATACTTAATCGTAGTGTACTTTATCCTACGGTAGGTCGCACGGGCTCTTTTAAAGCCCGGGTTCTAGGAAAACTATTTTTTTTATAGTTAAGTTACCCTATTTTAAAACTATCGGAAAACCAATTCCTTCAATATCGGATTCTTCCCGACGGAGATTCCGTATTCGAAATTCGAAAACGTTCCAGACAAAATCAAAGTTTCCGATCCGACACCTTCCCGACCGTTTCAAAAATTTTCAAACTGCGAGTCGCAACTGTCACTTATAGCACAGAATTCCTAGTTTATGTGACAATGTTTATAAAATTGTAAACCTTCATTAATTGTGATCAATAAATATCTTATCTTATCTTATCTTAAAATACCCCTGTCTCCTGCTGATCTGTATCTCATGGTATCTTACGCTTAGTCGCTAATTAATTAGTATCAAAATGTATAATTATGTATCTATCAGCTAAAAGGTTCCCGTCGTATTACAAAATTTGCTTAGTTTAGGGATTTTGGGCTAGATGGCGCTGTTTACAATATCCATCAATATTTATTTATCGTTATTTATCTCACAATTGGTCCATATTTTCTGACCGTTTAAACCTTCCCTGGACTCCTACAATCATTTTAAGATCTAAATCAGCCAAATCATTTTAAGACAAAAACCTTCCTCTTGAATCACTCTATCTATGAAATAAACCCCATCAAAATCCGTTGCGTAGTTTTAAAGATCTAAGTCTATAGGGACAGACAACGAGCAGCGACCTTGTTTTATACTATGTAGTATGTAGTGATATAGTGAAGAGAAGATTTTAAATATTCTGATACTAACTTTTTCTGTGACTACAAAACAGCTGCAGTATTTCGATAGTGGCCGAAATGTCAGTAGTAAGTAAGTAAGTTTGTTAGAGTCAGTGGCCAACTCTGGTGACAGAGTTTCTAGTTTTTGAAATACTTAAATTAAAATTGAAAGTTTCATTCGGGCCGAATCAGTCGAAATCAGTCGAAATTTTTTCGGTGTAAAATTTCCTAGCTTGTAAGACGTTTCAAAGTGATCCTTGTGATTCTATTGAAATAAATAATTTTTGATTTTGATTTTGATTTTTGTCGAAACGTCGCTTTGCCTATTTTCAGTACCCTTGATCTGGTCCTGGCTCTCATTTGCAAATAGAAGTGGAAGGGCGTCAACCCTCGTATTGTCCGTAGATGTGATTGATGGCCGCAAGAGTTTGGCACTCTTTATGATTAGAACCACTGTTGAACTATTGTTTTTATACGGTAACTAAGATCACTTTTGCCCAACAATGGGAACCTATAGTCGTACTAAATTAATTAAAAAAATTAATCCTTATATTATAACCAGAGATTTGTACTTATGTTTTACGTTACGTTTTACGTTTGTTGCAAATAAATTCAAAAACTACTGGTCCGATTTCAAAAATTCTTTCAACATAAAAAAGTTAAAACCATTAGAATGCTACATTATCCCTGAGTAACATAGGCTTTATTTTATTACAAGCGACCCGCCCTCGCTTAGCCCGTGTGCTTAAGTTTTCATTGCACCCGAGCAAAGCTGGGGCGAATCGGCTAGTAACTAATAAGACAGCTACTGTCATATTAGACAAACACGGAACTAATGAGTATTACGCGTATAATTAATTCCTTGGTTAGCGACTCTCCATTGATCTCTGTCTCAAACTGTCTAATAATGACAGTAGCTGTCTTATTAGACTGTATGAGATGGAGATCAATAGAGATTGGACGCTAACAGAGTTATGTGATCAACCCATCAGTGTGTAGGTAAAGGGTATATTTTGACAAGCTGTTTTTCAATTCACGAAATAGTTCAAGTGTAGGACGGCCCTGCGCTCCATGAGAGTTCGCATGAAGTCGATAGTAAAGGCTCAAATCTCATCTTCATAGCGCTCTTTGAGGGCATTTATGTCCAGTGATGGACGTTTTTTTTTTTTTTTTTTATACCACTAAAGAGGCAACCAAGCGTACGGCCCACTTGATGGTCAGCGGTTACGGTAGCCTATGTACGCATGCAACATCATAGATATCACTTGCGTGTTACCACCCCTGAGACGTTAGATGGAAAGTCTCATGTGCCTGTGATTTCACCGGAAACCATACCCTTCGAACCGGAACACAGCAATGCGAGCATTGCTGCTTGGCGGCAGAAATAGGTATGGTGGTAGTCCTTCCCCGGACGAGCTCTATCACAGAGAACTCTACTACTCTTAAGACGTCTATCGGCTGATATGATGATGATATATAGTTCAACCGCCTTCTTGTTATTGCAGGATAGTAAGAGTTTCTCAAACTCTCGCTATAGCTTAGGAGCTAGTGATAACTATCTTACATGATAACCATGCATTAAAATTATGAGTCTATTTCCTGAAAGTGACACATCAGTCTATTTTATGAATGTGCCACCCAAAGCTTTAAGTTTTTAAGTTCTGCGTGGTATGCACTTGCGTTTATCACTCTGTGACGTTGAGGATATTAAGGGTGAGTTGCACCATCTAACGTTAACGTCAAATTGTTTAATCGTCGTCGAACAATTTGACGTTAACGTTAAATGGCGCAACTCACCCTGAGTGAATAAATATAGATATAACCCAGAGTTTTTATCAAATAAATAGTATATAATGTGATGTCATCTATCGTACACATAAAAAAAAATGACGTTTTGCTAAATATATGTTCTTCTCTAAAGACCATCTGATAGTTTGACGTTTTGCTACATGGACATTTTACTAATTAGGCTTACTGCTCATTAGACGTTTTGCGCTGTACCTTTCAAACCTAAATACAGTGCATTGCATAAAACTGGTTAGAGGCAGAATATCGGGCCTCATAACAACATAACAATCAACATATAAAAATTCAAAATTCAAAATATATACTTAGTGGTAAGATTGTTGAGCAGTCAAGAGTCCGTTGTGGTATCAACGCAGTGCCCGATATTCTACCTCTAACCAGTATTATGCAATGCACTGTGTTTAGGTTCTAATCTTAAGTAACTAGTGTAATTGGTTTTTGGAAATCGTGTTAATTACTAAATAAATAAATACAAATTAATAAATAAATAAATAAATACACATACGAATAGCACTAAAGTACTCATTAGCTTCCGGTCTAAAGGGGATTTTCTTGTGAAACTTCAAAACGCCTACATTACTGTAAATATTTTCATGTGACTGTTATGCTTTCCCTAAGGTAACTTTAAAATGAGTAGCCCTGCAGGTTTAATAACCCAACACGACACGACGCCGACGTGTGACTGCGTTGCTTAGAGTGAATTGTAACCATCCGACACGGCTTTTACACCATCCAACACGACAACCAGGTAGGTATGTCGTGTTGTTTACAGCAGATTTTTTTCTATTGAACATCGCGAACTTAAAATGAGTGCAAAGTGTTCGATAAATAAAAATTGCGAAAACAGCTGTATATTTAAAATTGTAACGTTTTTTATGACAGCATAATGACGAGATTGTCAATTCGTTCACCTGATGTTAAATGCCCCGCTTGACCATAATGCCGGCGCCTTAAATGTTGGCTCCAAGTTATACTGTTGGATCCAACACACCAATGTGAGGATCGATCTTGGAACATTATTGGATATTGAATAATGCTTTTTTTTTTATACAACTGAAGTGGCAACCAAGCGTACGGCCCACAAGATGGTAAGCGGTTACCGCAGCCTATGGACGCTTGCAGTACCAGAGGTATCACTCGCGGATTGCCACCTTGAGGCTAAGATCGAAAGCCTCATGTGCCAGTAATTTCACCGGAAACCATACCCTTCACACCGGACGCGATGCGAGCATTACTGCTTGGCGGCATAAATAGGTATAGTAAATAGGCTTAGCACGAAAAACTTATTTGACAATCGTGAATGAAACGTATCGTCCAGCTGTCAATTTGTATAGGATTTTGAACAGCGCCTCTTTATTGCGTTATTAGCTTATTCGGAATCAGTGTAACGAGTTTTATCTGAATCAATTTCTTTTTCTAAGTTTGATAGAAATGAAAATGAGCAAAAAAACCTGTGTGTAAGATCTTTATTTTCTTCCTTATGAAAAACAACGTGTTGTCCGTTGACGGTTAAAGTGTAAGATATAAGTATCGCAAGAGCAATTAAAGATGTGATTAGTGTACTACTAATCACTTCATCAATCACTCTTTGATGGTCCGCTCAACTTATAAAAACATTACGATTATTGGCCTGCCCACAGCCGTCTAGAAATGTAATGCTTGCACTCTACTGCTTAAATGCAGAATATCTTGCACTGTAGTATACCCACCAAGACTCTTACTCCTACCGTCAGGTAAAAATACTCAAAGATAACACCTATACAATAATAAACTTATTAAAATCAAGACTAAGAAACGCGTTTGACTTGTTTTAACACGAGTCTTATTCAAACTCGTTTTATTAATGACTTCTAGTCTACTAATAACAATAAAATGTCAACTTTTATTACTTTGTTAGTCAATATTTAAAAACTATTTGTACAGTCAGCTGCACAGAGTAGTGTTGATGAGATTTTTCACGAAAGTATCAAGAAAAAATATTTGCTAATTATGCAAACCACTGTCCCGCAGCGGGGTCGAACCCGAGCCCTCATTTACCACACCACAGAGGCCGTCAAGGAATATTTACTTCTTGTAACCATTTACTTAACCAGAGCAACTATAACCAGAGCACCGGTGGTCTAGTGGTAGTGACCCCGCCTTCCGATCCTAAGGTCGTGGGTTCAAACCCGGTCGCGCACCAATGGATTTTTCTGTTCGAAAAATTTATGTGCGCAATGCCAGTGCTCTCATGCGGTGAAGGAAAACATCGTGAGGAAACCGGCATGTCCAAGAACTAAAATTCGAAAGACATGTGCCATCCACCAATCCGCATTGGGCCCGCGTGGTGGATTAAGACCCAATCACTCTCGCCTGAGAGTAGGCCAGTGTCCCAGCAGTGGGAACATTAAAAGGCTGTCACGATGAACCATTTACTTGAGTTCTAAAACGTTATGAAACCTTATTTGTCCAGTTAACAGTTACTTATGATGTTGACTGTACTAAAATGTTATACTTTTACTTTATTTTTAAAGATTTTAAAAAGGTTTGTGAGATATTTATCATTAGGTACCTACCCAAACCGTTAATCTTCTCTTATATTTCTACTTCTAATTATTGTTTTACCTGAGAAATAATATGAATTTCCAGCAAACTTTTTTTAAGAGTAGTAGAGTTCTTTGTGATAGAGCTCGTCCGGGGAAGGACTACCACCATACCTATTTCTGCCGCCAAGCAGTAATGCTCGCATTGCTGTGTTCCGGTTCGAAGGGTATGGTTTCCGGTGAAATTACAGGCACATGAGACTTACCATCTAACGTCTCAGGGTGGTAACACGCAAGTGATATCTATGATATTGCATGCGTACATAGGCTACGGTAACCGCTGACCATCAAGTGGGCCGTACGCTTGGTTACCACTTTAGTAGTATAAAAAAAAAAAAAAAAAACTTCTTTTATTTGATTTTACGAGGACATTAATAAAATTGTTTATTTCAGATCGTAAAACCCATGTATTCTACCTAAAATACCATACCAACCGCTTATTTGCTAATTAGTACAGAAAATGTATGATTTTTTTATTAATTAGCCTAAATGATAAGCTAGGTAATAAGTAAGTTCGTATGAGTTAGTGGTCAACTCTTATGATGGAGTTAGACCCAAAAGCCTGGCCTTCTTTGAAAAACCCGGGACCAACTGCAGCATCGCCGAATTACGTTACTTTTTTTTGAGTCTTAAGGTGACAAACAGACTGACGACTGATAGAAAGCGGTCATCGTTGCCTATAGACATCAGCAACTGTTTAGGTGTTACAGAAGCGTTTCAAACCTTTTAATTTAATAGCGACCATGTCGTCACAAATAACTTATGTGTCGTCTAGTGACAAACAGACTGACGACTGCTAGAAAGCGGTCATTGTTGCGTATAGACATCAGCAACACTTTAGCTGTTACAGACGTGTTTCAAACCTTTTAATTTAATAGCGACCATGTCTCTACCGCTCAGTATAAACTATGAAGCAATGGTGTAACGCGACACGTTGCTTGCAACTGTTGCCTGCAGTCCGCTACCAACTTGTCTCTAACGATTGATTAAAATTAGAAAAGAAAGTGTTCAAATAAATGAACAAAAATTAATGCTGGTCCTCCTTGACGTATCTGTCAACGACAAAACTTGTTAGCTCCGGATATGAGAGCGTAAATGACTAACATAGCCTTTAGTTTTGAAAATCTTAGATAATTGAAAGATTCAGGCGTTACTTTGCGGAAATCCATTACAATATAAAAAACAAACGAAATATGTCTAGTACTACTCCGCTTAACCTTTTAACCAATGAGGTCACACAGTTAACACAGTTAACCTCAAAAAAAAAAAATATCAACACGTGTTTCATCCCTCCACGGGACATCATCAGGACCATCGACTTGTTCTCCGGCAGACGTGTTGCTCCGACAGAGCAACGGTCAACTGACCTCATTGGTTAAACTGGCGGTCACCTATCCAAATGATCACGCGGAACAGTGCTTAACTTCGTTGATCTGTTAAGAACAACTTAGCCAGCTACGTCACGAGCGCTCCATAGGAAGGCTTAGCATGGTTGTTTGTCATTGAGATCTTTCAGTCGAGATATTTCCGTTCAAAACTAGCGTGATGACGGCCCCGGGTGCTTCCGTGCAAGTGACTTGCCTTGCCCTACATACTGTAGATACCACTGGCCACTTCCGTCGAGATGTCGACTCAAACACAATGCATACGAACTCTGCCTTAAATGGCCCGATTAGAACGATCTATGATACTACCTGTATTCCTTCCTTCTAATGTTCCCACTGGGAAACTGGCCTACTCTCAAGCGAGAGTGATTAGGTCTTAATCCACCACGCGAGCCCAATGCGAATTGGTGGATGGCACATATCTTTCGAATGTTTAGTTCTTAGACATGTCGGTTCCTCACGATGTTTTTCTTCACCGTATGAGAGCACCTGGCATAACGCACATATTTTTTCGAATAGAAAAATTCATTGGTGCACGACTGGATTCGAACCCACGACCTCAGGATCGGAAGGCGGGGTCACTACCACTAGACCACCAGTGCTCCACTATCGGTATGGTTAACCTTAACTAATTAGCAACCTAAGTACAAGGTGTTTTTTATAAGTCATCAAATGATAAAGCGGTCAGGTCATTTGCCTGATTTTAAGCTACCTTCATACACCCGACTGTAAGACAATTGCAGTATTATTAAAGTTCTGCGTGAAACTGCGCTGCACTGATCACCCCGAAAGACTACCTACATTGGTAACAAAGATCAAACTGAATCATCATTATTCAACATAGTAGCGAGGAAGAGAACGATTTATCAGCCCTATTTTGAATTTTATATGCCCTACAGTGGAACATTCTTGTGTTATGTAAAATAAATATTTTGCATTCTAGTTTTATAAACGGTTTGAAAACTTTTCCATTAGCAGTAATTATAACAATATCAGCATCACTTACCTATACGTCTAACTAATGTGTTCATTTTGAATATTAATTTGTTTATCAAATTTACATAATATAATGTATGACGCAGTCTATTATTAATGACTTATATTTATATCCTACGCATTGTTTTTGTTCATAAATCAATACCTTTTAATCGGCACCCAAAGAAAAATAATGGGTAATTGATTTTGTGAGCTTTATGACCTGTGTACTACAACCTCAGCTCACTAATGAAATTCTAGCATTCTTGTATATTTCCATAGCCCATTGCGAAACGTTAAAAACCCGTGATTTAAAAATATAATAACTATTATTGTCTACGTTATTGTAACAAGTGGAACGCCTAATTTATTAGATTACATAACTGTAAATAGAAACGCAAAAAAGCGAAAACGACGGCATCAGAGCTCTTCAAAAGACATAAGTAAATTAGAACAGCTGTGGTTGGTGGTAAGTACCGCCAACAGCAAAGCAAAATAATGTACAAACACACAATAACAATTTTTAGTATCTAAATAGATTAAAACAGCTGAATGAAGTAGTGAAGAAACAAGCTGTGTCTACAAACTATCGTGTATACCTATGTTAAATCTACACTTCAATACGGAACCATACATTGGGGCAACTCAGATAGAAAGTTCCAACTATAAAAAGTATTTCAGAGCAGTGTAAAAATTATTTAAAATTGACACTTAAAATTTTAAAAACTTGCAATCCTGTTGACTCGAAACAATAATAAAGCTGATTAAACTAGTAATTTCAGATAAAAGGTTTTAAATCAAAATATCAATGACAACTCATAAAACCGCTTTATTGAACAAAAAGCATTTAAGGTATCGGTGCCAAGATCATTTGAACAGTTTTAACTGCTTTGAGAGTATCCATTATATTAGAATAAACACAACTACTTATAGATAAGAAGTTTTTGAATTTACATTATTTTTCAGCTTATTACTAAGATTACAAGAAATGATTTTTAGTCTAGGTTTGTATTGGGTTAACTACAAAAAATTGTTAAGCTTAAGTTTAATTACCTAAATAAAATAAAACTTCAGTTTCACAGCATTAAAATGAATTGCTTAAATTTATCTTAATAACAAACACTTTACCTATAACTTAACACGTCAATTTATTATTAAAATAAAGGCTATTTTATAATTATATTGATTGCACTGATTGCACTGTTATCTCAAATATTATCCTAAATACTTCATAGCAGTAGCACACACAGCAGTAGTTTATTTGCTGTTAGCACATAGTATAAATTTAATTAAATTGTATTTCTATGTTCAGCCTAGCAGTGCCTTTTCTTACGCAATATTGAAAGAGTCTTTTTTTATTTTTATTTTTTATAATTATTATCATATATTGTTTTTTTTTTTTTATGTTACGTTTCTCAGACAGAAATCAATTGACATTTCGTTTCACGGCGAGAGACAAAATATAATTAGGGTATTTGTCTATACATCAAGATATTTTTAACACCTTAGAAGAGTAAATTATACTGTAAGGGAAAGTAGAAAAAAACTGTTTTAAACTTTAAAAAATTATATAAAATTTATGAAAGCATTTCAACTGTTCAGTTGGTTAGTTTATATCGATAGATTTTTTTAGGTATACTTTATACAAACCGCAAAATATTGCAAGTTCACGCGTCAGCAGTCGCGTCATAAACTGCTGACTCGACGTGAGAACATGCAATTTTGTGGTATTAGCTCAACGAATATTCCTTTATTACTGACTATGGTCCCTACTCTACTCACACAGTACGTTTGCATAAATGTACAGCATAAGAAATGATCCCTCTTAATTATAATTTTACTAATAAAAAACTAGTTAAGTACTAACGATGCAAAGTATAACATAAAACATAAACTTATGAAATCGTTATCAATGTCATAAACAGACTCAGCTGGGACACTGGCCTACTCCTTCTGGTTTTTCGCATTTCATATTTTTACGTTACAATAAGTAAGTGAGACATGTGCCATCCACCAATCCGCATTGGGTCCGCGTGGTGGATTAAGACCCAATCACTCTCGCCTGAGAGTAGGCCAGTGTCCCAGCAGTGGGAACATTAGAAGGCTGTCATGATGATGATGATGAAGTAAGTAAGTTCGTATGAGTCAGTGGCCAACTCTGGTGACAGAATTTTTAAGCCGCCCGAAGGCCTCTGTTTACGTTACATTACATAAACCATAATATACTAGTAATAAAAAAGAATAAAGTCTAGTGTTTTATAGGTGAGAGAACCTTCTTAAAGTTCATGATGCAACTATTTGTTTGTTGTATATAACTTGTTTTCAAGCTCGTCATATTTATCGTAAATAAACAACCGAATTTTAAAAAACGCGACCTCAAAAACTGGTCTTTACATACTATGCAATGTATTACTTACAAATAGATAAAAAACTATGATCTACTATTTTCAAAATGCAGAATAATAACATTCAATGTCAATGAGCTCAGATGAAAACTCCACTAGCGGTCACCTTACGAAATGATGACTTAGAAGAGAATAGAAGGAATAAAAAAATAGCTAAATATACATAAATCAAATCAATAAAATCAAAATAGGTAATAATATTTTATTTAGTAAACAATTTTAATAAAATTAGTGTTGTATTTAGGGTTGAGGGTCTTCAGTTTAAATAATCTGTGTTAGAAGAACTCCCTCTTTTCTGACTAATACTACATTAAATTCTTATATTACAGATTCTTTAAGTCTTTTTTACTAGATTTTAAAGACGACATTATTAAAAAAAACTTTATTTGAAAACTGGTGTGGCAGCTATTTATTTAATTAATTGCGTTTACCAGAATATCAAGTTACGGTCAATGCAAACCAGCAGCGGACGGCATGACAGGTGATTCTAAATTTATAATTTTATATACAGGGTGTTCCATTATTATACATATCCCGAAAGGGGGTCATAATGTCAGTGAGCAGATCTTTATAGCCTCTGAAAACCAATTATTGTGCAAAAAAGAGTTTTTTGAGAAAATTTTGGCTTTGGGACATAACCAAAACTTTCCATTGGTGCGACCACGACAAAGCAACTGGATTTCCACTGCCCAAAACAAGAAAATATGGAGCAGTTAGAAGGTGGCTTAAATTAGTTTACTGGTAAATAATAGCTCACACGGTGAAGGACACACGTGAGGAAACCGGCATGTCCAAGAACTAAAACTCAAAAGACGTTATTGTTCTTTTTTTTATACAACTGAAGTGGCAACCAAGCGTACGGCCCACGAGATGGTAAGCGGTTACCGCAGCCTATGGACGCTTGCAATACCAGAGGTATCCCTCGCGTGTTGTAGTAATTTCACCGGAAGCCATACCCTTTACACCGGAACACAGCAATGCGAGCATTACTGCTTGGCGGCAAAAATAGGTAGTGCTATCTTCTGATGCGCATTGAGTTCGTGTAGTAAAATAAGACGCAATTGTTTTCGCTTGTGTGAAGGCCAGTGTCCCAGCAGTAGAAACATTAGAAGGCTGTCATGATGAATGCTTAGAAAGAAGATGTGATAATCATAGTTGAACTACGTGTACTAGTTTTAGAGTAATAGTAATGAAATTGTTCAAAAACCACTTATTTTATGGATGTTGGTTAAGAATTTGTTTTTTTTCAGTTTCATAGGCTAGACCACCTTTCAGATTGAGATGCATAAATTTAAGGACACCTTGTGTATACCTACCCTATACTTAATTATTTCAATGATACTCCAATCTCTATCTTAGGACATCTATATCAGGTATACGACATGCAGTCAAAATATATGTTTAATATATAATGTCCTACAAATAGTTGGCCACAATTTTATCATTTAAATTGTAGTTTTGTGGCTTTCACGACTGGCCTGAAAGCAGCAATAGTTTCATGTATAGCTGATCTTTCATCCTATTTCATTAGTTGATCGTTTTCCGCAGTTCCTATATTATTGTTTTTTTTCCCCATCATACTGTCTGAAATTTCCTGCAACGTTTTATTTCTAGTTTCTGGTAAATATTTGTACAGCAAACCAATAACACTGGAAGTAGTTAAGCCGAACAATAAAAACATTCCGTGTAATCCAAAAGCTTTGAATAAGTACGGAGCTGTTTTTAAAGTTATTCCTAAAAACAATTTGCCAACTACAGCCACTACACACACAGCTAAGTTTCTAGATCTGATAGGTATCAATTCTCCGAATACTGATGCAGACATTATCAATGGTCCGCAACTTATAGCTATTGAGAACATCATTAGTAAACATACAGACACATACTGGTTCTCATTAATAATAGCTAAATTAATCAAATAGAGATACAGAGATATAAATAATAAAAATACCACTCCAATTGATGATGATACAAGCAACAAAGTTCTTCGTTTCAGAAATTTTGATAAAGCACAGCCCACATACATGCTCAAAACTGTGATGCCGTCTAATATGAGCATCCCTGTGTAAGCAGTGGATTCGTTTTTAGTTATTCTTTTTATAATATCAATAGCATATATGGTACAGACAAATTTTCCAGAAGAAACAATGAGCATACCAGTCAATACTGAAATGAGTGTAGGCTTGTAGAACTCTTTAGACATGACATCTGAGAAAAGATTTTTAACTGCCTCTATTTTAGATAGTTTTCTTTTTTCACAGCTTTTCTTGTATTCCTTCTGGGTGTTTATTAGAATTTTCAATTCTTTTTCTGACTCTTCATCACAACCTTTGAGCCAGCGATGGCTGGCTGCACACTCTTTATATCTTCCTTTACTCGCCAACCAATACGGAGACTCCGGCCATATCAGAACTGTTATCATTGTATACGACGCACACACAATTCCTATTAATCCAATGTTCTTCCAATGGAAAAATGTGCCTAGAGCATTGGACGCCCAAATTCCCCAGTAAAAAGTAGCTGACTTTATAGTTAAGAACAACCCTCGGTACTTTGGCGAAGTATATTCCGTTAGAATCACTATAGATATGACAATTTGGGCAGCACTGAAGAGTCCTTGCATTATTTCACTGATCAGAATTTGAAGAACGCTGTTGCTGCAGTAGAAGACGATAAACGCTATAAAAGTGTCAACGCAGGCTATTAAGAAGCACATCTTTCTTCCGATGAGCCTTGTGAGTATTGAGAGCACAAAAACACAGGGAAACCCGCTGAAATCGATGACGGAAGCTGAAAAAAAAAGCAATATTTTAAAAAAAACCTAATGAGAGAATACAGTGACAAAATCTTTTGTTTTTAAACAGTAGACTGAGCGTACGACCCACATCATCGTATGCGGTTACCATAACTTATGTAGACTTTCAATACCAGATGTATCAATCGCACGTTTTCACCCTGAGACGTTGATCGAAAGTCTCATGAAGAAGTCTTGTGATTTCACCGGAGAGTACCTACCTGTATAGTAGACAAACATAAGTAGACCATGTGTGGTATGACTTTTTTGGATAAGGTTTATCTCTATTTAGTGCGGATTACCTAGCTACATATTTTATAGAAATAGATAATCATGCCTAATCGATTGCTTATAAGTTTTATTTAAATTAAAAAAGGAACATAAAACTAATTTTAATTAACATGTATGACAAGGGTACGTATAAAAATATAAATAACCGACGAAAAATCATTAGTACTACTCCGTTTTAACTCCAGTTCTCGACGGAGCAACACGTCTGCAGGAGAACAAGATGATGTCCCGTGGAGGGACGAAACACTTGTCGATATTTTTCTTTTGAGGTTAACTGTGTTAACTGTGTGACCTCATTAGTTAAAACGTTAAGCGGAATAGTACTAGAGATTTTTCGTCTGTTTTTTATCTTGTAATGGATTTCCGGAAAGTAACGCCTGAATCTATCTCTCTTAGATCAAAGGGTACGTACTTAGCCAAGACGCCATCTCATCACTGATAGCTTGTGTAGAGTTGTTCTCTTTTCTTATTTGTGGAATGAAGACTGTAGGAGCGCCGACACACAAGCCAAACACGAAGTAGGAGGTCCATACTCCACTGCAAATCAGGAGCTGAGAGAATGAAATGTTTTGTCAAGACAACATTCTTTTTTTTTGACGACCGATGTGGCGCAACGGGCGCAGGTCCGCCTGCGACGCAGAGGTTGCGGGTTCGATTCCCGCCTCGGGACAAATGTTTGTACGATCTACAAATATTTGTACCGGGTGTTCTGGGTATTTTCTATATATAATAAAAAATATCTAACTAGGTATTGTATTGTATTAAGTATATAACAGTCATCTAGTACCCATAATACAGCTCTGTTTAACAGCAGCTTACCTTGGGGCTAGATGATGCTGTGTGAATTGTCCTGAATTATTTTACTTATTATTAGACTAAATACATTTATATAACAAGATAAAAAATCTCTAGTACTATTCCGCTTAACTTTTTAACTAATACTACCGGAATAGTACTAGAGATTTTTTACCTTGTAATGAATTCCCGCAAAGCAAACAAAACAATCTTTAGAAGACAAATTCTTGGACATGCTGGTATCAGAAGGACAATCTAGACAATAATCTTCGAACCCATGACCTCGGTATTGGAAGGCGGGGTCATTACACCACTGCTGATAATACTGCTAATGACACATTAAAAGTAACCTTCAAAAATCGATTCAACATTAACTCAAAAAAATTATATAAATATAAATCTAGCTAGTTTTTTTGGAGTCGTTGCCAGCCTGGACAAGGATAATAATTATATATGCGACTTTTGGCTGGCTCTGGTTCCAAAAGAACTACCTATTTTTTTTTTTTTTTTATATACGCCAGGCTAGGTGGATTTTTGAAGGTGGTTTCTAATGTTTCAATAAAAATATTTGATTAGTCAACTTAGGTATCATATTATTTATGTTTGTTTATGATTTTAATTTTTATCGTGTACTCAATCATCAAATTTTCACTTATTTGAGACAATAATTATCATTAAATAAATGATAATTTAAAAAGATTACTAATTAATTTTGGCAGGGATCGTACAACATAACAACATACATAAAAAGTATATCTGGATTGGTGAATTGGCAGTTCGCACTTATTTTCGAAGTCGAACTCAAATTCAAATTTAAAATAGTATTATTCAATAAAATTACAAGGATCATTTTGAAATGTCTTCAAGCTAGGTGAGTTTACGCGTCCCAGTCTAGAGAAATTTGGCAACAAACTCAACTGGTACTTTTTTCATTAATTTTCCTTTTCGTGTAGAAAGTTTCTATCATCGTCAATTTATTTGTCTATTTTAGAAAAACCATCAGCACTAACTTAATAGCATACGTTGATAAAATCATTTACCAATTGATTAGTAGAGTGGACTCAAAATATGGATTTTTATGTATTTGGTTGTCTCATCATTTATCATCCACATTTTTTTTTAAACAACTAAAGTGGCAACCAAGCGTACGGCCCACAAGATAGTAAGCAGTTACCGCAGCCTATGGACGCTTGCAATACCAGAGGTATCACTCGCGGGTTGCCCCCTTGAGGCTAAGATTGAAAGCCTCATGTGCCAGTAATTTCACACGTAACCCTTCACACCGGAACACAGCAATGCGAGCATTACTGCTTGGCGGCAGAAATAGGTATGGTGGTAGACCTTCCCCGGACGAGCTCTATCACAGAGATCTCTACTACTCTTTTAAAAAACACACCACATCCGACATTTACCTGTACTGGGTAAAGAACTCCTGTATTATGCCATTTACATTTACGAAATTACATTGTTTTATCTATACTTGTGAAAGTCAGCATCTTCAAATTATATTTCTGAAAATAACTTAAACCAGATTGTCCAAGAACTAAAAATTCTAATTACATGGTTTCGTCTGACTATCCATTGACCATGCATTGAGTCAGCATGGTGCATTAGAACCCAATCACTCTCGCTCGAGAGTAGGCCAGTGTGTCAGCAATGGGAACAACAAGGGGAATTTATGCTTTTCCTGCTTAATTATAAAATCTGACACTATTTATGATATTGTGAATTTATTATTATATATTAATTGATTAATTAATATTTCTTATCTTTTTTTCTCGTTTTGGTTGTAAGTTGTAAGTATTTTTAATTTTTAGCTGTTGTCTGTGATCTTATGGAAAATGCTGTGCATGCCTGTAATTGGCACACATTTCATAGTGTTTGAGCTGTAATGTTGTGTATTTAATGTTTGCTATGTGTACTGTTGGCGTTGCCTATTAAATTAAATAAAATATATTACTTTTTTTCCATGTGGCAACACAGTCGTGAGAACTCTATCAAGAAGTAATATAAAAACAATAACAATGTTGTCATTATTTTTATAGGTCTTGCACACACATTGTTATTGGAATAACAATAATAAAGAGTAGTAGAGTTCTCTGTGATAGAGCTCGTCCGGGGAAGGACTACCGCCATACCTATTTCTGCCGCCAAGCAGTAATGCTCGCATTGCTGTGTTCCGGTGTGAAGGGTATGGTTTCCGATGAAATTACTGGCACACGAGGCTTTCGATCTTAGCCTCAAGGTGGCAACCCGCGAGTGATACCTCTGGTATTGCAAGCGTCCATAGGCTGCGGTAGCCGCTTACCATCTTGTGGGCCGTACGCTTGGTTGCCACTTCAGTTGTATAAAAAAAAAAACATTACGCTGATTAATAAATATTCGATTGATTGGATGCTTGTCAATCACGGTGTAACAACTACAATTTAGTAAAAAGATTATGACCTGAATTTAAACTCCTAAAATACTTTGAGTTGTGTTATGATGCGAGTGAAGCTGCGGTTTAAAAAGCTAGGAACCCAGCCGAGTATGTTGCCATATTCTTCTAGGCTGGGGCGCGTGGGTAAATTCACCTAGCTTTAAGACGTTTCAAAATGATCCGTGTGATATTATTGAATAAATATATTCCTTACTTTACGTTACTTAAAGCTTCTAATATTTAGAGCAGCCTTTCATGTCCCACTGTTGAACAAAGGCTTCTCCCATGATCTCCAGACTTTTCAATCTTGGACTATATTGCACCAGTAGTGCAAACTAGTAATTGAGTTTTTTTTTATACCACTAAAGTGGCAACCAAGCGTACGGCTCACTTGATGGTCAGCGGTTACCGTAGCCTATGTACGCATGCAACATCATAGATATCACTTGCGTGTTACCACCCTAAGACGTTAGATGGAAAGTCTCATGTGCCTGTAATTTCACCGGTAACCATACCAACCGGAACACAGCCATGCGAGCATTACTGCTTGGCAGCAGAAATAGGTGGTAGTCCTTCCCCGGACGAGCTCTATGAACTCTACTACTCTTATATTTTTGTAAGTACTTCTAACTTAAAAAAATACTTGTATGCTGCGGTATCCTTTAATTAGGGGAACACTTAGATTTAAGTCCTTTGTTTTTTTACTGTATTTTTATGTGTTTTTTCTGTTGGATACCCTTTATTAAATAAATAAATAAATAAACTTTTACATTAAATGGTCGGTCCTAGATAGAATAAATACATAAACCCGATAGGACGTCGGGCTGACAAAATCGTCAATGCTCAGCAATTGTAATGTAGTTTGACGACAAAATAAATAAATTATTAAATAAATAAATGCTGGACAATCCACAAAGAATCTAGCCCCCAAGCTAAGCAGAGCTTGTGTTATGGGTACTTGATGACAGATATACTTAATACAATACAATGAATATATAAATAATTTTTTATTATTCATAGAAAATACCCGAAATAAATATTTGCAGAACATTTATTCCAAGGCGGGAATCGAACCCGCAACCTATTGCGGGCGGACCTTTGCCCGCCGCGTCACATCGTTCACATCGTCGTTAAAATAAACTATTTGTTCTCTATACGTAAAACACCCAACTGTTACGTAGATAGTATTAAGGTTCTACTATTGCGTACAAAGGTTTTATGATTTCAGCATTCGAATGTATTTGCGCAATGACAGTGCTCTCTTTCCGTAAAGGAAAACATCGTGAGAAAACCAGCCTGAGAATTAAAAAAATCGAAAGACACGTGCCAAAGTACGTCAGTTTCCCAGCAGTGCCAGTGGGAACATAACAAGGCTGTCATGATGATGATGAACCCTGAACAAATATTTTCAGGTAATGCGAAAATTTATCGCGGGAATCAACGCTCTCACTTCTGGTGGTGGGTGTTCTGGGTATTTTCTATATATAATTAAAAAAAAAACTATCCATGTATTCTATTGTATTAAGCATATATCAGTCATCTAGTACCCATAATACAGCTCTGTTTAACAGCAGCTTACCTTGAGGCTAGATGATGCTGGGTGGATTGTCCAGCGTTATTTATTATTTATTTACTTCTAAGCACCCAGTTGACCACTTGCTCACCACCCCGCCAAAATTGAGAACAATTCAACACATACCTGTCTCAAGAAGGGTTTCCGGAGTTTATCTTTTCCATTATTCAGACTAATTCCACTTTCACTTAACTCAACTTCTCTATACCCATTGGTATCCATTTTTTATTAGTTTAGATTGAATATTCTCAATGTACTATTAGAAATAAATAACTATATATGGAAACGTATGTCTTAATTCAGAGTCCATTTCAAGAACCGTTTATTATTTTAAATTTCATATTATAATAAAGTCCTAATGCGTCGGTTTCACTTCGTTACATATAATGGACTGATAAACGTAGGTACATTATGTTAAATTTTAAAATGGCATTTTGTATCATCAGCTTGGTATTTGCATAATTCTGGTTTCCTCGAACGATGTAGCGGTCATTAATAAGTATGATGAGATAAATATTCTGGGGATTTATTGGTTACATTAAATCAATTTACGACTAATGAATAATTCACAGAGTAGCTTTACTGGAATGGATGTTTTTCTAGAATTTAATCCAAACATCGTGGGTTCAAAATATCTCAAAATGGTTTCTTTGTAACTTTTATTAAATATCGATCAGGTTGCTTTACATTGTGCTTACATTGCGAATACATCATTATTTGCAATTATTTTTCATTAATTTATTTCTTTTATATTACACTGAAGTGTCCTTAAGGTGCGATCTATACCCGATGCGCGACTCAGAAATTTCGCTGAGCTCTAGTCCAACAGAACGATTCACTTTTAGTGAAAGATGATGGCCGAAACGCAACTTTACTTTAAGAAATTATGTACATAAAATGAACGAAGAGTGAAACATGTTGCGCATTAGTATAGAATTAACTTTCCAGTAGATAAATGTATGGTGTTGATAATATAAACCTGATTTCACGATGATATTTATAAAAATTGAATATTAAAAAGTCGTGATTGAAAACAAGTCACCTTGGACTATTAATAAAAGTAGCTTAAGCGCTCGGCTTTATAAGTGAGACTAGTTTTTTGTGGTGCGCGAGCTGCAGGCAGCTCGCGTGTGGGTTTGAGGCTGGGACTTGGACATTAAATATTTTCAAATTGAAAAAAGGTATAACATATTACAAGTTTGACTCTTACAAAAGAAATAAGAAAAACAAAGTGAAAATATGTTAAAAAGATTAAAAAATTGGTTATTACTTGCACGGATAAAAAATATAGGTCGCCTGGTGCGCTCGCTGCAAGCAGCTCGCGAGGGGTTAAGTTTCTGTAGAGGCCGCGTGGTGCGCTCGCTGCAAGCAGCTCGCAAGGCGTTAAGTTCCTGTAGAGGTTGCGTGGTGCGCTCGCTGCAAGCAGCTCGCGAACGGGGTGTGCTCCTGTAGAGGTTGCGCGGTGCGCTCGCTGCAAGCAGCTCGCGAACGGGGTGTGCTCCTGTAGAGGTTGCGCGGTGCGCTCGCTGCAAGCAGCTCGCGAACGGGGTGTGCTCCTGTAGAGGTTGCGTGGTGCGCTCGCTGCAAGCAGCTCGCGAGGGGGTTAACGTTGCGTGGTGCGCTCGCTGCAAGCAGCTCGCGAGGGTAAAAAGTGCTCTCCATAACAGGGGCAATAATATAAAAAAATAAAAAAAAATAAAAAAAAATTTGTTAAAAAAATCCCAAAAAAAAAAAAAAATTATGGTCGATTCGAAGTTGGTCTGGGGTATATTCGACATTCAGTTGTACTTCCATGGACAAAAACCTACACGAATCTTGAAAAAAAATTCCAATCCCCTCAATAGTTTCGGAGATAATACGAAAAAAAAAAAAACGGGGGGATTTAGGGGGTTTTCAAAAATTGATTTCTACCAATCAGGACACCCTCTATACGAATCTCAAAAAAAAACGCGACTTTTCCAACGGCAAGTAGAAAATCCCCACAAAGACCCCCTCAAGGGAGGGGAAAATGGGAATTTTGGGATTTTTCTAGAAAGTTTCAAAACACCCTCTATACGAATCCGTAATCGGTTTTACCCCAACCCTAGCGCAAGTGCCTCAACTCACATGTCAATAAGTGAGTCAGTGGTAGTTTAGCTATATATAGTATAACTAGTTTTTTGTGGTGCGCGAGCTGCAGGCAGCTCGCGTGTGGGTTTGAGGCTGGGACTTGGACAATAAATATTTTCAAATTGAAAAAAGGTATAAAATATTACCAGTTTGACTCTTACAAAAGATATAAGTAAAACAAAGTTATAATAGAAAAAAAAGATTTAAAGTTGGTTATAACTTGCTCGGATAAAAAATATAGGCCGCGTGGTGCGCTCGCTGCAAGCAGCTCGCGAGGGGTTAAGTTTCTGTAGAGGTTGCGTGGTGCGCTCGCTGCAAGCAGCTCGCGAGAGGGTTAAGTTTCTGTAGAGGTAGCGTGGTGCGCTCGCTGCAAGCAGCTCGCGAGAGGATTAAGTTTCTGTAGAGGTTGCGTGGTGCGCTCGCTGCAAGCAGCTCGCGAACGGTGTTCTCCTATAGAGGTTGCGCGGTGCGCTCGCTGCAAGCAGCTCGCGAACGGGGTGTGCTCCTGTAGAGGTAACGTGGTGCGCTCGCTGCAAGCAGCTCGCGAACGGGGTGTGCTCCTGTAGAGGTTGCGTGGTGCGCTCGCTGCAAGCAGCTCGCGAACGGGGTGTGCTCCTGTAGAGGTTGCGTGGTGCGCTCGCTGCAAGCAGCTCGCGAACGGGGTATGCTCCTGTAGAGGTTGTGCGGTGCGCTCGCTGCAAGCAGCTCGCGAACGGGGTGTGCTCCTGTAGAGGTTGCGCGGTGCGCTCGCTGCAAGCAGCTCGCGAACGGGGTGTGCTACTGTAGAGGTTGCGTGGTGCGCTCGCTGCAAGCAGCTCGCGAACGGGGTGTGCTCCTGTAGAGGTTGCGCGGTGCGCTCGCTGCAAGCAGCTCGCGAACGGGGTGTGCTCCTGTAGAGGTTGCGTGGTGCGCTCGCTGCAAGCAGCTTCGCGAGAAGATTGGTTGCTGTAGAGGTTGCGTGGTGCGCTCGCTGCAAGCAGCTCGCGAAGGTAAAAAGTGCTCTCCATAACAGGGGCAATAATATAAAAAAATTGTAAAAAAAAAAAAAATTTTTCATTCCGAAAAAAAAATCAAATAAAAAAAAAAAAAAATTGGTCATGGTCGATTCGAAGTTGGTCTGGGGTATATTCGACATTTAGTTGTACTTTCATGACCAAATCCTATACAAATCTTGAAAAATATTTCAAATCCCCTCAGTAGATTCGGAGATATGAAGAAGAAAAAAAAAACGGGGGTATTTAGGGGGTATTTAAAAATTGATTTCTACCAATCAGGACACCCTCTACACGAATCTCAAAAAAAAACGCGACTTTTCCAACGGCAAGTGGAAAATACCCCCTACGACCCCTATAAGGGGGTCAAAAATGGGGGTTTTTGGATTTTTCTGGAAAGTTTCAAAACACCCCCTATACGAATCCGTAATCGGTTTTACCCCACCCCTACTGCAAGTGCCTCAACTCACATGTCAGTGAGTGAATCAGTGAGTGAGTCAGTGGTAGTTTAGCTTTATATAGTATAACTAGTTTTTTGTGGTGCGCGAGCTGCAGGCAGCTCGCGTGTGGGTTTGGGTCCTGGATATTGACATGAAATAATTTCAAATTGAAAAAAGGGTATAAAATGTTTACATTTGGACTCCTACAAAAGATGTAAGGAAAATGAAGTTAAATTAGAAATAAAACGAATTAAAAATTGGTTATTACTTGCACGGATAAAAAATATAGGTTGCCCGGTGCGCTCGCTGCAAGCAGCTCGCGAACGGTGTTCTCCTATAGAGGTTGCGCGGTACGCTCGCTGCAAGCAGCTCGCGAACGGTGTTCTCCTATAGAGGTTGCGCGGTGCGCTCGCTGCAAGCAGCTCGCGAACGGAGTGAGCTCCTGCAGAGGTTGCGCGGTGCGCTCGCTGCAAGCAGCTCGCGATCGGTGTGTGCTCCTATAGAGGTTGCGCGGTGCGCTCGCTGCAAGCAGCTCGCGAACGGGGTGTGCTCCTGTAGAGGTTGGGCGGCGCGCTCGCTGCAAGCAGCTCGCGAACGGTGTTCTCCTATAGAGGTTGCGCGGTGCGCTCGCTGCAAGCAGCTCGCGAACGGGGTGTGCTCCTGTAGAGGTTGCGCGGTGCGCTCGCTGCAAGCAGCTCGCGATCGGTGTGTGCTCCTATAGAGGTTGCGCGGTGCGCTCGCTGCAAGCAGCTCGCGAACGGGGTGTGCTCCTGTAGAGGTTGGGCAGCGCGCTCGCTGCAAGCAGCTCGCGAACGGTGTTCTCCTATAGAGGTTGCGCGGTGCGCTCGCTGCAAGCAGCTCGCGAACGGAGTGTGCTCCTGTAGAGGTTGCGTGGTGCGCTCGCTGCAAGCAGCTCGCGAACGGGGTGTGCTCCTGTAGAGGTTGCGTGGTGCGCTCGCTGCAAGCAGCTCGCGAACGGGGTGTGCTCCTGTAGAGGTTGCGTGGTGCGCTCGCTGCAAGCAGCTTCGCGAGAAGATTGATTGCTGTAGAGGTTGCGTGGTGCGCTCGCTGCAAGCAGCTCGCGAAGGTAAAAAGTGCTCTCCATAACAGGGGCAATAATATAAAAAAATTGTAAAAAAAAAAAAAAAATTTCATTCCGAAAAAAAATCCCAAAAAAAAAAATCGAAGTCGATTCGAAGTTGGTCTGGGGTATATTCGACATTTAGTTGTACTTCCATGAACAAATCCTATACAAATCTTGAAAAATATTTCAAATCCCCTCAGTAGATTCGGAGATAATACGAAAAAAAAAAAAACGGGGGGATTTAGGGGGGATTCAAAAATTGATTTCTACCAATCAGGACCCCCTCTATACCAATCTCAAAAAAAAACGCGACTTTTCCAACGGCAAGCGGGATAACAACCCCACTACCCCCTCGAGGGGGTGAAAAAAGGGGGTTTTCAGATTTTTCTAAAAAGTTTCAAAACAACCTCTACACGAATCCGTAATCGGTTTAACCCCACCCCAACCGCAAGTGCCTCAACTCACATGTCAGTGAGTCAGTGGTAATTAAGCTGTATATAGTATAAATACCTAGAATTTAGATAACGATATAAAAAGACTGCCTGGTGGTAGGATTTTTCACCTGAGTCCGTCTTGGTCTCTAAACTGGTGTATTCGTACAAGCCTTACTTTATTTTGACATGAAGTGCAGGTTTTGCATTTTAATTTAGTATTGATTTATCCCGGGGAATTACAGATGGCGTCATTATAATAAAGACAGCTTTTTTAATCAGAGACGAAAAACAGACACATATTTGTAATTTTGCTGGGACTATGCAGCTGCACTCTTGAATCAAATGACAATTACGATCCAATCCCAATTTTAATTTACTGCTGTCAAATTTTATTACTCTTGAAAACAAGGTTGAATTTGGCACTAGGTTTGCTGTCAAAAGTACGAAATGTCATATGACAATACTTGTCCAATACCGATCGCGTTCAAGAGTAAGGCCCCAGGGCGGCGCTGGCGATTCTGTAAGCAAACTTTTGACAGATCGTATACAAAACACAACCAAACTGTTAGCTGAGTGCTTAGCACTAAAAGCTCCTTTGACAATGGTAAACGCAAACGTAGCGTCCAGCTATCAATTTGTATGGAATTTTGGTAGTTCATTTAACGCACTAAAGACTGATTGTCTTTGGCTATCTTGTCAAAACGACATGGGTCTTCTCATTTTAATTATTTTTCTCGTGTTATTTTAAGTTTTATTGCGTAAATTAGGTGGCAGTTTATACAATTTAACTTGTTTACTTAGCACAAGTGTAAGTAATTGAAGTGGAGGGGTAATGTTGGTTGGTAATTTAGTCAAAGACTTTCCAGGAGAATTTTGAAAGAAAAGTCATCGTTTCTTTCCAAATTTCGTTTGTTTACGTTGCTATGCGACAATCAAACTAATACACTTGACACTGGCAAAATTGTGGCAAACTAGCCACAGAGGCCATAAAACAAAAGAAGAAGAAGAAGAAGTAACGCACTAAAGAGGCGCTGCTAAAAACCCTAAACAAATTGACAGCTGAACGATACGTTTACATTTACGATTGTCAAACGAATTTTTCGTGCTAAGCACTCTGTTATCGTGTTTTCTAATTTAGTTATTTAACGATTTATTTTTGATCAAAACCAAACTGCGTTGAACTAAACTGCAGCTGAAACAAAGTATAGTGCGTCAACCGTTGTACCTACATTAGTGGAATTGAGGCTTCTTGTGTTCGCGTAGGCTTGATTGACCTTCTAGTGACTGCATGTTTTTTTGTCATCAAGTGACCTGCCCCATGATCACATAACTTTGTTAGCGACCAATCTCCATTTATCTGCATCTCAAAATCAAAATCAAAATAAAAAAATATTTATTTGATTAGAATCACAAGGATAATTTTGAAACGTCTTACAAGCTAGGAAAATTTACACCAGTTCCAACGCGCCCATGCCGTAAAAGAACTGGCAACAACACCGGCTGGGTTCCTATCGCTTTTTTAGCATAAACCTTGCTATTGTTATGGATGCCGAGTAGAGTTGTAACAGTCTAATAAGACAGTAGAGCTATGGTCAAACTGTCTTATTTGACAGTTTGAGATGGAGATCAATAGAGATTGGTATTTAACAAAGTTATATGTATAGTTATGTGTGTTAAGTGTATCAATCCGCCAACCTGGAGTCATAATTTTTTTTTCATAATATATAATCTTATTTTGTGATCAAATTAATAAAAAAATAATAATGTTGGACAATCCACACAGCATCATCTAGCCCCAAGGTAAGCTGCTGTTAAACAGAGCTGTGTTATGGGTACTAGATGACTGATAATTATATACTTAATACAATACATAGATAGGTATTTTTTATTATAATTATATAGAAAATACCCAGAACACCCGGAACAAATATTTGGAGTTCGTACAAACATTTGACCCGAGGCGGGACTCGAACCCGCAACTTCCGCGTCGCAGGCGGACCCATAGCTGCTCCACATCGATCGTCATTGGTCAATTGGTCATAAATTATGAGTGTTACGACTATTATTTTATCTAAGTTATACTTTGACAAAAATGAATACTTGACCGTAATCTTAAATTTTTTAGAGGCACGACGTAATAGCGACATGTTACATAATTCGATTTTGTAATAGTTATTTATTTTAAACACTTTAAAAAAAAACGTATTGACACAAAATATTGTTTTTTTTTATATTCTAATACAAAAAAATAGAAAGTTGATAAAAATACTATGACACCGCTGATGTCAAGGTTTTTTTGAAAACAAACAGCACAGAAAAATAATATTGTTTTGAGTCGTTTTATGTTCGTTCGTTCGTATGAGTCAGTGGCCAACTCTGGTGACAGAGTTTCTTCGCCCGAAGGCCTCTGTCATGGCCTAATAACTTTGAAAAAGCCGGGATCGACTGCTTAACGTGCCCTCCGAAGCATATGCATACACATTTTATGTTGAGTCAACAGTTCAGGAGTGATTCGCAAGGTGGTTAAAAAACGCTCATTATTAATACGAATGTCCAAGAGTACAATTTGACAGCAGTAAATCAGAATTATATTGAAAGGAGTTGTTTCTCGGTGTATGGAGCCGGGCCTAGGTCCTTTGTAGGGGTCTAGATATTTAGATATTCAATAAAGAAACCATTTTAAGCAGTTTATTTAATTTATTTTAGCTTCTTTCACAATCTTATGTAAGTTTATCTTTGTGAAGGAGTGCAACACAATGCAAAACAACATGGCGGGTTTAACGAACAACTGGGTTATTAGGTTTTGTCAAAGTCAAGATGCGTCACGATCATTGGCTAATAGCTGTCATGGCGGACCTCCAGTGTTCCCGTTTTAGGAAACTCAACACAACAAACATTTTTCATATAGAACTTTGTTTGTCTACATAAAAATAAAATTGTATTATAATGTTAGTTTTATATTTTTTTCCAATTTCTCTATGGTGTTACTAAGACCTAGGCCACTATGAAATTGGTTCTTTCGATTGAGATTGCGTTGAAGAGTAAGGTCCTAGGTCTCCCGCTGACCTGGTTACAGTGACCCCGACCTTGCGCCTGGCTCCGCCTGTACCTGCGGCAAATGCAGTTATTGCCTATTCGAGAAATTTGTGGGATATTCCTATTAGTGGACGGAAGTTGGGTCAATTCAATAACGCTTCAGCGATGGATAACCTTCACCTGTGGGAAAAATAAATCAAATGAGAGGAACTCACAACTTTGACGACCATGGCGCGTTGGGGGAGTGCCTAAAAGGTTGCTGGTTTGAATCTTGGTGGGAGACAAATGTTTTCACCTGCAAACATTTGTATATGTAATCAAGAAGAAGAGTAGTAGAGTTCTTTGTGATAGAGTTCGTCCGGGGAAGGACTACCATCATACCTATTTCTGCCGCCAAGCAGTAATGCTCGCATTGCTGTGTTCCGGTGTGAAGGGTATGGTTTTCGGGGAAATTTCTGGCATATGAGGCTTTCGATCTTAGCTTCAAGGTGGGTACGTTTGGTTGCCACTTCAGTTGTATAAAAAAAAAAAATACACAAAATTTTTTCAAGGAGTTAATATCACACTATTACTTCACACCTAAACCGGGCGGTCTAAAAACTTCGTCACCAGAGCTGGCCACTGGCACACATGCTTATTTTTTACTTTAAGAATACTTTGGTAACTTATAAGCTTGTCGCCAAACTAGAAATTCGCAAAGCACGTACATATCTAGGTAAAACAAAGCTTCTAAAGCATTATGGAAATGATAAAATCGGCCTCGGGAACCGGGTCAAGAATGCCGCCCGACTGATATTTTGCATCTTTCACTCTATAATTCACTTGTAGTACAGGTTTCAAGGTTTCTTGCGGTCTTTTTGCTTCATACACTGAAATAATCTTAGGGCTTTATCACACTCGGACACACGGGTGATTTTGTTGCCGTCACCTAATAAGTTGCGCAATCAAGCGGACACGGTGAGTTAAGCAACTTCTACACGGTTTAAAATGATGATAATTTGGTATGAACCTACACGGTTTAAAACGTCTGTTTTAAACCATCGTTTCAGATTGTGTAGAAATCGCTGTACTCTACATACAGCTGTTATACATGTAGCTGGTGGCGCGACCCAGTGGCGCTACCATGGTGTTCTAATGAGATAGGGCCCTTAATAGAAACATCATTTTAAATCATTCGACGACCGATGTGGCGCAGCGGGCGCAGGTCCGCCCGCGACGCGGAGGTGGCGGGTTCGATTCCCGCCTCGGGTCAAATGTTTGTAATGTAAATGTTCCGGGTGTTCTGGGTATTTTCTATATTATAATAATAAATATCTATCTATGTATTATATCGCACAATCATCTAGTACCCATAATACAGCTCTGTTTAACAGCAGTTTACCTTGGGGCTAGATGATGCTGTGTGGATTCTGCAGCGTTATTTATTATTTATTATAACATAATTATGTTCTGCTTACTTGGACCTAGTTAAGTATTATGTATATGTATAAAATATGTAAGTTTAGATATTTGTAGTTTATAATTTTTTATTATTTATGTACTATTAGTATATTTTATTAAAAAATTGCCTGAAATTCAGGTTTTCCTAGTTCAGGCATATCTAAATTTTATTAGCTCTAAATATTAATATAAAACTAGCACTAAATTGTATTAGCACTAAGAAAATGAATAAAGTTATTAAAGTTAAAGTTAAAGTTAGTAGTATTCTCTCAAATAAAATCAATATCTAAGTGAGGATCCAATGTGTATTGTCATCATCATCTCCTGAGCCTCGCCATCAACCGACTTCCTGCAATCGCTAATGAAGATTGTAATGCTATAAAATAAATAATATTTATATAATAAAGTTTCATTGCATTATTTAAAATGCCATAATATCAGAGAGGATTACAAAACCCGTTTTCAGATTTGTGTGGCACATGTCTTTTGATTTTAAAATGCTCGCTATTCGTTAGCACTGGCATTGCGCAGGTAAAAATGTTTAGTAAAGATAAATCTTAATATGATTTACATAAAACAAAATGGTGTTTTTTTTTAAATATCAAAGAGACAACCAAGCATTAATGGCCAAATTGATTGTAAGTGATTACAGTAGTCTTGCAAATTATTTTGATAAGTAGCTCAAACGTCTCATGTGATTGTAATTTCACCGAGAAAACCAATTGTAAATTCCCTGTTTTTTTACTACTAAAGTGGTAACCAAGCGTACCGGCCCACTTGATGATCAGCGGTTACCGTAGCCTACGTACGCATGCAACATCATAGATATCACTTGCGTGTACCCTGAGACGTTAGATGGAATGTCTCATGTGCCTGTAATTTCACCGGAAACCATACCCTTCGAACCGGAACACAGCAATGCGAGCATTACTGCTTGGCGGCAGAAATAGGTATGGTGGTAGTCCTTCCCCGGACGAGGTCTATCACAAAGAACTCTACTACTCTTAACTCCCTTTCACCGGAATACAGCAATACGAGTTTTATTTCTTGGCGGTAAAAATTATGATGGTTATAGTACTAACTTTATCATAAACAATTCAACTCTGTAGGTACTCTATTAAAAATAATTTCGGTACTCTGAATTAAAACACTCTATCTACCGAGTCTCATACTGAATACACAAAAAAAGTTCGTGTAAAGTCTGTAATAACAGAAAAGTCGTTCACCTTATTTTATTTGAAATAAGAAACATATTGCAATGACTCTCGACTATTAGTTAAAATAAGTAAAGTATCACCTAAGTATAATTTAGGCCTTTATCAGACACGTACACTTGTATAACTTCCAAGTACTTAGGTAGTGCTTACACGACAAAGTGAATAAATGTATGTGCTCTGGGTGTCTCCAAGTCCTGGCAAAGTTACAAATAAACGTACCTCAGCGGGGTCGTCGACCGATAAGATAAACAAGAAAAACTTTGAAAATTGTCTTTGGAACTTGGATTTGTGTTATACTTTTTGATTATAAAGTTTTATTAACCAGTGTACCTAAACAACCTATCTAGGTAATATTGAAGAGTTTTGGATAGTTTTGTAATAGTTTTGTTATGCTCTTTCATATCTCCAGATTTCAGAGCAGAGTGCAGAGTAAAAGATTAATATATTTTGTAAAACACTTTGGTCGGTTTGCACGAGAATATTTTATCTAGGAGTAGTTCTCTGTGATAGAGCTCGTCCGGGGAAGGACTACCGCCATACCTATTTCTGCCGCCAAGCAGTAATGCTCGCATTGCTGTGTTCCGGTGTGAAGGGTATGGTTTCCGGTGAAATTACTGGCACATGATCTTATATGGCTTTCGATCTTAGCCTCAAGGTGGCAACCCGCGAGTGATACCTCTGGTATTGCAAGCGTCCATAGGCTGCGGTAACCGCTTACCACCTTGTGGGCCGTACGCTTGGTTGCCACTTCAGTTGTATAAAAAAAAAAAAAAAACTATGATAAATGCTCTTGCAGTGAGCTGTCAATACATCATCATCATCATCATGCATAATAACAAACTAGATTTACACGTGAATACTGAAATTATACGATTTTTATACTTACTACGTAAACAAATCTCTTCTCACACAGGTCATTAAAACTTAACTGAAGAACCCCAAACCCTGTAATTTTTAAGTGTAATTTAAATAAAAATATTTTGATTGATTTTTTTGATTGATAAATCAGTTTTAATATCAATTATTATCGCTATTTTTAGGTTGAACCTTTGTTTTAGTAGTTTTTTTTTATATTTAATTTAGGTTATATGTTTTTCATTTAAAATTGTTTTTGTTTACTTATTTTTCTCTTTTTGGTGTCGGTATTTTGAATACTATTTCAACTTTTTTTGGCTTTGTGTATGTCTGTGCTAAATGAACATTATTCTATTCTATTCTAAATTCCCGGATGGCAGCTGCTGCTACTCCTCTTCTTCTTCTTATCTATATTATTACTAATAATGTAATAATTCATATAATATTATAGAGAGAGAAGATATGTACTTTTGTATTTTTGTTTGATACGAATAAACTCAAAAACTACTGGTCCGATTACAAAAATTCTTTCACCGTTAAAATGCTACATTATTCCTGAGTAACATAGGCCATGTTTATTACTAGCGATCCGCCTCGGCTTCGCACGGGTCTGGTTTCACTGCACCCATGCGAAGCGGAGACGGACAGCTATTGTTATATAAAAATGAATTGCTGTGAGTCAGGCTCGCTAAAACTCGACAACGGCTGGACCGATTTGGGTAATTTTGGTCTTCAAATGTTTGTAGGAGTCCAGGAAAGGTTTATGAGTGAGAAATTACGGAATAATTGTAAAAAAAAAAAAAACGCGAGTGAAACCGCGCCGGATCTAATAGTTTATAGATAAATAATAATAATAATATCTGTCAGTAAGTGCAGGTAATAATAACTTAATAAGTGCTTATGTTGTAAAGTAAAGACAATATCTATGTCTGTATGTATTTATAAATGAAATGTAAAATGTGTTGTGTAAGTCTAGATTTAATAATTTAATATGACGTAACCGGTCATGCATTTGAGCCTAGTTTTAAAAATAAAGTTACGATTTTAGAAGTCACACCGAATGCGGTAAACGTGGCTGCCAAATTATTTAATTTGCCAAGATAACATACGGCCCACCTGATAGTAAGCGGTTACCATAGCCAATGAGCGCTTACAATACTGTCACTCGTGTGCTGCTTCTAAGAAATCGTATGACGTAGACCAAAAGTCTCATGCATCATTCTGAATAAATGTTTTTTTTATTTTTATGATCAGTAATTTTACTTGTAAAGTTACTGATGCTACCAAGCATTGCTACTTGATAGCAGAAGTATGTTTCGAAGTAGCAGTTACTTTTTAGTACAAACTCTATCACAAAAAACAACACAGTCCGCCGCACCGCAACGCCGCCGCACCGTAAGCTATGCGCATCGGAATTGGTGTGAGGCAGTCTCTAACCGCACCTTTTATTATTATAGTCGAAAAACAGGATAATTTAAATTCTTCTTTTGACACGCAAACACGTGTCTAGCAAAAACAAGTTCTTAGAACGAATAAAACTACATTTGAATTACTAAATTGAAATGTCGTCCATGAAGAAATCGTTTAGCGAACAAAAAAGCTATTATATCACAAAGAGACTGAAATTTTCTGTATTTTCTTGTATAAAATTTCTAAATATTATAACGCAATAATATTAACCCACTTTCCTCAGTTCAAGGGCGGTGTGAGTCGCACAGACTGCATGGAGCATCATCCTATACAAATGCGATCCAAAATTTACGAGACGTGGCATTCGACCGCTAGACCGAACCGTATCGCAACAAAATATTCTGTAAACTTCTAATCGAAAACCTTTTAATGATCTACGGTGAAGGTCCGCCTGCGACGCAGAAGTTGCGGGTTCGATTCCCGCCTCGGAACAAATGGTTTGTACGATCTGCAAATATTTGTTCCGGGTGTTCTGGGTATTTTCTATGTATAATAAAAATATATCTATCTATGTATTGTATTTATTGCGCCCTGACCCAGCGAGAAGGCAACGCGGCAGACCAAAACGGAGATGGCGGGACGAACTGGATAAATTTTTGGTAGATTGGAGGTTTTTGGCACGAGATCGAGACGTCTGGAGGGAATTGGGGGAGGCCTTTGCCCAGCAGTGGGACACCAACGGCTAATAAAATAAAAAAAAATATATATATTGTATTGTATTATGTTTATCAGTCATCTAGTACTACCCATTACACAAGCTCTGTTTAGCTTGGGTCTAGATGATGCTGTGTAGATTGTCCAGCATTATTTATTTATTTATCTTTGATGACTATAACTTTAGATTTCCTGAATGTTTTCACAAAAACTGGAGAGTCTATTTAGTGAAATTGGATCTAACCCATGTTTTGTATTCCAAATTTGCCCTAAAAGTTATTTTATTTATGAAATAATTTATTTATATACACGATTTCTCAATATGAAATTAAAATGTTTATCTGGCTAAAGTATTTTTGTACAGTTGGCTTAATTGATAGATTCAGGCGTTACTTTGCGGAAATCCATTACAAGATAAAAAACAGACGAAAAATCTCTAGTATTATTCCGCTTAACCTTTTACTTAACTTTAATGCACTTTGGCTCCAGCGCTCGACGAAATAACACGTCTGGCGGAGAACAAGTCGATGGTCCTGAAGATGTCCCGTGGAGGGATGAAACACGTGTCGATATCTTTCTTTTGAGGTTAACTGTGTTAACTGTGTGACCTCATTAGTTAAAAGGTTAAGCGGAATAGTACTAGAGATTTTCGTCTGTTTTTTATACAGTTGGCTTTAAAAATATGCTTTCACAAAATTTTACCAAAGAAACAGCAACGTGCATACTATTTTTTTTTTTTTTTTTTTATTGATTATAGTCAAGCGTTTGACCACCACCTCACCTGATGGTAAGTGATGGTGTGGTCGATGATGGAGCACGCTTGCCTAGAAAGAACCTGTTCACTCTAGCCTTAAAGACTCCCAAATTGTATTGGTCCGGAAAAACAGACCCCGGCAACGAATTCCATTCTTTACTCGTGCTAATGAGAAAAGACTACTACTATCAGTTAGAATTAAAAATAACATTGTAATAAATATAGGTACATGAAATAATTTTATGGTCTCAAGAAATGTGAAAATAAAAAGGAATGTTAAAATTTTATTACAATGTCATGTCAAAACGAATAATAAAATAATTATAAAACACAACAGGTACAAGTTTATAATTATTTTATCATAAATAAAAATCTTTTTAGCAGAGTATTTATGCAAATTCTAATACTACAATAAAAACAAACGTATTGACGATGTAAGAAGTAAGTTCGTATCAGTCAGCAGCCAACTCTGGTGATAGAGTTGTACCATTTTAACCTCGTACTAAGATTTCTTACGTCTTGGGCTATCAGAAACAACAAGTACGGTACATCTAGCCTCAGATCGTAAATGGGTGAACAACCTTGTAAATTCTGGATATCATGCGCACATTATATTCATTTCGTCAATAAGTTGAACCAATTTCATAGTGGCCTAAGTGTAACACCATAGAAAAATTTGAGAAAAATATAAGATTAACATTATCATGCAATTTTATTTTTATGAAGACAAACAAAGTTCTAAAGAAAAAATATTTATTGTGTTGAGTTTCCTAAAACGGGAACACTAGAGGTCCATAATGATTAGCCAATGATCGTGCGTTTTGACTTTGACAGTACCTAATAACCCAGTTGTTCGTTAAACCCGCCATGTTGTTTTGCATTGTGTTGCACTCCTTTACAAAAATAAACTTACTTTAGATTATCAAAGAAGCCAAAATAAAATAAATAAACAGTGTTTAACGGTTTTTTTATGATTATCTAATTATCTAGACCCCTATAAAAGACTAGGGCCCGGTTCCATACTGCGTGAAACAACTTCTTTAATCATTTTTTCTATTATATTGTCTGCTAATCGAAAGAGAGTCAACGATGAGTGCCTGTGACCCTGCTATACAGGCTTTTTAGTTCTAGTGCAGGGAACAGAGATACTTAACGATACTGCTTCCAGCCTACTGGTGGACGTGCTAGACTAACGGAAGTTCGTGTTGTGTTCGTTTAGGAGAAAACAACATTGAGAAAAACCTAGAGAGAGAGCCCTACTTCCTAATTTTAAGATAATTGTGTTTATTTTCCATGAATGAAGGAGTGAGTTTTTCAAATTTGTTAACATAACAACATAATTCTTTTTAAGATTACATAATAGTAGTAGCAATTCCATGTAACAGCAACACTGTTTTCTTGAAATAAACGATTTACTGCTACTTTCCTACTTCACATACATTATGACAAAATGATATTATATAGGAAAGTGTAGAGAAAAATTACAGTTTATTTAAAAAAAAACATTTTTGCCCATTCTTCAGTGTTCCTTGCCTGTGTAAAAATAACCGCCTCTAACTTGATTCAGCATTTCAGCCACTCGAAGGCGCATACACAGCTGACCACATTTCCACTGACCACAGACCTCAATTTTCCTGACCTCAAACAGGCCTTGAACCAGCACCGCACGCATCCAAATGACATCGATCGCGTGTGCACTGCCCGTGAACTGTTGCGAACTGGGTCAAACTACTAACTTTTCGAATACCTTCACGGAGTTTTTGGTAACGGTTAAACTAACCATCGTTGTAACCATCAATTTGACTTGTGGAGCGTGTCTCAACCTTACTAGATTCTAACGTAATGTTTAGAACTGCGTAGCGCAAAGGGCAGATATGTCCTAAGTGATACGGTAAATCACATTCCTACATTCCTATTCAATGCAATCGTAAGGATCACTTTGAATTGTCTTTATAGACGTATTACTTTGTTTTGTATGTTATCGAGACCCTAGTGTCTAGATAAACCTAACATAGGTTTTTAGGCATTATTAACCAATATTGTAAAAAAAAAAAAAGTACATTTAATGCTTAATCACCTCAAAAAAGCCTAAAAAGTTTGAGCCGTTTGGTGGCGGAACCCTTTATCTGTGGGTAACCTGGGCTCATAACGTTTTTAAAATGTTTTCCAGGTGTCTTAGTCACTGAGGTCTAGCTAAAGCGATGCATAACACAAAAAGTGGCTGGTTCATGTCTAGCATTAGCATTGCCATTCAACGTGGTAATGCCGCTTATATTTGGGAATATCACTGTTGGAAAGTCCCGCAACTTTACTTCCCCGCCCCGCCTCGATTTTCTTCAAACTTCTTCCTGCTGCGTCTTCTAGGAGTTGAATTTAAAAGATTTATTTACTCAGTACACCTTAAATAAATAAAATAAAAAATAAAATAAAATAGCCTTTATTTCTAATGCATCTACTTACAATATAAAGAATAAAATTTACTTAATATTAAATTCACTTGTTCTAAAAATCTTTCCTATAGTTATTCCTACTTTTATTTTAATCAAAATTATCAGCAATAGTCGCCTCCGCGGCGTAGGCCTCCCCTGAATCTCTCCATTCGTCTCTTTCTCTCGCCATCATCATCCAATTTGCTCCGCACCGTTGTGTAAATATGTCCCTCCATCTCTTTTTTGGTCTCCCTTGCTTTCTTTTTCCTTCTAGTGGAATCCACTCTATCACCCGTTTTGTCCATCTTGTGTTTTCTAGTCTGCAGATATGTCCTGCCCACTTCCATTTTAATTCTCTTAGTCTTTTCTTTATATCTATTACTCTTGTTCTTTTTCTTATATTTGTGTTGCTTATTTTGTCAGATATTTTTAGTCCTAGCATGCTCCTCTCCATTTTCCTCTGGCAAACAGCTAGTTTTTCTTCATCCTCTTTTCTAAGAGCCCAAGTTTGGCATCCATATGTTAAACATGGTAGTATAGCTATGTCAAAAACTTTTTTCTTTATACTTGTGTTCATATCTTTGTTCTTCATAATTTCTTTTAGTCCCCAGTACTTTCGCCATGCCAAAGCAATCCTTCGTTGTATATCTTTTTCAGTAGAGCTTTCAAACGATACTAGTTGCCCAAGATAAACATAGTCTTTGACGTACTCTATTTTTCCACCTTCTACGATTACCTCTTGTTTATTTCCATTTGTTATTATCTTTGTTTTGGATGTGTTTATTGACAACCCTACCTTTTTACTCTCACTTGCTATCTCTTTAACCATCGTCTCTAAGTCTAGAGCGTTTTCGGCAAAAACTACGATGTCGTCTGCAAAGCGAAGGTGACTCAGAAGTTCCCCGTTAATCTTAATTCCCTTGCTCTCCCATTTGAGTTCCCTGAAAACAAATTCGAGTACTGCTGAGAATATTTTCGGAGATAACGGATCTCCTTGCCTTACGCCTCTTTGCACAGGAAACTCCATGCCTTCACATTCTAATCGTACTCTAGCATAGCATTTCGAATAAACACTCCGGATCAGGCTGATGTACTTTTTATCAATGCTTTGGTGTGCAAGTGCTGTCCATATTGCGTCATGGTTCAATGAGTCAAAGGCTTTTTTAAAGTCGATGAAGCATAGGTATAGGGTATTGCCGTATTCATTTGTCTTTTCTATTATTTGGGTGACAACTTGGATATGATCCATCGTTGAATATTTTTTCCGAAAACCAGCTTGTTCGTGTGGTTGGTTTTCGTCTAGAGTTTTTGTAATTCTTTGTAGTATGATTTTAGAAAATATTTTGTACATATTTGTCATAAGGCTAATCGGTCTATAATTACCCAAGTCAGAGCGATCGCCCTTTTTGTGAATTAAAGTAATTGTAGATTTTGACCATTGTTCTGGTGTCGTTTCCTGATCCAAAATGTTGTTGAAGAGTTGTTGCAAAGGCTTTTGTAACGGTACACGGAAAGACTTTAGCACTTCATTTGCAATGTTATCGTTTCCTGGAGCTTTATCATTTTTTTGGGTTCTTATGGCTAATTCAATTTCTGAAGTTAGTATACATTCTGGTTCTATACAGTCCGATGCAAAGAGTTGATCAGACTTTTGTTGTCTGGTATCGTCGGCGTCGTGTGATGCATTCGAGTATAGTTCTTTGTAGAAACATGTTGCTTCTTTTATTATATCCGGGCGTTTAGATAGCACTCTACCCAATTTGTTTTTTATATTCGGCGCCCATTCTGATTTCTCGCTAAGCATTTTGTAGGCCTTTTGTAGAGCACCGGTCTTGTTTATAAATGTTTCGAGAGTTTCTTGTCTTTTCATTTTTTTTTCTTGTTTTATACCTCTGTTGATATTCTTGCTTATTTTTGTTATTTTAGATCGTACTTCTTTTGTTCTTTTCTCGGTGTATAGTAATTTTCTTTCTGCCAAAAGTTTTTTGGTTTCTGCGTTAATGTACGTTCCTGTTTCTTTCTTTCTTTCTGGTAATTTCTTAAGCAGAAGCTTGAGTTCATGTTCTAGGTTGTTATATTGTTGTTGTACTTCGTTTGTTTGCTTCACAGATTCAATGAATTTACTTTCCCAGTATTCAGCATCCTCACCTGTGACTTCTGGTAGGTCTCTTGTGTAGTTTATATGTTGCTTGATTTGTCTTCTGATTCGGTTCGCTTGTACCGATAACTTACATCGGATCATCCTATGGTCGGTATTGAAGTTCAGGTTGCTTATTATGTTAAACTGGAAAACATGAGTTGGCTGATTCGTTATCATGTAATCGATTTCATTAAAATTTCTACCATTCGGGTGTCGCCAGGTCCATTTTCTATTTGTTCTCAGTTTGAACATACTATTTATAATTTTGAAGTGCTTTTCCAGTGCGAACTCTACTAGTTTCTGCCCATGATTACTTCTAGTTCCGTGTGAGAATTGACCGAAAATATGCTCTTCACCTCTTTGCATTTTTCCTACTCTTGCATTGAAGTCTCCTAGCAGCATTATATTTTTCGAATGTAGTGAGTCAATAGCCGTTTCCAGTGACTGATAAAATAAATCCATTTCTTCGTTTGAATATGATTCTGTAGGGGCGTACACTTGGACAAAAGACCAATTGGAGCTCTCAGATATTTGGATTTCTAATGTTGCCACTCTATCAGAGAATGATCTAAAGCTTATAATGTTGTTTTTTAGGTGTTTCTTAACTAAGAATCCTACTCCGTTTCTCCCGTTATGTGTAGACGTATGGTAGAGAATGAAGTCTGGGTATTCTTCTATGGTTTCTTTTTCTCTTCTAATTTCACTCAAGCCTACAATGTCCCACTTGAGAGATTTTATAGCATTACTGAACTCTATAACTCTGGTATCTGTTAATAATGTTTTCACATTAATACTTGTTATGTATAAACTGGTTGTCTGTTCTTTCTTCTTTAGATTCGTATTTGTTTTGTTAAGATTAAGGGGGTATTGGTCTGACTCCTCCACGGTGACCAGCCGGCTTGGAAGAGGTGGAGGGACGTCGCTTAGTTTTTTTGGTTCTCCTGGGTTTCGCAAACTTTTGAGGCCCGAGCTACATTTAGTTGCGATGGACGAATGTAGCTTGTTGTAGGTTGGTTCAGGTAAGAAGTAATGTTGTTGGTTATTTTATTTTTCTTCAGTAGTTGTGTTGCATTAATATCTCCTTTTGTGATTTTCTGTGCTACCTCTGGAGACTCGGATAATTGTCTTTTGTTTGTTCGCTTATCATTATTGTGCACGCCATGTTTAGGTTTTGGTTGTTTCCTTTCTATAGTTATTATTTTATCATAGCGTAGGGCCACGTTGTTTCCTAATTCTTTCTGTCTTTTAAATTCCTCTTGCAGTTCTTTGCGCTTTTGTAGTACCTTTGGGGGATAGTCTTCTTTGATATAGATAGTAGTATTTTCTAATGACTTGCTTTTCTTTAAAAGTTCTATTTTCTTACCCAAAGTGGTTAAGGTTACTACTATAGGCCTGCTCCTTTCGTTTCTTTTCCCCATTCTTCTCACTGCTTCGATTTCATATTGATGGCATTGTATTTGCATAGTGTTGTTTATCGTGTTGAGTACTAGGTTTTGTAAGTCGCTGTAGTTATGCTCCGTCTCTTTAACTCCGAAAAATATTATATTTTTCTTTCTGATTTGTTTTTCTAGAAAGTCTATAGTTGCTTGCTGCTGATCTACTTTTATTTCTAAGTTTCTTGTTCTTGATTCGATAATCTCAAATTTCATATCTATGTTATTATTAATAGTTTGAGTGATATTTTCTTCCATGTTTTTCATTTCTACTTTTTGTACTGCTAGGTCATCTTGTATTTGTTTCAACATCTTTACTACGTCTTCCATTTTGGTTCCGGCGCCCTCTAGTGTCGAGTAGCAAATTTGCTGAGTTCAAATATTAAACAGTAATTTTTATTTCTACTTGAGGATAGATGGCGTTGTCCAAATTCACTTGTACTTGTTTATAGTGAAATCTTCCTTCGCAAAAATATCTCTATCTTACGTAGGTTCGAACCAGCTTCTTCTTAATATTGAAGTGGATACTCGTCTCCTTAGCGGTCGTGACCATCGAGGTTGTTAGATCATATGACGAAATAAGAGCATACTTCAGGTTCGATCACGTTTGATACAGTCTTGGCGTAAAAGTTTTTTGCTCACACCGTCACTTAGAAAAGATAGCACAGCAAAGTTTTTATTATCACTTTATAAAGTTCAAAATGTTGAAATAGTTCTCAAGTTGTGTATTATTTTGTGTTGGAGTGTTTTGTGTTGGATGTTAATACCGTATTCCCGTATTCATGGTAATGACTTTTAGTAATATTGTTTATTTCACTTCACTTCATTAAAATTATACGTCTTCTCGAACTTGTTTCGCTGTTGCTTGTTTCACTAGATTTCTAGTTATTTCACTTTAGTTCCGCAAGGATAACATTAGCACAGTTGAGTTATGTGGTGGCGGATGTTTATCACTGTTCTTTTTCACTGGTTTGATGCAACTATTAATATTAATTTGATTTTTATAACAGAGCTGTTGTTGCTTACACGACAGCAGCGCCCTCTCCTCAGTACACCTTACATTATAAATATTCAGAAACAGCGGTCTTTGACTTACAGTTTAGGCTTTGCGTCGAATATCAGTCAATCAGACAGACAGACAGACAGCCAGTAACGAAATGTTTACAGTTAAATTAACCAAGTGCGATGGTTTCATGTTATAATGGGCTAATTAAACATTGTTATTATAGTTAGCTGGATGCCGTGAAAATATTTAAAAAGTTTCTAGCACGTATTCTAAAATAATTCCATTGTAAAACAATTTCACCAGCTTTTCATAACTCCATCACATTTACAATGATAATAAATTCTAGATTTATAATACCATACGATGCGGTTTATGTGGATGGAATAGAGTCGAGGTTTGAATGGCAACGCTTTGGCCGGGATGCCGACCCGATCCTGACCTAAAATCGTCAGTTCAAGGCCACTGCCCGAATGCAACCTCTACTTGCAATTCCCTACAGCTCCTATTTCTTCTAGCGTAAGGTTCTTTTTTGTGATGCAGTAAGGAGTATTGATTGAGCATTTGTTTGGCCATCTGTTACAGATGCTTTTAACCAATTAAGTCTAAACTTGGTGTGAATAGGTTTAAATGCGCGGTGAGACTGAAATTGCTGAATTTTCAAGCCAAAATTGACGAACTTTGAGACAAGCTACAAATGAAAGTTATTGTAATAATATTTCCTCAGTTCCTTATTCAGTTTTTCACTTCATGAAAACACGTTATAACAATATTTTCTCGGTAAATTAAGTGTTTTTGAGCTTTGAAACGTTATATTTTTAAATGAATATGAAATATCAACACGGGGATTTCTCTGATTGGTTTGATCCTAAGCAGAATTTGCAATTTTACATTATAAATATGAACTGTTTTACTTTCACCTATATAGTATGTCATACATCATTTTAATTAATGGATGCTACCAATGTATATTCGTTATAGACACTCAACTTCCAATTACTGACATTGTGTATTTGATCATTTTAAAATCTAGGTTATTTTAAATTGTTTTTTTTTTACTTTCTGTCATTGTAATGAAACAATGTAGATTTTCATTTAGTTTAGGTTTTTTTTAATATTAAGTAACATTTTGATCTTGATGTGAAAAGGGAGCTTTGGACCTGTCTGTAAATCCTTACTTTGTTTTTTTTTAAGCTAACTGAGTGCTTAGCACGAAACCTCGTTTGACAATCATAAACTAAACGTATCGTCCAGCTGTCAATTTGTATAGGATTTTTCACAGCGCCTCTTTAGTGCGTTATATGAACTACAAATTTACATACAAATTGACAGCTGGCCGATACTTGTTTGAACAAGTTTTTCGTGCTAAGCACTCAGACATTGATGCAGCTAACTGTGGATACTAGCTAGGTATCCTACTGGTCGTGAACCCGAGTATCTAGGTCAGTGGTGCAAGGTCTGTAGGCTTCAGATTATTTTATTTGCCGAGGATAACTTTGCAAATCGATCTCTGTGGTTTGCACCTGTCCTTTTTTTATACAACTGAAGTGGCAACCGCGCCCACATGATGGTAAGCGGTTACCTGGACGCTTGCAATACCTGAAAATTAATTAGATACATTTACAGAAAAAAAATGGATGTCAGCCCAGAAAGAGCACAAAATGTCTCCTATGCTTATTTTTACTCGCTTATGATCTATGGAGTATTATTTCAGGGACAAGAAGCAAAAGCTGAATAAAGTGTTTATATATATTACGACTCGATTTATAACAGCGTCGTGTTGTAGACTACTATCTCAGAGTGCTTAGCACAAAAAACACTTTGACAATCGTGAATGTAAACGTATCGTCCAGCTGTCAATTTGTATAGTATTTTAAGTGTTAGTGAGTTATATGAACTACCAAAATTTCCTTACAAGTTGACAGCTGAACGATACGTTTAAGTTTACGGTTATCAAACGAGCTTTTTGATACTAAGCACTCAGAACTATTTATATCAACATAGTGTTAAAGTATGATTATAATGACGTGATCAGTGACAAAAACCGTGAGTCGGCTTTATGCTATAAACCAAACAGGATCATTATAAACTCGTAATTGGGTCTAAGATGGCTTGAATACCTACTATATTTCATGATCAAATTATCAATCATCTATACATAACCTAAAAACACTCTCTGGATCCGTTCAATGCCCTCGCCTCATGTCTAAGTCCATCTCTTGATTGAATCTTGATTGATGTGGTTCCGTCACAGGCACTAGACAGTCAATCTGATGTCTGAAAAACTATCTTTTAGATAAACTATTTTTAGAAACGTAAGCGCTACAGTTAAATCACTGCATATTTTTTAAGCTAGAGAAATTCAAATAAATAAATATTTGCGGTCATTTTTACACAGCGCCTCTAACCCAAAACTTAAAAAAGCTTAAAATTATGGAATCTAGCTAAACTGTTTTCTATACTTACATATTTTAAAAAAGAAAACACTTACTAAAGTCCGGAACTTGCAGATCATGCAAACATCTGTCCCACAGCGGGAATTAAACCCGCAACCTCTCGTTTTTCAACATTCACCCACTGCGCCACAGAGAAACCCTCCACGCGGATCTATGCGGATTGATGAATAAGTTCTTTTGAGTTTTGGTTCTTGGACGTGCACTGTCATTTGCGTACCACCTTCGACTGTATATAAATCTTTGGTAAGTAGATATGTAGTTACATATTTTTTACACTTAGGTAGATAAATCCATTGGTAGGGTACAAGGTTTAAACCCACAATTAGTCAAAATTATGTTCAGCGAGGCGTATAGAAGTTTATAATAAGAAACTTGTATGAGTCAGGCCAACTTTAGTGACAGAGTTAATAGGCCACTAGCGACTTTGAAAAAGTCGGGACCGACTGTCCTCCGAAGCTCGGAACGGAAGTGCTCAGTTGAAATTGTCGCTGACGGTTGCTCATGCAAATGGTGACTACGCTGAATCAGTGCTTATCTTCGTTGATCTGTTATGATGAACTTAGCCAGCTCACGTCAATACAGAAGTAAGTGTATCCGTGTGGGCGCTGGTGTTACCTCAAACTCTTGTTCATTGACCTTAGCTCCAGGACAGAACTAGTGACACGGCGAACGAACTCTGTCTTTGTAACGTGATCCCCGTTCAGCGACGCCTGAGCCAATACACGTAGCAACGTTATTACTGAGCGGTTGCTCTCAAATTTCCATACTGTTACTTTAGGTAAAGAATGGAATACGTTGCCGGCCACAGAATAACAACACGTAGAATTATAGTTTCCTTCATTTTTGATATTGTGGCACACAAGTACATGACAGCGTCAATTGTTGCTGTTACTACTGACTTTTTTCATTTTGTTTGTATTGTATGTTTCTGTCTAAATAGCAAATGAAAATATGTCTATGTCTATTAATTTTTTTTTCAAAAGTGGGTTCACAAAACCATTGTTATTTGCCACTTGAACGTCCGGGGTACTTTTGTTGCACCATTTTTTTAGGCCAGCATACGTCCAGGGTACTAATCATCCCCATATAAATCGACTAAGAAACCTAAGTCGATTGTAATAAGATTCAACTTTAGTCGATCAGGAAGTTAGTCGATTATGTTAGAGTGTTGAACTACGTATTATACGTGATTAATGATTATATAAATAAATAATAATGTTGGACAATCCACACAGCATCATCTAGCCCCAAGGTAAGCTGCTGTTAAACAGAGCTGTATATACATGGTGTTACAGCAGCCTTTCACCACACAATACTCCATTTTTTAATTATAATTGTGAGATGTGCGCACGATGACTTCACATTGATAAATGGCGAGTCGCTTGACCAAGTGAGACTCTCACTAAAAATGATCACAATTTGTGTGCGCGTACTTTGAATCTCCGTGTTGTTATTCAAAGTTGCCGGCGATTGTTTGCCGGACCACTATAATTAAAGTCTTCAAGTCAATTATGTAGTATGACATAATATCGACCACACCATCACATAACATAGTGTAGAGATGTAAAATAGAGGTGATGGTCAAACGCTAGTCTCTTTATTATCAGTGGGACTACCTACTCTACTCTTGAACATGACTATCGATAATCGTGCTTCAAATATCGTAGTTCATCTTACGTCGGTGACAACAACATTCAGAGCATTCAAGCACATAATCTAAACCACGAAAACTGTTACCATGATCACCAAGAACATACATTGCGGGTTTGATTCTCACAGTGGTAATAAATATTTACATAGTCTGCAAATACCTACTAAGATATTTGTTTCTAGTTTGTAGTTGTTGCAGTGCCATTAGCACCAACTTCGTTTCTTTCATGGATGTAAGTCGAAATCTCTTTTAATTTAATATACCTACTGTCAGATGTTAGTGGGAATCTTTTTTTGATGTGATGGGAAGGGACCGTTTCTGATACCCACTGTGGCCAGTATTTTGTGACTGCGGTGTGTTATGGTAGCCTAGTGGTAGCCCGCTTCCTATCCTTAGATTAATCGTGGGTTCACCCGATCGTCCACCAATGGAATTTTTTTATTCGAAGAATTTATGTGCGCAATGTTATGCCAGTGCTCTTAAACGGTGAAGGAAAATACCGGGAAGATATCGGCATACGCAAGAACTAATAACTCGAAAGACATGGTGCCCTAAGTTCGCGGATTAAGACCCAATCACTCTCGATTGCGAGTAGGCCAGTGTCCCAGCATTAGGAACATAATATAAGAAGGTTGTCATGATGATGATAATAATAAAGTATTTTAACAATACTAAGCATATTATTTTTAGTATATTAGAGTAAACTATGTTTTAAGAAAACAATAATAACTATTTTTCGATATATTTATTTCTCAAATTACGTACAACGCAGTGTGACCATAGTTCAAATACACAAAACATTATTAGATTATTATTTAAACTTTTCAACAAAGTTATAAGAGGTGTTTTATTAATGTTCAACATAGTAGTAATTTTGTGTATTGAATTCGGTGTTATGGTTTTCTAAAGTGGCATGGCAACAGTAAAAACAACTAGTTTTGCTATTTACGAGTATTTCACACACTTTCTTAATGCTAAATCTGTGAAAATAATATGTATAAAGCATAAAAACAAACTGATATTGGTTACTACCTATTCATCATTTTATAATTCTGAAATCGTTGAAACATTGAAAATGTATCATTTTCATATTTTAATATCAAGAAACATATAGTAATAGCCATAGCTATTATAGAGATAAAAAAAATCGGTCTATTAATATAAATCAAGAACCTACTTAAAACTTTATGATGACATTGAAGTGATTGCTATTTAGGCTTCACGGGTTTTCTTATAAAAAATGCTAATAACCTATTACATTATATTTTGTGGTTTCCATTCAAAAACAATGCTACTTGTTACTAATTTCTACAAAACAGTACAACAAAACACAACCACATCGTCTACATAATATACGTTAATAAAATGTATTATTAGTTTGTCAACTATTAGTACATAGAAGATTTACCAAATAACTTTGTCTGCTCACTAAAATAAAATAATTTATAAATTAAAAACAATTGTAGCGAGTGAGGTGATGCGTAAAAGAGCAAATACTTATTAATGATTCATAAATTACTTATATTTTTTTAATTTACTTTAGCGTAAATACATAGAGACTTTTATTTGTTTTAAATATTAATATGGATTGAAATCGTAGTGACTTCAAAATATTTTTCCATCAAAAGTAATTATTTTTTTTGTGAACTATTTATATTACTTGATAACATTTAGGGAAATATTAATATGATAGTAAAATATTATTGCAAATGACAAAAATCAGAGGGAAATCCTTATTTAGATCAAATTTACCATGAATTTATAAACTTCCATAATAAAAATCAGCAGAATTACATATAAATGAGAGTTAATTTTTGATATGTTGGCCAATTGAATGCTTAATGAATTTGAAGTAATATTTTTATATTTTAAGAACAATTGCTTGCTCTGTATTATCATTGTAAAACATCCTTTACAGCAGTGTTTTTTAAACGATTCTAAGGGTGTCGTGTGGCTTTGGTGATTCAAAACCTTTTGAAGCTTTAGAACTTGTTAAACTACCTTTGATTGAATAGATATCAAATACTTTTTTTTTACAAATACATTAATAACTCAGATGCTTTTTTTAATAACATTTATCATAAAGCATTAATATATTTGTTTTATTCCGTTTTATGCAAAGAATAGGTACTTTTCAGTGATTTTTTTAAAATGTTTTGATTACACTAAAGGTACACGTTGATGAAGTATAATTTTAAAGGTCACGTGAGGTTTTAGAAACCAATTTTGGTTTTTTATATAGTTGTAAAATCACTGCTCTATAGGATTATTTAAATACAATTATATAATTTATTATTGGTTTGATTATGATAAACTAATCAATAATAATTATATAATAAAGTAAAATGCTCAACACCAATAGGATTAACTAATAAAAATTATAATCTTTTAGAAGATTTTGAATATATCGAAAAAAATCTTAAAATATTCATTACTACCTTTGGGCTTGGAGTCTTGATAAAATATTCTGTAATAGTTTTACATAATCAAACCAGTCATTCCTAGAAAGCTCACTATTTATCTAAAAAAATTCTAACATTGCTCATAACATCAAACGTACGTAACCAATAGACATTATTATAATTATTTTGTTTACAGTTATTTTTATATAAAATCATCTACATACATTTTTAACTATTCTACGAGCCCTAATATGTAAGGAATGTTAGATAAAATATTAATTTTATTAACAATACAAGACATAACTTTACAATTTTAACATCAAACAGTTTCAACATATTATGTAATTTATATTTAGTTGTTTATGATTATCATTGATGCTATAATTATTATATTTTATAACATAAACGTGTATTTGTTATCATTAGTCTATAATCAGGTCTCACAAAATAATTTATTGTAATATATAGTTCTACGTCTAACACCAAACACGGCAAAAGAAAGGTAGCTGTATAATACAGATTATGCGGTTTTTAAAATAAAATACAAAATTTTCTATAAAACAACATACCCATTAAAATTTATATATATTTATTATTATAATATTTACAAATACTTACACTATCTTTACTGAGTGGCTTTACTTAGTAGGTACGCTTACAATATATTTTAAATTTGTCACCAGCTATATAAAGATCATGCAAACTCTCTATTTCCTAACTAGAGTGAGATTTATGACAAGGCGACGTATAAAAGTGGTAGTAAAATATTAAACAAACCTATACAAATTAAAGTTGTATAGGTAACCATTGTAATTAACCATGATCATTTAATTTTCTTTTGAGTGCCAAAATTGAATTTTGTACTACCAAAGCTTGAACAATGAAAGTATTAATTTAATTATATGCTGCCAGCAGCACTGCATAGTGTAAAGCTAAGTCTAGTACTATCACTAACTAATTAAACTACAATACTTTTAATTATGTACATAATGATTAAGATTATTACTTTCAAAACCATGCTCTGCATGTATTTTAACCTTTCTTAATATTGCCTTTTCATTCCAAATAAAAGATGATACAAATAATAGGGACCTACTTAACTTTTAAGAATTATCCTTAAAGTTTCAAAACTATCCAAAAAGCGTGATATGAGTTAAAGATAAGCTGTTCAGATATAAAAATAGACGAATTCGAAATTCATATATTTTAACACAAAAAAAGATCCTTTAGAAGGAGTTTTAGCATTTTGTCAGTCTTGCAAGCTTTGCTTTTACTTTTTCAATGGTTTTAGACAGCAGCAATATTATGCATCATCATAATAATGAATGGCAAATTAAAATAGCCGTCATATTCAACATTCCTTTTCACTATACTATATATTTTAATTTACTTTAGTATAAAAATATTTGGATTCGTTAAGAAAGTTAATGTGCATTTTTTTTCTCTCATTTCACATTATTTTTATAAACTAGTTGGATAATATTTTGTCATATTGGTAATTAAAATTAAAGTATAAATTTAAAATAGAATGCTCGTCGTTTTCCTAATATTTTTTTAAGTTTCTGCTGAGCTCTGACGTAATTGTACTACTAAACATTTATTGCAATCGTCACCCATGTTACACATACATACCAAATACATATTATATAGAGAAAAAAATCTAAAACGAAACATATCTATTGCTAAAATCAATCACTTTAACACAATACTGTACACTAAAAAATCTAACAAACTTTTATTTTACCGTAAAATCTGATAAAATAATTTGTATGCCTTATACCACAGCTATTTTTGTAGTCTAGAAAATTATAAATATAAATTCAATGAGAAGTGCGTTTCTTTATTTCTACAAGAGCTTTGACCTTGTTTAAATATTATACTAAATTACATTTAAATTTTGTGCTTTGAAGCGGCATAACCACCTGTTCTTAAAACAGGTGGATATAAAATACAGGATCATTAAAAATAGGACGTACAATATCTATGAGTCAAAATTTTTTATAAGAAAAAATATTTTAGAACGCAGTATTATCTATTTTTAATGGTCCTTTATTTAATTTATAACTACAAATATTATTTATTTAACACACTGTAAGTTTAATATACACTTATTATTATTAAGTATATTGAAAACAATGAAACTGTAAAAAGCTTAAAATACCACGACTTTTTTTTTTGGAATATCTCAAAATGGAAATAAATCAATTTGATAGACACAACACAAACATAATAATTAATATTATGATAAAATTTAGATACCTGCTTAGGGATTTTTAACTCAGAAAAATGGGTGTGAATGTAAATATTAGGTAGGTTAGATAGTAAGTGATGCTTGGATTGAATTTGATAACCAACATACTACCTTTATATTAAAATGATGTATACGAGTATTATAAACATTTTTTTGATGTTTTGTACCTACCTATAAAGTAGTTGCTAAATGCAATTAATTACCTTTAGAACGATAGTTTTATGTATTAGCTTTTATACATTAAGGTCCATAATATTATTAAGATAGTCGTAAATTATACAGAAAGCCTTTTTCTAAATGTAAGATACAAATAAGATAATTATCAATATTTTTTTAAGCTTATATTGTATGAAAACTTTATTTGTACTGTAGTAATTTTTGTGTAAATTTGCAATTTTTTTATAATGTTTCTAGTTTTTTTATAAAACATCAATAAAATTCGTAATAAAATATAAATTTAAAAAAAGATATGGAATCATTCTAAAAAAAACTTATATTTTTTCAAAGCGGTAAAACATAGAAATTAAACATTTTTTTCGTTTACAACCAACATCGAAAACGCATCTTTTAAATAAATGTAGTAAACAATATTTTTTTCTGCCATTATACATTGCCCAGCTGTGGGACGATATAATTAAAAAAATAATAATAATAAGGATTAAATAAGTAGACGATAATGTAAAAACTGTTTGTGCTATATGTGCGTCTTGCTTTGACCGCGTCTAAATATTATAATCAGTGTAAAAATAAATCTTTACAACACGTTAACCAACTTACGTATAAAAGTTACATTTCTATTATAGTAAAAACGTACACTGATAATGTTCACCGTATAGTATCTAAAGTTTCAAAAATTTGCACAAGACAACATCAAACTGTAAAACGAAAAACGTACGAATTGAAATCGTATGCCTCGATATGCTGAGTCGCGTCGGGTCTGCTTCGCAGCGGGATTGTCCAACGCTTCGCCATCCATGGCTTGAGAAGTACAACCAGTCATATGCATCATTTAGGTTTACACACCGGTGTGATTGAAAATAAACGACACAGCATTTTTATCAACTGGTGGCGACCGGCGCGTGATAGAAGGGTGATTGTTGTTGTTGTAATGCCATGACTTTCTTGTTGACGTGCTTGATGATTGGAGAGCAATGGTCTCGTAATATCGCAACCTGCCACAGCATTTTCTACTCTTGATGATCGCGACGAAGCCCTTCCTGTACTTTTTGTTAAAGAAAGCATACAGTATCGGATTAATGCAGGAGTTAGATGCTCCAAGCCACTGCGCCAGTGGCGTCACATATGGAAACATGTCTTCTTCCCACTTCTTGACTGGCCCTCCAAGCTTTAATCTTGCAAAGATCGAGTATAGCGGTAGCCAGGAGACGACAAATAGTATGACGACAGCGACTAGCATTTTGACGACTTTGACCTTAGATTTCTGTTGCATGCGTTCCATTTGGGCATCTTGGGTATCTGTGGGGATGGATCTTCTCGAGACCTTGATCCAGATAAGAATGTAGCACATGGAGATCAGAAACATAGGCAAAATGTAACAGAAAATAAGATTTCCGATGACGAAGTACAGGACCTCACTGATAGGGTTGGGCCAGATGTCAAGGCAAAGGCGAATGTGTGGGCTCTCTTCGAAGACTACAACGAGATCGAAGAAAAATACCCAGGGAGTGGTGACGACGATTGCAAACACCCAGATGAAAAAAATCATGAGTCGGGCGCGGCGCTTGGTGATCTGGCATTTCAACGGCCACCAAATAGCAAGGAATCTGAAACAATGAAAATTTAGGTTTAGATAATTGTTAGAGCAAGATAAACAAATGACAGGCGAACTATGTTTAGACATTCTTCAATGTTCGATGTTGGACTATGCAATAGTGTGTTGGCTGATCCAATGTCTGACGTAGCCCAATACATGTATATTTTAGTAGATAATTATTTTAAAAGTTAAGTTATTATTTCTTTTTTTTTTTCTTTCTTGTTACTTAGTTTAAGTATATATAGTTTAATTAACAACTTTGTAAATTTTACCGATTGGGCGGTGTCGACCACACCATCGACAAAGCTTTTTTTTTATTCAATAAATTAAAAAAAAAGGCAACAAAAAACAAATTAAGTGCCTGTGTACCCTTCGACTGTCAGATATAAAAGCTTGTAGAGTCTGTTCGATAGAAGAACTGTCTTGAATAATTCGATTTTAATTTATATGTCAACGAAACAAACATCTCTTTTATTGAACAGAATTTTGTGGATATTGGACAGTTATTCACTGATTCTATACATCAATCCAGTTTTTGTAGAATGAGCTTATTGAAATATTTAACGGCTTACAAGATATCATTTTACTTTCAATTGTTTCCATACCCTGTGAAACTAAACCTGTGGAACCCTAATCCAAATACTATGGATTAACTTTAGTATAACCTCCTTAAATTTGTATTTCATCTGAATGATTGCCATTCTGATGAGCTAATGGTTTCAAGTCGCTGTTGAGTTGTGAACCGGCGAAGTGGAACGAGTTATCCCGGTCTGGTAGATTGAATGAAAATAGGAAGATGCTGTTGCCAGACGGTGTTTACAATCTACCGTCAGCTTCGTTAAGAAAAAAACCTGCGATGGTTAAAAAACTGCAATTACTTATGCTAGGTTTTTGATCGTCAATTTTTTTTTTTTTTTTTTTGTCATTTAGAGGCTAACGGCCTGTCTGATGGTAAGCGGCTACCGTCGCCTATTGACGTCAACAACACCAGAATTAGTACAATTGATGAGTTGCCTGTCCTGAATGACTCTTTTTAAATATCCCTTGAAGTGGCCCATATTGTAGGTCAGCGGAAAGACAGCGGTTTTTTTTTTTTTTTTTTTTTTTTTATTCACAATAGGCTTGCGCTTGACCACTATCTCGCCTGATGTTAAGCGATGATGTGGTCTACGGTGGAGCACGCTTAAGAGCCCTATCCTTGACAATCCTTTAATTTTCTTGTAGCCCGTGAAGTTTCGAACACTATTGTGGCTCGTGTGTTCAGGATATTTTAACGAAAATAAAAACAAATAAAAGCTTAATCCCTTAAAATTTAAGCCAACAGAACAAATGTTAATTAACTCAAGACACAACTGATTAAAAAAATAATTAGTAACGCACGTTTCGTAAAATGAGCTATTCCAGTCAACTTTCGATCATGTTTTCTATGAAATAACAAAGTCTAACATATTTCCAAAACAGCATTTATAATAATCACAGTTTTAAAATTTAAGTGAATAGAGAAAAATACAACATGTTAGTTCAATATTTTAGAAAAAAGACGGTCTAAAAAACGCGTACTTTTCCCAATTTTACGCTTGTTATTTCTGCTAAAGTAAGGAGTTTACAATAAAAATACACCTACTAAATTAAAGTTCAAGTTTTTATTAACTAAATACAACAAAGAAAATAGTCTAATAGCATTGACTTTTTTTAATACGAATTTTTTAAAATCACACCTTAGCGCACTTATAATCATATCGATCGAAGCACCGACTCTCAAACCGCGCTGAGCGCTTATGGAGGGAGGACGTATCGCTCCTCGTCGCGCGCACTATTACTTCTACTATATAAAGATACATTCAGGCGAACTTCATGAATTATATCGCTAAATCTTGGAAAGGCCTCTTAAGTTAATAATTAAGTTAATAGCCGTTTTTTTTTTCAAAATACTTAAGCATTACACTAAAATTAGCGCTCGCTAAAATGTAACCAATGGTTGCGATGATCATCGTTCAAACCACTGGGCCTAAACCACAAAATCATAAGTAGTCACGCACGACACTAATCTTGACCTGCGCAACATACCTACGTCAGTTTTTAGGGTCCCGTACCTTCAGCAGGCATAATATAATCACTTTTCTCCTTCTGTATGTCAAGACTGTGTAATGTGTTTTGTGCATGATAATAATAAAAAAAAAAAAAAAAAAAAAAAAGACCTTTTTTCTCAGATACGGATAAATATCAACTTAAAATTTCATAATAAGTAAAAAAATGAGGGTCTACTTTAGTGCCTTATCAAGATTTCAAGATATTTATTTGCATAAATAAGCTCGAATCGAATCAAGCTCGAATCAATGCATTTAAATACATATGACATTAGTATTAATAATTTTAAATCATTATAGAAGCGTTTCCAAGTTTCAATTTGTAAATTATTCATGGATTGGAAGTTTTCACGTCCATTGAATCAAGCTATATACGTCTTAATGTTGTATAGTAGAGAACATTCAGGGCGCGAGTCTCGCTCGAACTTGTCTGTTTTATTTTGAATCATAGTTATGTCAATAAATATAATCTTCAAAATGCCAACCGGTTAACTATAACATATAGTTATACACAAACAAATTATAATTTGTAATAATATTGCCCAATACGATTAGCTACTTAAAATGCCCTTCTTATGTCAATCTCTACATTAATGAGTAGGTAAATATGTTCGGCAATTTAAATGAAATATGATTAGGTTATTGAGCTGACAAAAGTGTTCAGGGTCTACATTGACAACCTTGGTGGCGCAATGGGCGAGTGCGGTTCAAAAACAAGGGGTTGCGGGTTTGATCCCCGCTGCGGGTTATATATTTGCGGATTTTGCAAATATTTATTTTAAGTCTGGGTGTTTCTATGTACTTTATGTATGTGTTTACAAAAAAAATATTTTATGTACATATTTATGTATCTGGTTTCCTTAAGTCTTGCTTAATTTGGAGCTATATATATAGCTAATTACTGGCACATGAGGCTTTCGATCTTAGCCTCAAGGTGGCAACCCGCGAGTGATACCTCTGGTATTGCAAGCGTCCATAGGCTGCGGTAACCGCTTACCATCTTATGGGCCGTAAGCTTGGTTGCCACCTCAGTTGTATAATAAAAATTATATATATATATTATAAGGCGGTTAAATAAGCACCAAGTGACGTCCGTCACTCGTCAAACAAAACGATAGGTATCAACAAAATAATAATAACGAAGTACTATGTATCTAAAGCCGTTTGCTCTATTCATTTATTAATCACTTTGCACTGAATTGATAATGTCGTCACTTTACACGTTAGGAAGTTGTTAAATAAATGAAATAAATTAGCACACTCTAGGCAAATAAGCACCGTAGATACGTAGTTTTTCAAATGAGCTGATCCACGTTATTTGGCAGTTCTTATGATATCCCACAGGAACCACACTGAAGCTTTATGATGAAGAGGTATCATCAAAAAAAAGCTAGGAACCCAGCCGAGTTTGTTGCCAGATTCTTCTAGGCTGGGGCGCGTGGAACTGCCGTAAATTCACCTAGCCTTAAGACGTTTCAAAATGATCCTTGTGATATTATTAAATAAATATATTTTTTACTTCACTGAACAGTCCAATTTCCGGGATAAAAAGTCTATGATTATTCCAGAACAAAAACCATCTGCATTCTAAATTTCATTACAGTTAGTTAAATCGTCATGGAGATACGTAGTAGGTAAGTAAGTTAGTATGAGTCAGTTGCCAACTTTGGTGAGAGTTACTAGCCCAAAGGCCTCTGTCATGGCCTAACAACTTTGAAAAAGCCGGGACCGACTGCCTAACATGCCCTCTAAAGCATGGGAGCGCTCAGTTGAAATTGCCACTGGCGGTCACCCATCTAAATGATGACTACGCGGAACAGTACCTAACTTCGTTGATCTTTAGAGAACAACTTAGCCAGCTACGTCACGAGCGCTCCAGAGATACGTAGTAACAAACATTCACACACAGAGATTTTCGCATTTATAATAATAGTATCTTAAACAATTATACAATTAAGTGTTTCATAATATTATTATCGCAGAAGTTCTAGTTTATAATAACAAATGAAATACCAAACCTTCAAAGTCAAAAGCATGCGTGGGTTGATAACTGCCTCGCTTTGCCTTACAGATTTGCAAAGCGATTTCCCTTGGGAGAATTATTTCACTCTTGTAATGAAGATTCATTATTCATTGACATTTAGTTATTTGGGTTGTTCGTCATTTTGCCCTTAACAGGTAAAAATAATTTGACGACGTATCAAGGTGGGTGAGATCTTCACTTGGAGATGAGCATTATGCAGTAAGATTCTTTATTGATTACTTATTCAATTATTATAGTTGATGTCGGCAATCCCGAAAAGGAATTAATTGACAATACATACTAATATTAAATGCAAAAGTAGCTTTGTCTGTGTCTGAAGTTTTCACGGGTAAACCACTTAACCAATTTGGATGAAATTTAGCCGGAGAGAGATAATTTAAAGTCTGGGGAAGGACCATTGGGAAGGGCATATTATGCTACTTTTGGTCAGATAGTCAGACAAAACATGAACAGCTAGCTTAAATGATTTTTATGAAACTTAGCAAGGAACTGGTTTAGTAGGAAAGAAAAAAAGCTGCGGGCAATTACAGCTAGTACTTAAAGTTCGGTTAGTAGCCAAACATAGTCATATACATATCTTAGTAATGTAAAATAAAGTAAAAAATATATTTATTCAATCAAGGATCAATCCAAGGATAATTTTGAAACGTCTTAAGGCTAGGTGAATTTACGCCAGTTCCACGCGCTCCAGCCTAGAAGAATCTGGCAACATACTCGGCTGAGTTCCTTGCTTTTTTTTTGATGATACCTCTTCATCATAAAGCTTCAGTGTGGTTCCTGTGGGATATCATAAGAACTGCCAAATAACGTGGATCAGCTCATTTGAAATACTATGTATATAAGGTGCTTATTTGCCTAGAGTGAGCTTTTATTGATGATCCCTCTTCATCTTATAGCTTCAGTGTGGTGCCAATCAAACTAGGTGAGGCTCATGCCAAAAATATAGGTAGGTATGTAAAAAAAGGGAAAAAATCCTTCTTCTGGGTCCTTCTTATTATCTAAAGGTGCACTAAAATATTAATTCCCGAATGGGAACCAACGGTTACGGTAGAAGTTTGCAAGAAAGATACAAAGTAGGATATACAGTGAGCATATAAATCAGCATAAAGACCACGACGGAATATATCTTTTTCTGTAATCTGTTTAGGCCAACTTTGTCCTGTGATATTTCACTGGACCTCTTTACAAGTCTAGTGTATAGAGTAAGCATGTGAGAAAGCCAAGTCAAATGTGTGTACAACAATGAAAAATGAAAAAATTATAAATAAGTACTATTGATTAAATTTTTTAAATGTTTATCAGATCACCGGTGGTCTAGTAGAGATCACCGGTGGTCTAGTCGTAGTGACCCCGCCTTCCGATCCTAAGGTCGTGGGTTCAAACCCGGTTGTGCACCAATGGATTTTTCTGTTCGAAAAATTTATGTGCGCAATGCCAGTGCTCTCATACGGTGAAGGAAAACATCGTGAGGTAACCGGCATGTCCAAGAACTAAAAATTCGAAAGACATGTGCCATCCACCAATCCGCATTGGGTCCGCGTGGTGGATTAAGACCCAATCACTCTTGCCTGAGAGTAGGCCAGTGTCCCAGCAGTGGGAACATTAAAAGGCTGTCATGATGATGACATGATGAATGTTTATTAAGAACAGAACACAAAAACCTCTTTGAACAATAAAATTTGTTCTTGGTCATAAGCATGATGAAAATTGTTTATCAATTTCATCAGAAAGTATATCTAATAAATACGCTACGCAATCCTTATTAAATGTTTCATTGAGATTTTTACCTACCTACTTCTATATTCAAACAAATCAGTTATGTTTGACGACCGATGTGGCGCAGCGGGCGCAGGTCCACCTGCGACGCAGAGGTTGCGGGTTCGATTCCCGCCTCGGGACAAATGTTTGTACGATCTACAAATATTTGTTCCGGGTGTTCTGGGTATTTTCTATATATAATAAAAAATATCTATCTATGTATTGTATTGTATTAAATATTTATCAGTCATCTAGTACCCATAACACAGCTCTGTTTAACAGCAGCTTACCTTGGGCTAGATGATGCTGTGTGGATTGTCCATCATTATTTATTTATTTATTATTTATTTATATACCCATAGAAAGTCCTATGGCTTTTACCGCACGGAATTTTTATTGCATAACTCGATGTTTAATAAATTTACATATTTTGACAAATACACCATTGAGGTCACACAGTTACCCAGTTAACCTCAAAAGAAAAATATCGACACGTGTTTCATCCCTCCACGGGACATCTTCAGGACCATCGACTTGTTCTCCGGCAGACATGTTGCTCCGTCGAGCGCTGGAGCCAAAGTGTCCCGTGGAGGGATGAAACACGTGTCGATATTTTTCTTTTGAGGTTAACTGGGTAACTGTGTGACCTCATCAGTTAAAAGGTTAAGCGGAATAGTACTATAGAAATACACCATTTATTAAGACTAAACACCCTATACTTATTTGTTATATTATATTTGTTATTGATGCTTAATTATAAGCATAATTACAAGCATCAATACTACTAAACTATAAGCGCAAAACACACAGAGAGCGGGCCCGCCGCGGGTGTATTTTTCTATACCCGCGGCAATAACAACACAATAAACGCGTGCGCGGGTCTGGCGCGGGTCGGTGTGTTGTCATCCTTGTTCGTCCATACAAAATTTTGCAAAATACTTTCGATGGGCCCGCGAGACCCTCTCTGTGTTTGTTGCGCTTTATTTATTAACAGAGTACCCAAGTAAGTATAAAAATATTTTGTTATTTACATTATTATGAGCTCGTAAAATAATTTACTGCAAATAGAACAAACGCCCACATAGCATTACTGTGTACATATTGGTATTTTTCTTCTAAATTATCTAGCTTTTACTTTTCCTTCTGGTTGGTACAAATATTTGCTATAGCTCTGTCGTGGTCTCTCAAACAAATAGCTACTTTTATTGCACAACATGCTTTCATTTATAGAGTCTTGCATCCATATATCAAGTTGGTATGTGTATGTTTGTTGAGAATTAGCGTGATTGCGGTCGTTGACCTGCCCCTCTTTCGACGGGTATCTGCTTTGAGTATAGTGCAAAGTCGTGTATCTATAAAACACAAATACTGTAAGTATTTAGTTATTTCTCAGATCAAACAAAATATGCATGTACAATCTAAGCCAGAAAATTACAAATTAAAATAAGTACATAATTACATTAGGTACATAAAAAATACACAAAATACATTATAAAACAGTAAAGCCATCTAAAGACCGTTACAAACGATCTATAGATAGCTCAACTGATCCAAATCACTACCAGACGGAAGCGTTCCGAAGTTGCTGGCTGGTAATTAAGGTATACAAGTTATTTCAGTATTTCGTCTATAATTTGGAAATGCTATGTGTGTGTTAAAAATAAATAAAAATAAAATAATGCTGGACAATTAACACAGCATCATCTAGCCCCAAGGTAAGCTGCTGTTAAACAGAGCTGTATTATGGGTTCTAGATGACTGATATATATTTAATACAATACAATACATAGATAGATATTTTTTATTATACATATAGAAAACACCCAGAACACCCGGAACAAATATTTGCAGATCCTACAAACATTTGTCCCAAGGCGGGAATCTAACCCGCAACCTCTGCGTCGCAGGCGGACCTTCGCCCACCGCGCCACATTGGTCGTCAAAAATGGATCTTTAGTTTATATATACTTTATGAAGCACAAGCTCTAAAGGGGATAGTTAGGATGTTTGTATGTTTGTAGGAGCATCACGCCTAAACGACTGAACCACAGAACTATATTTAAGTAGAATGAAAGAGTTCGTCGACTTGTATGGAAACCGAGCGTGTAACATTTTGCGTATTTGTATTTTACACACAAATGTATTTTAGTGATGGGAAACATAAGCCGCGCGAAAATAAATGATTTAAAAGCATCGATAAGCATGCGGCAAACCGGCAAACGGCCGATTGGGAGCAGACTGAATTTCGCGGCGAATAAAGAGGTTCTCAGCCCTTACTTAGCCCGTTTTTTCGGCACGCGAGGTACATACACTCAATCATTCTACTCAAATATAGTTCTATGGACTGAACGGATTTATATGAAATTTGTAACAGGCATAGCAGATAGTCTGTTTTCGCATTACTAGCATTAAAAGCATCTGGCTAAGTAAAATTAATTATGTAATGTAAATATTGAAAATCAACGCAATATAGAAATCTTTGTTGTGATGTTTCTTTTCCATTTACATAGGCATTGATTAACCAAACCAAGGAAATTGCTTCGGAGGGAACGTTACGCAGTCGGTCCCGGCTTTTTCAAAATTGTAATGCCATGAAAGAGGCCTTCGGGCGGCCTAGAAACTACGAACGAACGAACCAAACCAAGGTTTTATCAAAACCTTAATACAATAATGAATTATAGGTATACCTTTCTTTTTCGATTATACGAAATTAAGAAACACTCAAGTACATAATTATCATAACACACAATTATCGCACGCGTTTACGCGGTTTTTAATATCATTTATGGACATTACCGATTTTATATCTCGATCAACTACTTAATAACCATGTTTTGCAAAGAAAAAACTGTGTATGCTCTCTTATAAATCAAAATTTAATTGCATACTTGCGGTAATAAACCACTATTTGCGAGTCAATATCTGCGTGTGCGTTGGCGCTATAATCTGTCATGTGGCGCTACTTTCCAACTGTCACGGTGACATTGACATCAAATTGGTGCGGTTAGTTAAGTCAAAATTATGACATATCCAACTTTTAACTTGTAACTTCGAATCAAGTTCGTGTTCTTATTCCTTTTTAAATAGAGTTCAAACTATCAATGATTTGTGCTTCGCAATGGCTTTGTCAGTTTGGGTTCCTGTCTGTACCAGAATATTATTTTCAGTACAAGCAATCACATTGACTAAACGATCGTAAGGTCGACCTGTGACGACTTGAATGATAACTATTACTTTTTACTACTGAAATAATAATTGCTAGTTAAACTCAAATCAAGGTGTGCCTCTGAGAAAATGAAGTCATTCCCTGAGTTATTTTTATCGACAACTTAAACATTGTTATGAAAGAAATAATAATGTTGTAGAATTTTGTAAAACTACAGTCGGAATGGGTGGTTTTATCTCATTACTTTTGTTATGTTAAGGACACTTTTTGTTAACAATGATTGAGCTAAGTGCTATTCGAATTGATAACTCAATCACTAATTAAAGTTAATTAAATTTAAGTTAATTATCGAAATAATCTGAGACGCGTTGTTATATAAAAAAAGGATTACGAAATTCGGTCTCCTTTAATTACTTGGAAATATATAAATTGTGTTACTTATCAACACCAATTAGCTCACACGCAGTTGAAATACATAAAAAAATAATGTACCCATTACCAAGGAGTGACCACACACCATGAATACGCCACTTACCATCACTTGACATTTCGATAGGTGGTCATTTATCACTCATTTTTTTAATTTTTAAGAGCATAATCTTAAATCTTTGAACCTTTTAATTGTAGGAGACAGTAAGTGTCGAATTAATTATACTGCCATAATTTTTATGTGTGTAGTTATTGGATCATAAATGTTGTTCAATATCAATTATGCAAAAGCAGACTCTCATATCTTAAAAATAAAGGCTATCAGTTTTTGTGAACAATTAAATTTATACTTCGTAACATAAATAAGCTATTTGTGCGCTGCGGTAGGTATAATTTATATAATTTACTAAATGTTCAGCTGTCTGTCTGTCAGATTATACTTACGACCGAATACTGAAACAGTACTCAACTAATCAAATTCATTTTTACGTTCTCAATAATAATTGATTTCGATGGTTAACTGCATCTCGAACATTGAATACGATCTCAAATACTTAAATGGCGTTTAGGTACCATTTAGAAAAACACAGAACATCATTATTTTGTATTCGAAAATAAAACTTTAAACCTCTGTTCCATTCCCAAACAGTAAAACAATTTTAAAATATCGTGTGGAATTTAAAAATACAAATAAAGATGACATAACGATGACATGTCATCATGACAGCCTTCTAATGTTCCCACTGCTGGGACACTGGCCTACTCTCAGGCGAGAGTGATTGGGTCTTAATCCACCACGCGGACCCAATGCGGATTGGCGGATAGATATACATATATATATATAACACATATAAATAAATATGGATAGATGACATGTGTGCAGCTATTATTTGCTTGCTCACATGTTTATGATTAGAATTTAATCAACAAACGGCAGGATCCTGCAGTTTGTTAATAATAATGGAAGCACCTGTTTACTAATACCTGTGATTTCCGTACTTATTTAGTTTGATAAATATTTAAGAAAGAACTAAATATAAACTTTTTTTTTATACAATTAAAGTGGCAACCAAGCGTACGGCCTACAAGATGGTAAGCGGTTACCGTAGCCTATGTACGCATGCAATACCAGAGGTCACAGGAGACGTAGATCGAAATTTTCATGTGCCTGCAATTTCACCGGAAACAATACCTTTCGGACCGGAACTCTACTACTCTTATTTAACTTTATGTAGGTACCTTACTTTTAACATTTACTTTACAAAAGTTTCACAACTATTTAGTTGACGGCCAGATACCTGTTCAGATACTTTGTCGGCATAGGTTTAGAATGTTAGATTATAATATCAGTGTTATCAAAAATCTGATGATATATATCTTGATTTTGAAACCGCTTGATTTGCTGACTTATCCAATCGATACTTCAATATAAATTGATCTTAACTAGATTGTATAGCTCAATATTGAAGACAGCTGGCATATTAAGTTAAATAAAGTGTTGCTAATTCAAAGGCACTGGAAATATCAGATCTGCAAGTATCTAAATATCGTAATAATTAATACGCTAATTGATAAGTCCATTGCTACCTTTCACATTAGCACTGACATCTGTCATGTTTGATGTCATACGCGTTTGCGCAAATTTCTGCCAAAACGCGCCGTAAAATGTAGATAGGTATTGCCAATCTGGGCCGATCATTTTCAACTTGATATAAAAACTACAGGACACAGTCCCAAAGCATCAGTTGCAACTGAGCAGTGAAAGATTTACAATGCAAAATATTGTAAGTGCAATTAATCAATGAATTTAAATTTCACACCGTTTATTATCCATGTTGGAATTGGGAAAATATTAAAGACAACTCGAATTAAATCGATGTGTTGTGATCAAAAATTGTTTCAAGACAAAAGTTTGCACTACAACCTTATACTACCTAAATATTATGATCAACAAAATTCCTAGAATATTTATTTAAAAAAATATATTAAAATATTTTACTCGCATAATTAAGTTACTTCATTGATCCAAAAACAAATTAGATCGCATAGAAATAGACAAAGTGTAAAATCAGTTTTGAGAACAACTTCTTTTCTGAGTGAAAGTTTTCTCAACTTATCGAATCACTGTTATAATTAATGTTATTATATATAAAATTAAGAGTAGTAGAGTTCTCTGTGATAGAGCTCGTCCGGGGAAGGACTACCACCATACCTATTTCTGCCGCCAAGCAGTAATGCTCGCATTGCTGTGTTCCGGTGTGAAGGGTATGGTTTCCGGTGAAATTACTGGCACATGAGGCTTTCGATCTTAGCCTCAAGGTGGCAACCCGCAAGTGATACCTCTGGTATTGCAAGCGTCCATAGGCTGCGGTAACCGTTTACCATCTTGTGGGCCGTACGCTTGGTTGCCACTTCAGTTGTATAAAAAAAAAAAAAAATGTATAGTTTTTGTCCGTACATTCAACAAAAATATGTCTTTCAGATCATAATCAGCGTCATCTTAGCGGTTGCTGCAGCAGCACCAGCCCTCTTCATCGAAAACCATGACTACCCGTCGAGCAGTCGCCTTGTTAACCATGGCACATACGTTCATACCCCGGTCTACCCAGTAGTCCACGAACTTTCTTCAGCCAAGTCGACAGTGACCAAGAGTAGCCAAGTGGTGAACCACGGAGGAACTACAGTGGTTCATGCTCCAGTGTACACCCATGTACCGCTGGTGCATGAGCTATCTTCTACTAAGTCTACCTTGACGAAAAGCAGTCAGATTGTAAACCACGGCGGCACCGTACTACACGCTCCTCTAATGACTGTTAGTCATGTTCCGGTGGTTCATGAGTTGGGTACAGCCAAGTCTACTGTTACGAAGAGCAGCCAAGTTGTGAACCACGGTGGTACGTCTGTGGTTCACGCTCCAGTGTACAGTCATGTTATGCACCATTTGTATGAGTACGAGCCACATTCGGTTGTTTATTCCCCGCAAGTGTACTCTTCAGCTAAGACTGGAGACTCTGCTATCTCTCACCACAGCTCGACGGTGCATGAGACGGAACCTGTCGTGAACCACTATCCTCTGTACTCTTACCACCACTGATTGTTATGTTTAAATTATTTTTGTTTAATTAAAATTGTGTTTTTCTACTAACTTTTTTTTTCGCTTCCTGTTAAATTTCATTCGAAAAATCGAATTATCCCCTTGAATGAATGTAGGCGTCATAACGTATTTAATTAAGACTGGATTCGACCAAACTCGAATAAGCACTATTCTCCGAGTAAATCGTAGTTATTCGCGAGTAAACTGACAGCTTACTTGCACTTGACATTTCTTTTGACATTCAAGCATTTTTAGTGTGAAACTAAAGTGCTTTTAGCATGCATTTGCATAGTTAAATACACCCTAAGCTCTTCATTCAAATAATTATAATGATATGACTAAGTACGGCACCACGCGTTTAAGTAGTAAAGGCATAATGTAATTAGTGGAAGATGGGTAGGGTGTCTTTTCTCGCATACTTAAAGCTTTTAGTAAAATAGCTAAGACTATTAGAATGTATGTGTAAGCGTGAGAGCCCGGTTGTACAGCGGGCAAAGCGACGTTTCGACCGATTCGACCCAAATGTCACTTTCAATTTTTATTTATTTATTTACTGACATTTCGGCCACCATCGAAATACTGCTGTTTTGTAGAGTCACAAAAAAAAGTTACTATTAGAACTTAGTATTGTAAGATTAGTGTCTACGTTAGGATATCAAATGTAAAAAAAAAAAATTTAAAATGTGTAATAAAGTATAAAAAATAAACATCTTAAAAATATATTTTTAGATCTACTTTAAACATTAAAACACAACAATATAAAAAATTACTCGACGACAATCACGATGTTCATTCATTAATTCATTTATTAATTTACCACCGAGATGTTGAAAAGCTAGAGGGTTCAATTCCTACTGCCTGCCGGACAATTTTTATGATAGGCATGCCAGTATTGTGCTAGCAGGCATGTAGCACAGCTGTGCATGTAGGTAGACATGACGTGTGACGTATGACAATATTTACTAATAAAAAGGTTACATGATCTGAAAATACTTGTTCCGGATCTGGATGTTGAAATACCTAAATAATAATAAATAATAATATATAAATATACTAGCAGCTATTTTGGATTATAACTATTGAACTATTGAACAATTTCGTAAGTGAAAGATTGTTGAACAATAATGTAGCTTTTGGGAAGTAACCTGAAAATTTAATAATATTATTTATAACAGATAACAGATTTTTAACATAATTATTATAATATTAATTCCTCATTATAAATCTTTTATTTATTATTTTTATTATTGTTTAGTATTACTATGTACCAACTCTCTCAATATTAAAAGATAAAATAAAATATATACATATATATATATATATATATATATATATATAAACCATTTTATACATTTGAACACCTCTAAGTTATGAGTGAGTAAATACTTAAGTAATACATTTAATTATATTATGATATGTATACTGTATATTACACTTACCTACCTACTTATGATTTTAGTTTTTTACTGATTATGTTTTACTATTTGTCTGTTTTTTAGAGTAGGTGAGTACCTACTACTTTAGTTTTGGTATGTTTTTCCACCCGAGGCATAAACCGCTACGTTAAATATATATTTTTGGCCCTCACGATGCAGGCTCAGCCTAGTGTGAGGACCATAAGATAATGCATTGTGTATGTGTCTCTGTCAATAAAGATTTTTTCATTTTTTTTTTTTTTCAGATCAACGAAGTTAAGCACTGTTCCGCGTAGTCAGTATTTCGATGGGTGACCGCCAGGTCGTTCCCGGCTTTTTTAGTGGTCATAATTTCTTTGACGTTTCGATTGTGTTGCAACAACTGTGGTTGCGAGCAAACCTGGAGTATGGTTATTTTTGTTTTTATAATGTTAACCATCACAATGAATACTAAAGATTATAATATCCCAAAAACTATTTCGACTCAAACTGGTGTATGGTTAAATCATAACGGAGGCCTTCGGGTGGCCTATTAATTCACCAGAGTTGGCCACTGAGCATAAGTCAAAGTCAAAGTCAAAAATGATTTATTTCAATAAAATCACAAGGATGATTTTCAAAAGTCTTAAAGCTAGGTGAATTTACGCCAGTTCCACCCGCCCCAGCCTAGAAGAATCTGGCAACAAACTCGGCTGGGTTCCTAGCTTTTTTTTTGATGATCCCTCTTCATCATAAAACTTCAGTCTTCATACAAACTTGTAGGTACTCATGCTTACAACACAATGTTTGTATAATTGCACGTTAAAAGTACTTACGCGTAAAACAATAACCTCTTTGTGCAGTACATGAACTTGGCATTCAGCTACAATGGTCGGTTAGGCAAGTTATTGCGCTGCGCGCGCGCACGCTCAAATGCTGATTTATCGAGCTTTGATCTCGAGACGACCTACTTAAGTATGGGCTAAGGGTTATTATTGATGTTTGTATTATTAACTTATTTATTACTAGCTGCGCCCCGCGGTGTTACCCGCGGTTAAACAGTTTTTTATTTCGGGAACCCGGGATAAAAAGTGACCTTTAAGCTATTCCAGACCATAATCTATGCCTGTGCCAAATTTCATAATAATAGATCCTTAGAATCGTTTGGGCGTGATGCTCCTTCAAATATAAAAATAAATAAAAAATAAATAAATAAACCTTTTATTCGGACGTTAGTTAGTTATAGTTGTCACAACGGATCTCGGCCGTAGTGAAGTTAGCCGTTTCGATGCGCAATGGAGCTTTTTCAAACTAAATTGTCTTTGCGCATCACAAACGGCTAACTTCACGGAAGCCTAGATCCGCCGAGAGAACTTATACACAATGTTATATTACTACTTCACTGTTCTATAAATAAGTAATTAAGGTTTACCTACATAATTAAAATTATTCACTTAATATCTGGTGTTACTTTATTTTTTGTAGGTCCGTTTGCCAGTTGGCAAAGGCCTCCTCCAACCTCCTCCATTCTGATCTCTCTCTGGCTACTTTACTCCATGCCTGCAACTTGCCTGATATCATCGTCCCATCTTTTTTGTTGTCTACCCTTTTTCCTTTTACCTTCAAATATACAAACATTATTTTTTTTATACAACTGAAGTGGCAACCAAGCGTACGGCCCACAAGATGGTAAGCGGTTACCGCGACCTATGGACGCTTGCAATACCAGAGGTATCACTCGCGGGTTGCCACCTTGAGGCTAAGATCGAAAGCCTCATGTGCCAGTAATTTCACCGGAAACCATACCCTTCACACCGGAACACAGCAATGCGAGCATTACTGCTTGGCGGCAGAAATAGGTCCAACATCCAAATTTTCTCCTTTTTAGTATTAATTAGGTTTTTTTGGGGCTGGACACGTTTGCCCAATGCCGGAAGAACTATGAGCAAAAGCTACCATTGGGTTCCAAACGGGCGAAGGCCGCGTGGAAGGCCCAGAAGATGGAGGGACAAACTTGACGTATACCTCAAAGAGTGGCCCCGACTAGCCGGTAACAGATAGGTATGGAAGGAGAGAAGGGAGGACTTTGCCCTGCAGTGGGACACTACAGACTTAATGATAATATTTTTTTTATTTAGGCCTTGGTGGCGTAGCGGGGCAGCTTGGTTGAGAAACGAGGGGCTGCGGGTTTGATCCCCGCTGCGAAACAAGTTTGCATGAAGGGGTCTTATACTCTGCAACGCACTTCCAATCAATCAGTATTGGAGCAGTAATGCACGCATTACTGTCTTCCGGTTCAAAGGGTATGGTTCCCGGTGAAATTACAGGCACGTGCCAAAGTTAGGTGGTATAAAAGCATATTGTTAACACAATATTGTTCCAAGTCTTGGGGTTTGTGATACCATCTCTCTTTGTTTTTGATATCCACGACTGAGGAATCCTAGTGTGGACTCTTAGGCCTATGTAAGTATCAGTAACATGCATAGTGAGTGTCCTCACTAGGTCCACAACTAGGACAGGTACTTGCAACTGTTGGGTTCGCGCCGAGGTCGTCATAAATATTCTCTAGGTTATTCTTCTAGACTGGGACGCAAGGAACTGCCGTAAATTCACCTAGCTTTAAGACGTTTCAAAATGATCCTTGTGATATTATTGAATAAATATATTTTAAATTCTTTTACTTATATACTACGCTCCCTTGAATGTATTTTTTAGAATCATCTCTTTGGAAATCAGAATCGCTACTTGTAATAAATCGCCCTGTAAAAATATGTAATTAACAGATAAATCAGTCGATACAGTAATATTAAAATAATTGATTTATCTGCCGATTTCTTATGAATTTGATTCATAATGATGCCCTTACGTGTCATCTCTTATAGCACTAAGACCCGGTTTTTCCGTTCATGGTCAACTAGGTAACCATTTATCAAAATTAAATTTACTGATGCTTCAACAAGAGACAAAATAGTTATAGTTTTGACTATTACTTAAAATCATTTTATTAAGCTCTATCTTGTAGTCCTAAGTTTTGCTATTTTGTTTTTAAGATGTACTTACGTACAATAAATATTTTTTATTAATTCATTCGCTTATTGACCGAGCGAGCGAAGCGAGCGAAATGTCTCAGTTTCGAGATTGACCAAAAATGCTTTTGGATGTCAGTTTGTCCGGAGTTTTTGTGTTCTCGCCTACAGGTCGCATTTTTCAACCAATCTAAGGGACGTACTTTCTCCAAAAAGGGACAAAAAGGGGGCTGCTCAATGTCTCCGCCTAATGTGATTTGTTTTCGATGATTTTTATTTTATATGTAAAGTAAGTATTAACTTTAAGTTTGTCTGATATTTGGTGAAGATCTGATGAGGATCTTCAGCGTGATGATGTTGCTCACTTTCAAAGCTCACCTTACAAGTTTGTGCTTGTGAGGTCTGCTAGTCTAAGTATTTTCGGGATGGCGCTCGGAATTTTTAGACAAATATTGTTTTGAAATCGAATGACAGCTCAAAGCTTAATACGCGGATTTTACCCGTTCAAAAATGTTAAATCTCATTTAAAATTTAGCTTTGCGTTGTTATAATTATACCTAGTTGTATTATCTTTGTGTCTGTAAGTGTCTGCCTTCTGTGTGAAATAATTATGATTTATTCTGTGTTATGGGTGGCTTGAGTATGTGTTATGTAAGTGAACTTGACTTCAACCTCAATACGCATAACTTGTACTTGTTTTGTAGGTATTTGTTCATTGATCTTGAGATGTGCGAAGCGAGTGAAAGCTTATGTGGATGCGGTAGTTTTGGCATATTTAGTTCTGGTTTTTGCTCGTTGAAACCTCCATAGGTTAAGTAGTTACTAGTTAGTTAGGGCTATTTACTTGTAAATGTCTATTTACATCGTGATTAACACATATTACGTATTACTTTTAATAATAGTAGCAAAATTACACAATTCAACCTCAAATTTTATTTATTAAGTTAATGTTTGTATAAAAATGTATATTTTTAATTAGTTTAAAAATAAGAGTTTACAAAAATAATATAAGTTAAAGTCATACTTTTTTATAATTATATCGCTAATACACAGTACTTTTATAAAACGATTTTGTGTGCGTTAGAATGAATATTTTTGTCGAATAAAAAAATTTATGTAATGGAAAATATCCAACATGCTTTTGTCGAATAAAACATGGATCATAAACATTTTGTACTCTATGTTCACCTTGCCTTCTCCACCAAAGCTCGAAGTACACATCGGATAATTTACGAGTATATACAATATCATGTACTTGTATTGTCGAATTTCGGCAGTCGGTATAAATAGCCCAGTAGAGTCTACCGTTCGTTAGATACCTCAGTCCCCTTGCGACGACCACTTCTTAAAAACAAACAAACAAACTCACCAAATAAACATGCAGATTATAGTAAGTTTATCTTTTGTGACGTGCTCTGTGAATTTGTGAATTGAATAAATAAAGCTGTAAAGGAATTCAGTAGATGGTAACCTGGTGACTCTGATAAGTAAAATTTGATAGGATAAATGGTTCCGCCAATGTAAGATATACCAAGTGACGTGTTTTTTTTTTTACAACTGAAGTGGCAACTAAGCGTACAGCCCACAAGATGGTAAGCGGTTACCGCAGAATATGGACGCTTGCAATACCAGAGGTATCACTCGCGGGTTGCCACCTTGAGGCTAACATCGAAAGCCTCATGTGCCAGTAATTTCACCGGAAACCATACCCTTCACACCGGAACACAGCTATGCGAGCATAACTGCTTGGCGGCAGAAATAGGTACGGTGGTAGTCCTTCCCCGGACGAGCTCTATCACAGAGAACTCTACTACTCTTAAACGTGTTTTGATAAGCTACAACAGAATATTATATCTGCTTTTTAACAATAGTCGGTTATTAATTAATGAAACAGTACAGCATTGATTTGACAACTCGTTTGAAAATCGTAAATTTATCGTCTATTCCCACTAGTTCAGTTGTCCAGTTCAGTTGACTGAACTAGTGAGATTTCTTTTCTCGTTTGTTCAATTGAAAATAAAACTAGCTTTTGCACCTTGTTATACGTATCGTCTAGCTGTCAATTTTGTAGGTTTTTTAACAGCGCCTCTTTAGTGCGTTAAATGAACTACCAAAAAAATTAGTTTTTCGTGCTTCGTGGACTCTGTACTTTGTTTTCCAGTTCGTCATTAATTATTTAATTTAATCCGCAAAATTAAAAGAGCCCCAATGTCACCCTGTCGTAGCCAGAACAAACCATTTGAGTAAAACAAACTTGTGAAAGTAGGCGATCAAGTTTCAATAGAATCATCAGAACTAAGTTTTAAATTATAATTCGTCGGAAATTATTGTGCTCCCACGTTGGTTATAAGCAAATGCCTGTTCTCATGTAGCAGGTTGCTGTGTAACAGTCAGGTAACACTTACGTTTTAGTGCTTAGCACTCAGGACGACCGATAGACGGACTAGTCGCAGAAAGTCGGTGGACGGTGAAGGCCCAAGGTTCATTGCCATGGCAAGTTTTTGGGGGCATATGCCCAGTGGTATAATATAATGATGATGATAATGAAATCTGACACAATAAGACAAAAGCACTGGTGATAAATTGGTTTTCTCGATTTAATTGGTTATTTTAGTTTTCATAGAGTTAACCATCACACTAAAAGAATACTAAATTATATTATATCCCAAAATCTTAATATTCTAACATAAGTAAGTACTTAATTATTAATTAATTTTATTAATGTAATCCCAAATTGACATATCTAAGTGCGTGTACCATGTGAAAGATAAATAAATGAAATGAAATTAAATCTCTCGATTTCCTTTTGCCTTATATTTTTTCATTTCAATTACTATTTTTTGGTGTGTTATTATTGATTTTATTTTGTTACTAGCTGTTGCGTGAAACTCGGAAATTGAACTTTTTCGAGATATTAAGTAGTCTAAAATTACTAAAATAACCTATCTATGTTTTAATTTCATGTTACAGTGGTTGTCAAATTAAAAAGGAACAAACATACATCCATACATCTAAAATTTCGCATGCATAATTTAGTGTGCTAACTATCACAATAGTACCATAAATGAAAAAGATTTTATGATTGGTGTGATTGTAATTTTGTCTCCAATCCGCATTGGGTCCGCGTGGTGGATTAAGACCCAATCACTCTCGCTGGAGAGTAGGCCAGTGTCTCAGCAGTGGGAACATTAGAAGGCTGTCATGATGATGAATTGTGTCTGTTATTGTTAGTTACAAAACAGATAAAAATCTGTTGTACTTTACCGCTTAAATAAAAAAAAATGAGGTCACACAGGTCGAGTGCTCGAGCACTAGAGATTTTTCATCTGTATCTTACAATGGATTTCCGGAAAATAACGCCTGAATATATATACAATATTGTAAGTGTTCATCATAACAGCCTTCTAATGTTCCCACTGCTGGGTAACTGGCCTACTCTCAGGCGAGAGTGATTGGGTCTTAATCCACCACGCGGACCCAATGCAGATTGGTGGATGGCACATGTCTTTCGAATTTTTAGTTCTTGGACATGCCGGTTTCCTCGCAATGTTTTCCTTCACCGTATGAGAGCACTGGCATTGCGCACATAAATTTATCGAACAGAAAAATCCATTGGTGCACGACCAGGTTTGAACCCACGGCCTTAGGATCGGAAGGCGGGGTCACTACCACTAGACCACCGGTGCTCTTGTAAGTGTTAAATAAGTTGTATTACAGGTTGCCTTCGCCGCTCTCCTGGCGTGCGCCGCCGCAGCTCCTGGCGTGCTGATACACCAGGCCCCTGTGGTACACACCGTGCCTGTGGTGCACGCTGTACACGCGCCTGTGGTACACGCAGCGGTACTCGGCTCTAAGACCACCATCACTAAGAGCAGCCAGGTGAGACAACGACGACATAACTACAGAATTTAATAGAAAAAACTTTGATGTAACCCACAAAAAAAAATTAACAAAATTAGAATGTACAATTTGAATACTAAGTACAAGTACAAATCGCTGTGAGCAGTTTCTTACACACTACAAATGATGAGGAGACAGACGTTTTGCAGAAAATCACAATATCTTTTGAATTGGTTTTTTTATACAACTAGAGTGGCAACCAAGCGTACGGCCTAAAGATGGTAAGCGGTTACCGCAGCCTATGGACGCTTGCAATACCAGAGGTATCACTCACGGGTTGCCACTCTGAGACGTAGTTCGAAGTCTCATGTGCCTGTAATTTCACCGGAAACCATACCCTTCACACCGGAACTCAGCAACTGCTCGGCGGCAGTAATGCATATTATTATGCGGTATGGTGGTAGTTCTTCCCAGGCGAGCTCTATCACAGAGAACTTTACTACTCTTAAAAGTACAGTTAGTTTCCACACTATGTTTTCTTTCGCCGTTTAAGATCACTAGCATTGATGAGTGCACTGCAGTGCCATAAAAAAGATTATAATTTGAGTCTTAGTTCTTTTAGTCCCACTCTTTCATGCTCCTTTCTAAATTTATTTTAAGCGTGTATTTAAAAAAAAATGTCTAGAACAGACCTAAATAAATAAATAATAAATAAATAATGCTGGACAATTCACACAGCATCATCTAGCCCCAGGCAAGCTGCTGTTAAACAGAGCTGTGTTATGGAGACTAGATGACTGATATTGATATGATACTGACTTGATTTAATACAATACAATACATAGATATATATTTTTTATTATATATAGAAAACACCCAGAACACCCGGAACAAATATTTGTAGATCGTACAAACATTTGACCCGAGGCGGGAATCGAACCCGCAACCTCCGCGTCGCAGGCGGACCTGCGCCCGCTGCGCCACATCGGTCGTCAAAAAACGAAAACTAAAGGATTTTTTTCAGTCCGTTCTTTATAATTATTATTCTTTATTCATTTCTTATTTCACAGAACTGTCTTGTTTGCTGTCTTGTCTCTTTCTAATATATTTTGTTCCACAGCTGGTGAACCACGGCACGCCTGTCCACGCTGTCCACGCCCCTGTCGTCCATGCAGTCCACACCCCGGTCCTGCACGCCGCTCCTCTGGTCGTGAAGTCTGCGCCTATTGTCCATGCAGTCCCAGTCCTCCACACAGTCCACGCTCCAGTGGTTGTGAAGACCGCACCCGTTGCCATCGCCCACAGCAGCTCGGTGGTTCATCATACCCCTATTGTTAAGGCTCTGCCTGTTATTGCTGTTCACCACTGATTTTGTTGTTTAATTATTATACGTAGTACCTGATTTATTCTGTTCTTTTATTTATTTATCACGTCTTGGGTGTAATTATTAGAATAATAAATAAATAAATAAATAATGCTGGACAATCCACACAGCATCATCTAGCCCCAAGGTAAGCTGCTGTTAAACAGAGCTGTATTATGGGTACTAAATGACTGATACATATTTAATACAATACAATACATAGAAAGATATTTTTTTTTTTATATATAGAAAATACCCAGAACACCCGGAACAAATATTTGTAGATCGTACAAACATTTGTCCCGAGGCGGGAATCGAACCCGCAACTTCTGCGTCGCAGGCGGACCTGCGCCCGCTGCGCCACATCGGTCGTCAATTCCTAGGTAATCGTTTTCACCCCTTTTCACTCCTTTAGGGAATTAAATTTCAAATATTTTTTTTATCAACCCTCTACACCACACCATAAGAGCAATGTACTCTCCAAATTTTATAATTCTAGCTTGTAGTTTAGGCTGTGCGAGGATCTGTCAGTCAGTCGTGCAAGCCTTTTATATATTCTGATTACGAAGTATCCGATTTATTATGTTCTTTTTATTTATTTATCACATGTCTGGGTATACGTATCTGGTTATTTTCTGACTAATTTGGGATACTTAAAACAAATAAAATTTAAAATTAAATATTTATTTCAAGAATTTTATTTTCTTCTAAATAAAAAACATTTATAGGATCAGCCAAACAAACTACTTATTTAACTACCTTTTATAATCTATAGACTTTTGAACCACTATATATTTACATTTGATAAGATTTGATTTGATTTTAACTTAACCAAGACGCAGACTGGAATTTCAGTTACAAAACATTTTCAATAGTTTACCGACTCAATATCATGTCGAATTGTAAAATTAATACCATGAAGTTCAAAAGTTTATTTTATTGTTCCACAAGAGTTCTTAGTATCTCTTCATAATTAGCTAAGTTATACCTTATAACTAGGAGTTCCTTCATTGAATGGCGCTAAGCAGAGAAGCGGTGAATAGATACTTAGAACTTCTACGGTCCTTAATATTAGAACAAGAATGTAGGGCGGAATATATTACGGAGTTAATTCACAGAAACTGTACAGACTAATTGAAATGTAGAGTCTCTACCTAAAATATAACGGGTATTCATTTAAGAAAGTTTTGATATCACGAACACAGTAATATTACATTTTATATTTGCATTTTACAGATGAATATAAATATCTGCCAATATATATTAACTTGCCACTTAAACTTTGGCTCTAGCGCTCGACGGAGCAACACGTCTGCTGGAGAACAAGTCGATGGTCCTGATGATATCCCGTGGAGGGATGAAACACGTGTCGATATTTTTCTTCTAGGTTAACTGTGTGACCTCATTAGTTAAGAGGTTAAGCGGAGTAAGTAGTACTAGAGATGATTCGTCTGTTTTTATCTTGCCACTCTGATCTAATATGTTATGAGTAAGAAAGGAACCGCTCTAAGAGTTCATGGTAGGACTACTGAGATGACGGATCATAGAGATATGGAAGAAAGGAACATGTTGCACCAAAAAAAAAGTCGTGAAAAAGGGCAGGGAAACTATGAACCTGCCACTCTGGGAGTTTACAGATCTGCAACGTTTGTTCTGGTTCTAGTTGTAGAGTTTGTTTGAAGAGAGAACCGTCTTGAATCAATCCATTTTGATTCTTATGTCAACGATAAAAGTCACTTTACGATGATTCCCTTATTGAACAGACTCAATCATTGTACTCTGTACCTATGTCGTAGGTATCTAGTTTCTGATACCCACGACTCAGGGAACCCTAGTAAAGTCGTCTCTAGTTCTAAGGTTGGGCGCTGGAAACTGCGACACAGTTTATACTAATTGTATTTTACAGAGTTTAAATTTTTTAGTGTAACATAATGTTACTTAAGATTATGTTACACTAAAAATAAATAATTAAAAAAATAAAAAGGTGTCCGGACTATTTAAAAAACTTTCCACTGACGCCGATTAGCGTGATCGGGAAAAAAACTTCCCGCTGGTCCCCAGTGGGGGTGAAATGTGGGAGTCATCGGAAATGATTCATAGCTAACTGTTGGGATAGATTTTGTCGATCGTCTATCCTGAACCTATGTTATTGTCACGATCATCAAACACATATTGGTATCGGTTTCGGTTTCGGCTTACACTAGTTGTTATTCGCGTCTTCGTTCGCGTGAAACTCAGGAAACGTACTTTTTTCCGAGATAAAAAGTAGCCTTTGTCCTATTTCCGGTCATTATGTGTTCCGAACCGGTTCAGTGGTTGTCGAGTTATAGAGGTACAAACATTCATCCAAACATCCAAACCTTTGGCAATTATAATATAAGTGTGATTTATTTAGCTCTAAAAAAATTTTACATTTAACTTACAAAAAAATAATACTGAATTAACAAGTTTTAAAATGTGTACAATCAGCGTGACTAGTACATTGACATAAAACAAGTGTTGCCTCTTAACTGGTGGTATGGCATCTTTATTTTCAGTTTTATTATGCCCTCAGGAGCAAATGCAAGTTTTGAAATCTTGGCCTAAGTCATTGTATATCGAACTCAGGTGATCAATCAATCAATCAATCAATCAATACATTTGTTGCTGTCATATGGTACATTATGTAGTTGTTACAGAATAAGTAGTATCACACATGAACCCTGTTATTAGGGTATTGCAACATGGAGAAAGGCCGAGGTTTATGCATTCGGTATTTATATTAAAAAAGTAGATAGATAGGTAAGTATGTCATGAATTGATTGTTAATGTTGGTACCTAATAATAAATAAAACTGTTAGTGATCGAGCTCGGGCAAAGTAAAATAATAAATACCGTTATACTAGGACAAAAGAATTATTTATGTGAGTTGACAATTTGCAATTAGGCCTCTGTCTTCCAAATAATGTAATGCATCTGATATTGGTAAACGATTCATAGCCAATCATTTTTATTTCATTTGAATAACATGAAAAAATGCAATTTGCTGAAATCTATTACTGATTCAATTGTCTGTAGGCAATTTGTGCAATTTACTTCGGTTGTTGAACTCTGACTAGTTTTTGCATAATATTGGTTATATTTTGTAAGGGTGAAAAACTCAATGATATAGACTTTGGCAGCAGTAACCACTTACCATCTCGTATTGCCACCGAAGTGGTTAAAAAAACACGTAACAATAATTATGTCTAAATCATACAGTCATATTTTAAAATTCCACAAAGTCAAATAGAACAAGTAAAGTGAATATTTTTATGAATTCCGAGATCTTTAATAAAACTCAAACAGGTTTTTTTCACTCTCAATCAAGCATCGGCAAAGTGAGTCAAGGACTCTCTAATTACTTAACTGCGAAGCATCGAATTAAAGCGTGAGGACATAGAGATGTTTATTCAGTAAAACCATCAAAGATCCCTTTAAATGGCTTTCAAGCAAGATGAATCTATGTCAGTACCATGCGCGCTAGAATAAGTATCTGGCAACAAACACGGCTGATTTCTTAGCTTTTCTGACTCAAACCAGTTACAAGAAAACCGGGATTCACAGGATCACTTTGTTGTGTGTCTGTACTGCCGACTGATTTCTACAATCGTGAAGTTAGACGTTTGTTTGCAAAGACAATTTAGTTTGAAAAAGCTCCATTGCGCATCAAAACTTCACAACGGCTGAGATCCAAGTTCAAGTTAAAGTTCAAATTCGCTTGGATCTGCTGGCAGTACTATGTGTTACTGCTGGTATATCTACTGCAATTAAATAAAATACAATCAATGTAAGCTCTGTTTTATAACTACTCTGTAGTAAAAGAATGCAAGTGTCGCGACCGCAACCGTCAGTTCGAAATAGCTCACTCATGTGACTTTACAACTGTGCGTACCCCAGCTTGGTGAACAACATGCCATGCCATAGCGTGGGTATACTACGTTATGTTACTTCGGAAAAAAAATATTTTTTTTTTTTAAATTGGTTATAGACCAACGCAACGTTTGACCTCTACTTCACCTGATGGTGTGGTCGAAAATGGAGCACGCTGGTCTAAAAAGAACCTGTTCACTCTAGACTTGATGACCCCCATATTGTAACGGTCCGGAAAAACACAAGCTGGCAACGAGTTACATTCTTTGCTTGAGCTTACAAAAAAGAGAAGCGTTTGGTTTTGTTGTTGGGCTTTTGCAGAAAAAGTAGTTCTGATTTATTACCTTTATGCAAGTTCGTATGAGTCAGACGTAGCTATTAAGTCTTTTTCAATCAGTAATTTCGCTTGTTACTACCCTTCAAACTTAACACAGTAATGCTTGCAACTGCTTGCAACACCTGACACTGCCTGTGATACCTACTAAGGTTGGAATCGACCAAACTCGAATGGGCCGAGGAAAATCGTAGTTCTAAACTGAAAGTTTTCTTTTATTTCACATTTCTTATATCGCGGAATGTTTTTTTCAGAAGTTGTTTGAATCGAGCCTAAGACAGATTTTTACTGAAGAGTTCTAATTGGCGCTATAGCATAGTATTTGTACGGTACTGTACCGATAGCACATACTACAGTGTTTAGGAATCTAGACGTATTTAAAGGCATTCCAGACCATGTATGTGGTCGCGCGTTAAATACACTAAAATTGCTCACATGGCTATATAATCTGTGTTACCTGTCCAATGCGCCAGTCGGAATCTATCGAGCTCAGATTATCTAGGAAAATGCTTCGCTTGGTAAGTTTTTATTATTTTTTAATTAATTATTTTTTAACTGTTGCATGAAAATATCGTAATTCGCTTAATTCTACACCGGACTGACGACAAAAGCTAATGGAAAATTTATAGAAACAGAACTATTCTGCTTGATATATCGTATTTATATATTTATGACAATATATTTATGAAAATCATATGTATGTTCGCAAAAATATTAATCTGTTTAAAAAAAATTGTGATAATCATAATTTTAATACTAGAAATAGAAATAAACTCGCTGTTCCCACAGTTAGGCTCACTAAGGTCAGTAAATCTTTTAAAGGGCAATGTGTACGCTTCTTTAACAAAGTCCCAAGTGACATACAAAATTTATAAATTAGCAAATTTAAAAACTTAATTAAACAAAAACTGTCTCAAAAAGCTTACTATAAAACAACCGATTACCTAGATGATAAAAAAGCTTGGAACAAATGTGCTCCAACTCTACTCGGCATCCATAACAATAGCAAGGTACATGCCAAAAAAGCGATAGGAACCCAGCCGGTGTTGTTGCCAGTTCTTTTACGGCATGGTCGCGTTGGAACTGGTGTAAATTTTCCTAGCTTGTAAGACGTTTCAAAGTGATCCTTGTGATTTTACTGAAATAAATAATTTTGTGATTTGGATCAGTTGAGCTACCTATAGGTCGTTTGTAACGGACTCTACTTCTTTAGAATTAAAGAAAAAAGAGAAAGAAGTCAAGTGACAGTAGAATGTTTTGATATAGATTTTGATTGGGACTAACGGTGAAAAATAAATAATATATTTTCTTTGGGAAAATTTTAATTTAATTCTATAAATAAGTCTCTGTAGCTGACAGATGGCTTAACTGTTTCATATGTATTTTGTATATTTTGTAAAGTAATGTAATTAAGTACATATTTTATTTTGTTAATTTACTATCCAATATAGTTTTGTTCTATGAATATTAGAAACTCGGCTAAACTGGTTTTTACATTGGCAAGACAAGAAAAAAGTAATTTTTGGCGAATAAAATTTAGCCAGGCTGTCAAGATTCAATCGTGTAATCTATAGTAGTAGCAAAACTCTTGTATTGAAATTTGCAGTTGATTCCATTCTTATTTCAATGACACCAAGTAAATTCAGGGCATTCACGACTAACGCTCAGGGTTTTACAAGAAAACCTTATGTGTCATCATCATCATGACAGCCTTCTTATGTTCCCAGTGTTGAGACACCGGCCTACTCTCGGGCGAGAGTGATTGGGTCTTAATCCACTACGCGGACCCAATGCGGATTGGTGAATGCATGTCTTTCGATTTTTTTTTTTAGTTCTTGGACATGCCGGTTTCCTCACGATGTTTTCCTTCACCGTATGAAAGCACTGGCATTGCGCACATAAATTTTTCGAATAGAAAAATCCATTGGTTCCAAACCCACGACCGGAAGGCGGGGTCACTTCTACTAGACGACTGGTGCATGTGTAGCCGTTTGTATATTCTGCTTGTAATAAAAAAATAAAGTTTATTGGTAATAAAACAGTGGTCTGATAAGGTAGATTAGGTAGGCGGATGTTATTGCCGGTTGACTTATATCTAATACATGATATAGTACCCAGATGAGCTCTGAACGCACTAGAGAGTGAGCCTGTTCAGTAGGGTCACAGTGGCTCTGTTAATATACTGACTTCAAAACTTAATTTCAGGTGGCCCTGCTCTGTACCCTGGCTGCGGTAACCGCCGCGCCAGCGCCGAAGCCGCTGGTGGTGTACCCACCCCCCCTCGTCCCGCAACCCGTGTACCACGCCCCTCTGGTGCATCACGCGCCGCTGTCTGTGTCACACGTCAGCACTTTACTACATCACCCTGCACCGGCTTATCACGCGCCATTGGTTCATTCACCTTACTATTTTAAATAATTGGTTATGTTGGTAGGCTTAGACTAACAACACGGAGAAACGAAGTACGCGCACGCAAATTGTGATGCATTTTGTGAGACTAATAAGTCTCACTTGGTAAAGCGGCTCGCCATTCACCAATGTGAAGTCATCGTGCGCACGTCTCTCACAATTATAATAAAAAAATGGTGTATTGTGTGGTGAAAAACTACTGTTACACCACGTATATAATCATTAATCACGTATAATACATAAGCCGCTCACGCAAACATCAATTATTTTGTGAACACACTTCTGAAAATAATTTTGTATGAAACTATCATTCTAAGTGTTGTTATTCTAAGTTGGTAGGTATCATCCAGGCTAAAACTGCTCGATCCACTCGGATAACTCGTGGTCTCATTATTGGGACAAAGTAATGGGACCACGGGATAACACTCAAAAGTTGCTATTGTTGTCATAAAATCTATGACAAACGCGTTAGAGGGGATTTAGACTGGTTGATCTCTAGCACAATAGGTCCATCTATACCTCGTTCTACCACAACTACTGTGTTTCTGTCTACCTGCCTGCTGATTTGTTTTTATTTATTGAATAAATCGTCAATATTGTAACCGTAATTCTTTACTTTTATTTAAACTATATAAACTTGACCTAGTTCATGTGGTAGGTACTTTCATAATTCAAATTCAAAATTAATATTTTTTTTCAATAAAATCACAAGGATAATTTTGAAACGTATAAAAATAAATAACGTCATAAAAATAGCATAGCCCTTACCTAGATTTAAACTATTTATTTATTGGGTGAATGTAGCTATAATTTTAGGTTGACAAGTTTAGTGAAATACCGCGTAGAACTATAAATCTTAAGGTAAGTAATTTTGTATTAGTCAGTGGTCAACTCTGGATCTTGGGGTGACACTGCGACTGATTCATTATGACAGCCTTCTTATGTTCCCACTGTTGGGACACTGGTCTACTCTCGGGCGAGAGTGATTGGGTCTTAATCCACTACGCGGACCCAATGCGGATTGGTGGATGGCACATGTCTTTTGATTTTTTAGTTCTTGGACATGCCGGTTTCCTCACGATGTTTTCCTTCACCGTATGAGAGCACTGGCATTGCGCACATTATTTTTTTGAATTGAAAAATCCATTGGTTCACGACCAGGTTTAAACCCACGACCTTAGGATCGGATAGCGGGGTCACTACCACTAGACCACCGGAACTCTTACAACTGATTACTTCATCACTATTATCTTCATCATATTTGGGTGAGTTGCACCATCAAACTTTAACGACAATTTTTTTAAACGTCGTCGAACAATTTGTCGTTAACGTTAGATGGTGCAACTCACCCTTAGTCTCTAAACGTCAACTGCCAGACGTAAGAAAGTCTCCCCAAAAAGTGTCACTAAAGCCTTCACCGTTCACCATCTTTCTGTGACCGCTATAATATAATCGCACTGTAGCAAGTGAAATTACTGGCCAAAAGAGATTTAACAGCAATGTCTCGGGGTGATAACGCAGTGCAGTGCCACGCAAACACTTAAAAACTTTAAGCTTTGGGTGGAACTGCATCTGTTATAGTCGGGCGTGGTGCTTAACATCAGGTGGGCGTAACATGTATGTGCGCAATTCTAGTGCTCTCATACGGTGAAGGAAAACATCGTGAGGAAACCGGCATGTCCAAGAACTAAAAATTCGAAAGACATGTGCCATCCACCAATCCGCATTGGGTCCGCGTGGTGGTTTAAGACCCAATCACTCTCGCCTGAGAGTAGGCCAGTGTCCCAGCAGTAGGAACATTTGAAGGCTGTCATGATGATGATGATCTTTATTTACTTTGAGAATGTACAATTATGTATCATTATGTATCAAGGTATATTACTTACCTACAATTAACATCATTAAGCAAATATCTACATCACACATGCTTTCAATGTACGTTTACGGTTAAACAAGGTTATTTTGCTAGGGTTGAAGGGTCAAAATTGTGTCAAAATTAAATAAGTGTAATTAAACCAGACTTGTGTCCACCGATATTTTAACCAATGGTTAAATTAAACCTTGGTAAAGATAACAGCTTATGTATAAAAACACCTAGGCCTCAGACCACGGTGGTGCGGTGCTTGCTTGAGAAGCGAGAGGTTGTGGGTTCAATCCCCGATGCAGGACATAAGTCCCGCATCATAGTAGGAATGATTATTTGTAGATGTAGTGAAACTAATGTTTTTTTTATTGACTTAAAAAAAAGGCAAGTGACAAGACAATCAAGGCGCCCACCTGATGTTAAGCACCACGCCTGACTATTACAGATGCATATGTGCCACCCAAAGCTTAAAGTTTATAAGTGTTTGCGTGGCACTGCACTGCGCTTATCACCCCGTGACATTGTTGTTAAGTCTCTTTCGCCCGGTAATTTCAATTGTTGCACACTATGCTTGCACACTACTGCTTGGAGGTAGAATGTCTGACACTGCGGTGGTACCCACCAAGACGGACTCTTGCTGAAGAGTCCTACCACCAGGTAAAATAAGTAAATGTTGGCATGATCTACAAATAATCTTGTTATTTCTATGTATTACAAAAGAACCTACGCGCTACTGACTGACAATCAAGCTAAAGGTTGCAAGAACAAATCCCGCTTGAGGTGAAATCATTATTGGGAGATCATATTTTAAAATTAACGCACAGCCTAAAACCGTTAAAGGTTTATGCCCTTATTCACAAAAAAAACTGTAATTTTGATGTCAATGAACAATTACAATGATAGATTTGAAAAACACATTATTAGCTAGCAGTTAATATTTTAATAAATAAAAGTAAATAAAATTAAATAAAAATATATTATTTCAGATATCGCCAGATCCATAAAAACAAAAAATAAATAATTAAACTATAAATAAAACATACAACTAGAAACAAAAACAAATATAATAATAATTGAATGTGTGTGTAAGAAATTAATTTCCGAATTTCAACTCCTAAGCGACGCGACGCAGTAAAGATAAAGTTTGTATAAAAAACTCAATGCAGACAAAGTCGCGGAACGTTCTCTAACATACAGGTTAAGTTAAACAGCTTAAAGGCCCTGTTAATGGTTGGTGAATAAAATCCTTGTTATAATAAATCACATTTTAGAAACCTGTGCAAATAAAATTAATGTTATGTTTATTGTCCTCTGTTTTGAAAATGTTGAATCGTTTAATATAGACGTCACGTGGGGACATCACGGTCAGCAATCAATTACATAAAAAACCTATTATTCCAAAAAAATAATGAAAGCTACGGATCTGGCGTAAATTCACATAGCTTGCGATATTTAAATAAATATTTTTTTTTAGTTACTTTACTAAATGTACATAAAGATTGAAAGAAAACATCGTGAGGAAACCGGCATGTCCAAGAACTAAAAATTCGAAAGACATGTGCCATCCACCAATCCGCATTGGGTCCGCGTGGTGGATTAAGACCCAATCACTCTCGCCTGAGAGTAGGCCAGTGTCCCAGCAGTGGGAACATTAGAAGGCTGTCATGATGACATAAAGATTATAAAAGCAAAAATAACCAACAATACGGGTTGTTGTACATTTGCCACAAAGTAAATTCGTCACATTTTTGTAAACTCCATACATTGAAAGTAAATTCGTCACATGCATAAAAAAGATGTGTTAATTCGTCACAGGTAAGTAAAGTTCAATCATAAAGTAGGGTTGGCAAGTAAAGTGTTTAGGACTCGTCATAGGACAATAAATCTGGCAGAAGCATGGCATAAGCGTTTGAACAATAAGATGGGTAAAAGAAAACCTAGAATGCTGCAGTTTCTTGATAAACTAAAAAAAGAGACCGAATATGTAGATTGGAAATTGAAGAATTTCAGATTTGATATACCCCTAAATTTGAGAACACGTCGATCGATAGCATATGACAAAGAATTGAAAACTATTTCGGACAATTATGATAACATGTCTCTGGCTGAATTATAAGAGTAGTAGAGTTCTCTGTGATAGAGCTCGTCCGGGGAAGGACTACCACCATACCTATTTCTGCCGCCAAGCAGTAATGCTCGCATTGCTGTGTTCCGGTGTGAAGGGTATGGTTTCCGGTGAAATTACTGGCACATGAGGCTTTCGATCTTAGCCTCAAGGTGGCAACCCGCGAGTGATCTAGTATTGCAAGCGCCCATAGGCTGCGGTAACCGCTTACCATCTTGTGGGCCGTACGCTTGGTTGCCACTTCAGTAGTATAAAAAAAAGACCATCCACCAACTTCCCGTGACCGCTTTAATATCATCGGTCCATCGAGTGGTGGCAACACGCCACCACTCGATGGACCGTCCTACACTTCGTTTTCTAGATCGCCTTCGAGAACCTTATTCCTTAGCGGTTTTCGTTTCTGCGAGTATGGCCTGCCCACTGCTTCGTTATACACACAGATATGAAAGACCACAACCACAGAATACAGGGTCATTCATTATCAACCTGACAAACTTAAGGGATAGGTTCCACACATAAAAAAAATATGTGTACCTATATTTTTTTTTTATGTATATTTTGTCTAAAAATCCCAAAAAATCGATGATCGATTTGAGTTTCGCAACAAGTAAAGAGGTTACTCAGCCCTGCTTACTTAGCCCTTACTTAGCCCGTCTTTTCGGCACGCAAGGTACATACATAAGGTTTGACGACCGATGTGGCGCAGCGGGCGCAGGTCCACCTGCGACGCAGAGGTTGCAGGTTCGATTCCCGCCTCGGAACAAATGTTTGTACGATCTACAAATATTTGTTCCGGGTGTTCTGGGTATTTTCTATATATAATAAAAAAATATCTATCTATGTATTGTATTGTATTAAATATATATCAGTCATCTAGTACCCATAATACAGCTCTGTTTAACAGCAGCTTACCTTGGGGCTAGATGATGCTGTGTGGATCGTCCAGCATTATTTATTTATTTATACACTCACTCATTCTACTTAAATATAGTTCTGTGACCACAACATCCAATCTCCGATAGAGCTTGTATGCTCTACCGGTGTGGTGGTGAGATGTGACCTTAATATCGCCTTATTAATTCGACATTGACTTTATCCGATGTCGCTTCGATGGGAATAGTGTTGGGAAATACCAGACTGGGGTTTGTTACTTATGTTTTTTTTTTTTTTTTTTTTGTAATCTTAGGAAAACTTACAGTTAGCTTACAGAGTTAATATTATGAATTAGATATTATGCAACAGAAAACATAATACAAGAAGGCCAATTAAAAGTTTTCACGAATAAATAGGTTATAACAGAAAATTTTAATTTACATTAAAAATGAAAATTGTAAGAAAATGTAAATAATTTGACGACCGATGTGGCGCAGCGGGCGCAGGTCCGCCTGCGACGCAGAGGTTGCGGGTTCGATTCCCGCCTCGGAACAAATGTTTGTACGATCTACAAATATTTGTTCTGGGTGTTCTGGGTATTTTCTATATATAATAAAAAATATCTATCTATGTATTGTATTGTATTAAATATATATCAGTCATCTAGTACCCATAATACAGCTCTGTTTAACAGCAGCTTACTTTGGGGCTAGATGATGCTGTGTGGATTGTCCAGCATTATTATTATTATTATTATTATTAATTATGACGCTCAGTGGCGCGCCTTTTCAGAGACTTACTGGGCTGTAATAGGTTGGAAATGGTGATGAGTAATGACTATTGTTATTATTTTAAAAATTATTTATTTTTTAGATTTCTCATAGTGATCCTGCTTTCTAAGTATCAAAGTGCCTAAGAACGTGGGTTCAGAACAGGTCATGTACCAATAGATTATTAGAATTTTTGAGAATAGCAACACCAGGGCGCGCTGAATTGGCGTAAATTCACCTAGCTTTAATAGCTTGTGATATTATTGAATATATATATTTTTCACTTTACCTTACTTTACCTGTGAGCACTGCTTAAAAAGTCTGCACGTTCAAAAACTAATCTGTATTACATCATACTCTAACTAAATTTATACATAATACGTACATATTCATTTGCTTTTGCTCTCAGAGGAAATACAAACTTTAAAATTAATTTGTCCCAACCCTATGTGGAAAAGTTTAGAGCTATTTCTGTACAGCCTCGCTGAAGTCTAAAAGGACGTTAAACACATGGCGCTTATTTAATAGCCTTAAGAAAATGAGTCTATCTTGAATAATCTTTGCTTATCACGATCTAATACTGCCTGCACTTGTTTTGTTCTAAATACTGTTTTTTTTTTAATACAACTGAAGTGGCAACCAAGCGTACGGCCCACAAGATGGTAAGCAGTTACCTCAGCCTATGAACGCTTGCAATACCAGAGGTATCACTCGCGGGTTGCCACCTTGAAGCTAAGATCGAAAGCCTCATGTGCCAGTAATTTCACCGGAAACCATACCCTTCACACCGGAACACAGCAAAGCGAGCATTACTGCTTGGCGGCAGAAATAGGTATGGTGGTAGTCCTTCCCCGTCGAAACCAATCAAAACCAATCGAGTTTATTTTTACTAATAACATTGTAATTATCACGTCACTATCACTTAAGTTAACTGCTATTTTGGGATATTTTGAAAAGAACACGTCGTGAGTGGGTCAGAACAGGATTATCATAAAGTGAGCCGCATTACGGTCAAGGTCTGGCGAGAGTATTCTGCCGGTGACATGTTGATTTAATACTGAGTTATATTTCAAGGTGTTGCGGTTCAAACATGTAGAGGCATCCATGTGATTTATTTATTTATAAATGACGTTTTAATATTTAATTAGTTTATAATGACGCTATAATATAACAAGAGCAAGCGAAGGCGGTAGGATATAATGTTTGTTTTTAGAAGAATTGTCTACTCTATACTAATAAAACTATCGTGGTATTTCAGTACGTGAAAACACCTGTTTTTAAAATTAATAGTCTACTTTTTGTCTACCTGCTTGTAAAAATATGTTCATAAACTAAAAAACTAAAGTAAACAGAAGTAATTATTTGTATTGATTTTAAGAACCCACAAAGTATCAGTCATAAAATAAAAATAATAATAAATAATGCTAGACAATCCACACAGCATCCCTAGCCCCAAGGTAAGCTGCTGTTAAACAGAGCTGTATTATGGGTACTAGATGACTAATATATATTTAATACATTACAATACATAAATAGGTATTTTTATTATATAGAAAATATCCAGAACACCCAGAACAAATATTTGTAGATCGTACAAACATTTGTCCCGAGGCGGGAATTGAACCCGCAACCTGCGTCGCAGGCGGACCTGCGCCCGCTACGCCACATCGGTCGTCAAAAATTCAAAAAGTCATATAGGTTCAAATAAAAATATGACAAGTGACTATCGATTTAAAGTGTATGTTCCCATTGAGTCGTCATGCCTGTCGGTTAGATGTCGGAAAGATAATCTTGGATGGGCAAACCGCTTAAAAGTACTTTTACTGTAGCAATTCTGTTTTATTATGAGTCATACAAAAACCAGTAAATATAAGTATACCTATTACTAATGAACTGTGCCTTTGTAATCTTCATATTATATCCTGACGTCAAATTATTACTAAAACAAGGAAATACCATAGAACATACAATGGAATTATTTAGCAACCTCTATTGTTCGTAGGTCTGTGGCGTAAAAAGTAGCTTATAAGTACAGTCGGCTCTCAACGTAACACACTGACTTACACAGCGCGAGACCATGACACGTTACTTGCTTCTGGTGAGAATTTTGCATTTCTTTTTTGACCATCCATCTTGGCTGCCACTTTAGGTTGGATTCGACCATACTCGAATAAGCTCTATTCTTCGAGTAAATTGTATTTATTCGCGAGTAAACTGACAGTTTCCTTGTATTTGGTATTTCTTATACCGCTGAATAGTTTTTCCAAATGTTGGTCGAATCCACCCATATTTGTATAAAAAAACATCAGACGCCTACAAAGTTGGTGATGACTTTTACTTATCATCATGTCCTTACTCTACACCAAAAAGAAAACTAAAATATTATCATTAGTAATAAATTTAATTCATAATCTTCTCCTAGCTGAATTCTAATTCTTACTTTAAAGTTATCTTAGTAATGCTTGCAAATCTGCGAGTAATACCTCTGGCATTGCAAGCGTCCATAGGCTGCGGTAACCGCTTACCATCTTGGTTGCCACTTCAGTTGTATAAAAAAAAATGTGCTCTAGCCATTGGTCTCTTTTTAAAAAAAATACCTTGGAATGAGCTACTTCAACTTCCCTACTAAAGTGGAACGACAATCTCAAGAACTTCAGTGCAATTTTATTGAGAGAACACTATTACCTGAAGAGCGATTCAGGACATAATCTGTTATTAGATTGATTCTGTTTTGTCACGGACGGCAGTGGAACAGTCCACGTTGCACTTTTTATATTCTAGCGACTCGCCCCGGCTTCGTACGGATGCTTAAGGAGTTCTTAAATTACCCTCTACATATGAAAACTGCATTGAAATCCGTTGCGAAGTGAAATAAATAAACAGTTTATTTAAATTGGAAATGGGCTGGCCACCTACAAAGATTGCCCAACGACAGATGGGCTAAAATTACCACTAACTGGCACCCCATGGACAAAAAACGCAGACCTGGCAGACCACACAAGAGATGGAGTGATGACATTACTAAGATAGTAGCCAATCATGGAGCAGAGCAGCGAGAGATAGGGAGAGATGGAAGCCACTGGAGTAGGCTTTCACTGCTAATAGCGAACCTAACACTGCAAACAATAGTTAAATATACCCAGAATTAAGGAAAAATAATTAAATATTAAGTGGATACCTTTGTAGTAAATAGTTAATAAAAAAAAATGTGTTAATGTAAATAAAGCTTATATTATTATAATACGTGAAATAGATCCAGATACACAGATCCTGACTAGACATGGTGGTAGGAATCTTCAGCAAGTCTAAATGGTCACCACTTCATTGCATATTTTAACTCTAAGTAGCAGTATGTAACGCATTGTTTGTTTAAATTTAAAGTGCTTAAGACAATCGTAAACGGAGTGCTTAGCACGAAAAACTCGTTTGACGGACGACTTGACCGTGTTGTTAGAATAAAATCTGATAAAAAAAAAACATATTTTTAGGACGTATATTTGGACAAAACAAAACAGAACTTCAAACGTGCCGTGGTTTTGTCAAGGGTTGAACGATCAAAAGATTTTTGCAAACTTTGCTAACAATTAGGTTATTAATTAGTGTGTATTTTCAAAGTTCAAATGCCCGTGCGCGTGTCAAAGGTTCAGATGCTAATAAACTGTGTGTGGCGTGTTTCTGATGCGATGAGCTTGTGGACCTTGATGCTGCCAGATATACGGCGGCGCTGTACTTACTTTAAACTAATAAAATTTAAACTCACTTTTCGTGCATCTTTATTTTTCAAATGTAGTCATTTATACATATTTCGTGATTTAAAATCTGGTAATATTTACATTATAGGGATAGCATAAAAGTGGCATTACCGCGTGATGAAGCTAGTAACATAACATGTTTTTGTTTTTTATTTCATTTTACATAGAGATGCTGGTAGAACCAGCAACATAGAAAATACTTTCTTTACCCTTAGCCCGTCCAAAAGCTCAATATACTTGTTAATATGCAAAGAGCAGATGTGACTCTGGCAGAGTCGCCGGCCTGTATTACGTGCGCCGACGCCTTACAATACTGAATTAATTCCTTCTGTTTGAAACAATGTTATAGAATAGATTGGAAAAATAATTATTTTGCGTCAATAATCTTACATACTTTTACCAATAAAATTATCATTCATTTTAAAAACGGGTGTTTTCAACAAGCTTAAATACTACTTATTCAAAATGAACTAAAAACTCTGCTGACATAATTAACATACTAATTCTAAAAGCGAAGTAAATATTGATATTGTGTAATTTTGTATGTAATAATATTTTTAAAGAATCTCTATCAAACTACGTTCTCAAGCTTATTATTTTATTACTTCACATAAAAATATTTGTCATTTTTCCAGCTAAAGCTTTGACTTAATGATCTATTACGAAAATAACTTCAAGCGTACTCTTGGCACTAGTTTATCACATTTTTTATTATGGGCAAGTTTGTTGTAACGCCATTACTAGCGACCTGCCCCGGCTTCACGCGGGTGCAATGCAATGAGAAGCCGGGGCGGGTCGCTAGTAATAAATAGGCCTATGGTGCTCAGGGATAATGATGCATTCTAATGGTGAAAGAACTTATGAATTCCAGTAGTTTTTGATTTTATTTGTAACAAAGAAAAATACAAATCTTTCTTCTTTATTATTATTACTATCTAGGACACCAAACATACAAATATCCAAGCATGAATGTGTTCGAAGTAAGCCTGTGAGATCGCACATGTGTAGTCAATACGATTTGAATATGTTAGATGTTGGCGCATTTCAAAGTGTTTTATCCGCCCCGTCGTGTGATGCGGCTAAGACGCTTATTACAATGCTGTATAATATAGTTAAGTAAGGTGTAGTAGTTTCAAATGCAAGCTGTAACAGGGCTGACATAGTTCGCAAAGCGACTCAAAGCCCTTTGTAAATATATTATGTAAGAATAAAAAAAAAAAAATATATATCCAAGCATGATTAGGTACGTCAAAAATTAATACTAGTGCTAAAGAGGTACTTAGATAACTTAATTCTCAGATAGTGTCTAAGAAGGTTGCTTATTGCTTTCGTTCGTGTCGAGTTTTACGACAATAACGTATTCAGACGTTTAAATATAGCCTACATTATTGGAAATATTGAATAAAAACCTACTGTAGCGAGCTGTACCATTCTCATTTTATTTATACTTACAATGCGTTACTCACGCTTGCAGATCATAATTGAAAATAGACTCAATACTATCGAGTTAGAGTGAATATTCCCATATCGTGATACCGTGTCAGTTGCTGTCACGTAGATGGGCAAAAGTCCTTTGATTGAGCGAGGATAATAAGTGAGATCTTTAGGTTGTGTGTGGGGCGAATTGGGACTTTTTTATGTTTGTTTGTCATGTTATTTAGCCAGTGGCGAGATGGTCCAATCTATTGCCCGATGTTAAGCTCCACGCCTGATTTACAGTTGCATTTACGGCTTTTTCGGGCGGCCTATTAACTCCGTCAAAGTTGCCACTGACTCATACGAACTAACTCACTTTTTAATCAATAGTGTTTAGATATTTCTCTTTTTTCAGGTTCTAGCCGCCATTTCCATGGCTTACGCCTCCCCGGTACCAGGGCTGCATATCCACACAGGAGGTTACGGATACCACACAGCTCCGTACCAAGATCTGCACTATTCCCAACACGTACACCCCGCCCCGATAGTGCATCATGTACAAACAGCGCCTCTGGTCCACAGCTACTCAGCACCTATTGTGCACAGTGTACATAGTGTGCACCCGATACATCCCGTAGTGACGAGCTATAAAGTGAAACAGCATTACCATTTGTTTGGGAAGTAAATAATTAAGAGTTTTTGGTTGGTTTTATTTTGTTTTTGTTTAGAAAGCATTGGTAATCCCATAATTAGCCCTTTTATGAAGCACTGAACACAGGATTTTGTTGAATTATCAAAATAAAGCTAACAGCTGTCCATTAAAGTCAGGTATTCTTGTACAAATTGATGAGTCACGTCACTTGGCGCTTCTTAGATGGACGATCCGTCTATAATTGATTATTCGCCCATAACTATTACCTATTTATCAAAATACTACAAAGTTTTAAGCCTGCAAATGGATTACCTGTGTCTGGTAAAACTACGAGTACCTACTATGTTACTACAGAACCGAGACAAATATTCCCTAATCATGAAAACATGACGACCAATGGTGCGCGGCGGGCAAAAGTTTGCCTGCGACGCAGATGCTTCAAGTTCGATTCCCGCCTTGGGACCAATGTTTGCACGATCTGCAAATATTTGTTTACATTTTCTGGGATTTTCTATGCTAATAAAAAAATTAAAACTACTAAGTATTGTATTGTATTAAGTATACCAGTTATCTGGTACCCATACACAAGCTCTGCTTAGCTTAGGGCTAGATGATGCTGTGTGGATTGTCCAGCATTATTTATTTATTATTATTTTTCCCGCACTGGGAATTGAACTTGTAAGATCTCGTTTCTCAACCAAGCACTCTACCGCATTGGGAAGTATCTATAAAAGTATTTGTCACAAGCAGTGATGTGGCAACATCTACTCAATAAAACGTAGTGACAGTATTATTGGTAACCCAAAAAGCTCTGCGATAGAAAAACCATGTAATGAACGGCCTACATACAATGATCTAACGCATGATCGATCAGGGAACCAATATTATCATTTTCTTTGTTACCTCCTTCCCGGAGCGTAAGAACCGACCGAAATTGAAGAGGTTTTTTTGTCGTGTTATGTAAGTGGATGAGTAATTTGAACCTTTTTTAGACCTAACAAAATTGGCGAGAATAATTATTGATCTAGCCTGAGATTTGAAGTCTTGATCTTGAAGATAGGTTAAAATCTATACCTTTAGTAATCAATTTATGAATCAGTAAAAATGGGATTCTGTTTAAACTAAATTACGTAATATAGCGAATCTGCAGAATTGAAAGTCGGTGAAATGGATTCGGTTGAAAAAAAATCTGTAGTAATCTGTGTCGGTAATAAATTTATTTATTTACCAAAGACATTAATATTCTCGAAGGTATTTACGTAATGTTTACATAAATTACAAAATACACAATACGAAACAGTTGAGCCATCTAGTAATAAACGGTCTTGTTTCGCAAAATGATATTCTAGGTTTTGAAGTTCTAAACATTCGATGAACTGTAATTATTATTTAGGTAGACTAAATTCCGACAAGTGAAATTGGTTAAAAAGTTTTCCGTAATTAAACCTTACCACGAGATAATGAGTAAGAGTCAATGGTCTTAAATCAGAGCACCATTAGGCATCACTTCACTTTAGTGGCCTGATAGAGTTGGCCTAAGTAAAGAGCTAGTAATGCTCGCACTCCTGTGTTCCGGTGTGAAGGGTATGGTTTCCGGTGAAATTACTGGCACATGAGACTTTCCATCTAACGTCTCAAGGTGATAACACGCAAGTGATACCTCTGGTATTGCTAGCTTATAATCGAAGAGTAGTAGAGTTCTTTGTGATAGAGCTCGTCCGGGGAAGAACTACCACCATACCTATTTCTGCCTTCAAGCAGTAATGCTCGCATTGCTGTGTTCCGGTTCGAAGGGTAGGTGTAAGGTAAGGTGTTGCTTGCGTACATAGGCTGCGGTAACCGCTGACCATCAATTGGCCGTACGTTTGGTTGTCATTTTGGTGGTATAAGAAAAAAACACTAAAATCCACATGTGCTCCTGCGTCAGAATTCTACCCGGCTATTCAACAATCTTTCTATCTTTGCCGGATAAAGATAACCGGATGTGGTACATCCCTAATATTTGATTTAATTACCTGGCAGCTGAGAGGCCCTCGAGATTCAAATATCATTGTTTAGAAACGGACCTCGAAGTAACTCAGATAATTGCTTTATGTTTACTACGAAAATCGATTCCCATTATTTTGTTGAGGTTCAGAAAATATGTTGTTTTGGTTTGTTGACCTCAGCCTCTTGTTTTACCAGATTTATCAATGCTTTTACTTTGTATACCATTCTATTTTTGTATCCATCTGTTACTAATATAATAATAGTGCGAAAGTAGTTAAGTCTGTTTGTCTGAAACGATTTCTCAGCTTGAATAGAGATACCTTAAACCCTGAAAGTGAACAAGCTATGCTACTTATAAGTAAGTAGTCATTGGTTACTATTCTTGTGATTGTGTATTCACTCTCGCTCGAGAATAGACCTGTCTCAAATGTGGGAATATTTTGATGTTGGATAATTTTAGAATAACTCTGCATAAAAATGAATGTACTTGGTCTATTTTAAAATCTAATATGTGCTTTAAGAACATAATTATGATAATGATGTTTATAAATCAATTTACATATAAACAGATTAAGTTAAACATAGGCTGATGGCGTGATATTAAAATAAACTACATTTATTTTTATGCAGAATTATTCTAAAATAAAATTATCTTAGATAAGTTCATCATCATCATGATAGCCTTCTAATGTTCCCACTGCTGGGACACTGGCCTACTCTCAGGCGAGAGTGATTGGGTCTTAATCCACCACGCGGACCCAATGCGGATTGGTGGATGGCACATGTCTTTCGAATTTTTAGTTCTTGGACATGCCGGTTTCCTCACGATGTTTTCCTTCACCGTATGAGAGAACTGGCATTGCGCACAAAAATTTTTCGAATAGAAAAATCCATTGGTGCACGACATGGTTTGAACCCACGACCTTAGGATCGGAAGGCAGAGTCATTACCACTAGACCACCGGTGCTCTCAGGATAGATAAGTTACCAACATCCAATATCGTGAAGTGTTTCTTGTAAATCTAAATAATTATCTCATGACGACCGATGTGGCGCAGCGGGCGCAGGTCCGCCTGCGACGCAGAGGTTGCGGGTTCGATTCCCGCCTCGGGACAAATGTTTGTACGATCTACAAATATTTGTTCCGGGTGTTCTGGGTATTTTCTATATATAATAAAAAATATATATCTAAGTATTGTATTGTATTAAATATATATCAGTCATCTAGTACCCATAATACAGCTCTGTTTAACAGCAGCTTACCTTGGGGCTAGATGATGCTGTGTGGATTGTCCAGCATTATTTATTATTTATTTATTTATTTATTTATTTATTTATCTAAAAGTCAAAGTACCTATTAGTTTAATGTCTAGGTTTGTTGAGTTGATTCATTGAAGGTTCTCTACATACTACGACCTCGATGGCGCAGTGGATGAACGCCCAGTTGAAAAGCGCGAGGTTCTGGGTTCGGTTCTTGTTGCAGAACAAATGTTTCTGTGATCTGCAAATATTTGTTCCAAGTTTGATCATAGAACTCGTACTCGTAGTGACTGAAAATCCTAGTGTAGTTATTTACAGTTGAGCTGCTATCTACAGTAATAGTAATAATTAGTAATAATATACAGCCATTTTTCAAATTTTTCTTCAGATTTTAATTTTAAGAGTAGTAGAGTTCTCTGTGATAGAGCTCGTCCGGGGAAGGACTACCACCATACCTATATCTGCGGCAAAGCAGTAATGCTCGCATTGCTGTGTTCCGGTGTGAAGGGTATGGTTTCCGGTGAAATTACTGGCACATGAGGCTTTCGATCTTAGCCTCAAGGTGGCAACCCGCAAGTGATATCTCTGGTATTGCAAGCGTCCATAGGCTGCGGTAACCGCTTACCATCTTGTGGGCCGTACGCTTGGTTGCCACTTCAGTTGTATAAAAAAAATATAAAAAAAACAATTTGTAATATTTTTACTGGTTTTTTTTGATAAGCCCTCTTCACCCAAAAACAATTGATAATTAATTATTTATTTTAAATCTCCTGTTTAGGAGGTCTCGACTTTTTTCGACACTGTAATATAATAATCTATCTGTTGTTATAGTTCGCACGGCGGATCTAGGCTTCCGTGAAGTTAGCCGTTTGTGATGCGCAAAGACAATTTAGTTTGAAAAAGCTCTATTGCGCATCGAAACGGCTAATTTCACGACGACCGAGATCCGCCGTGAGAACTATACATGTGAATAAGTTATATAATCAATTAAGCCGATGCAGGTAACATCGCGATCGGTTGACACGGTCACACATTGCTTATTTTACTGTATACTGCAGGTATCTCAAATTGGCATTGGTATTTCAATTGGGGAAATGCTGCAGATGCAAGTAAAATCTTTATTTTGCAAAAGAAAGCTATCAAAGTTATATACAGGCTTTGTCCGTGAGAGTCCCTCAGGATATTATTTAAGAATATTAACATCATAACAATGCCTTCACTTTATATTTATTTAAATATAATGCACACTAGAAAACATATATTAAAATATATTAAAAAATTGTGACATCCATGGTTATGCGACAAGGAAAAAACATAAACTTGTTTTACCTACAACAAGGTTGACCAAAGTTAATAAATCTTTCATTATGAATTGCGTTAGATTCTACAACAAATTACCAGAACATGTTATTAGCCTCAATGAAAAACAATTTAAAAATCTAGTCAAAAGTACACTGCAAGAAAAAGCATACTATACAACTGACGAATTTCTCTTCTCAGTGAGTGACCAATGTAAATATATATCTACATAGTTATTATGATTATTGTGTTTAGTTTAATTTCTTATATTCATATTTTTTATGTTTATTTGGGGAGGGGTAATTAGATAATATTCATGTAGCTGTTAAGTTTTAAATTTAAATTTATCGTTTACAAAATTACTGATTTGACATTTCTAAGTGCATTGTAATTGTGCCTAATGAGAAATAAACGAATTGAATTGCAATTGCCAATGCCAATTCAATTTGGCATTGTTAACATTATCATGGTCAGAATACAATACCAAAGAGAACGGAAACTGAAGAGTTAGCAATACATCATAAAAAGACGTTCACTGCTAAGACAAAGAGCGCCATGATGACTGATTTTGAGCTTTCCAGCATCCACCCACTTACGACGCACCTACTATCCAAAACTGTATTGGATCAAACAAAACTCTCTGACAAACATGTACTTACAATCTTTCAAAAAATGACAAATAATCCAGCCTTGCCGATGTTGTTGCCAGATTCTTCTAGGCTGGGGCGCGTGGAACTGGCGTAAATTCACCTAGCTTTAAAACGTTTCAAAATGATCCTTGTGATTTTATTGAAATAAATAATCTTGACTTTGACTTTGACTTTGAATCGATAATAGTCGATGTTTGTTTGAGATAATGATTTATGTTGAACCTAAGAGTTTTGTAACTTAATATTAAAAACAATGATGTATATATTATTATTCAGTAAAAGTAGCTTAAATTTGTAAATGAACTTAAATACGCGGCTAGAAATAAGTGCCCATTAAATACACGTCATGAAAATAGTTTATATAAGTAGATACTTAAAAATAATCTTCTCTGATTTCTTTCGTTTCACCTAATTATAATTTTTTTATTGCTATTCATAAAGCTCTATTAGAATTATGCTGGGAACTCTGTGGACTATAGTTTAATGGTTCAGGGGGTCGGTGGTGTGGGCGAGATGAGTAAAACACTTATTCACGACACTATAAAATCTATTATATAGTATTAAATATATATTAATTTAATAGTATAAAAAAATATATGTTATTGAACATACATTTTAAACATGTTGATAGTGCACAGGGGCACTATCAAAGTGATTTCCACACTAAATGTTACTTTCAATAAGTAGGGACTTATTGAAAGTAACATTAAAGTTTAACATTAAAGTAGCATTTAAACAATAGACTCTTCTTCTTCTTTTAATTTGTGAAAAGACTCTTTTTTTTAGGCTGTGAGTTGATTGTCAGTCATTCAGTAAGTCAACAAATATGTTTTTGACGTGTCTAGAAAAAAGTAATTTGATGTGACGAATTCTAATTTTTTTTTTTTATTTGTATGGCTTGACCAATTCTAATAGAAAATATTAAAATTTTTCAAAACATAGTTCTTGAAAATATTAGTTTTGTCTTTAGCTATCTTCCTTTCAATTAAAAAGCCCTTGTTTCGATAATTGTAGATAAAAGTTTTCTTAAATTACTCAGTGCAGCGGAGGTCAAAGTTCAAATAAAAAAAATGGCAGACAAGCAAGCCCGCCGGAATTTCAATAGTTAAAACTAATTGTCACTATACCCTGGATTTAAGTACACTTTTACTAACTGCGCCTTGTTTTAATAGTAAATTAAACAATAAACCGCCCTGACAAAGGAAACAGTCGTCAAATGTGAACGACTCGGTAAAAAATCCATTATTTCCAAGCAAATTTATGCAAATTTCACGACAAAGTAAACACAATTTGGCAAAAAACTAAGCGATAAATCAGCGAAACTGCGAAAACAATCCGCAAAAAGCGTTTTCAGAAACATCTGGCATCTTTCAGCGAATAAAAAGCTGTTATGTTTCAAGGGCGCGATAATCTATGGATAATTCAATTTCCAGCTTCTTTTGGTAGAAATAAGGGTATAAAAATATTTATAGAACTTATTACTGCCCATGGCATTACTTGCTCGTGCATGAGAGTCACTTGGGTTCAGAAACTACATGTAAGACCTGTTGTATAAAAAAAAAATCGTTGAAAAACAGCGCTGAGCCATTTTACCGTTTACATGAGCCGACCTCCTTTTATCGGCACCAGGCTCGTGTGTATTTTCTTTATATTTTTTTATTTGTGCTTACTTTTCTTTCGTAGCTTACTTTTCGCGTAATGGCAAAATCTTGTACCTGCGTACATTACATACTAATAATAAGTTAAGTTTTAATTTGTATTGTTATTTTTATTCAGACATACTTCCACCCTAAAACACTCTCTTACATTATTCACGTACTTCCTCATACACATTTACACTAGCACGTTACAAGAAGTATAATTATCTACTTACCTTAGAATTATACCACCATTTGTACATTAACTTGTTTAAGGTAAATAGGTAAACCCGCGGATTGGGGCACTGGTGTCCTGTGGAACAGGTTTTTTTAAAAACTTTTATCAGGCACCAGTCTCTCACAAACAGGTTAACTAAAACTACCTAAACATGACATGACCTCCGTCTCCAGCCTATTAAATCTTTATCTTATCTTATCTTATTTTTATGTTAATTTTGTGGCGTTAAATAAATATTTTTCTATTCTATTATATTCTATTCTAATAAAATCTGGTTGTATTTTTAACCCAGGTTTACAAATAATAAAATATTTATAATTAGTTCTGGTCGTGAAGGGCAATTATCCTGTCTTACACATCTTATTTTGTCATAGTAATTTGAGTACCTATATAATTTAATAGCCATCTTCATGTTAATTATTTTCTTTGACAGTATCTTCTCTTTGAACTTTTTCATAAAAAATATATTTCAATATTATATAACAGTACTTTCAGGATTAATTAACTAATATGATTTAACCTAATTTATTACAAGGCTAAGTAAATTTTTGATGAAAATGTTACATTGATTTTTATATTTTAAGAATCTATTTATAATATCATAGTTATTAAAGTAAAGTAAAAATATCTTTATTGAATCATATCACAAAGATCATTTTGAAACGTCTTAAAGCTAAGTGAATTTACGGCAGTTCCACGTGCCCCAGCCTAAAAGAATCTGGCAACAAACTCGGCTGGGTTCCTAGCTTTTTTTTGATGATCCCTCTTCATCATTATTATATCTCATCATCAGAACTGCCAATTCGTACGAAACGCGCTACACCACGAAGTTCTCCAGTTGCGTATTGCCAAACAGTAGATTTATTACAAGTAGTCTCCTAGGTCGTCGTTGGCATGAACCGCAAGCTTTAGGACTATAAAAGGACTAGCCCTAGGTAATGTAGATACACTCCACTTGGACATTGAACAAATACCCAACGCATTTGTTAAACATTCAAGATGTTCAAGCTGGTAAGTTTTTACATTTGATTTAAATTTTATAGAAGTATTTAGCGGATATTAAAAATTAAACGCAGTTTTAATTTACGTAATATTAACATTTTTTTAGCCATACCATAAGCAGTGTGTCTACCAAAGCTTTGTCAAATCAAATCTTTACAAACTATACACATTTTTTGTTTTTATACAACTGATGTGGCAACCAAGCGTATGGCCCACAAGATGGTAAGCGGTTACCGCAGCCTATGGACGCTTACAATACTAGAGGTATCACTTGTGGGTTGCCACCTTGAGGCTAAGATCGAAAGCCTCATGTGCCAGTAATTTCACCGGAAACCATACCCTTCACACCGGAACACAGCAATGCGAGCATTACTGCTTTGCAGCAGAAATAGGTATGGTGGTAGTCCTTCCCCGGACGAGCTGTATCACAGAGAACTCTACTACTCTATTGAGGAGAGATAGATCATCATGACCCAGGATTTTGCCAGAGGCTGTTTATGTATTTGTAACCTATTTCTTTTCTATGTTTTTTCTTTTATTTTTTATGGGTCAATGAACTGATTTTTGTTCTCTCTCTCGCTCTTTCTCTTCTCTATCAGTATTTTTAGGACACTGTCATGACACTGGCCTATTTTCAACCGTTAGTGATAAATTCATACATCAGACCGAATGCAGACAAGTGGTGCTAATCTAAGGTTAGATAGACCCTTAAAAGGCAATGTGGTAAATGGTAATGCACTTGACCTGCTTATGACATTGCTATTCAACTTAGATTCCGGTTTAGTTAATTATGCTCTAGATAACTATATACTTAGTACTGTGCACTCACGTGCAACTGTTGCCTATAGATTTATGTAGAGACAGTTAGTTTAGTCAAATGAAAAACACAAATTTCATGTTATTTAATTAATCTTAAATAGTAAATTATTTCTTTGGCTAATAAAATACTTTTATTTTTGTATTTAGAGATAAATTTGTAATTAAGCTTAAAAGTGATTATACTCAGGTACTAAGTAAGTATTTAACTTGTTCTAAATTGACCTATCTAAGAGCATGTACATCAAGATATAAATAAATGATTTGATTTGATTTTGTTACTAATAAAAAAAGCTTATAGAAATATGGACATAATACACTCGAAATTACGTTATTGTTTAAGAGGCCAGACCAATATAAAAGATCAACATTTCTGTATCCATTCATAAATTTGGATAATGATTATTTTAATAGAAACCTCGCTTATGTAATATTAATATAGGTAACTATAATGCAAATGCTTAAATAGTTGCTCGAATATCCAAATCAGTTTTGAAAGTAGACTACAAAATGAATTACTGTGACAAAGTTTCACCAAGTTTATTTTCTTAGGGAATTGCCCTTTAATTTTCAAATGGCTTTATGAACTACTTTAGAAGTTTAGATATTACGATTTGAACCTTATTTAGGTTCACTAGTTATAGAATTGTAAGCACAATGTCAACAAGTCAAGTAGAGCACTGGTGGTTTAGTGGTAGTGACCCCGTTTCTAATCCGAAACTCGTGGATTCAAAACTAAACGTGCACCAATGAATTATCCACTAAAAATTCAATGCGCATACCATTGTTCTCAATCAATATACCATATTACAAGTTAAGATACTATTGTAAAACCTACCCTATTCCATATAAGTAAATAGATAAAATGATTTAAAAAATAGAGTAAGAACAAGCAATGACTCTGACCACGTCAGAGGACAGCGCTTCGTTGTGTCGTTTCGAGACGACAAAAAAAAATTATATATATATGTATATATATATAATAGATATATATGTATATATATACATATATGTATATATATAATAGATATATATATATATATATATATATATATATATATATATATATATATATATAATAGACGTCCACACCACTGCTAAGCATAGGCCCCCAAAGAGATTTAAGTAACTTTATTAAGAAGAAACGAAGTGGAAATGCGGTAAATAGGAACATTAAAAAGCTTATCGTTGCTAACGTAGGTGATAATTTTCATTTTAAAACATTACGCACTAGGTAGGAAGTAATTAATAATTAGGAATAGGCCATGACAGACACCTTTTTCAGGGTGGCCTGAAAAATCTGTAACCAGAGTTGGCGTTCGTTCGTTCGTTCCTTCGTACGAGTCTGTGGTCAACTCTGGTGACAGAGTTTCTAGGCCGCCCGAAGGCCTCTGTCATGGCCTAACAACTTTGAAAAATCCGGGACCGACTGCTTAACGTGCCCTACGAAGCACAGGAGCGCTCAGTTGAAATTGCCACTGGCGGTCACCCATCCAAATGATGACCCCGCGGAGCAGTGCTTAACTTCGTTGATCTGTTAAAAACGACTTAGCCAGCTACGTTACGAGCGCTCCTTGCTACCAGAGTTGGCCACTGACTCATACGAACTTACTTACTTAAGAAGTTATTTTTATTTTGGTTCCAGATAGTTCTTCTAGCCTTCATCGCGATCGCGCGCGCAGGGATCATTGCCCCGATCGTGGCTCACCCAGTGGCTGTAGCTCACCCCGTAGCCATCCACCGTCCCGTGGTCACCCACAGTGCTATCGTCCATCCCGTACCCGTCGTCCATCATGCCCCAATCGTCCATCATGCCCCAATCGTCCACGCGGCCCCACTGATCCACCACGCTCCAGTGGTGCCAGTGGTGCGACATGCCCCACTTTTAGTGCACCATTGATTTCGCCAACGCAGTTCAGTCGGTAGTTGTATAAAATGTATTTATTAGAATAAATAGTTTTGAATCAAATATTTTTTCATTATCTCTACAGTATTAAACAAAACATGTTTTTATTATCTCTACAAATAGTATCTGTTAACATAGTATAAAATAGTCGCTCCCTGTAGACTATACCTCTGTATGTATGCTTAGATTCTTTATACTACGCGACGAATCTTAATTTTCATCAATAGATTGATTCAAAGGTTTTTAACTATCTACGCAAACAAAGTTGCAGACAACAGCTAGGTGCCATCAATCAAACTGCATTGAATTCGTAGTCAATTTATCATAAAATCAAAATACATAAAAATTACAATAATATTAAAATTATATTAAAAATAATGTCATCATGACAGCCTTCTAATGTGCCCACTGCTGGGACACTGGCCTACTCCCCAGCGAGAGTGATTGGGTCTTTCTCCACCACGCGGACCTAATGCGGATTGGGGGATGGCACATGTCTTTCGAATTTTTAGTTCTTGGACATGTCGGTTTCCTCACGATGTTTTCCTTCACCGTATGAAAGCAATGGCATTGCGCACATAAATTTTTCGTAGCGAAAAATCCATTGGTGCACGATCGGATTTGAACCCACGACCTTAGGATCGGAAGGCGGGGTCACTACTATTACTAGACCAACAGTGCTAAAAATAATGTAAAAATTATATATTCAATAGGTATCACCTACCAAGTTTAGAACCTCTCGAATCATGCTTCAGTTAATTTGCAATTAATCTAAAGGCTTGTCATAGTCATTTCAAACGAATAATTATCCTTTACGAGCAAAGTTCCCATAGAACTTCCGTAGTGTTTCTGCAGGCGTCTCTCACTCAACTCAATGTGAATATAAGCCTATTTCCATTAGAAAGGTAACTTTGCGTTCATTAATTATTGCCTACACACCATTGTTGAGGTCAATGAAGCCAAATGATTCATTGAAAAATAGGCAAGTAAGTACAGACGACAGCAAAAGCGTTGGGCAAATTCCCGGTTGCGAAACGAGAAGTTACGAGTTTAATCTCCGCTGAGTGACAAAATGTTGCCATGATCTGCATATACTTGTAATGTCCTAGGTGTTTTTATGTTTTTTATGTAAATAAGTTTTTTAGTTAATTGTCCTATTAGTTTTTTTTATATTATTTTGATTTCTATTTCACCTTATTTTTGAATATCGTTAAGGTTTTATAACGATGGCTGTTGCACTTAACTTATTTTGGACTTCTCTCATCTCTACGTCAAATTTCTTTCAGCCGTTCTGGCATGACTGAGTAACAAACATTTATCCGGTTATTTTTGTTCTTAGAGTGTCACCATCACACTAAGGGAATACTAAAGATTATAATATCCCAAAAATATTTCGCCTCAAGCGGGATTTGAAGACGCAACCACCGCTTGATACGCGGGTTCTCTACCAATTGAGCTATCGAGACATATCTCGCTTGGACGAAATAAAATAATCATTGGGATATCTTCGGCTCGAAGCGCCGATAGCTCCACCTACAGGGGAAACGTTGCAGTTATCCAAGCCTGTTCAATGACTAAAGTCCATCCAAACTCTCGCATTTAAAGTAATAAAAATATTGCAATCTGAGTGGTTTGTTCTTATCGAGATTTACCTCAAGTTATATTATCCACTTTTATTGCTGATTGTACATCAAGTAGGTACATGTTCGTTAGAAGTTTGCGCGGGCCAATTAAGAGCCAATGGGATGCTTAAGTGCGAAAGACAGGGATTAACGTACGACTGTTTACATGTCAATGACACGGGTTTTAAGTTAAAAATGTGGGTATTAATCAGTATTCGTATTGTTTTCGGGTCGTTGATCTATAGATTTAAGATAATTAATAGATTCAGGCGTTACTTTGCGGAAATCCACTTGACTTTGGCTCCAGCGCTTGACGGAGCAACACGTCTGCCGGAGAACAAGTCGATGGTCCTGATGATGTCCCGTGGAGGTATGAAACACGTGTCTATTTTTCTTTTGAGGATAACTGTGTTAGTTAGTTAAAAAAAGGTTAAGCGGAATAGTACTAGAGATTTTTCGTCTGTTTTTTATCTATAGATTTAACTGTACTTGCTTCCGCGCAAACACTTAAAAACTTTAAGCTTTGGGTGGCACTGCATCTGTAATAGTCAAGCGTGGTTTTTAACATCAGGTGGGCGAAAAGATTGTCCTACATGCTGACAAAAAAAAAACTCAAGTTTTAATATCATCTCTACGGAAACGCTGCTAAATACTCCTGCTACCCACAAGCTGAGACGATGTTGATCTGCTACGTCAGCGTAAACTTCTAGCCAGTAGCTACGAAGGAGCATTATTCAGTACGGCTCGAGGTTCTTGGCATTTAAAAAACAACAAAACACGTCTAACCCCCAGCTCACATCCCGTCGGAAAAGGGTTCATACAAAGTGCAGGGCTCGCGGGTAAATCCTTTGATATACGACCTGAGAGCGGCGGCGACAGGCATTACCATATTGTCAACTGATTCGATAAATTCCGGGAAAATAATGACACGTAGGTGGGGTGATCGGTCTTCGAACCGGCGCCGGTGGATGGAGGGCTTCCAAGAAACTAAATAGGTTTCCCGTTTTGAGAAACAACAGAGCTGACAAATGTTAACGGGGAACGGAAACCAGCGTCCTGGGAGTTTTGAGCAAATAGAAGCTCTAGAAGTTTCTATCTGCTCGAAACTCCCAGGACTCTAGAAGCTGTAGAATAGACTAAGCTAGATTATTATTTGACTACCCAAACCTCCAGCTCGTAATATTTTGAAACCTTTCTTAAATTTTTAGTTTGAAAAGCTATTTCGTATTCCACAGAATAGTAAAGTTTATTAAAAGTAGGGGTTCTGATTTGTGCCATTTATATATAAAATTTGACACTCATTGTTAAAATTTATTTGATTTTTAACGGCAGTATAGGCTCACGGATGTTTATATTTGGTATAAATTTCAAACTGATATCTTTACCCATAGTTCTGTGTCTATAACCTTTGCAAAGAGTCTTGACAGATAGACAGAAAGATGGACAGACAGACAACAAGTGACTTTTAAAAGGTTCCGTTTTCTTTTGAGATACGAAACCCTAAAAAATTACTCCTCCATCTATAAAATAAAACTGTAAGACGAATTTTGATAAAAAATATTGTCTGTTATTCAATTTCTATCGCTAACATTTGGAAGTCAGGACGTGAAACGAAAAAATATCAGCAGAAACATAATCAACCCAACAGCTCATTTCAGTATATAGGCTAGTAATAAAACTCTTTGCTAACCCATAACTCTATCCATGGTCATGTTTACCCATTGTGTCTCCTAAAACATCAGTATTGTACATTACGGCAACGACCTCTCGCGAACCTTGGCTGGACTCCACCGCACACACGACCTCGGAAATAATTCCCAAACCCTCAGCTGCCCTTCAAAGAGATGCATTGTACACTTCTTAAGCCCTTATTAAACGTCTTCAAGGATAATTGCTGGGATTTAATCCCGTTTTTGTCAGCACGGTTCCTTATGCCCTTGTGCTAATGAGTGGGCTAAATTGCTTTTGGTTTTGGGAATGGCTTGGGATATGATGGGCCATAGTTGACAAATGACTCGTCGCGTCGTAGCGAATGTATTGGGCTATTTTTGTAGGTGACAAAGCAGATGTCTTCTGTGCATATAAACACTTTCATAAAATTCGTAAATTACTTATCAATCGTATGTATACAAAATTAATATGCACAGCTTACAATATAGATAAATAGGGTGTGATGTTTTAATGATGACAGTTGTATTGGTTTTGTGAAGTATTCAATTTTTCAAATGATGTTATGCACAGCACACCTTTTTTTTTTTTTTATACAACTAAAGTGGCAACCAAGCGTACGGCCCACAAGATGGTAAGCGGTTACCGCAGCCTATGGGCGCTTGTAATACCAGAGGTATCACTCACGGGTTGCCACCCTGAGACGTTAGATGGAAAGTCTCATGTGCCTGTAATTTCACCGGAAACCATACCCTTCGAACCGGAACACAGCAATGCTCACATTACTGCTTGGCGGCAGAAATAGGTATGGTGGTAGTCTTTCCCCGGACGAGCTCTATCACAAAGAACTCTGCTACTCTTACAAAACCTAGCATTATTTATTTAAAATGCTATATATTTTACCCGATATAAGTTTTTGCTTAATCTCTCTTTGAAAGTATTTGTTTTGTCGGTGAAATTCTCATTTTATGTGTCAACTTATGGTCGGTTAGAAAAATTTAAGAGTTAAATTTTTTGACAAAATTATAAAGAAAATATTTTATTTGACTTTGTTCAATCGTGATTGTTCTGTTTATGACCAAAAAAGCATTTTAAGAATAAAACTCATTTTAATCATTAATTTCATTTGTCTCTGACAGAAAAAAATTACTCAACGTCTATGTAAGAGAACATTAATAGCGATAGTACTTACAACTTTCTTACCCCTCACTCCCTCTAGGTATACAGCATCAAGTGCGCAACAGTCAAGGTTGTGTTAAATTCAGCAGAAAAGGTTCTCTGTTCCCAGATTTGGGCAAGGTCACAACCTAGTTCCATGGCGTTTTATTTGCATACATATTGAGAGGTTGGACTTCCTGAATTAGTCGTGAGGGTACGGACATCTTAAGAATGTAGCCTTGACTGCATTGATTTAATAGTACTTGGCTGAGATTGAAGGCGTGAATGAATGAATGAATAATGAATGAATAATGCTTTATTGTACACCTTAACAGTATTAAAAACATAAAAACAAAACACATTTTATACTTAGTATGAGTACAATGGGCGGTCTTATCGCTTAAAAGCGATTTCTTCCAGACAACCTATTGTTTGTTTCATTAACTGAAGTTTGCCATTTGATTTTGACTCTTAAATATTCAGACAGTTGGTAAAAAAAATGCAATTAGACAGGTAGGAGACCTGTAAAAGCTTATTTAGTAGAACTTAATTTTTAATTGTTTTGTTTAAGTCGATGTTTGATGCGACTAAGCTTTTATAGACTCGATTTAAGTTGAAAATTTTTGAGTTTTCAATATAACCAAGATCAACGGCATTCTAAAAAAAATACTGTCTGGGTTCTTAGGTGTGGTAGAAATCTGTCCCCCAGATTGTTGACATTGAGAGTTCTGGATTGATATGCTTGTATTTAAAATAAGGTAAGAATTTTACTATTTATAAAAACATATTTATACTCTAGTAGTAGGTACTAGATTGGCCCACATATTGAAACATGTATTTTTACATGAATTATTGCCCAGCACCTACACCGGTATTTATAATTATAATTTGTTTGTTTGTTTTGAATACATTGTTAACTACACAGTATCTACCCCAGTTTCCGTGTAACAACAAAGCGGGGAGCCTTTTGTGAAAACCAATAACATAAAGATTGTTGGTAGGCGTTTGTATCTGTTACAGACTATTGACCCCGGCGTTATTATCTATCAAAACACAATACGATATACACATTAGAATAACGCTATTCTACCTTATTATAGTTCCTGACACGAGATCACAAAGGATTATAATGACGGCTATTACAAAGTCATTGGCGCCTGGAGATTATGACGTCTTTGCATTGTTCCTATATTGTTCGTACGATGGTTATTACTTCAGTTTATAGCTTGCGTCCAAAAAATGGGTGAACTAGATGAGGTAAGAGATTTTCAATGTGTACGCTTCTTTAAGAAAGTCCCGAGCGACATGCAAATTGTATCAATTGGCAAATTTAAAAACTTAATTAAACAAAAACTGTCTCAAATAGTTTACTATAAAATAACCGATTACTTAGATGATAAAAAAACTTGGGACGAATGTGCTCCAACTCTACTTGGCATCCATAACAATAGCAAGGATCATGCCAAAAAAGCGATAGAAACCAGCCAGTCAAAGTCATAGTCAAAATCAAAAATGATTTATTTCAATAAAATCACAAGGATCATTTTGAAACGTCTTAAAGCTAGGTGAATTTACGCCAGTTCCACGCGCCCCATGTTGTTGCTAGTTGTTGCTAGTTCTTTTACGGCATGGGCGCGTTGTAACTGGCGTAAATTTTCCTAGCTTGTAAGACGTTTCAGTGATCCTTGTGATTTTATTGAAATAAACCATTTTTGAATTTTGAATTTGAATTTCAACAAACTTGTATTTGGCAGCCATTTTTTTCCTACCTTTCATTGCAACACAAATGTTTTCATTTGTGTTTTAAAGACATTTCAAAATAACACGCAATCCAACTTTTAATTTTTTTACAGCAAAAACTTTTTCAATATTTTTACCGCATGTAGCGTTAAAAACCTCCTTCAAGTGTTTCCACGTAGTCCGGAATCTTATTGATAAAGACTCTTAAAGACCACAATATTATTCCGGCAATTTGCTGTACTCTTTTAAGGTTTCATCATCATCATCATCATATCAGCGAATAGACGTCCACTGCTGGACACATCTTTGCTTTGACGACCAATCTTGAGGTTTATCATCCACCGACTTCCTGCTACCGCTTTAATATCATCGATCCATCAAGTGGACTTTGTACATCAGAAGGTCGTAATTTGTCTCTATCTGTTTGCTTCTAATCACTACAATATGTGGCAGTAAAAAGCAATTAGGTCGTAAGTCTTGATTCCAAGGCACTTTCGGACATCGTTAGACATAAGCATTTACGTAATTAAGTGCTTTATTTTGCTGTATCAACAAATCCTGCCTTTTCACTGTTATCTTTCCCAACATCCGCTCTATCCCTATTGTGGATAGAACAAGAATTAAAGTACCTTCTTGTATTGTTGTGTCACACGGTAAGTCACCACGGCAGTGAAATACTGCCAAAACACCATCTTCAATTATTAATAACTCTACTCGGCATCCATAACAATAGCAAGGGCATGCCAAAAAAGCGCTATGAACCCAGCCGGTGTTGTTGCCAGTTCTTTTACGGCATGGGCGCGTTGGAACTGGTGTAAATTTTCCTAGCTTGTAAGACGTTTCAAAGTGATCCTTGTGATTCTATTGAAATAAATAATTATTGATTTTGATTTTGATTTTAATAAGTATGTAATATTTTTTCGCTTGGCAATATCCAAAAACAGAATATTATGTTTTAAGTTGATAGTAATAAAATAATTGGAGAACGAGATTTGAATTCGTACACCGAAATTGAACTTAGTAAACAAGTTTTTATTTTTTTTGAAAAATACATAAATATTCTTCGCGCGCATATTATGATAAAATAATAGGAAATATATATGCAAAATTAGATATTGTTATTACACTGCAATTTTATTTATAAAATAACCAATAATCTTAAAATTGTTTTAAAATAAATAATAATAAGAGAAGAAAATAAAAGCAGTTAGACGCTTCGGTAACCATTATCGGTCACTTAAACAAAATATTGTTTACCTGCAGTATGCCAAGTCTTTTGGGCGTGAAAAAGTAACAGATAGAACATAATATTTGACGACCGATGTGGCGCAGCGGGCGCAGGTCCGCCTGCGACGCAGAGGTTGCGGGTTCGATTCCCGCCTTGGGACAAATGTTTGTACGATCTACAAATATTTGTTCCGGGTGTTCTGGGTATTTTCTATATATAATAAAAAATATCTATCTATGTATTGTATTGTATTAAATATATATCAGTCATCTAGTACCAATAATACAGCTCTGTTTAACAGCAGCTTACTTTGGGGCTAGATGATGCTGTGTGGATTGTCCAGCAAAAAAAAAAAAAAAAAAAAATTATCTTCTTAGACATAAAAATAAACTGCTGTTCGTTAGTCTAGAAGTTGTGCAAAATAAAACTCGAGAACTCTGCTCCTAAAATATTTGTGTAAATGTCCAGGGAAGGTTTGAACGGTGAGAAAATTTATGAAAGCAAAACCGCGCGGGTCAGCTAGTGGTAAAAAAATAGAGTTAAATTCACACTATAAATCTTCCACAAAACCATTTCAAAGTGCATGCAAACCTCTCAGACGTGATCAGACATCAAATCAAGAAGTACGTTTTACTTGAAATAAATCGATGTTGTAAATATTCAATAAGTTAATTAGTTTGCTTAGGCAATGAATCGAAGCTTCCACTATCGAACTCCATTTGCACTAAAATCACTAATCGCGAGCAAGGACCTCTTGTATATAAAAGTTAAGCTCAGTGCACACTGAGAACAACTTCGGCAGTACGCGTGCTCCTGTGAGGTGTGAGGGTGTGAGAGGGTTCAGGTGTGAGTGAATGCTCTCCTTCACTCACACCTGAATTTTGTTATATTGTGTTTGTGGTATGTTTGTAATTTCTTATGAGTCAGTGGCTAAGTAGACTCTCGTAACAAAGTTTACAGGCCGCCTGAAAGTCTCCTTTTAGGAGGGATCGACAATTTACGTTGCCATCGAAAGCACGGATGCATGTCAATGATATTGCCACTAACGAGCAATTATTTAAAAAATGACCCCGCACAACATTGCTCTTAACTTCGTCGAAGCTATACCACAAGCTTATACTATGTTTAAGTTAAATTGAATCCAAATACCTCCAGCCATTGAGCGTGAAGAAGTCACAAACGAACACACCACTTTCACATTTCTAAATTAGTGTTAATCTTTGGTGTGGCATTACTTTGACCCATTATAATCGTCAATCGTAATGTGCAAGATATTAAAAAAAGTGTAGGTAATGTTCAATGAAAGTCAAATTCCATGACATAGTGTTGAAATTGAAATCTAGTTTTCAATTAAGCATTATTTTTTATTTTATTTTGTTATTTTATTTATAAAGGACACCCAACACAGGATAACACCATACACACAAAAATATATTCCAAAGGTTTTACACTCTAGTGTTTCCATAATTATAGGGCACCACAGCATGCGCAATAGTAGCAACAAGACAAAACCCTAATTAAAATCTAAAATACATAAAACAAGGTTACAAAACAATAATAAAGTAGGTATTTCCATTGAGCCATGTGTGCCACAATCCGAATCACTCAGAATCTATTTACAATACAAAACTTAGTGCATTGTCATTCTTAGAAACTCGTTAAATTCAAATTTGTTTGAAGCTTCGATAATTTCTCATTGATAGGCGAACTAATTGATAAAGTTCTGAAGGCACCGTTAGATCCTGATGCTTTTTATTATGGTGTTGTTTTCATAATATGAAAATGCAAATATTATTTGCTTATTTATTATACAAATGAAGTGGCAACCAAGCGTACGGCCCAAGATGGTAAGCGGTTACCGCAGTCTTCGGACGCTTGCAATACCAGAGGTACACTCTCGATGGTAAACTCGCGGGTTGCCACTTTGAGGCATAGATCAAAAGCCTCATGTGCCAGTAATTTCACCGGAAACCATACCCTTCACACCGGAACACCGCAATGCGAGCATTACTGCTTTGCGGCAGAAATAGGTATGGTGGTAGTACTTCCCCGGACGTGTTCTATCACAAAGAACTCTGCTACTTTTAAATTAATACCTTTCTTTGATTCAGATAATATCTCATTATTCATTCATCATTGATTTTGTTTTTGAATTGAATCTATTCTTCAATTCAAAAACAAAATCAAACAGAATCCGATAAAAAAATACCTAACAGTAATTATTTGCTCAGTGGGTACTTAGTGAGATAAAAAGTTTGAAACAAAATCGATGGTGAACTCCAAGAACTTTTGGAATCTTGAATCAGTATTTTGCTGGATATGTTTTTGTTTTAAGGAATTATTTTCTTTTAAAACTAGCACCTGTTTATGTGTTCTTCATTTTGGAGATAGTGCAATCATTTTCGATCATGGTATAGCTAACGTTTATAAATTAAAAAGCTATAAAGTGGTTTCCAGGCACGCTTACAAAAAAATGTGTCTCGTCAACTCAACTCAACTCAACTCTGATCATTGAAGAAGAATCGAAGACTTTCAAAATTGAGTCGAAAAATGTCGGTGCCTCTTTACTGATAAACCAGTACGTGAAAACAGGTACTCAATACCACAGCACGTTACCGGCAATAAGAGTAGTAGAGTTCTTTGTTCAAAAGTAGTAGAGTTCTTTGTGATATAGCTCGTCCGGAGAAGGACTACCACCACACCTATTTCCGCCGCCAAGCAGTAAAGCTCGCATTGCTGTGTTCCGGTTCGAAGGGTTTCCGGTGAAATTACAGGCACATGACACTTTCCATCTAACGTCTCAGGGTAACACGCAAGTGAAATCTATAATGTTGCAAACGTACATTGGCTACGGTAACTGCTTACCATCAAGTGGGCCGTCGGTTGCCTCTATTGGTGGTATAAAAAAAAATACGATCCTGCTTCAACCAAAGCACCCTATAAATCAAACACAGTTTGATGAATTTTCGGCACGCGAGGCCTGAGGCCTTGGCTTGATTTGAAGCTCAATCATCATAATGGCCGGGTCAGGGTGCTGCATGTTTGAGGACTTACCCCAAGAGACCACCTGTCTTAAGTAAGTAAGTTTGTTTGAGTCAGTGGCCAACTCTGGTGACGAGGCTAATATGCTGTCCGAAGGCCTCTGTCATGACCTAACGACGATGTATCTGAGCTTTTTTTTTGATAAATATTTTAAAGTTTGGAAAGTTTTGAATAAAACACTCTAGACAAACTCATAGGAGCAGGTACTACATAGGATATAGCTACAAACTAGTTGTTGACATAAAATCAAAATTTAAACAATATGCATTGTACAAACTGGACATTTCAAGCCAGCGCTTTTGTCATAATATACATTTACTTATATAATTCCTATAAAGAATTAATATCTTGTAACTTTATTTACAACAAGAATATCAAAAACCTATAAAAGTTATAACAATAAATTATAGAGTTCAAAATCCACAAAAAATGTTTCTTAGGATTAAGACAGTGATCATTTGAATCATAAAAGGTCAAATGAATCTCTAAAAATCACAGTCGTATGGGAGCACCTACTGGCAGGTATCTTGCGGCATTGCTAAACTTTTGTTATTCTAGCTTAGTCTGAAAACCAGCGTTGCCCTGTCTTGTACAAGGCAGCATCAAGCTGAGACTAGGCCATTTTGACCACACATCACAGAGCGTTTTTTGTTTCTTAGGTGCTTAGTATACTTAATAATATGTGCACACAGCACCATCTAGCCCCAAAGTAAGCTGCTGTTAAACAGAGCTGTATTATGGGTACTAGATGACTGATATATATTTAATACAATACAATACATAGATAGATATTTTTTATTATATATAGAAAATACCCAGAACACCCGGAACAAATATTTGTAGATCGTACAAACATTTGTTCCGAGGCGGGAATCGAACCCGCAACCTCTGCGTCGCAGGCGGACCTGCGCCCGCTGCGCCACATCGGTCGTCAATGATATGTTAGTTGCTTATTTTACTTATCTAGTCTATCAGTATCTATGTCTATGTACCTAAGATTAAGTTTATTTTATGTATGAGTATTGTGTTTCAATCGTTCTGTGTTTGTGTGTATCAAATAAATGTGTTTCATTTGATTTCATTTCATTTCAATGCTTCTATATATTGGCTAAATATGCTTAAGAGGCCTTTCCAAGATTTAGCGATATAATTCATGAAGTTCGCGTGAATGTATCTTTATATAGTATAAGTAATAGCGCGCGCGACGAAGAGCTATACGTCCTCTCTCCATAAGCGCTCAGCGCGGTTTGAGAGTCGCTGCTTCGATCGATATGATTTTATGTGCGCTAAGGTGTTATTTTAAAAAATTCGTATTAAAAAAAGTCAATGCTATTAGACTATTTTCTTTGCTGTATTTATTTTATAAAAACTTAAACTTTAATTAAGTAGGTGTATTTTTATTGTAAATTCCTTACTTTAGCAGAAATAACAAGCGTAAAATTGGGAAAAGTACGCGTTTGTTAGACCGTCTTTTTTCAAAAATATTGAACTAACATTGAACTAACATGTATTTTTCTCTATTTACTTAAATTTTAAAGCTGTGATTATTATAATTGCATTTTTGGAAATATGTTAGACTTTGTTATTTCATAGAAAAAACGATCGAAAGTTGACTGGAATTGCTCATTTTACAAAACGTGCGTTCCTAAATATTTTTTTATCAGTTATGTCTTGAGTTAATTAATATTATGCTCTGTTGGCTTAAATTTTAAGGGATAAAGCTTTTATTTGTTTTTATTTTCTTTAAAATATCTTCAACACACGAGCCACGATAGTGTTCGAAACTTCACGGGCTACAAGAAAATTCAAGGATTGTCAAGGATAGGGCTCTTAAAACTTACCGGTCAAGTGAGACTGCGACCAGGCTGTAGACTGAAGCGGCGACTGACAGTCCCTGGACGTAAGGCACCGTCTTGCACATCAACCAACCCAGGACCCAGGCTGAAACAAATAAAAATACATTGATTACTCCGAAACCTAATGTGTTTTTGATAGATTTTAACTATCAACATCCAAGAGTCGTGCAACAAATATTTGCAAATCATGTAAGATCATGCAAACATTCACCCCGCAGCGGGGAATTGAACCCGCACAATCAAGGTTATCAACGCAACGCGTATTCTTGCGACACTCAAATATGGTCTGTATTTTTTAGTCTGAATTTTAGAGTAAGAAATAATTCAGGGCACGTCAGCCCTAAGCCCTTGAAGAAAATTACCCCAAACTCGAAACAACTCAAGTCCAAATCCCTTTAAGCCCTCAAAAACCTGAGCATCTACCTTTACCTGGCGGCAACAAGTGGCAAAGGTTACTAAATCAATATTTACTCATCGCCCTGCAATGGAAACTGGGTCAGGTCACTGTACTACCTACGACCCTTTAGCCTTGCATTCCACCTTCCCCGTCTCTATCCCTCCCACCCCCAACGGTATCTACACATCCTGCTCACTTGGCCTTGCCCCGCGAAACGCATTACAATACAAAAGTCGGAAATGACAGAAACTTGCTCGATTAAATTTATATTCTAGTCCCCTTATTATAAGTCAGAGTTTCGTTCGTGACTTTTACGGAAGTTGCATTCGAATTGTGTATTGATTCAAGTTTGTCTGGTAAGGAATAACTGATTTGTTTTTAATGATGGTCGACTTCAGGTTTTTTCATAACCTATATCTCAGGACCTTGGCCTGACTCGTGCTTACCTGAACAGCTTAAGAGAATATTCATTTTATTGTTAGACATTATTAAAATCTACGAAATATTTTTTCTATTCAACAAAGATAATAGATAAAATTGGTATTGAACCAAAATAAAGCATTCGCTAATTTTACTTTATCGTTATTGGAAGTAAAATTAATTTAAAATTTTTAATAAACTCGAAGACCAGATAAACTTGTCAACACTTGACACTGATCTAACAAGTCATTGGAGAATGACGCAGTAACTCCTTAGATATCAAAAATTGATAATCCTGATAAATAGTCGAGGCTCATGCTCAGCTCGTAAATAAGCCGACAATGAATTAGTTAGTGCTCAAATCGTGACAAACTTGCAATAAGGCACTAAGGTTTAAGGTCTAAGGTCAATTTAACAACAGTTACCATGATGCGAGTAATAAATTAGTTTGTAGTAATAACAAGTATATTGCGTTTTTTTTTTTTTTTTATACTACTAAAGTGGTAACCAAGCGTACGGCCCACTTGATGGTCAGCAGTTACCGTAGCCTATGTACGCATGCAACATCATAGATATCACTTGCGTGTTACCACCCTGAGACATTAGATGGTTAGTCTCATGTGCCTGTAATTTCACCGGAAACCATACCCTTCGCACCGGAACACAGCAATGCGAGCATTACTGCTTGGCGGCAGAAATAGGTATGGTGGTAGTCCTTCCCCGGACGAGCTCTATCACAAAGAACTCTACTACTCTTCGATTATAAGCTAAAATTTCCTATAAAAGTCTTAATTTTCAAGAAAACCTGATGGGTAAATTTTTTTTCATTTATATACTAATTGTAAATATCCAATTCTAGTTTATTCATTTTATATTTGTGAGATAGTATGATTAACTTACTGCATGCGCTCTGATTTTGACTTGTTTAAATTGTGATTATGTACCTAAATGTTTGTAAGCCTATTAGGTTAGACTAGAGATACTTAAATATTTTAGAATAAGATCCATTTTATGTAATACCTAGTTCTACAAACAATAAATTTATCTTTATCTTATCTTTATCTTTATCTTGTTTGGTGGCCTTAGTAGATTCAAAATCTGATCTAAGTTTTCATGTGACAAAAAAAAGTAAAAATTTTGTTGACCAGTGTTAGTATAAGTAAAAACACAAGTGATAATTTAATGTAATTTGCCAATACATTTTGGTGACAGTTGCTCAAGGAAGTGGATTTGGTGCAATGCGTAAGAAAATGAATGAACGTGTGTCCCATAAATATGTAACTGGGACGTCCCATCGGCCCCTTCGCATGTCGCAGACTTTATTGGTTCTTCCCCGTTTTGACAAGCTTGAGCGGTTTTGATATTTGACAGTTTTATAATCTTTGGTTTAAGAGTAGTAGAGTTTTCTGTGATAGAGCTCGTCCGGGGAAGGACTACCACCATACCTATTTCTGCCGCCAAGCAGTTATGCTCGCATAGCTGTGTTCCGGTGTGAAGGGTATGGTTTCCGGTGAAATTACTGGCACATGAGGCTTTCGATCTTAGCCTCAAGGTGGCAACCCGCGAGTGATACCTCTGGTATTGCAAGCGTCCATAGGCTGCGGTAACCGCTTACCATCTTGTGGGCTGTACGCTTAGTTGCCACTTCAGTTGTATAAAAAAAAATTAAAGAAGTTGGCCGGTACCAATATATTCGTTTGTCATGATTTTTTGTCTTTCTGTAGAGTTATTTATATTTAATGACATTTTTACATATATTATTATTGGACGTGGTTAAGGTGTTCTGTTACAGTGCCATTCATAAGCCGCGGTTTACACGAGAAAAATCGTTGTTATTATCTGAATGACTTGTACATTTCAAGTAAAGTAAGTAGGTTCGTGTGAGTCAGTGGCCAACCCTAGTTCTAGGTTGTAACAGCTGTGAATTCTGTCAGATCTACCCATAGTCCCATAAATGGAAAAAATCGATTCAGCCCAAATATAAGGTCGTCATTAATATTGATTTAAAAAACATCTTAGTCATTTAAACTTATTTAACAACACGAGGTGTACGCATAATACAATTCAATTTGTTTAGGTATCTCATAAAACATTTCCAAAATTGACCCTTTCCTCCGTGTCCCGTATTAAGCGGTTTAAACTTTTGTCCCAGTAGTCAATTCTGGTACTCCATTTCAATTCCGAGTCCGTTATACATGATCCCGGCGAGAGCGCTTGCCGGTCCCGCGGGACCTTGAGGCCTTGGGCCATTGATTTTGTACAGCGTTTGTTTTACTGAAAATTAAACTCTGTTGACCATTAAAAAAGGGTCTCGGTAGTTGTGGAAAAGGCGCACAATTCAAACATTATATAAAAAGGATTGTTTTTGTTCTATAAAATAAAGTAGAATCAATTCTAGAAAAAAAAATGCGTTATAGAAAGTTTGTTTTAATTCCGCAGAATCTAACTACATAAAATCTCTGGGTCTACGGCCTAACCCGTAAGTCCCAGAGACCGGAAATTTGTAGAGATGTCCATGTTTTAAAGTTGGGGTTACTAAAAAAATAATTTCCTTAATACTACAGAAAGCAGCAAGATGATATAGTTGGTATGACCGCAAGTTCACAAAATATACCTCTAACTTTAACCAAGCCGTTTTCAACAAATGACATTCACTACATTGCAGCACCGTAAACCGTCAATAAAAAAAATCGTTCTCCATCCTCATTATCGAGTCGGGACCGACCGGTACTGGGTACAGAGGGGAAAGGAGACATAAGGAGGGGTAAGGGTGCATCGAAACTAGGTCAGGCCGATGAACTGGGCCACGGGGGCGCGGACAGACCTTAGCCGAAGGCACACCGTCTTTTACAGCCACAGAACAAAACAAACCTTCTACATCTAATACAGAGTCTACATTACCTTATCAGATCTGAAGCCAGCTCCAATCCAGATTAGTGTACTTGAAAATGAGTTTTACCTGTAAACGTTATGGTTGATATTCGTTTGATATTGTGATAGGTCGTGTGTTCGATACTTGTTGCGGGGAAGTTACTTGTTTGGTATGAGTTTATATTTTGGATAATATGAGCTTCCAGGGTCTACTTATTATAATTATTTCGTGTTTTGTACAAATGAATTTTGGCACACTAATAACTTTTCAATTGAAGTGAACTGAGTACATAAAACTTACTTAATATGTAGGTACTTACTGTAATTGTAGTAAAAGTATTAGTAAAAGTAAAAAATATATTTATTCAATCATATCACAAGGATCATTTCGAAACGTCTTAGTCTACGTCTAGGTAAATTTACGCCTGTTTCACGCGCCCCAGCCTAGAAGCAACAAACTCGACTGCGTTCCTAGGTTTTTTTATGATCCCTCCTCTCATTTGAACGTTTACAGTAGTTAATTGTAAGGCATATATCGAATGTGTTGTTAATATCGTATTATCACATGAACTCTTGGTCAACGGTTCACAGCAAGGCATAAACGCAGTGTATTGTCTAACGAGCGTCTGGAGGACGGTTAGTTTAATCGGTGGCTTTCAGAGTTCGTCACCCAGATGACGAGGATAGAATAACTTAGAGACAGTGCTTTACGGAAGTGCGAATACATAAAGTGGCTGTGCTACCACTACAGGGCATTTAGTATTACACAAAAGCAAGATAAATAATAATTTGAAAGGCACTGTAGTAAGTGACCACTGGTTGTCTAGTGTTAGCGACCCTGCCTTCCAATCCTAAGGTCGTGGGCTTGAATACGGTCGTGCACCAATGGATTTTTCTATTAAAAAGATTATGTGCGCAATCCCAGTGCTCTAAGATGGTGAAGGAAAACATCGTGAGGAAACCGGCATGTTCAAGAACTAACAATTCGAAATGCGCTATCCACCAATCCGCATTGTGTCCGCGTGGTGGATTAAGACCCAATCACTCTAGTTTGGGAGTAGGCCAGTCTCCCAGCAGTAAGAACATTAGAAGGCTGTCAGTATTCAGTATCATTTATTGCATCATAATTATGAGGGTAATACATATTATCACAGGTCTTATGTAACCACCGTCTATATAATGTTCTAACCTATCCAGGCCATCCAAAGGTTGCCTGGAAGAGATCGCTTTTTAGCGATAAGGCCGCCCATTATAACACTTTTTTGTTATTTTTTCTTTGTTTATTTTTCTTTTAGTATCATAAGAATAAGAATAAGAATAAGAATAAGAATTTATTTATTTGACACACACACAAAAAAGGAAAGTATACAAGACAAGGTGAGTAAGTGAGTATAAGTAAGTATTACCTATATTACCTATTTCTTAAAATAAACTAAAAACAACAATACAGAAACAAAAGAAAATAAAAATAAAATAAAATAGGATACAACGTAAGTATTAGCTAGATATGTTTCATAGGTACCTAGTACCTAGTACCCACCAAATTAAATTTTAGTCTTTCCTTGCGTGTGCGGTCAAACAGGTCCAGTCTCAGCTTAATGCCACTCCCTAGCAGTGAGGAAGGAGCGCTGGTTTTCAGACTGGGCCTCACCAGAATGACATTACGGGCGAGACGAATTTACATAATTTAATAAAATAAAATATCAATACCAATATACAACAACATTATGTGTGAGCGTAATATAATATAACGATATAGTTTGGCGATAACAAATAGGTTTAATTAAGTAAAATAAGACATAAATATACGGTATAATAAAATTACCTGGTACTTTTATTAAATGAATAGAGCAAACAGCACACTATAATATAGTATAGTACTAGCAAAGTGGGATGTAACGACGATATTACAGGCAAAAGTAATTGAGTCGTCCTCTCTAACAATAAAACAATTTAATACCTAAATAAATATTGTCGGAACGTTTACACACAGCGCAACTAGCCCCAAATTAGCTTGCTAATAACGATGATATTATGATGAGCAGGGAGTCACTTTTTACGAGGTTTTTTGGATAGCTAAAAAGTTTTGTTTAAGCTTTAATTTAAATGTATATAGCGATTTGAGATTACGCAATGGCGGAAGCAATACATTCCAGCAACGCGAAGCTGCAAAGCGAAACGAACCTCGAAAAGCAACGGTTCTATGTTTCTTTGTAACAAAAACATTTGAGCAGGACCTACTAGGGCGACCAGAATTCACTCTAGCCCATTCAAGCTTATTGAAAAGGTAAGGGGGTGATTTGTATTTGATGATACCAAATAATAAACTAGCTAAATGTAGATCCCTACGTGCCTTCATTTTCAACAAGTTTGATAAGTTAAGGTAAGGAGTTACATGAGAGCGCGGAGGGATGTAAAAGCAAAATCTAGCACATGCATTCTGAATACGCTGCAAAAGCTTTTCTGTTTTGCTGAGCAAACAAGGCCCAAGGACCACGTCACAATAATTTAACTTAGATAAGATAAGTGACTCGCACAAAGTGATTCTGACTTCTTCACTCAGATAAGGTCGGATTCTGTACAACGTTTTTAGCCTGTAAAAACAGCTGCGAACACTTTCTGAGACCTGACTTTCAAATTTGAGTTTAGAATCAATTATCAATCCCAAGTTTCTTGCCTCAGGCACATATTCTACAGGCTCACCACCCACGCTGATGTTGATATCTTTAAGACTGAGTTTAAGAATATTAGCTTTTGATCCTGTTAATACAAATTTGGATTTTTTTGGATTCAGTATCAAAGAATTAGAATTAGACCACTCATAAATCCGACCCAGGTCTTCATTAATTTCACTCACAGCTCTGAGACAGTCGCAAGGCAGAAAAGAATGATACAACTGTAGATCGTCAGCGTAAATATGAAATTTACAATGAGAAATGTTCTTGATAATATCAGCGCTATAAAGGATAAAAAGGATAGGCCCTAAAATTGAGCCTTGCGGGACACCTCGTAAAACTGGTTGCAGTTCAGATCGAACAGTTGAGCCATCGGTCATTTTTAGCTCCACACATTGTTTTCTGTGGCTAAGGTAACTTTGAAACCATTTAACACTATTGGAGTCAAAACCATAGAATGCCAGTTTGGATAAAAGAAGAGAAATATTGATGGAATCGAATGCTCGTGTAAAATCTAATAGGACTAATATGTTGCACTTGCCCTCATCTTGTGCTGCTAGCAAGTTATCTACAACATCTAAAAGTGCAGTTGAGGTACTGTGGCCTTTGCGAAATCCGGACTGTAACTGGGGCAAGATACAACGCTCTTCAAGATACTTCACAAGTTGCAAGCATACCACCTTCTCTAATATTTTAGATAGGCATGGAAGCAGACTAATAGGCCTTAGATCACTAACAGATGTAGGATTATTTTTCTTAGGTATAGGTTTTATTACAGCCAATTTCCAGCAATCTGGAAAAGTGCCACTACCGATGGACTCATTGATAATAACTGTAATAGTCGACAAAGATTGTGGTAGCGTCATAACAATCATATTTAAGCTTATACCATCTATACCCTGCGCATTAGATTTAAGGTTTTGAATGATTTTCAAAACAGTATATTCACTCACTGGGCTTAAGGAGAAGGTATCAGAGTTATGTTTATGATGTTCAAAGAAAGTGAGCAATGATACATTAACAGAGTTATCGCCAGGGACATCCAAAAAGTGAGTATTAATGATGTCAGGATCTGTAAATTGAGAAGGAAGCTCGGCTGCTTGATTTTTATCGGGCAATATATTGCTTTTTAGATTCTTCCATAGTTTCTTGGGATTTTTGATGTTATTATTGATATGATGAGTAAAATAAGCAGTTTTTTCACTTTTAATTGCCTGAACAACTAGCTGTTTCATTGTTTTATAAGATTCTTTTAAATCACTATCTTTAAGAGCCTTAAACTTAGTGTAATAATCATCCCTAATTTTAATCATTGTTTTAACAGTGTCTGTGATCCATGGATGCGGAGGCCCTTTAAATCTAGTAGTCCTGAGAGGTGCATGCAGATCAAATAAGGTTATGATTATACTAGTAAATTCAGAGACCATCACATTTACATCCAACGGCGGCATAAAATGAGCCCAGTCAACTGCATCCAAATCATTGGTGAACAAATCAATAAGAATATTTTTCATCGGCCTATATGTAACATACCGTGGACTAGGCTTGTCTTTTTTGATACGAAATTCCACCAACACCATAGCATGGGCTCCTAAGTCAGGAATATGTTTAACGAATATATTACTTGCCACTGTATCAGTACAAACCACATCAATTAACGTTTGACTGTGAGTAGTAAAATGTGTAGGCTCTGTAATTAATTGAGTTAAGTTCAAACATTCCAAAAACTGTAAGAGTAGTTTAGTTTTACTGTCATTTAACTCTAACAAGTTGATGTTAAAGTCCCCCAACAAAATAAGATTATCGCAAGTTAGAAATGATGAAATGGAATCGGTTAGGGCATCCATGAAAGTAACAGTATTTAACCATTGGGGCCTATAAGCAGTACCTATAATAATTGTTTTGCCACATACATTTAACCGCAGCCACATTTGTTCCACTGTGGAAACAATAGGATGCGGAACAACCTGTGCCCTCATGTTTTTTTTCACATAAAACCCAACTCCCCCTCCTCGACCCCCCTTAATATGGTCAGGCCTTGGAGCTAAACATAAACGGTAACCTGCCAATTTAGGAGCGCTATCCTCTTGCCCCACTCTTAACCAAGACTCATTAATAGCCATAATGTCTGGATTCATATTATCCATGGCCACTTTAAATTCATCATGACCGGTGTTTAATGAACATGCATTGAAAAGACCAATTTTTAAATTTAATTTAGGAGATTTTATTTAAGTTATTTTGCAATTTATTAACGTGTGCCAAAGATATAATACAACTGAAAGTTTTAAATAATTCAAAATAGCAGACTACTACACATAGATATTTAATTAAAAAATATAATAAATGATTATTGAGAGAATCAACAATATCAATAATATCTAAGTAGGATCGACAGTAAAAATATGTATTAGAGTCGATGTTTGCCGCAAAGTACCTCAAGGAAAGACTAAAGAACTTATGGTTACAACTTTGATATAATAAAACATAATTTTCGCCTGATAATATAAGAAAAATGAAAACAGACACATATAAACTTACAAAAGAAAAAGATACGATTTTAATACACATATCAGAGAAACGATGATATACAAAATTAAAATTTATCCAATCAAACCGAGCCAGTCCCAAAAACCCGAGCCAAGTCCGCTTCGGACCGGATCGGATATGCCTGCTTTCCATCGCTCTGCCTGACGTACACGCGTCCCCTCTTGGTCCACACAAACCTCCACTGCAAACGCCGGGTTTCCTCGCGTGCTCTATATAGGAGGTTCCGATTGACTTTACTGAGACGCTCATTGACGAATAGACGAGGGGCGGAGGGGGCGGCAGAGGCACCGGCACGGCGCACACGCGCTCCTTGTAACATCTGGTCTCGCAGATGGCGCCGCGCTAGACGAACAACAACACGTCTAGGGGTAGGAGCCCCCCCCGCTGCACCCGCAACCTGCATCACTCCAACCCTCTCAGCAAAAACAATATCCTGGTGCTCCAGAACGACGCCCAGCCTCGCGGCCAACACTGTGACAGCATGCACGACGTTCTCTCCCTTCTCCTCAGGAAGAAGTCCGATCTCGATGTCCGACAAGAGAGCCTCTTGATCACGGTCGTTTAATTCCTGCTCCAGCAGCGCCACCTTGCATCTCAGATCAGCGACCGCAGAAGGGTACTCCTCATTACGCTGCACTACTGCATCCAGCCGCTGCTCAATAGAGTCTACTCGCTCGGACAAACCTCTGATGGAAGCCCGAAAATCAGCCATCTCACGGCGGAACTCCCGGATCTCCACCATCCAATCGGCGAGTTCCTGGCGCATGTCCTGCAAGTTCAAGTCAGGCACAATGGGCAATGTAGCCTGCTGTGTGGCAGTCCCCGGTGTCAGTGCATCCTGCTTGGCCGCCCTCACGGGGGTATCGTCGCCTTTACGTGTCAGAGTAGTGCAAGTGCAAGCAGGGCACACCCATCCCTTGCCAACAGAAGCCGCCTCAGGAAGAGATACGCAAGCTTTATGAAAAAGAGCATAACAAATTGAACAGGTGGCGGCCCCTATGGACGATATGTATTTTTTACAGGCATTGCATGACTTGGCCATGGTTAATCGTGTTGCAGTTCTTGCAATTATAAATAGAGGGCTCTAGCGAAAGTTTTGCTACTTGTCAAACAGATGGCGCTGGCATAAATCGATGACCCAATAATAATGCTACTCGTCGGAAGATGGCACCTCTGAGTAGTCAGTTCTCAATTACAGTAATGATGTTTTACTTCGCAGGGTCAGGACTACCCTCCCACAAAATAATAAGCAACGCTGATAAAGGTTTTATTTACCTAATAAACGGTGTCCAATAGCTTCCGCACACACACTAACACTCCCACAGACGAATCAAACTATAGCCGATCTATAGCACACACCCTCGTGATTTAGTTATAGTATTTACTAATAAAAATATACAATAAATTGCGGACAAAGTAAGCGTGTTCTCGCACCCGTAATGTCATCATAAGGTGTGCAATAAAGATATAATCTATCTATCTATGTAATATTAAATAATATCAGAGCAGCCAACACATAGCTATGTATAGTTCGCACAGCGGATCTAGGCTTCCGTGAAGTTAGCCGTTTGTGATGCGCACAGACAATTTAGTTTGAAAAAGCTCCATTGCGCATCGAAACGGCTAATTTCACGACGGCCGAGATCCGCCGTGAGAACTATACCCAGTACGGGTGTTGCACTATAAAATTGAGTTGGAGCGGACCGATTTTAGTATGTCATGTCATGATGATGATGTATTAAGTGAACATATTAAGCTAAATAAACTTAACAATTAAGTCTCGGGGTGAGAACCGCAGTGCGATCTTGGGTGACACTACAACTGTTATAACAACTTGACAAGTACAAAAAAAACCGCTACAATGCACATAGTGCGCCTCACTTAAATCACCCGCGTTAGTGATTTTAACCGAAAAATGTTCGAACGTCTCAAATGACACTTTCAATTTCAATTTATTTATTTACTGATATTTTGGCCAAACATGATAAACGCTGTTTTGTACAGTCAGCGAATAAACAGTAGCTATGTAAGTATTGGAAATTATGACTCTACTACTCACTAGTACAATTAACTACTTCAACTTTAACAACATTGCATCGTTTATTATTAGATATTTCGTTGGCGTTTTCGTTTGAAATAAATATAAAACTAAAAGCGACAGTTTAAAATTTAGGTCATTTGCGTTCCAAATATTACCCGTTCCACCAAGCCGGGGCTAAGCGGCTCAGATCAATTGGGCACATGCTAATATATTGGGCTCACATTGCCCCACTTCCAACGCCTAGTTACGGGACGACATGATGTCCAATTTCGGCTGTGGATATACTCGGGAGATTTCAGTTTTGGGCAGCCGAGGCAGATTTGAAGGGTGTTGAACTGGATTGATTGCAAACTCTCTTTCATGTTCTTTTAGCTTGTGTCGAATAAATTGTTTTTCTATTCGATAAACAGGCGGTTCCGGTCTGTTTGGACTGATTTTTAAAAAAAGTACTATTCTCGTTTTGAACAAATCTTATAATCACCTTTTCCCAAAGTGACTGATTTTCTTAAATCATTTGTTCACGAGTGTCGTAAATAAAATTGTTTTGTATTCAAAGCAATACATATTTATTGTTAGTGACACAGAATGCAGTAGTGACAATGACTGAAAATAATCATAGGAGTTTTGAGTTCATGATAATACTGTCTTAGCATACCATAATGAACACAGAAACAATTATGGTGAACTTATTGTGAAAGTGGCTTAATTAATTTGATCAAAAACTTATAAATATAGTCATAAATATCCGAGCTTTTTTTTTATAACTAATATGCAAAGATTTCACAAGTTTATAGTCAAAGGTTATTATGTAATTTTTTTGGTCTTGATCATTTTCATCTTACGATTTTCTTATTAGTTTAGAGTCTCTGACTAGAGCTCATTGGTTGTTGACTTTTTATCTAGGGTTAAGCTTGGCACGTTTTATTTGAAATTTATTTATATTGTTTTTGCTAAAAATCGTAGCAACAAACAACTTTTTCAATCGAGCCGAGAGTGGAGAAATTCTGAAAATAAATAAAACCATTTTAAAAACTTTAGAAGGTATTTGGGATTGAAATATCCACAAAAAGTTGGAGCTTAAAGCTCACCAAATTGCAGGACACCGATTTTTTAATTTATTTAAGAACATAGCTCTCCCATTTTGTTTTAGTTTTACAAAATGTCTACGATAAATACCAGTTGGACCACAGTTGGACAATAAATTGCAGAAAAAATATAAATCTGACAGTTGGACCACGGATAGTTTTGCTTACCTTACTTGGTTTGTGATTTGTACGAAGACTTCTAGAATTGTTATAACGAACCGGCCACCATTTAAAAAAAAACTTATTTACTCACGTTTTTGTTAGTCAATACAGAAAGTTAGGTTAGTCAGGTATTTCATAAAAAAAAAGGCTTAGCATGTCATTATGATCTACTTTGTCAATTCATTATTTGGGGTCACCTTATTTACTTGAGAAGCTATGGCAAAATTTTGACAAATAGTTAGAGACCCCAAAATCTCGCGAAAATCCAAGGGTAAATCCTTTAACCGAATAAAATAAATCTAAAAAAACAATCGTAGAGCTTAACCTTGACATAGTAGAATACAGTCAGCCGCAGAAGTTGATGACTAAAGTTGTCTCTTGTTGTTGAGAAACTACTTTTGTTTTTGATTCAAGACAACACTAACCTTGAATGAATTGACTCTACTATTACAAAAACAGTATAAATATATTTTTTTGTAAAAGGTATTGAATTAATAAACAAAGTTTTACCTCATATTTTTTTGAGTAGATTTGTAAAAAAAAATTATGATAAGAAGTATGACATAATACATTATTATAATTAAGTATATTTTTTTATATTATACGTAATGTATTTTTTTATTTGTAGGTACGCCTTATGAAATTGTAAAATATTCCTTAAATTGAAATGAATACTATTTCTATTAAAAAAAGTTCGTACGAGTCAGTGGCCGACAGTGACGAAGTTAATAGGCCGCCAGATGGCCGCCATAATTACCTAGGAACTTTAAAAAGCCGGAACCAACAGATTAATGTGCTTTTCGATGCATGAAATTTCCAATCATCAGTTAACTTCTACAGTTACGATTTACACGTACCATATTTTTAATATATTTACAGTTTATAATGATGCTGCCTGTACCGCAGTGCGCGCCTTAAACGTACCGAGAGAGATGAACCGAAAATTCCAATATGTCGGCAGCAGCCTGCAGCCTTGTCTAGAGGCTGCACAAGATTAATTTCCACTCCGTACAAGGTCAGCCATATGTCACTGATAACTGGAAGGAGGTCCTTGAAAATGAGGTTTTCGTATCCCTTTTTTGTGATCTTAACTCGATACACTGTACGGACAATAAATCGTAGTTATCTAGAGCACCTTGACAATATCTCTACAGACTAAAATTGTACATTTTTTTATGTCAGCAAATGACGCAATGGCCCCACCATTCCGTCCTACACTTCATTTTCCAGTTCGTGGTCGCCATTCGAGAACCTTTATTCCCCAGCGGTTATCGGTTCTGCGAGCTATATATGGCCTGCCCACAACCACTTACTTATTCTAAGAGCTATGTCGGTGACCTTGGTCTTCTACGGATTTCCACGTTACGGATATTAGAGTTACAATTTAACCAGATAATTCCACAGCCTTGAGAGCTTCTGGAATTTAGAGGACTGTTCTTAAAACCTCTGTTTAGTTTCTGGATCACGTTTTTACTCAAAAGCTTAAACAAATAATGAACCTTTAATATTTAACAATGTGTTTGCAAGAACCTAACCTACATTTGAGCCCGCGTAATTTAAATATTGCCTTGTAAACAGGCACCGGAAATTAAATGATTAAATTTTGTATATGAGAGCAAATGGCTGACGATTAGGTTGGTCAAGCAGTCAAGTCGTTTGCATAATATTAAGTTCTACACCTGATCTTAACAGATAATGTTTTTTCCCTACCTATTGTGTTTCACATGTAAAGCTTTTAATTCTACCATTCTTTCTAACTTGTAAATGCATTGTTACACAGTAGCAAGCCGTCAAAATGCGTTGTAATTGAGAAATTATCTGATACGAAATTATATGATATACCTACGAATAATATAAGAATTTGATATTTTGCACGTTTGTTTATCACGCCCAAATGCCAAAACGGATTTGGCCAAAGCTTAGAATGGGTATAAACAGTGATCTAAAATAGCAAATTGGCTATTCTAGATCACCTACTACGCAGTGAAGCCACAGGCGATAGCTAGTTATACAAGATGAAAAAAGTAGGCCAATATGTGAAGCATAATTTCGGATGATTTATTACTAGAGTATTTTGCCTAATGAAGTAAGGAAACCTTTAGGCAGATCTCAATCAGAATTGGAAATGAGATCGGATTAGGTTTTTTGTAGATTCGCAAACATTACCTAAACACTGACCTAATAATATTATTGAGTTGTAAAAAACTGGTTTTTTCTAAGGATGATACACAATGATGGTTTTAAAGTCTAGTGCCGCATTATTTAGATTTTTGGATCGTTCGTTTATTGGCCCACAGAACAAACTTAACCCGTACTTATATATTGAAATGGCTCGCTTGGATCTAATACAAATTTTAACAAATTATTTTTATTAATGATAGGAAAAGTTACAGTTAAGCATAATTATAATGTAGCTTTTTTTTACTCTAATTTTTAAGCTTGAAGTGTTATGGACGTTTTTAAAAGGCGTAGTATGAAATATACTGCTTCTCGCACAGTCAAGTGGCAAGGACATTTGTGACACGTGTAACAACAATTGTAGACACAACATTGTAAGCTGTTGTTCATTATCATGAATGAAATTTTCCATCGCCCACCGTAGTATTGCACTGCACAGTAAATGGAATTTATTAACCCCTCCTTTTTTGAAGTCGGTTAAAATATAAATTTTAATTAAAATTATGTAGATACCTTTTGTACGCGTATTGTACACTAATATATTTTTTCCTTGAAATATTATGTGATAATAATTTGTCTCATATTGATTTCTATTTCTTGACTAATTAACTAAAGACTTCTAGAATAAATTAATTCCTAGTATAATTAGGATTTAATCCTAACAAAATTATCATAAGTGACTAATTAGGTCAAAAACGTTATGTTTCACTTTATTAGCCATGAGAAATAAAGTTCCTTATTACCCCACTTTCCTATCTGATAAATGAATAAGTAAATCACTTTAGCCTAAGTAAAACATCTTCGCAAATTAGGCGTAAAGAATGTACCCTTGAGCTCTCCGCGGTAGGCACTCAATGCCCTACAAATCTTTATCGGAGTCTGCAACTATCTTGAGAATTCGGGAAGTTTCGGTGCCGAAGCGACAAAGGGAGTAAGCGATTAAGCGGGATAGACTGGAGATTTATATTTCGGTAGCTGTGAGAAAAAGACGTTAGTTTGTTTTCCTTAGTTGTTAAGTAATTTTGTCTGATGTCCTTGTTGTATCAGTACAACAACAATTAAAATTGTATGTATAGGAAAGCTTAGAAAGGTTTTATATAAGAAGACGCCATACTACGAGTCAATAGTGGCAACTCTGGTGACGGAATTATAGGCCCCTAAAGCAACGTTACAGCCAGAACAGTATTTTACCTGGTGGTAGGACTCTTCAGCAAGAGTCCGTCTTGGTGGGTACCACCGCAGTGTCAGATATTCTACCTCCAAGCAGTAGTGTGCAAGCATTACTGTATTTAGGTTTGAAGGGCACTGTTGCAAGTGAAATTACTGGGCGAAAGTCAAATCAAATCAAAATAATTTATTCCACTCAGATACAAAATAGTACACTTGGAAATGAGACGTCTCGGGGTGATAAGCGCAGTGCAGTGCCACGCAAATACTTAAAAACTTTAAGCTTTGGGTGGCATTGCATCTGTTATAGTCAGGCGGGCGTCTTGATTGTCTTGTAACTTATTGACATAAAAAAATCTTTATTTTTGATGAAAGTTTAAGTTTTCGACATACATTTCATATTTCATTTATGTATCAAGTACCAATCTTGTATAATTATTTTTTCTCAATGTACATGAGCAGTGTAATGTATAAGCATTTAGGTTCGAAAATGTATTACCAATTACCATTATAATGATACAGTACTTTACAATACCATTTAAAGTTTTTCTTCGAACCTTACAAGGTTAGGAACAATAGAATTGATCAACCCGTATTCAACGACAGTTACCCAAGTTAGATAAATAGCTGTTTAATCCAGAAACTTGAAGCTGTCAAGTGCAGAGGCTGCTACCCGCGGGCAATGAGAGATGGATGAGCCATGATCTGTGGATTCTTTGGCAAGCAGCAATCTTGGGAGATGTGAGGGTATGAGTGGGCGAGATCTGAGACCTTGAGTTGATTGATATGTGAGATGAGAGCTCGTATCGTAATAGTTGGGATAATTTTAGCAATAACTAATACTTACTTGATACTTTACTCTGATTTAATAAATAAAAAAATAATAAATAATGCTGGACAATCCACACAGCATCATCTAGCTCCAAGGTAAGCTGCTGTTAAACAGAGCTGTGTTATGGGTACTGGATAACTGATATATACAATACAATACATAGATAGATATTTTTTTTTATTATATATAGAAAATACCCAGAACACCCGGGACAAATATTTGTAGATCGTACAAACATTTGACCCGAGGCGGGAATCGAACCCGCAACCTCCGCGTCGCAAGCGGACATGCGCCCGCTGCCCCACATCGGTCGTCAAATTTGATACTTTACTAATTACTTATACTTGATAATATCAAGTTTTAGTTTGTTTGATATCACACTGGTGTCGATTCTGTTGTAACATATTCTAAGAGTAGTAGAGTTCTTTGTGATAGAGCTCGTCCGGGGAAGGACTACCACCATACCTATTTCTGCCGCCAAGCGGTAATGTGAGCATTGCTGTGTTCCGGTTCGAAGGGTATGGTTTCCGGTGAAATTACAGGCACATGAGACTTTCCATCTAACGTCTCAGGGTGGTAACACGCAAGTGATATCTATGATGTTGCATGTAGGCTACGGTGACCGCGACCATTAAGAGGGCCGTACGCTTGGTTACCACTATAGTGGTATAAAAGAAAAACATTTTCTCACACCACATCACTTAAACATTAATAAAAATAATGTTTTTTTTGCTTAATTGATTCAGTATTATTTTACATGATTTTAGGGCTTTTGGGTAAAAGGTCTTTTTAGTTTTGTTTAGTATTTTTTTAGTGTAGGTACTTATGGATACCCCTCACCTCTCTGTCTTAAATTAAGTCTAGGATATAGTTTTTGCATGCCTTAGCATAGCGTTTCTAGGAATTATAAACTGTTGTTCACAAAAGTGCGGATTCAGCGTCTAGTATGTCGAGACGCCTGCATCCGCCCGTAGATTCCTCATTATTAAAACTGCCTCCAAATCGGCATGAAGTAATCATTTCGTTTTATTTTAATATTTAATTAGTTAAGTTAATTTCCTAAAGAAAAACCCGTTCAAAACGTTTCCAAAACTTGAGTAGGTACTTATATTATAATGTATAGTTCGCACAGCGGATCTAGGCTTCCGTGAAGTTAGCCGTTTGTGATGCGCAAAGACAATTTAGTTTGAAAAAGCTCCATTGCGCATCGAAACGGCTAATATCACTACGGCCGAGATCCGTTGTGAGACCTATACAAACTGATAGCAATAACAAATACCAAATATTATATTAGCTGTCTGTATTTTGTTTAAATACCTTGAAACTCGGTATTTGGTTGTGCCTAAAACAAACCAAAACGTTTATCTACTTAGGTTGAATTCAACCAAATATGCGCTATTCTCCAAGCAAATCGTAGTTCATCATGACAGCCTTCTAATGTTCCCACTGTTGGGACACTGGCCTACTTTCAGGCGAGTGTGATTAGGTCTTAATCCACCATGCGGACCCAATGCGGATTAGTGGAATGCACATGTCTTTCGAATTTATAGTTCTTGGACATGCCGGTTTCCTCACGATGTTTTCCTTCACCGTATTGGCACTGGCATTGCGCACATAAATTTTTCGAACAGAAAAATCCATAGGTGCACGACCGGGTTTAAAACCACGACCTTAGGATTGGAAGGCGGGGTCACTACCACTAGACCACCGGTGCTCTTGTCGTTATGCTCGAGTAAACTGTCAGTTTAATTGTATTTGACATTTCTTATTCCGCGGAATAGTTATTCCAAAAGTTGGTCGAATTCACCCTTAGCCTGGTAATCCTTATGTAATCTTATCTTACCTAATTATCTGCGATACATAAGATAGTGTGGTCATGGATGACGGTATTGTTTCACAGACTGTACCGCAAAGTAAACAAATGTGTTAAATTAACATCAGACTTCTAGTAGTGGTTTTAAGGGTTAGTTTACTTTAAAAGTTAGGGTACGATCACACGTACGTACTAATTTATTTATTGTTAAGCTAGTACCTACTTTATTTTATTACCTACATATCTAGTTGTTATTTTTTTCTTTGTTTTTTTTTTGTGTGATTTAAGTGTTAATAATGTTTTTCTTTCTTTCTTTCTAGTATAATGCCACGTGACTTTGTCCGCGTTGAGTTTTTTATGCAAATTCTATTTTGCGCTGCGTGCTCTAGAAGTTAAATTTCAAAAAAATACTTACTTGGTGCACCCCTACCAAGTTTCAAGTTTCTAGCTCTAGCGGTTTTAGCAAGCTTTTACAATATACTTGATATTCCCTGCGACTTTGTTCGCGTAATATACGTATAAACCTTTCTCATAAATCACTTTATCTCTAACTTATTATATTAGCACTAAGTTGCATAACTGACACGCGCCATTTTGTACGAACGTTAGTCGTGTGCTGCGCTCGCGCACCCCGGACGTTAGAGTGGCTAAGAAATTAATAAAGTTATTTTATCATTCTATTATTTTGATGAAAACTGCATTAAAATCCGCCTGTAATGTTCCCACTGCTGGGACACTAGCCTACTCTCAAACGAGAGCGAGAGTGAGAAATGTACATCACAGTAACATGACTACCACCATACCTATTTCTGCCGCCAAGCAGTAATGCTCGCATTGCTGTGTTCCGGTGTGAAGGGTATGGTTTCCGGTGAAATTACTGGCACATGAGGCTTTCGATCTTAGCCTCAAGGTGGCAACCGGCGAGTGATACCTCTGGTATTGCAAGCGTCCATAGGCTGCGGTAACCGCTTATCATCTTGTGGGCCGTACGCTTGGTTGCCACTTCAGTTGTATAAAAAAATAAAAACATTATAAAAGCGGAAGTGTGGATGTTTACATTTTTGGATGGATGTTTGTTCCTCTATAACTCAACAACCACTAAACCGATTTCGCTGAAATTTAAAACATAAATAGATAATGACCTGTATTAGGACATATATTTTTTATCCCGGAAAAAAGTACGGTTCCCGAGTTCCACGTGAACGAAGTCGCGGGCGACAGCTAGTAGTTACATACAGAGGGACAGACTTTGTATATACTAGGTATATATTGTTATTAATTACAATTATCATTATGTTTAAGCATCAAGCGAACGGCACACTAGTTTGAAAAGTTTCCCGGAAAATTTAAACAAAAAACGTTGTTTTTTATGAATTCAGCATAAACGCAGGTGAAATGCACCTAATCTTGCAAACACAATTTCAGAAAAAGCTCTAGAAGCTGCTAAACATTTTGTAATATCAAAAATCTTTACTACCTTATTGCTGACTGTAACGTCCAATTGGTAAACGCACTAATCTTGCTATGATAAAGACCAATCCGGAAAAAGCTTTAGGAGCTGCTAAACATTTTGTAATATCAAAAGTATTTACTACCTTATTGCTGACTGTACCAGTACGTCCAATTGGTAAACGCACTAATCTTGCTATGATAAAGACCAATCCGGAAAAAGCTTTAGGAGCTGCTAAACATTTTGTAATATCAAAAGTATTTACTACCTTATTTCTGACTGTACCAGTACGTCCAATTGGTAAACGCACTAATCTTGCTATGATAAAGAACAATCCGGAAAAAGCTTTAGGAGCTGTTAAACATTTTGTAATATCAAAAGTATTTACTACCTTATTGCTGACTGTACCAGTACGTCCAATTGGTAAACGCACTAATCTTGCTATGATAAAGACCAATCCGGAAAAGGCTTTAGAAGCTGCTAAACATTTTGTAATATCAAAAATCTTTACTACCTTATTGCTGACTGTAACGTCCAATTGGTAAACGCACTAATCTTGCTATGATAAAGACCAATCCGGAAAAAGCTTTAGGAGCTGCTAAACATTTTGTAATATCAAAAGTATTTACTACCTTATTGCTGACTGTAACGTCCAATTTGGTAAACGCACTAATCTTGCTATGATAAAGACCAATCCGGAAAAAGCTTTAGGAGCTGCTAAACATTTTGTAATATCAAAAACCTTTACTACCTTATTGCTGACTGTAACGTCCAATTTGTAAACGCACTAATCTTGCTATGATAAAGACCAATCCGGAAAAAGCTTTAGGAGCTGTTAAACATTTTGTAATATAAAAAAATATTTACTACCTTATTGCTGACTGTACCAGTACCCCAATTGGTAAGTTTCTTACAGTTCCGACACAAAAACTAGCGAGTCCCTCGGGGTGTAACTAAGTTGACCGACTTGTGAGTTCACTTCGGTCCGACTCAACCCGGTTACCGACTGTCACTTGATGAAATGATACCCTGATTTCAGATCACCTACCTTTCAAACTTAGGAATATAAGGAATGAAGTTAAAAAGTAAGTTTGTATGAGTCAGGTGACAGAGTTTTTAGGCCGCCCGATAGCCTTTGTCATGGCAACTTTGATGTACCCTCCGAAGCACGGGAGGGACTTGAAATTGCCACAGGCAGTCACCCATCCAAATGGTGATAACGCGTAGCCAGCTACGTCAGAAGTGCTCCAGATACTAACATGGCTTTTGTACCTACTACCCTGCAGTGTCCTCAGAACGTGTCCCTGTGTTTTTGGCATGGACATATTCTGAGTGGGTTAGTGTCAAAATCTCCTTTGAAGATCCCCTTCGAGGGTCATCTAATTTAATTATTCTAAAGTATTTAATCTACTCTTACTAGAAATAATCTAGCGACATTATGTCAGTATTATCAACTACTTTTTGCAGTTTGTAAGTAATCCTACAGAAAAAGTAATTTTTTCGAGATAAGAAAAATTTCGTGTGTATTTCAGACTACAATCTATTCTTATATCAAATTTCATCCAGATCCATTCAGCTTTTCTGGCGTGATCGAGTAACAAACATTAATCTATCCTTTACATTTATAACGAGCTGACCCGCGCGGCTTCACCCGCGTTTTTGCAGTTTTTATGCTATCCCACAGGAACAGTTAATTATTCCGGGTCATTCTACATTCCAAATTTCATGCTAATCGGTTAAAGTCGTCACGGAAATACGTGGTAACAAACATACACAGACACACACACACACAGACTTTCGCATTTATAATATTAGCAGGATTAGTAGCTTTTATAGTGATCTGTGATATTATTCAACTTTGTTACTTTGTCTCATCGCAATGCAAATTAAAATACCTGCCGTGATTTCAATCTAAAACACGAACTAACATGTAGGCCATGAAGTCGTGGGGTAAAGTTTAGTCGTTTGCATAAGGGCTCGAAACTTCGGGTCCTACAAATAGGATATAGACTTAATAAAACTGTGTCGAGGGATATATGAATTTGCAGTATGCTATAGTATAATATATTGTACAGAATATCGTAGTATACATTATAGTTTTTTCAACACACTTGCTTATAAAGTGGCTCTATGGTCATCGCAATTAGGCACAGAATGACACCCATAATCAAACTATGACTTTTTCATTGCTATAACTCACTAGTGAGTTACAGTTTTTTTTTTGTTATTTTATTCACAAGTGTGTTGAAAAAGTCGTATGATACACGTGTGTATTGATGATTACCTTCCTCGGCTATCTTAAGACCCTCGCCTAGGGCTCGGATCTCAATGGCGCCTCAGCGGTAATCACCAATGTTACACACTAGTACCATAATGTACTATTATCCTAATATACAAGGTTATAGTCATATGGAGTATTATAATCATGAGCGTTTTACTGTTCAAACGTTAGCTGTTAGCTATGGTAAAGTTTGTTGGGGGTTACATGCCCCTACAGACTTTACCATAGCTAACAGCCAAGAGCAGCAGTATTAAAACTATGTTTTTTTAATCAGATCCTCCAAAATAACTTGAATTATTTCTAATAGTAGTTAATCTATAAGAAAGTACAACCACTATTTCGTAGGTTTTCTATTTCTGCCGCCAAGCAGTAATGCTCGCATTGCTGTGTTCCGGTGTGAAGGGTATGGTTTCCGGTGAAATTTGTGGCACATGAGGCTTTCGATCTTAGCCTCAAGGTAGCAACCCGCGAGTGATACCTCTGGTATTGCACGCGTCCATAGGCTGCGGGAACCGCTTACCATCTTGTGGGCCGTATGCTTGGTTGCCACTTTAGTTGTATAAAAAAAAGGTGTTCTGTAACCATTATTTTCCACTACTATGCTATAGTTTTAAAAAGTATTTTTGTGATATGTCAATGACTTGCTTCAAGAGCTTCAAGTTGATGAATGTGGTTCAATATGTTACCTTTTCACTTATAAACTACCAATTAAACAAGTATAAAATTGATGTTAACGAATTACCTAATCAATCCATTTTGACAGAGCACATCACAGCTGTGCCTACATATTACTTACTGTAATGTGAACCGAATAATAAAGTACTCTATTTAACCTGAAAGGTTGATGAAATTTTAACACAAGTATTCAAGGCATAAAAGTAATCAATTATAATAAGATCGCTAACAGAATTATATTCAATAAAATCACAGGATCACTTTAAAACGTATTTTTTTTGTATTGGTTATTGGCAAGCGTTTGACCACCACCTCACCTGGGGGCTTATTCGCTATGACATAGAGATTCCTTACCAATAACGTGTATCTTAGTAACGTGTTCTATACGTGCCATGGTGTGAATTTGTAAGATTGTTTTCGGTATCTGTGTTGTTTCAATAGCGATAGTTTCGCTATCGAAAGGTTGACTTTGAAAAACAGTCAGACAAGCCGTAAAACGTGGCTCGTCGACAACGATTCCACGCAGATACCGTAACGAGCCCGCGTTTGGTCATAGCGAATAAGGCACCTGATGGTAAGTGATGGTGTGGTCGATGATGGAGCACGCTTGCCTAGAAAGAACCTCTTCACTCTGGCCTTGATGACAACTAAGCTGTGTACGTTTTCTGACCTGACATAATTTTATATACTTAAGTACCTAATATATTTTCTTGTTTATAACTAATTTGTAATTGAATTTTTTACTCATGTAAGTACGACAATGTATTTTAATATTTTAATTTGACGTATATCTTTTCCCATACCAATAAATGACTATTTGACTATTTGACTAAAGAATAGAAATAGAAAATAGAAAAAAACATGCTAGGTACTATGCCAGTTCCAACGCGCCCATACCGTAAAAGAATCTGGCAATAACAATAGATTCCTATCGTTTTTTTAGCATGATCTTTGATTTTGTCATTGATGCCGAGGTTTTACGCTTGTGAATGTTTGGTTCACTATGTTAAGATAATCAACTTAAACGTACTAAGTGCTAAAGTAACTAAAACTGGAAAACGGCTTGTCCGATTTGGCTAATTTTGGTCTTGAAATATTTATGTGAGTCTAGGAAAGGTTGAAACGGTGAGAAAAATAAAGCGAGTGAAACCGCGCGGGTCAGATAGTTACAAACATATTTGTTATATAACTTTGCTTGTAACATTGATCCCTCGAAGCTAAAACGTGTTCTGAACACTCAGATTGCGCAACAGGGCACCAGATTCTTCATCACATGATTCAAACATCTTACCGGCCTTCAATAAGACATTGTATTGTGTTATATCACCCAAAAATAAATTGAATTTGAGTAACACGAGGAGCCTATGTTGTCAAAGTTATTATCTATTTACAAACAAGTAAGAGTAGTAGAGTTCTTTGTGATAGAGCTCGTCCGGGGAAGGACTACCACCATACCTATTTCTGCCACCAAGCAGTAATGCTCGCATTGCTGGGTATGGTTTCCGGTGAAATTACAGGCACATGAGACCACCATTACTTTTACTTACCATCTAACGTCTCAGAGTGGTAACACGCAAGTGATATCTATGATGTTGCATGCGTACATAGGCTACGGTAACCGCTGACCATCAAGTGGGCCGTACGCTTGGTTACCACTTTAGTGGTATAAAAAAAAAAAAAAAAAAGTTAGGTTTACACGTAGATACAAGTGCTCTCGATATTATTACGAGTAATTCGAATTTGCTCGATAAATACAATTCTCTCAGATTGGTAACTTGACTCATTGTATAACTTTAGGCGAAACAGGCCAAACGTTAGCCTAGAGTTAGAATATGTAAACAAAAACTTGTGTTATAATTATAGTAAATAGCTGTTGCCCGCGACTTCGTTCGCGTGGAACTCGGGAACCTTTTTTTGGAATAAAAAGTAGCCTATGTCCTATTCCCGGTCATTATATATCTACATTTTAAATTTCAGCCGAATCGGTTTAGTAGTTGTCGAGTTAATATCCAGCAGTATTTATATTTTATTTATTTATTAAGCATTGTGCAGAAATATCCAGCAGTATTTATTTATTATTTATTTATTAAGCATTATTATGTTATCCACGGTTTATCGCCATCATAGAACGTACCTTCTGAAGTTTGTACGTGAATACGATTGCTTTTCTAATCAATAAATAAATAAATAAATAAATAATGCTGGACAATCCACACAGCATCATCTAGCCCAAGGTAAGCAGCTGTTAAACAGAGCTGTATTATGGGTACTAGATGACTGATATATATTTAATACAATACAATACATAGATAGATATTTTTTTATTATACATAGAAAACACCCAGAACACCCGGAACAAATATTTGCAGATCCTACAAACATTTGTCCCAAGGCGGGAATCGAACCCGCAACCTCCGCGTCGCAGGCGGACCTTCGCCCACCAAGCCACATTGGTCGTCAAATCAATCTCTAAAAAAAAATCAATATCTAAAGTCTGTCTTGCACTGCACTGCACTTCACACATCAGTATTGTCGACAAGATTAGATAACTTGCAATTAGACGCTGTAAAAAAACCTGTTTAATAGGTGGTCAAGGAAGACAGACATTTTTATTAAACGCTTGGTGACTGCTGATCTACAGAAAAAAAAACAGAAGTTGTGGGAAGATCAACTAGTTTTTAATAAAAATTAAAACTGTAGCAGTTCTTATGACAGCTATATGCGTACTGCGCAGACCGCGTAGTCTTTACAGTTTCAAGACTTTCCGTTACGTAAAAGTTAGTGTAGTAAGCCTTGCCCCGTCTCTTGATGCTTTGGTGGAATACTTGTTAATACACCTACATAGGACCACAATGATGGTTCTGATTGAGAATCAAACCCACAACCTACGCTGTAAAAGGCAGATATGACCAACTGAGCTGGAAAGCTAGATAAGTAACTCTTATAGTAAGGATACGTACTTCACGGACCAGTAGCGTTATATTGAAGGCCGCTCTTGTATCGTTTATATCACAACGTGAGCAGATATTATGTTATACCTACTCGTATTATGGTTAAAGCTGTGTTTTTCTAAAAAACGGCTACCGTCATAAATAAATTGTTAGCGGACATTCCAGTCCAAAACTAAGCAAAGCTTGTACTATAAGAATCTGATAACGGAATACTTTCAAAAAATTTGTTTTTAAGACCTATGTTCATCACACTAATGATAATGATATAATTATAATGCTATTAGTTATTTTTGTTTACATAGTGTTAACCATCACACTAAGGGGGATAATAAAGATTATAAATATCTCAAAAATTATTTCGAGCAAGCGAGCTATGTCTCGATAGCTCAATTGGTAGAGGGGTTCAAATCCCGCTTGAGGCGAAATAATTTTTGGGATATTATAATAATCTTTATAATGCTATTTGTTTTAGCATTTATGTCAGCTCTACGCATCGTTCACGTAGTTTGCGCAAACATTTTCAAGACAATCTAAAGCCACGCTCAAATCATTTAGCAAGCTGGTCAGAAATTACATTTTCTACAACTTTGGTCCAATCATGAGCGACCGAAGCAATCCTATGTCAACATCTGTCATCGTCTCTGCTATTTTCCAACTGTAGACAACGGTCGGCGCTACCTATGAAACCAGAGATTCGAGCTTTTTGTTATTTGAAGGGACGAAAAAGTGGTCTGAAGATGATAGACTAACATTGGGCTATCTTGCCGCCAAGCAGTAATGGTCGCATTGCTGTGTTCCGGTGTGAAGGGTATGGTTTCCGGTGAAATTACTGGCACATGAGGCTTTCGATCTTAGCCTCAAAGTAATAATAATAATAATAATAATGCTGGACAATCCACACAGCATCATCTAGCCCAAGGTAAGCGCTGTTAAACAGAGCTGTATTATGGGTACTAGATGACTGATATATATTTAATACAATACAATACATAGATAGATATTTTTTATTATACATAGAAAACACCCAGAACACCCGGAACAAATATTTGCAGATCCTACAAACATTTGTCCCAAGGCGGGAATCGAACCCGCAACCTCCGCGTCGCAGGCGGACCTTCGCCCACCGCGCCACATTGGTCGTCAAAAGTGGCAACCCGCGAGTGATACCTCTGGTATTGCAAGCGTCCATAGGCTGCGGTAACCGCTTACCATCTTGTGGGCCGTACGCTTGGTTGCCACTTCAGTTGTATAAAAAAAAAATAAAAAAAAAATCTAGTCTTGCGTCGAGATCGTTTTTCAACTCACCGCATTTTTTTAACCTCAAGCTAAAATACTTATAGTCTGCTATTTATAACAAGGGGTCCTTATATCAATTTTCAGACCTCTAGCATCGAAATTCGCTAAAGTCTCATACAAACTTCCATCCCCTAGTTAAAAGGTTTAGGGGTAAAAGTTCCAAGTTTTAGAATTTTTTTGTTGTTTGTGTAATACTAGCTTACATAACAAATTTCAGTTAGCTAGGACTTCAGAAAGTACCCTCAAAACTTTGATGATAATCAGTGAGTGGGTGAGTGCGTGAGTCAGTGAAGTCGGTATTTTTAGATATCAATAATATCTAAAGTATAAGAGCTATGCAATTGAAACTTTGTATGTTTAATGAATCTACTGTTGACATTATATTTTGAATATCTGGTATAATTAAACCCAAGTTAGGAGGGTTCAAAAAAACGACAGCGTTTCGAGAAAAGGTAGGTAGTGCCCTGCCCTTTTTTTTTATATACAACTGAAGTGGCAACCAAGCGTACGGCCCACAAGATGGTAAGCGGTTACCGCAGCCTATGGACGCTTGCAATACCAGAGGTATCACTCGCACTTGAGACTAAGATCGAAAGCCTCATGCGCCAGTAATTTCACCGGAAACCATACCCTTCACACCGGAACGCAGCAATGCGAGCATTACTGCTTGGCGGCAGAAATAGGTATGGTGGTAGTCCTTCCCCGTACGAGCTCTATCACAGAGAACTCTACTACGCTTCACTTGGCTCGTCTTGGCGGGGCCACTACCGTGCCCCCAGATAAATGCCACAGTGAAACACTAAAGTATAAGGGTCAGCAGACAAATAAATGTAGATACTTAAGAACGAGAACCTCACTAAAAAAGCCCTTAAAATGATGAGTCCGTTAATACGTAGACATGCCAGCGACGTCATTGAAAAGGAGGAATATTAAAGTGACCTTCAATGTCTAGGTCCTCATAAATCAAGTTTATTGCTGAGAATAAGCAAAAAACTGTGATAAACGCTGATAATTACCACCAAGGTTAAGGACAGGGAGTAGGACGGAGGACTATAATGAATGACGCTTTTTATGATTGAACCAGCTACTGCCTACGACTTCGTCCGTGTAAACTCTGGAACCAATTTCGGGATAAAATGTAACCCATGCTCTCCTGATCGTTACCTATCTATGTTTGGAATTTTAGCCAAATTGGTTTATCAAGTTATAGAGGACAAAATATTTAAACATACAAACTTTTTATAATATTAGCAGTGTTATAATTAAATTTGGTCGGCGATGGCCCTTAGAGTTTGCAAGTTGAAATCTCTTGTAGAGAGGTTTCACGATAAAATAATGGAGGGAACATTAACTGGAATAAGGGCTTTTATTAAACACGGTTTATTTGTTTGAACACATACAAGTCTTTAGAGTGGTTTGAAAATACTTGATGGCAAAGTATAAGTAAAATGAATCTTGCAAGATTGAAGACGGAATTACGGACGGATTGAAATGATTTAGCAAGGTTGTAGACGGAAGATGAGGGTTTTAGTGAAAAGTTCTGGAACATAAGTTGTTGTTTGTCTCTTTTAGTAGAAGTTTGTTAAAAACTTTCAAAATTAGTTAGTCTATTTGAAGTTACTAATTAAAAATCTAGCACTGAAAACAAAGTATATTAAATGCAGCAAATTAATTTATTATTGTTCATCAAAGCGTAAAGTAAAGATTCAAAAGGTTTCCAAATGCCCAGTAATAATCAACCTTTTAAAAAAATGACCGTTCAACCTTTTCATTTGCAGACATAGTTTTGCACAAATAATAAACTACAAAGAGATGTAGCTTCTAGGTAACTAGAGACGAGACATTTGTATTTTCAAATCTGAACTCTAGAAATTTGTGTTGTCCGTTCATAACATTCTATTTTACTAATAAAACTATCGTAAACTATATCATTCATTAGCTATATCATTTTAAAATGAATAACATTATATTTGTTTCAATGGATCGGAAATTGCACAAGCTGAAGATCCGACCTTCCGCGGTAGATTGTCGCAATGATAATTGTAATGCTGGTACATCGACGACCTCGGTGGCCTAGTGGGCGAGTGCCCGGCTAAGAAGCGAGAGGTTGCAGGTTCGATCTCCGCTGTGGAACAAAATATTTGCAAATCATGCAAACATTAAATATCTTAAATAGTTGTGTTTCTATGTATAAAAATACTTATAATATGTATTAAAAAAAAGGTTACTTATATGAGTAATCTAAGGGTTATCTGGTTTCCCATAATACAAACTTTGCTTATTTTATCAATGTAATGTCAACTCTGTGATAGTAATTTACAAAGCTTAATTTGTATTGATGAAATGAATATTTGAGTAATGCCAAGTGACATGCTAATAGTACATGTCATAATAGTAAGTTCATTTTGTAACAGACAGGATAAAACATGTCATTCTTAATAGAAGTTCACTTTCCTAGACTAACGTGTTTTGGCACATGAGTAACCCGATCTTCTAAGTGAAGTTTAACATTGTTGTCCTAACAGTGAAAGGTTTAGGTGCACGGTTTGAGGTTAAAGACCTGAGTTATTTTGTGTGTTTTTGATGTGGCGCAGCGGGCGCAGGTCCGCCTGCAACGCAGAGGTTGCGGGTCCGATTCCCGCCTCGGAACAAATGTTTGTACGATCTACAAATATTTGTTCCGGGTATTCTGGGTATTTTCTATTTATAATAAAAAATATCAATCTATGTATTGTATTGTATTATATTTATATCAGTCATCTAGTACCCATAATACAGCTCTGTTTAACAGCAGCTTACCTTGGGGCTAGACGATGCTGTGTGGATTGTCCAGCATTATTTATATATTTATTTTATTTTATTTTTTAATAAATAAACAATACTTTTAAAGATACTGATTTTAATAAAAACAATCACTGTTAGGATCAGTATCAAATACTACATCACTAAAACCTCTCTATTGATATTGTAAAAGGCTTGGTGACAAACTGACCTACAACGCAGCTTATTATATATAATCACTTGATCTTGAAACTTAAAACAAGCAAAGTAATACTCCTCTTATAGTGTAAAAGTACATTAAAAAGGATTTTTCGAAATTCAACTCTTTACGGACGCAACGGGAAAGTGAAGTTTGTTTATAAAAACTCAACAAGGACAAAGTCGTGGGGAGCTCTACTAGTCACACTAAATTATAAATGTGAAAGTTTGAATGTTTGTTTCTTCCTAGTTTTTTTTTTTATACAACTGAAGTGGCAACCAAGCGTACGGCCCACAAGATGGTAAGCGGTTACCGCAGCCTATGGACGCTTGCGATAACAGAGCTATCACTCGCGGGTTGCCACCTTGAAGCTAACATCTAAAGCCTCATGTACCAGTGATTTCACCGGAAACCAAACCCTTCACACCGAAACACAGCAATGCGAGCATTACTGCTTGGCGGCAGAAATAGGTATGGTGGTAGTCCTTCCCCAGACGAGCTCTATCACAGAGAACTCTACTACTCTTAACCGATTGGCACCACACTGTAGCTTTATGATGAACAGAGATCATCAAAAAAAAGCTAGGAACCCAGCTGAGTTTGTTGCCAGATTCTTCTAGGCTGGGGCGCGTGGAACAGGCGTAAATTCACCTAGCTTTAGGACGTTTCAAAATGATCCTTGTGATTTTATTGAAATAAATCATTTTTAACTTTTTTTTTGACTTTATAACTCGACAACCACAGAACTACGACTATTGACGGGAACAGGCACCACAACATATAATACTATACTTTTTATCCCTAAAAGCGTACGCTTCTCGAGTTCCAAGCAAACAAAGTCGCAGGCAGCAGCTAGTTGTTTATAACTTCAACGCTGATAAATATTAGATTTTCAAAAACTAGGGCAAACCAATGCCGTCCTTCAGTTAATAGTGCTTCTATATCTGATTTGTGGCACAAATCAATTTTGTTTGGCCTTCTTTGTCTTGTTAAATAGTGTAATCATAGGCATATAATGTCACCGATGGAGTCTAATGTGCACTTTAGTAGGCCAAGGCCTTTTAGTGGTAACTCTTCAGCAAGAGTCCAGCTTGGTGGGAACCACCGCAGTGCCAGATATTCTGCCTACAAATAGTGTGCAAGGTGCACTGTGTTTAGATTGAAGGGCACTGTAAGAGTAGTAGAGTTCTTTGTGATAAAACACGTCCGGGGAAGTACTTCCTCCATATCTATTTCTACAGCAAAGCAGTAATGCTCGAATTGCTTAATCCGGTGTGAAGGGTATGGTTTCCGGTGACATTACTGGCACATGACGCTTTTGATCTATGCCCCAAAGTGGCAGCCCACGAGTGATACCCCTGGTATTACAAGCGCCCATAGGCTGCGGTAACCGCTTACCATCTTGTGAGCCGTACGCTTGGTTGCCACTTCAGTTGTATAAAAAAAAAACCTGTAGCAAGAGTAATTACTGGCCGAATGAAACTTAATAACTACGCCTCTGGGTGAGGAGAGCACTGTACAGTGCCACGCAGAACTTTAAAGCTGTAACCTTATGGTCAGGCGTGGCGCTTAATATCAGCTTACATTGCAAAATCAAATTCAAATATAATTTTATTGGTTTTTGCAACCGCCAAGAACATTGACTTTTGGTCCCGTGTTATATGAACAAGTAATGTATTTGTGCTTGGAATAAGCCTTCAAAATATGTTATTCGTTATTAAAAAAATATTCTATCAATCGCAGAAATGGGTACTAACTTGCGATCTCAAAAAGACCTTTAGACAAATTGACACAAGTAGTGAAAAATCGAGAAGTGTGGAAAAAAGGGACGAAGGTTTTTGCCCTGCAGAGAGACGATAGAGGCCAAAATATAAGAATAAAAATGTTATCTCTATATAAGTCATTTATAACTATTACATACTAACTTGCGAATACAGTAAGTCCTAAAAAAGTCGGTGTTTTCTGAGTTGTTCCATTCTATGTGTAGAGGTGCATTATGAACGGAATTTTTGAAATTCAGCTCTTGAATTAAAAAAAAACGCACGAACAAAGTCGCAGTATGCTTAGCATATATTATTTATATAAAATAGTAGCAGACCTGGCGTCTCTCGCGTTATTTTTTTTCGCAATTTTTTCATAAATTCTCACTGTTTAAACCTTCCCTGGACTCCTACAAACATTTCAAGATCAAAATTAAGTAAATCGGTCCAGCTGTTGTCGAGTTTTAGCGAGCCTAATGCTAAGCAATTCACTTTTATAAATAGGATTATTATTGCTAAGATACTGGTTTAATTTATTTAAATGTTGCATCTTCAAAAGTTTTCAAAAGCATTTGAATATATAAAGATAAAATACTGTAAAATAATAAACAAGTTTTATAAAAGCATGACCTATAAGTTTTCCACATGCAATGCCTTGCAGTGATTCTGAATAATAAGTGATTTCAAAGAAAAATGATATTCCAACTCAAAGCTGGCCTAGTTCTTTGAAGGCGAAGCTTCAATAATTGAATTTATAATAAACCTTTTTAGTCACACACGATACTTTTAGCATCGGCAAACGCTTTACCGAAAACCCGACCTAGCTGCAACCGCTGTTTTGCAACTTGCTATTACAAAATTAGAATAGCATTTAACCTACTTTTGGGGATTGTCTTTGGCTATCTTGTCAAAACGATATGGGTCTTCCCATTTTAATTATTTTTCTCGTGTTATTTTAAGTTTTATTGCGTAAATTTGGTGGCAGTTTATCCAATTTAACTTGTTTACTTACTCGTAGCACAAGTGTTAGTAATTGAAATGGAGGGGTAATATTGGTTGGTAATTTAGTCAAAGACTTTCCAGGAGAATTTTGAAAGAAAAGTCATCGTTTCTTTCCAAATTTCGTTTGTTTACGTTGCTAAGCGACAATCAAACTAATACACTTGACACTGGCAAAATTGTGGCAAACTAGCCACAGAGGCCATAAAACAAAAGAAGAAGAACCTACTTTTGCTGTAATTTCGTGAATAATTGTAAAAAGTGCAATTTATATTCAAAATTGTAGAAAAAAACTTCTTTGTAACACATTACATGTTCCAGTCCGTCTCTTAACGTTTTCAAAAGTAGAGTAAAGGAGCACTTTTTGTCTATATAATCTTTTGTCGTATGTATTTATTTATTTTTATGAGTACATTTATATTATTATTATATATTTGTGATATATTTTAATGTATTATATATATGTAGGTATTAGTATTATATTATTACATCAAGTATGTATATATGTTTATGCCTATCTTTTTCTGTTTTTATTTTGTACACCCACTATTTTTAATAACCTCTTTCTAGCCTCAATGGTTTGTTGGAAGAAAACTCTTGATAGGTTAAGCTCGCCTCTGTCAATGTACTATATTTTATTTTAACTGTGTTTATAACTTTATGTGTACAATAAAGAATAAAGAATAGTTGTAACTTATTAACTTACATTATTAGATTTAAGATATAATTAAAACTACGACCTTGACCAATATTGCTCGCGAAGTAGATGGTTACATAAGCGGTAGGTCATCAGAAACAAAACCTTACCCTCCGTGCTAGATTTAACTGAGTTACGGCAGGGTAGTGCCACAGAGGTAGTGCTTCAACCTCCTAATTAACTGAAAGCTCTATTTGCTACTGAGAAGAGAATCAGTGCTCATTTTCAGTTCATTGAGTGGGGGGCCGACCATTTCGTTTACCAATTGCAATTCGAGAATTTCTATTCCCTAGTTTAATTAAATAAATAAATAAATAATGCTGGACAATCCACACAGCATCATATAGCCCCAGAGCTTGTGTTATGGGTACTAGATGACTGATATACTTTATTACATAAAATTTATTTATATTTATTTTTTTATTATACATAGAAATTACCGAAAACACCCGGAATAAATATTTCCAGATCGTACAAACATTTGTCCCGAGGCGGAAATCGAATCCGCAACCTCCGCGTCGCAGGAGGACCTTCACCCGCCGCACCACATCAGTCGTCAAAAATTATCGGTATTGTGAGTTGTATGGTTTTTCCTTCCCACGGCTTAAAAATATGACGGTGACCTTGATTTTTCAACGAATTTCTTCGTTTCAGATCGAGTAATTTGACTTTCAAGTGACTTATTCTAAAAGTTTTTTTTTTATTTCAGCAAGTGACAAGACGGTCAAGTCGCCCGCCTGATGTTAAGCGCCACGCCTGACCATAACAGACGCAGTGCCACCCAAAGTTTTTAAGTTCAACATGGCACTGCACTGCGCTCATCACTCCGAGACGTTACTGTTAAGTCTTTTTTGCCCAGTAATTTTACTTGCTACAGTGCCCTTCAAACCTAAACACAGTGCAGCTTGCACACTACTGCTTAGAGGTGGAATATCTGGCACTGCGGTAGTGCCCACCAAGACGAACTCTTTCTGAAGCTACCACCAAGTAAAATATGAAAAAAGTATGAATGAAAAAATTAATAGGACGTGACCTGTGTTCTTTTACCTCGTTTTTAGATCAAGTGAGACTTTCAGCAAAGCTTTTCATAGCTCGTTCTTAATTTTATAATAATTCATCATCATCATATCATATCAGCCGATAGACGTCCACTGCTGGACATAGGCCTCCCCCAAAGAGCGCCATGACGACCGATTTTGGGCCTTCACCATCCACCGACTTCCTGCGACCGCTTTAATGTCATCGGTCCATCGAGTGGGGGGCCGTCCTACACTTCGTTTTCCAGTTCGTGGTCGCCACTCGAGAACCTTTATTCCCCAACGGTTATCGGTTCTGCGAGCTATATGGCCTGCCCATTGCCACTTCAACTTACTAATTCTAAGAGCTATGTCGGTGACCTTGGTTCTTCTACGGATTTCCTCATTGCGGATTCGATCGCGTAGTGAAACTCCCAGCATAGCTCTTTCCATAGCTCGTTGGGCGACTTTGAGCTTTTGAACGAGACCTATAGTTAGCGACCACGTTTCAGTGCCATAAGTCATCACTGGCAACACGCACTGATTATAGACTTTCGTCTTGAGGCTCTGCGGTATCTGTGACGAGAAAATATGCCGTAACTTCCCGAACGCTGCCCATCCGAGTTGGATTCGTCGGCTGACCTCTTTATCGAAGTTGGACCTACCTAGCTGATATAATAATTTATAATAATTAAGTTAAGTTAATTTACGTTCTTAGGTTAATTTATGCCATCACAATCGCAAGGTTATTTCTGTTGGCAACCTCTTTGAATCTACTGATGCAGCAGTAACCCAGATCAGCGTAGATGCAAGTCCTCAGCCAGGTCAGCGGGTCGAGTGAGGGATATCGGCCCTTCGGTAGCTGTTGCCACGGTGTCAATAAGGTTTATTATTCGTTGTGTTCGGATGCAGTTTTGAGACGCTCACATTTTTTTAGAAAGAGCTTTACTTTTTACAAAAATATTAGATTTAATAATCAAGTAGTTTGAAAAATTATTACGTTTCATTGCCCATTTAAATTTAAGTTTTTAAGTAAGATTTCTATTTTAATTCGCTCTTGTAATTGTGCTAACAAATTTTTACAAAATCAAAAAGTTCTATGACGCAGTGAGTGTGTGCCTGGTTGAGAAGCGAGAATTTGCGGGTTCGATTCTCGTTTCGGACAACAAGCTCAAACGACTTTCTAGCATACATTTTTTGATTGTTAAATAAATAAATAAATAAATAAATAATGCTGGACAATCCACACAGCATCATCTAGCCCCAAGGTAAGCTGCTGTTAAACAGAGCTGTATTATGGGTACTAGATGACTGATATATATTAATTACAACAAAATACATAGATAGATATTTTTTTATTATACATAGAAAACACCCAAAACACCCGGAACAAATATTTGCAGATCCTACAAACATTTGTCCCAAGACGGGAATCGAACCCGCAACCTCCGCGTCGCAGGCGAACCTTCGCCCACCGCGCCACATTGGTCGTCAAATTGATTGTTGTTTTTCTAACAGTACTGATTGAGTCTAAATAAATTTGAGTTGCTGTCGATTCGGACAAAATTTATTGGGACTCAGTGTCCCATTACGTCCAATGACAAGGGAGCAACGACTTTATAGTTTTTGACACTTTCTTCTTTAAAATCAAAAATTAAAATAAAAAATATTTTTATTCAACCATAACAAGGAATTTACGCCAGTTCCACGCGCCCCAGCCTAGAAAAATCTGGCAACAAACTCAGCTGGGCTCTTCATCATAAAGCTTCCTTGCTAAAAGTGTAAAAAATCGACCATGCAAACTATATTTGGTTGTCATTGTATTAGTAGCATTGATTCCTTGTTCCTGGTACACAAAGCTTACCTTGGTATCCATACTCATTCACGAGCACAAGATCACCATGGATACGAGAAGTGTGTTCCCATTCCTCAACATGAACGGTTTCGACAGAATAATTACGCCAAAATGAGGCTAAATACATGTCGCAAAATCCCCTTCCTGACAATCAGGAAATTCAATATAATTTCAAATCGTATTCCGTTTCAACAAACACTTTGTTATACAAACAAGGACGCACATGAGTATTATTCCCTTTCTTCGCGTTCTAATTATGAATTTGGGTCGCGTCAACTTTATAGGGCCTATTTCACTAACGTCAAGTAAGTTTTAGCCGTAGCAAGTAGCCGTCGTTTACTGCAGTTATTCGAAGCAAAATTTTTGTGTCAAGTTGTTGTCTGAGATTAAACGTCACGCCTGACCATAACAATTGAATTTTAACCCAAATCTTAATATAAGCTTGTTTTGCGAAGCACTGCACTGCGCTCGCCACTCTGCGGCGTTCTACTTTTGCCCAGCAATTTCGCTGCTGGTACAGTACCATCAAAGTGCCAGATATTCGCCTCCAAGCAGCAGTGTGCAAGTTGCACTATGCTTGAAAGGCAATGTTTGATAACTAATTATGTTTTGTCTAATAAAACTATTTACATAACTTACAATAACAATTTAGCATACGTTATTAAAATATCTCCTATAAAAATATGAATAACATAACTTTAACAAATACCAAGTTACAAACAACATTATGTTTGTAACTCCTACGCTCGTATTACGAAATCTTGGCAATCATATATGTACCTATGTGATTAGGGCGGAACGCCCACGAGTAACAGTTGCCCAAGAAGCGCCTGCCATCTAATCCAAAAAATTGGTGTGAGTAGTACGAAAATAATTTTAGTTATTTTTGAGATTTATCAACTCACACCGGGCCAAAAAATGAACTCTCATAGCGATTCATACGACGAGAATTATTGGTGTTAGTTGACGAACAACTTTTCTAAAGCCGATTTTCAAAGAAGGAATTTCTCAATTCGACTGTTTGTTACGCGATTATTCCGCCAGTTATTGATTCAGCGCACATCAAAAACCAAAACTTCTCATCGAAATAGTATCACTAAATAGTAGTAATAATATCACTTGTAATCACTACTAGAAATATATCGGAAATTATTTGTGTCACGTCTGTATTACTAAGAATTCGGAAAATAGTATTTTTTCTTTGAAAAAGTCAAACTGCGAGAAAATCAAATTTATTCCTTTTGGTTTTCTAACAAAGCCGTCGACGCTTCTAGAAGACTCCCAGTTGCACGTGGTTTTGCATGGTTTATCCTTGGACTTTTTTTATAGCGTCAAGCCCAAACTTAGTGATTTTATTAAGTTTTTATTCTAAAAACTTAAGGTTCGATTCCCGCGGCAGGGCAAATATTTACATGGTTTGTTAATATTGGATTCGGATCTGGATGTTTCTATGTATAAAATGTTAAATACATTAATCTATCTTAGAAATAGTTTTTAAGCTTTCGGGCGGCCGAAAAACTTTGTCACCAGATTTGGCCACTGACTCATAAGAACATACTTCCTTTTTTAAATAACCATTTAGTACCACCACCACCATCACCACCACCACCACCACCACCACCACCACCTTTTTTAGTTAACCATATTATGTGCAAGCTTAGCTCATTTTGATGCTAGATCAAAATAAGCACCGCACCGAATTGCCGAATAACAGCTTAATAATCTCCACATTTAACTTCAAGTAAATGTAGGGTATGCCATCAAAATTAAATCAATAGTGCATCACTCAGGTAACAAAAACACAAACAGAGCCCAACCTAGATAAATCAAAGTCACTTGCCATTCCAAGAAATGGTACAAATAATCGGTGCAGATCGATGTGGAACCAGGCCAGTGGGCCGGTCACTGACCTGGCTCGCTCAATGCACAATGCGTTGTGGATGGTTAGTTTTAAGCACCTTCTAACCAGACAGTATTACGGAAAACTAGTTGTGTTATGTTAACACTTAGCGATCCTCTTTTAATTTTTACTGACTTTACACGAGATCTTAAACTATACTTATAAACCTACCTCTTGAATCACTATATCTATTGATGAAAACTGCATTAAAATTCGTTGCGTAATTTAAAAGATCTGCGTAAACACAGCGGGACATACCGTGGAAGAGATTTTGTTTTATAATAAGTAAAATTAAAGATACAGCTCGCGAAACCTATTCCGCTGGGAAATAAAGGTTCTTGAATGGCGATGCAAACTGGAAAATGAAGTATAAGACCACATGATGAACCGATGACGATAAAGCGGTCGCAAGAAGTCGGTGGATGGTGAGGCTCAAGATAAGATGGGCACCACACTGAAGCTTTATGAACCCAGCCGAGTTTGTTGCCAGATTCTTTTAGGCTGGGGCGCGTGTAACTGGCGTAAATTCAATTAGTTTTAAGACGTTTCAAAATGATCCCTGTGATATTATTCACAGAACTATATTTGAGTAGAATGAGTGAGTGTATGTACCTCGCGTGCCGAAAAAACGGGCAAGTAAGGGCTGAGAACCTCTTTACTCGCCGCGAAACTCAGTCTGCTCCCAACCGGGGGCGGTGTGGTGGTGTGTCAGTGCCTAGAATCGGTTTGCCGCGTGCTTATCGATGCTTTTAAATCATTTATTTTTGCGCGGCTTATGTTTCCCATCACTATAATACATTTGTGTGTAAAATACATATACGCAAAATGTTACACGCTCGGTTTCCGTACAAATCGACGAACTCTTTCATTCTACTTAAATATAGTTCTGTGATATTAATGAACAAATATATTTTTTACCTTACTTACTTACTTTACTATAAATAATTAAGAATAGTAGGTGCAGAAGGACACCTGTCTACCCTTTTAGGATGTTAATAAAGTACAGCCAGAATGTTCAATAGTGTTTCCGGTAAGTAAACATTGGCTGCGTTGTTAGGGCGTGTTTACACGGTGCGCTTTGACCCTGTCTAATTGAGCCTTTGTTTTTGTTTGAAGGGAATCGGATTGTGGTGAAATCTGTTACATTTTTTTTTTTTTTGTTTCAAAATCCCCTCAATACTGATCTTGAAGCTTCAAAAGGGATTTTGATACTGAAACTCCCAAAATCCTCTTTAAAGGGGATTAACAAAGGAGATTTTGGATATTTTTATATTTATACTATACCCGCGTGGTTACACTAGCGTTATTTTTCATCTTTCTCATTATTTGAACCTTTCTTGGACTCCTACAAATATTTAAAACCAAAATGAGTCAAATTGGTCCAGCTAGTTTTGGCGAGACTCAAGAACAGCAAATCATTTTAATAAAAATATTAGCCGTTCCTGTCCCACTTTTGGGCATACGCTTTTCCCCTATTTCTTTCAGGTCTCTTAAACTCAAAAAATAACCACTTTGGTTATATTTTGATACAAACAGTTTTTTTGATTTTCCGTATAAGCATGCTTTGAACCAAATATGTTGAAAGTTTATTTCTTAACTTGGAAAGCACCGCAACGTTGTTCGCAGTGTTTTTTTATGCAAACAGTAGATTTCAGGCAATGATTTTATAATGGTTTTTGTTTTTATAGTGTTACCCATCACATTGAGGGACTATTATAGACTATAGTTGTTCCGGCTCTGAATGATTTTATGTATTGCAAATATATATTGCAAGCATGTTTTTTTTTCAATGTCAGCAAGTTACGAGATGGTCAAGTCGCCCGCCTGATGTTAAGCACCTCGCCTGGCCATAACAGATACAGTGCCACTCAAAGCCTATTTTTTGAAGTTCAGCGTGGTACTGCACATCACCCCGAGACATTGCTGTTAAGTCTCTTTTGCCCAATAATTTCACTTGCTACAGTGCCCTTCAAACCTAAACACAGTGCAGCTTGCACACTACTGCTTGTAGGTAGAATATCTGGCACTGCGGTGGTACCCAACAAGATAGACTCTTGCTGAAGAGTCCTACCACCTAGTAAACTATATCGACAAAAAAATGTTTAAGTATTCTATTACATTTCCATAATACAGCTCTGCTTATTTAGAGGCTAGATGACGCTGTGTAAAATTGTCCGCAAATATTTACTTAGAAATTAGGCTTGGCAATCGAATACACACCTCTCACACGTCATAGAGGTCGACATAACAATTACGTCTCTTCTATCTATCTATAAGTATCTTATGACACTAAAACCTTACAAACCTAATCGGCAATAGGACATTGGCAGGTCACGCGAAAGTCAGTCATGTGTGCACAGCCTAATGCACTATTTGCCAAACACTGGCGCTGGGCAATCGGGGGAATTAAGGCTTAAATTATTAGCACACGGCGGTTTCTAAACAAGTTTAGGTAATATGGCTAATGAGGTTTGTACAAGTGAGATGGCTAGATATAGTTATCTCAATCTAGATGTAGTAGAGTTTTGTGATAGAGCTCGTCCGGGTAAGAACTACCACCGTACCTAATTCTGCTGCGAAGCAGTAATGCTCGCATTACTGAATTCCGGTTCGAAGGGTATCGTTTCCGGTGAAATTGCACATGAGACTTTCCATCTAACGCCTCAGGATGATAACACGCAAGTGATATCTTGATTTTGCATGCGTACATAGGCTACGGTAAAAATCAAGAGTGTCATACGCTTGCTTGCAACATCAGAGATATAACTTGCGCGTTGCCACCTGAGAAGTAGATCTAAAGTCTCATGTGCCTGTAATTTCACCGGAAACCATACCCTTCGAACCGGAACACAGCAATGCGAACATTACTGCTTGACGGCAGGAATAGGTATGGTGGTGGTCCTTCCTCGCGAGCTCTATCACAAAGAACTCTACTACTTTTTAATAAGGTTTTGCAGTGTGAACGGAATCACAGGCAAAAACTCACTTCGCCTTATCATCATAATACCAGTTACAGATTCACGAGACACCATAAAATATCAACTATCAGTCTACCTTCTAATTTTTGGGTTGTGATTTTTAATGCATTGTGTTGCGATTAAAATGTGTGCCAGCAAAAACTATCCAATATGATTTCAATACTCAATATTCAATACTCAATTTATTTATTTCTCTCTTAGGGTTGGTACATTTACAGTTATTATATAATTAGGTTGTAGTATCACAATGAACCCTGTCAAAGGGTATGACAACATGGAGATAGGCCGAAGTTTGAATAAGTAGGAAGTAAGTAGATAAATTAAGAAGGTTGTTGGCATTAATTCTCAGTAGGTATTGTTATTTTTTTTTTTTTATTGAATTTATATATTTTTTTTTTATATTTTATGCATTTTAAAAGTAGGTTAGCAATAATTTGTGTAAATATTGATTTTTATATTGTAGGAAAGTTAAGTAAGTAGGTATGTTGGATTTCAAATTTATATTGTGTGTGTTGTCGATTCTGTTGTAGCATTTTCTAAACTTAGCTAACTAAAATTATCGCGGTCCTTTGTATTTTAATTAATTAGAAAAGGACGGCAACAATCTTAGTTAGTTTAGTTTATAAAATAATACAACAGAATCGACACCACATATATATATATACACTCGCGCTAAGTCTTCGATCAAAAATTTTGATCGAAGCGCTAAATAGTGAGCTATTCCAGCTGTGGGAAAGCAATGCAGGCAGACGACGGACAACATAACTATTTATTTTTTTCCTTTTCGAGGTATGGAATCCTAAAAATGTGTCTATTGAAGCGCAATCTACATAAATTCCTCGTAAAATATTTACGTTTACACATATGTAAACTAGCTGACTCCCCCGGCATTCGTTTCTACGTACTTTCGTTTTTTTTTTCTTTTTTAAGGCAGCAAGTGACAAGACCCGCCTGCTGTTAAGCACCACGCCTGACTATTACATATGCAGTGCCACCCAAAGCTTAAAGTTTTTAAGTGTTTGCGTGGCACTGCACTGCGCTTATAACCCCGAGACATTGTTTATAAGTCTCTTTCGCCCAGTAATTTTACTTACTACAGTGCCCTTCAACCCTGACGAACCTACTTTTTGCAACTGTTTGTGCGGCGGAGTTTATGGAGTGCAGTGCCTTCTAATGTTCCCACAGCTGGGACGGATTAGTGGATGGCAATTGTCTTCGATTTTTTAGCTCTTGGACATGCCGGTTTCCTCACGATGTTTTCCTTCACCGTATGAGAGTACATACTTTTTTTCTATTAGAAAAATCCATTGGATTCGAACCAACGACCTCAGGACCGGAAGGCGGAGTCACTTAGTGATGGCGACTCCGACCACCAGTGCTCTAGTTCATGGAGCATAATTTGCTCAGTCCATGGAGTAAAACACACAAACTTTCACATTAATAATATCAGTGTGAAGTGAATGTAAAAGATTTTCTCTATAAGATTAAATAGAAAAGTCTTTACTGAAATAAATTACAGATTTTATACCTTTTAGATCCCACGCAAAATGGTTTATAAACCTTTCGTTTCACGCTGATATTCTAACGGAGAAATTCTATAGAATTCGTATCGGCTTTCGACTAGGTTTTGCTCGTATTCCGGTTTTACAAACTAGAACGGTGTTCGCCTCGTGCCTCGGTTTTCATTTCCATTCCGAACGACTGGGTTTATCTAATCAAAGATGGTGGCTTTTGCTGTTGCATAAATGTTGACTCGTGTTCTGAAACGCTATTTCAATTTTATTTTTGCCTATGGGCGTTTTAACAATCACTTGCTTGCGTGGCATCCGCGTTATAGCGTGTTATGTTATGTAACTGCTCGTAAAAAAGTTACATCTAACAACAGTCAGTATAATTAGTATACATATAGTGTATATATATAACAGTATAAATAGTTCTGATTAGCATTAACGGTGATACCTAGGCGACCCTACCACCAGTTAAAATAACAATGTTACACTATTGTGCTGGCTAAAAAACTAAAAATTTTGTTGCGTCTTGTCAATTAAATAAAACACGAAGTTACTGTAACTTTCCTAATCTTTTTGATTTTGCACTATTACAATTTATGTTTCAAAAAAAAAGAAAACCTGTCCCAAGCACTATTAGGATCTACACTTCATACATCTAGTGTGGGCAATTACAAGAGTAACCAACATGTCACTAGGCGTTGTATCAAACTTCAATAGATGTTAAAACCCTAGTTTTTTTACCTATGCTACAGAATTCATGAGGCAACCTTCAACTTACGACCTCATTTCAGCCTCCTTACACCTGAAAAAGCTCTCAGTGGCGAGTCAAAGGCACTGCTTTCTAAAGGCAAGCCCGCTTCTAGACGTGTGCATGGGAATTGAGTGGCGGTAGAGCTAAGCTAAGTGCCATGTAGACAGGTGCTAATCATACCGGGAGATAAATCAATCAAGACCTGAAGAGATAAAGCAGTTATAATAATATTAGTTCGGCTCTTCCAAAACAAAATTTACTAAAATTAAGTTGATGAAAAAAATCCACTGTCAAAAGTTAGACTTGCTGTCGATTCGGACAAAATTTATTGGGACACCGTGTCCCAACTAACACTTTTGATTTTAATATTTTTTTTACTGTCGATTCGGATACAATTAAATAACTGCATTGTACAGTTAGACCTACCAAGGACCCAGCAAACCCCTTGTTTATCTCATTCATGACAACCACACTGATTTGTTTTTATTTAATACAAAATTATACGCAAACCCGGAATAAATATTGCTATTGCTATTAGCAATAAGGCCGCCCATTGTACCACCACAAATTTATTTAATTTTATTTTTAGTTTTAACTGTTTCTTTTCTTTGGTGTAACAATAAAGAGTTTTCTATCTTCTATCTATCTATCTAAATATGTGCAGAGCATGCCAAGTTTATTATATTATATAAGCCATGTCTATTGCCGATGTTTTCTAATATTTCATGCAACATGAGAATTATCTGAACCATAAACATAATCATCTTCATACATTTAACAAAATCAGATTATTTTAAGCTTTAATAGTTATTTTACTGCACAAGCTAAAACAGGGATAAGTGACTATTAGGTAAAAAAAGGAATAAACGAAAATCATTGATTGACTCATACACAAAAAAAGAATAGATCTTTGCCCAGCAGTCGAAATTAAAGAAAAACTATTTTGTTTGCCCGATACAATGTGTTTCTATAAATAAGCTACGTTTTGATCTTAAAATAGACGTATTTCAAAGTTTTTCGGACAGCCAACAAGACAAAATGAGTTTTGTTGGAAGTTGTTCACGATCATTTACACCCACGATTTCAGGTAAAGCATTGAAACGGTCCTTATCCTTTGTCAGAGAACTATTTATATAATTTTAAGGGAGTTTGTCCATCTAATAAGCACCATGTGACGGAGATGTGACGCAACTGACGAAGAATCATCTAACGTTTGCACTGACAATAGGCATGATGACAGGAACCAATAATCATTAAAATCACGTCTTCACCTTATGAAAAAGGATTCAAGGAATTCAAAAACCATATTTCTTTTTACATTAGATGCGAGAGTGATAATATTTTTAATAAAATAAAACTTTAAAATACAGCAATCCGCAATAAAAGGTTAATCAACGATCAGGAGCATCTAGGTTCTCTGATTGGTGGCAACAAAAATATTGCAGAATTTTGAACCTTATTGCTAAAATTTTATATTGAAAACTGACAAAATGACGTCACCGCTGTCACTTCGCGACTCAGTGCGTTTTAGCGTGAATTTTAAAATTCAAATTTCAATCGCATATTTTACTACTAAATCATACATTTCTGGAATAATAGGTTATTTTTTTTTTGCCTAAAGTCAATACTTCTGAATACAATAGAACAGTTTTTCAAAATCAGTCATCATGCCAATTATCAATCTACATGCTCGTAAATATAAATGAAATATAACAAACGAATATCGCTTAAAGTTGTCGAGATAAGACATCTGGCGTTTTTTAAATTAGCGAAGAATTGAAAACTTGGCTCTTAAATTTTATACTTTTTTTACTTACCTACTTATATTCTTGGCATGAGCAGCAGTTCAATTGGCACCACACTGAAGCTTTATGATGCAGAGGGATCATCAAAAAAAAGCTAGGAACCCAGCCGAGTTTGTTGCCAGATTCTTCTAGGCTGGGGCGCGTGGAACTGGCGTAAATTCACCTAGCTTTAAGACGTTTCAAAATGTTCCTTGTGATTTTATTGAATTATATCATTTTTGACTTTGACTTTGACATATTTACGCTAAAAGTTGGCGTTCGTAAGATTTAAACACAAACAGAAAAGGGGGTTTTGTTTTTCGTTCTGGTATACGGACCTAAAATTCTGATTAGATATTTGTTATTGCAGTTGTTATACTTTGAAGTTTTGTTTTAGGTGACTTTTGCTAATTTATTAAATAAAACTTATTAACTATTGTATTGACAAATGACACCTAACTGTACTTATATTGTTTGACAGCCTTCTACTTGATATATTTGAAATACACATTAGCTAACAGAGGTTTAAAGTACCATTATGAAATATATAAGACTTTTCACAAACATACTTTAAACCTCTGTTAGCTATGTATCTTAGAAATATATCATAAATGACAGTTTTTTTATGGATTAGGGCAGAAATTACTACATATCTACTTGCTTTTGCTAGTAAAAAACCAGAACTACAATATTTACAAACAAAGCCAATGAAATCTCGTTTATATTAATTTGAGGGATAAGGTTTTTGACACCAAATCCCTGATTCTGAGGACAGACGGACAGACGATTTAGGGATAAGCTTGTTTTTATTTAGTCTATCCTGAGTAGATGAAGATTAGACGGATAAGTCGGGAATCGTTGTTGGCGAAAACATGAGATCTAGAATACCTACAAAAATCATAAAGTAATGGTCTTTTTTTACCACTTTGATAGCAAACCACCCATTTTTTTTTTAATCATAGATAAGTGCACTTTTATTGAATAGGATCTCACCTGGTGGAAGCAATTTATTAATTTGAAATAATTTTGGCCATTATCTGGCCACACAGCCTGTAATTCAGATTAATTTTAACAAAACGGAGTGTTTTGAGCTTAACCCAACCCCGACATCCCGACAATGCCCAGAATCCTTTACAAAAAAGTGCTGTGAGCTGATTTTGAAAATTCCGGCACAAATAAATAAATAAATAATGCTGAACAATCCACACAGCATCATCTAGCCCCAAGGTAAGCTGCTGTTAAACAGAGCTGTGTTATAGGTACTAGATGACGGATAGTATACTTAATACAATACAAATACATAGATAGATATTTTTTATTATATATAGAAAAATACCCAGAACACCCGGAACAAATATTTGTAGATCGTACAAACATTTGACCCGAGGCGGGAATCGAACCCGCAACCTCCGCGTCGCAGGCGGACCTGCGCACGCTGCGCCACATCGGTCGTCAATTTTAGGTCGACAATTTTTGACTAAACCCAGCAAAAAGATCTCGCGAACACCAACATTCATCCAGAAATACAGCACTCTTATCCCCCAAAGTAACTTTACAGACACACAACAGTAACAGCCCTCTTTTTAGCCTTTCTAAAAATAAATTAAAACAAAATCTAGGTACGAGAGTGTTTCATTTGTTTCGTATTCTAAAAGAGTCCTTTCGTTTTCCTTACTAACTGCTCGCAAAGTTAACTGAAATGAACGAGTGATGACAAAATAAAACATTTTCAAGTTCAGCGCTCCATTGGACTCTTTTCAACTAAAATAATTGAGTTACCTTTAAACAAGGCACACAAATCAACCTGAAGGAAAAGTACCCTTAACTGTACACAGTTCTTGCCTGCAATAATAATCCCTCCTACCATAACTTAAAGTCGCGTATTCTAGCGAAAAATCCTGCAAAAGATAGACACTTTTCAATTAAGTCTTGAAAACGTTTAAGTTTACAGAGCGGAAGGAGTAAGTACAGTCAAAGTCAAAAGAGTTTTATTTAATAAAATCACGAGATCACTTTGAAAGTCAGAAACATAATTTAAATCGAAACTTTCAATAGTTTATTGCCTATTTCTGATCTGGCCATATCAGTGTGGGTTTGATAACCTTTTCAGGAAAATGAGGTAATTTATAACGCGGTTTAGTTTGTAATCAAAACTTTTCCTAATTAATGTTTAGTTGGGTTACGGCATTGCCCTACGTAAAAATAACTTAATAGATAGTGCTATATCTGTCTATCTATCTTGTATATCAATCTTTTTACTATTATTGTATTTTTAATTTTACCATCTTACATTTATAACAGTTTTACAATAAAAATATTCGTATTCTAATCTTCTATCATGTAGGAATAACATTTCATTGATTTCATTTTGTGTTTTTTATTACTTAGCTGGGTTCGACTAACATCTGGATTAACTATTCTGAATAATAAGAAATGTGAAATACAAGTAAACTGTCAGTTTACTCACGAATAACTAAATTTTATTCGGTTAGAATAGTTCGGTTAGAATAGTGCCTATTCGCGTTTGGTCGAATCCAACCTAAGTATATTATTTATCTCACCATGGTTTGAGTGTAAACCAGGGTATGATGATAAAAAAAACAGCCGCATAAACATAATCGCGAAACTAATTAAAACTAGTTAGGTTTACTTACTTTTCAGAACTCACAAACCGAAAAAACTTCAGCAATTTTCGTTTAAACAAATATAGATGTAATCTCGTCGCGCGATACCCATTACACGCCCTTTGAGCATCGCGGTATCATCAAACATAACTTTCCGCACATTTGGGCCAAAGTTGTAAAAACACGTTTATTTTTATGTTGGGCTAATAAAGCAAATGACTAGAACCATGATGATTGTATGAATATTTCTAGGCGAGGTGGGTCAGTGCTTGGTTGAGAAGGGAAAGGTCGTGGTCTTGATTCTCACGCAGGATAGTGTTTTGCAAATTACTGGAGGTTTTTTACTAATTTTAATAATCTAAGTTGTATAATTTAGTAATAAGTTCTATAAAGTTGCAACTGTAGTTCAGTTCTTATAGACCGGAGGCGCAAATCAAACAAAACACTCAATCGCTCGTTGCCTATAAGTGAAACGTAACCGCAAGTATACAAAAACATAAAAAAAACAAATGCAAAGCAGCCGTTCAGCTTCGATTTGTTTGAAATTTTAGTGAAGTTGCCATTTTAATCTAGATATTATTTATTTATTTATTTATATATGGCACCATTAAAAGTACAATAACACAAGTCTAGAGTTCTTACCCCTAATGTTTGACTGGTGTTAATGAAATATGAAAGAGCTAAATTGAGTTTTAAGAAGACTATACAAATAACAAACACCACACGTGACATTAATGACTTGTAAAACTGCCACTAAAAACAGTTTACTACTATTTATGAAATAACGCGGCAAAACCAATTAGCAAAATGCAGTTTGTCGCGAGTGTTCGAGGTCAATGACCGGGAACAGCTGACAGCAGATGCTTGAAGCTTTTTCTCAGGCGCTTTCCTGAACACTTTATTATTTGTTTTTACGTGGATAGAGCATTTTTTTTAAAGATGTAAGCTGGTTCAATAATATCTAGTTAATTGACAGTTTTGCTATGTTTACATTTTTTCACTTGTGAGCACGGGTTGTATAGTAAAATTCGTCTTCAGATATTAAGGTCGTGGGGTTGAACCCGGTACACCAATACATTTTTTGCATTGGAATCATTATTACTAGACGACAAGTGCTTTTGAAAGACCAGCGCTAAAGTAGCTACTGCATGCTGCTTTAGCAAATGCTGAATGGCGACCATTTTCAAAGACTTATGATCTACATGTACTCGTATATGCTTAACTGCTTAGATATACCTTTTAATATTATTACCACCTACTATGTATCAACTGTCTCGAAAACGAGATTTATTTACAGAACTATATAAAATTTAGGTACTTACCTATGTACATTAGACGTAATAAATATCACATAAATATGAAACAGCTGAGCCATGTAAAGCGATAGCTCAACTGATCCAAATCACTACCTACGAGACGGAAGCGTTCCCAACATGCTGGCAGCATTGCCACATATTTAATGGCAAAACCAAATACTTACTAAAATATAAATTTAAGTAGGTACTTCAAGATTGTTTGTTGTTTAATAATTTATCAACTCAGATTTGTTTTAAATCGAACTATTTATAGCCAAACACTCAGGTGAACTTAAAGTTGCAACATAAAAATGTTTGGAGCAATATTTACTAACTATTAAAAATATCGGTTTATTCACCTGGACCCACGCAGCTTAGTTTGACGTATATTCATTTAAATCTTTAAATGTTTAGATTGTTAGGTATTTTTGTGTAGCACCATTTTCTGTTTTTTAAATAAACTTTTTAATATTTCGATCAAACGATGAAGGAAATGGTTGACGAGAATTGTATTATTATGAGAAGTGAGGAGCTTGCAACTTGTCGTCTGTTGGATTACTAAGTATTGTGCAAAATGGGCATGTGCCAATTATAATATTTGGACGCGCCTCTGACTACCTCTTTCTCATAATGGTTTATTCCCAACTGTCACCCAGCTGTGGCCGACTAGATTGGCAGATTGTACAAAAAAGTTCGATCTGTTACTCTTTTTGAAATTGGGTGTCAGATCGAACTTTTTTTGCTATTCCCGTCTGTCACACAGCTCTGCCCGCCTAGGGTGCCTCAAGGTTCCTTTTAATATTTATTTTTATATTGGGATTACAGTCGTAAGCTTTGGTACACTGGATCATAGACGAAGATGCAAAGATATAATTCCGCAACTTAAGTTGTTTATAAGCCTTTCGCAAACATTATGTTAACTATCAATGTATGATGTATATTTAGGTGTGAATATAAAACCTAGTCCTAGTTTTCAAGTACTGGGTCGTCCTCAATTCGTTTCGAGAAATTGGGCGCGCACAAAGTAAATAGACTAGCTTATTCACAATCTATCCAAATTCTTTTCAAGCTTGCGATTTGCAACCGGGTGACCCGGAAAGCCGTGGGTTGAATGGAAAGCGTGAATCACTCCTCAGACAACCCTTTGCCTAAGTTTGAGGCCACATGCTACGTACCTCCATATCTAACTTAGAAACCGTGCTAGGGGCCCAACCATGAACTCATGAAAAACAGCAATCGTCATCATGACAGCCTTCTAAGCCTTATCATGTTCCCACTGCTGAGACACTAGTCAACTCTCAAGCGAGAGTGATTGACCACACAGGCACATTCTAAATATTAGTTCTCGGAGATGCCGGTTTCCTCACGATGTTTTCCCTCACCGTTCAAACTGCACTCGCGTCATAATTTCGTCAAAAATGCATCAGGAGTGTAGACAGATAAATTTATACACAACAAAAAAGAAAGACCTAGCGAAAGTCACTCCTCCTCAAAGTGTGCTCCAACTTTACTTGGAATCCATAACAATAGCAAGAGTCATGCCAAAAAAGCGATAGGAACCCAGCCGGTGTTGTTGCCAGTTCTTTTACGGCATGGGCGCGTTGGAACTGGTGTAAATTTTCCTAGCTTGTAAGACGTTTCAAAGTGATCCTTGTGATTCTACTGAATAAATAATTTTTGATTTTGATTTTGATTTTGATTTCACATAGTCTCTCTTTGTTAATGCGGAGATAATGTGACTGTAGGTGTTGATTATATACATTCCATTTGGTTTCTTATGTCATCATTATTAAACAAGATGAGTAAAACAATATGGTTTATGAAAACATGCACGGTAAGTACCTGGGCGGTCACCGTAGTAATCTTGAACTTGAAAACGTGTATTTTTAATGTTATTACTTAACACACATGTTTTTAAATTTCGTACATAATGATTACTTAACATCGTTAAAATTAAGTTGAAATTAAAATACGTTTCGTGCTAATAGTACCTATGACATAACAAAAACCAACATCAAACAAAAATGATTCCATTCAAGATTACCGCCCACGGTTTTGAAAAAAAGCCTACAAAACAACAGCACTTTATTTTCTGTTAGGAGTTTTGCAAAGGTCAAAACTGTAATTAGGAATCATTTCAGTCAGTCCTGAAGATAAATTATCATCCTACAACTGTTAAGGGGCAGATTACGCTAAAGACTAACACATTTTTTTAAATCCTGCTGACTGTATTGAACTTAAAACAATAGTATTTATAATCAGAGAGAAAAGCTTCTGATATTAGATGAAAAATTATGATAAAACACGCGTCTATAAGTTACAAATTATTTCCGTGATGCAAGGAATTTCTTTGCGATATTCTATAAACATGTTTTTTGAATATTAAGAATTTATGTCATAGTGCCACTTTAAAAAAAAACGACTATTAAAATTAACTACTTTTTAGGTAAATTATTACGAATTGTCATCCATTGCCACGTATCTAATCAAGGCTGATGGCAACACGTAGTACTTATTAGTTCCATGTTGGCAACACACTCTATGCTTTTGGTTTCTCCGGATTATATTTTGTGTTGTTTTTTCCTGTTAGCTTCATTTGAAGTTATCATTCTTAAATGTCGTGGTCCAGAGGTTTTATGAGGCGAAAATAAAAATGTTTTCCTCACTACACTGACTCGTAAAACATTCGTGCGTTTTATTTTTTGTTACGAACAATGATTCTTCTAAAGTGAGTTTATAAGAGTGAGTGGCGATTCTGGTTCGTCGTGGACGACTGGCTACGACTTTTAATAGTCCCCGGACAGACAGTATAAAGTAGTACTGTATTTATGTTTATTATACACAGTTTAAGCTTTTGCAGTCGTCAACGTTTTCACTTTTATTTTGTACATGTGCTGCGTGTTTCAGACATATTTTTCTTTATTCAAAATACTTGCAAGCTTTAAAAGGTAAGATATGAATTTATGAGGTGTGCAATAAAGTATTTTCTATATACTGCCCTTTGTTTATATAATAGAAATCTTTGATTCTGCCTATCTATTCATCTAAATGCTACAGATTACGAAATGATGAATGCGCTAAATGTTCCTTAACCTAGTCATTTTGTATAGTTTTTTACGTCAACGTCTGCGTAAATGTTATACGTCTGACGACGCGTTAATTATAATATACGTCTTTGCAATTATGGAAAATTTCTCAGATTAAAGAAAATGAACATGCGTAAAATAAAGGAATTAAAGTAAACTTAATTGATGAATGTTTCATAAAACATTAAGCGCCCTTCAAAATAAGGGCCGTGTTACTGTCAACAAATCCAGCTTAACGGCCAGGTGTGGTAATTACCTAGTTTACTGCGCCGTTACCGTATAACATAAGGTTGAAAACCCCGTTACTGTTAGCTTAATATTCCTCAGTGACACACTGCAAGGCACCTGTGTAATTGCTGTCAAGTGCTCACAGAATAATTACAAATAGAACTAAATTATCCATAACATTTTTATACTAGTAATACGACTAAAAAAAGACGTTACGGTTTATGACGCTTGTTAGCTACAGAGACTTATTTATACAATTTTTTTTCTAAAGAAAATATTTTATTTATTTTTCACCAATAATCCAATTCAAAAATCTATATCAAATCATTCTACTGTCAATTCACTTCTTTTTCTTTTTACTTTCATTCTAAAGAGGTCCGTCCTCTACAAAGCTCATAGGAACGAATTGTCCTGAACTGTTTTATTTAAAAAAAAAGCAATTTTGCTGTCTCTCCTGCATAATCTGAAAATTATTAGTCGTAATTCACTTATTAATAAGAGAACCGTCATCAGGTAACTTTTAGTGCTTTCGTTGGCATAAAAATCACAATGATTCACTTTTTTCGAACAGACTTCACTCATGTGAAACAACGTTATATTTTCAGCGCAGCTCAATCAGTTCAATTTTTTTTTTTTTTTTTTTTTATACAACTAAAGTGGCAACCAAGCGTGCGGCCCACAAGATGGTAAGCGGTTACCGCAGCCTATGGACGCTTGCAATACCAGAGGTATCACTCGCGGGTTGCCACCTTGAGGCTAAGATCGAAAGCCTCATGTGCCAGTAATTTCACCGGAAACCATACCCTTCACACCGGAACACAGCAATGCGAGCATTACTGCTTGGCGGCAGAAATAGGTATGGTGGTAGTTCTTCCCCGGACGAGCTCTATCACAAAGAACTCTACTACTCTTAGATTAGTAGATTAGATTTATTTGATACAATATTAATTATTGTAAGATTTTTTTTAATTGGTAGAGCGATAATAGTGATAGAATGTCTATCGCTGTCGAACTTTTACACCTACACACATAGGACGGGTCGGCGCGGGTCGGGCGCGGGTCTATTTCATTTGATTTGTTTCGACGACATGGATGACAACGCGCCCGAACCGCACACGCGCTCTTTTTTTAAACTACAAACATACCGCCCACCTAAGCAGTATGCGGATGGTAAGCGGTTACCGTAGCCTATGTACGCTTGCAACATCGGAGATGTAGCTAACGCGTTCCACCCTGAGACGTAGATCTAAAGTCTCGTCTGTATTTTTTTGTAATTTCACCGGAACCGTTTCTCGTATCGCTATTATTTCCAATTTGGTTAATATTAGATTACAGTAAATAAAATAAAACACCAGCAAGACAAAGTTACTTCTAGTGTCAAAAAACCTGCGTAATCCTTAACGGTACACCAGAGCTTTCGCTCGAAACCAAAACAAAATCTTGACGATTCCTTAATACTTCAATTTCGTCGAACTTTGCTCTGGACTTACGCTGAGCCGTTTAAAATTAAATTCGCTTGAGTGGTCAACGACCGCGTATTTATACCGGCAGGATGCAATAAAAGAAATATAAAACACTTGTTTATCTTAAAAAAAACACACGTTGACTTGAGAACTTCCTGCGCTTTTTGTCGGTTAAAAAATACAACAAAAATTAAATATACTAGTTGTTTACCACGACTTTGTTCCGTCAAACATGGAAACCGTATATTCTCCGGGATTAAAGTAGCCGATGTGCTATTTCAGACTATGATCTATTACTGTGCTAAATTTCATCCAGATCCGTTCAGCCGCTAACCATGAAACCTGTTAGTTATTATCTAAAGCAGACACTGCAAGCACTGATTAACAGTCGATCCCGGTTTTTTCGTAGATGTTAGACGATGACGGCGGTCCTTTAATCCTATTAACTCCGTCACCAGTAAGCCACTGACTCATTACCACTAACTGAATACCTACTCAAATGCTAATGAATAAGATAAGATAAAGATTTATTTTCTCTTAATACAGGTTACAATTTATAAAACAACATGGAAGTAGTAGAGGTACCTTATTACAGAAGAATAATGAATCCTATTAACAGAACACAAAAATAGTTTTCAAATAATATTTACGTTATGCCATCTAAAGGCTGTTACACGATCTAAATCTAATTAAACAGAATGACTCAGAATACCACAGATTGATAACTGGTCACCAACCTACCCTTATTTAGGGGTGACTTTAGCGAGTAATGACGCACAAATGCTTGATTAGAAATGACCAACTTTACTGGCAAAGTGAGACTGACCTAATGCTCAGAGGTCGGATAACCTTTAGTTAGAGTTTACCAACGCATTAACCATTCAAGGGCTGTTAATTCATTTGTACAATCACACTATTATTATAAATGCGAACGTTTGGATGTTTGGATGTTAGAATGTTTGGATGTTTGGATGTTTGGATGTTAGAATGTTGGGATGTTAGAATGTTTGGATGTTTGGATGTTTGGATGTTAGAATGTTGGGATGTTAGAATGTTTGGATGTTTGGATTTTAGAATGTTTGGATGTTTGGATGTTTGGATGTTAGAATGTTGGGATGTTAGAATGTTTGGATGTTTGGATGTTTGGATGTTTGGATGTTAGAATGTTTGGATGTTTGGATGTTAGAATGTTGGGATGTTAGAATGTTTGGATGTTTGGATGTTTGGATGTTAGAATGTCGGGATGTTAGAATGTTTGGATGTTTGGATGTTTGGATGTTAGAATGTTGGGATGTTAGAATGTTTGGATGTTTGGATGTTTGGATGTTAGAATGTTTGGATGTTTGGATGTTTGGATGTTTGGATGTTTGGATGTTTGGATGTTAGAATGTTTGGATGTTTGGATGTTTGGATGTTAGAGTGTTGGGATGTTAGAATGTTTGGATGTTTGGATGTTTGGATGTTTGGATGTTAGAATGTTTGGATGTTAGAATGTTGGGGTGTTAGAATATTTGGATGTTTGTATGTTTGGATGTTAGAATGTTGGGATGTTAGAATGTTTGGATGTTTGGATGTTTGGATGTTTGGATGTTTGGATGTTAGAATGTTTGGATGTTTGGATGTTTAGTAGGTACTCTATAACTCGAAAACCACTGAACCGATTTGGCTGTTTAAAACATAGATAGATAATGACCGGGAATAGGACATAGGCTATTTTTTATCCCGGAAAAAGTACGGTTCACGAGTTCCACGCAAACGAAGTCGCGGGCAACAACTAGTCCAGAATAATCCTTCTAATATTATAATAGCGAAAATCTGTGCGTGTTTGTTAGCACGTATCTCCGTGACGACTTAACCGGTTTTTGTGAAATTTAGAATATAGATGGCTTAATTCCTGGAATACCACATAGGCTAATTTTTATCCCGGAAAAATTGTGTGGGGTTACGACGGTCAAGCACAAACATTTTGGCAGTAAATAAATATAAAACTTTTACAACACCAATGAATGAGTCTCGTTTTGCACTCAATTACAGTTCTAAAAACTAGAATTATAAAATAAATTATCTAATCTAAAAATTTAATCAAAAGCATTTATTTGAACCCTACCTAACCCACTTCATTCGCAGGAAATCGTCACCGGGTTACATAAACCCCATTACAATAGGAGATAAGTTCAACCCACCCTATAAAGCTGATTAGGGTCAAAATAACAGTTTAGACCCAACTGTTGCCGGCGATTCAAACTACGTAAATGTAACGTTTGTATAGTCAACCAATTAATTTGTAGGCTACTGTAGGACTTTTTTGATGTACTTAATTCTGTCAATCTTTGATTATTTTCTATTATTTTATTTTTATTTGTAAATAAATAAATAAATAAATAAATAATGCTGGACAATCCACACAGCATCATCTAGCCCAAGGTAAGCTGCTGTTAAACAGAGCTGTATTATGGGTACTAGATGACTGATATATATTTAATACAATACAATACATAGATAGATATTTTTTATTATACATAGAAAACACCCGGAACAAATATTTGCAGATCCAACAAACATTTGTCCCAAGGCGGGAATCGAACCCGCAACCTCTGCGTCGCAGGCGGACCTTCGCCCATAGCGCCACATTGGTCGCCAAAAGCGTATACAATTTTATATACTATCTGAGAAAACAGGAAGCCAATAATATGTTTTCACGTTTAGAATACTCATAGCGAAAAAACTACTGCCAAGGTGTGGAATACTCTGCCGTCTTCTGTTTTTCCTGAAAACTCAAGGCTAGAGTGAACAGGTATCTTATAGACCTTCGTGCTCCACCGTCGGCCACCTCATTGCTTACCACCAGGCGGATCGTGGCCAAACGAAGGTCTATACACGACAACATTCTTTCTTTCTTTCTTTCTTTCTATCAATGATAATTTATATCAGTTAAATGTTGAAAAACGTAGGGTTTTTTTCTTTTTTCAATTATGGCATCTGTAAATTTGATTGTTCACTATTTTATCATTTACTGTGACGCATTATACTGAACTATAAAATGTTATGTATTTTGACCTTTATAACTAGGATTGCCTTGGTACTTGGATTGATTGTAGGTGGTGTTTATTTAGTGAACGTGCGAACTAATTTGGGTCACTGAACCCAATAAGAGAGTTTATTTTTTCTATCGTAAAAGCCTGATAATTAGGTACTAATTGCTTACAATAAAAACTACTTAGATGATACTTAGCTTACGCGTTTCGCATTTTAAACAATTATTTCCCAGTAAGAGTAGTAGAGTTCTTTGTGATAGAACTCGTCCGGGGAAGGACTACCACCATACCTATTTCTGCCGCCAAGCAGTAATGCTCCCATTGCTGTGTTCCGGTTCGAAGGGTATGGTTTCCGGTGAAGTTACAGGCACATGAGACTTACCATCTAAGGTCTTAGGGTAGTAACACGCAAGTGATATCTATGATGTTGCGTACATAGGCTACGGTAACCGCTGACCATCAAGTGGGCCGTACGCTTGGTTACCACTTTAGTAGTATTAAAAAAAAAAAAAAAAAAGTAAATGACTTCTCAGGTTATTTTGTCATTATAGTGTTTATCATCACTACTATAGAGTAAGAGTTTCATAGGAAAGTAGAAAAAAAATGAATTACGTCTTGAGGAAACATAATAATTATAGACGCATTTGAATAATAATGATACTCCTTATTCAATTTAATAATCATGTTTTTTTATTATGTAACAATCCATTTAGATGTATAAAAGTTTAACCTTAACAAAACGTATTGTTTTAATTACTTCCATATTGTCACGAGTACGTTGTGTGAGCGTATTTACAACGCTGTTACAAGGTTATAGCATACAAGCTTGTAATGAGACGGCAAGAACTTTAACGAATCTGATAAGCCTTCGTAAAAAAAGAACCTATACGAGTATATTTAAATAACATTCTAATTAATGTTAAAAATTTTATTTTTAAAAGTAAGAGCTCTCTTAAAATATTTTTTAGTTTAATAATCTTATTCGTTAAATAAAATGTCAACTTCTGGACATAAGCCTTCCCCAATGCCTTCCCCATCACAGCGGTAATGTTGAGTCCTCACCGTCCACCAACATCATGTGACGTCAAAATTGTATAAGAAAATGCCGGAACTGTAACTGCAAAGTGATAGCAATTCTTGGTCAAAACAAAAGAATAGTCGTAAATAAAGCAGGCCTAAACTTATGTGAACCATTATTTCTAATGTATCAACTCTTTCTGCCAATAATCTTTTACGAGCATAAAGATAATCCAAGCAAATGATGTCCAGTTTCATCAAAACAACGAGTATCTTTCTCAATCTCAACACTTATCCCACCCAAAAATATGGGAACCAATTTTCATCTTGATATCTCTCAATTCCCATTCTTTTCACAATTCAGACAATAGGTATAAGTACATAAAATATGCAAATCTAGCCAAACGCGATTCGGTTACGCTTGCCCTTTCAAAATATTCAAAAGGAGATGACGCATAATCCAAGATTTACTTTACTGTTCATAAGAAGACATTTTTTAAAATAAATTCTAGCAAAAATTTCAATTCCTTTACTCTGGGAACTAATAGAGTTGTAGAATCTTTATTATGTTTTGTAAGAAGATTTTACAGACATGTATGGATATTAAAGTGAATAGGTTATATTGTTTGCATGTATTGTTACTTTTTCTTGCTTGCAGAGATTTTTGTAAGAATCGACCGTCATTTTCATAGTAGACATAGTGATTACTAGAGAGAAAAAACCCTACGGTGCAAAAAATCTATTAAACAATGCTTAAAATAAGCTTTGCAAGCACAGCAAACAGATGATGGAAAAAAAATTTTTTTTAATAATATTTTTTTAATAATGCTGGACAATCCACACAGCATCATCTAGCCCCAAGATAAGCTACTGTTAAACAGAGCTGTGTTATGGTACTAGATGACTGATATATACTTAATACAATACAATACATAGATAGATATTTTTTATTATATATAGAGAATACCCAGAACACACGGAACAAATATTTGTAGATCGTACAAACATTTGACCCGAGGCGGGAATCGAACCCGCAACCTCCGCGTCGCAGGCGGACCTGCGCCCGCTGCGCCACATTGGTCGTCAATTAAACTTTGGAAAAAGACAAGGAAGAATAGATGAATCTTCAGGAGGCCCAAAGAATATATTTTATAACCATGAACAATAGCCAATTTAATTTTAAAACTTAGTGTTTTGTAGGTAAAAGAAAATAATAGTTTTTGTGGCGTGTGATGCGTGTTTAATGACATTTTTGGTCAGACATGTATTTAGAAAATTCCTGTTTTTTATGAAACCATAGCTCTTAGAGCATCGATCAATATGCATTTTGTTTAAAAATACCATGTATATATACAATATAAAATACCAATTTGTTTGTGCTAAAATTACCGTGTACTTGAAAATCTCAAGAGTAGTAGAGTTCTCTGTGATAGAGCTCGTCCGGGGAAGGACTACCACCATACCTATTTCTGCCGCCAAGCAGTAATGCTCGCATTGCTGTGTTCCGGTGTGAAGGGTATGGTTTCCGGTGAAATTACTGGCACATGAGGCTTTCGATCTTAGCCTCAAGTTGGCAACCCGCGAGTGATACCTCTGGTATTGCAAGCGTCCATAGGCTGCGGTAACCGCTTACCATCTTGTGGGCCGTACGCTTGGTTGCCAATTCAGTTGTATAAAAAAAAAAAAAATTAATTTTGAACGTATTAACCTTCTGAATTTACCATAGTTACTCGTAGCTAGATTATTAATCAAAGAAAAAATATGAATACAAGTACTTAACAAACCATAATTACGACTCTTTTTTTTTTATACAACTGAAGTGGGAACCAAGCGTACGGCCCACAAGATGGTAAGCGGTTACCGCAGCCTATGGACGCTTGCAATACCAGAAGTATCACTCACGGGTTGCCACCCTGAGACGTAGATGGTAAGTCTCATGTGCCTGTAATTTCACCGGAAACCATACCCTTCGGACCGGAACACAGCAATGCAAACATTACTGCTTTGCGGCAGAAATAGGTATGGTGGTAGTCCTTCCCCGGACGAGCTCTATCACAAAGAACTCTACTACTCTTTCTCAAAGAGGAGACATCTTTTGCTTCAATTACGTATAATTACAATTCAATGATTTTTGACAAATTAAAGCAAAATGTAGGTTTCTAGACAAAAATCATCCAGTCTATTGAGATAGAGAAAATGCTTAAAACATAACGCCCCAGTGACTTTAGACATCCCTCAAGGCCTATTTCAATAGTGCTACTGACAGCTCAATCTTGTCATCCAATTAGGTACTTAACTCTACTTACCAATTTCTTTTAGCAGGTACAATAGGCAAGTATTACTTTTTATTTATTTTTTATACCACTAAAGTGGCAACCAAGCGTACGGCCCACTTGATAATCAGCGGTTACCGTAGCCTATGTACGCATGCAACATCATAGATATCACTTGCGTGTTACCACCCTGAGACGTTAGATGGAAAGTCCCATGTGTCTGTAATTTTACCGGAAACCATACCCTTCGAACCGGAACACAGCAATGCGAGCATTGCTGCTTAGCGGCAGAAATAGGTATGGTGGTAGTCCTTCCCTGTAAATTGAATGTATGGAACCCATTCAAAAGAACATGTATGACTACTACACTATTCAATGTGGCAAACATCGTGTATATCCGACTACAATGATGTCAATGAAAAAATTATCACCTAGCTATAAAACGTTTTAAAAAGATCCTTGAGATATGATTGATTAAAGAGATTTTTGACTTTGACTTTGAATGGGCATCACGGCCAAAGAATCATCAAGAAAAAGACAAACGCGAGCTATATTACTAGAAAGCACATCACAAAATTACATCAATTTAAAGTGTTCGTATACGTGATGTCATTGTAATTGATATTTCTTTTAGGTTACCCTGAAAACCTTCAAAAGTTTTTAGTACATTAATTTTCAGACAAACGTTTCATGGCTTATCTCAATAAATCAAAGCCTTTATCTTTTAATTTCTTACTTCAACTCACCCTTCCTGAGTTTTTCTCTGGTTATCTTTGTCAAGGTTAATCTCTTCTTCAAAAATCATGCATTTAACTTAGGAAAATTACTTCCTAGTGAATTTCGTAAATCTGCTAAAATATATGAGGTTTTTTAAAGAACTATATTGAAAGAGTAGTAGAGTTCTTTGTGATAGAGATCATCCGGGGAAGGACTACCACCATACTTATTTCTGCCGCCAAGCAGTAATGCTCGCATTGCTGTGTTCCGGTGTGAAGGGTATGGTTTCCGGTGAAATTACTGGCACATGAGGCTTTCAATCTTAGTCTCAAGGTGGCAACCCGCGAGTGATACCTCTGGTATTGCAAGCGTCCATAGGCTGCGGTAACCGCTTACCATCTTGTGGGCCGTACGCTTGGTTGCCACTTCAGTTGTATAAAAAAAAAAAAAAAAAACTGAGTTTGGGGTTTAGAAGGAAGTAGATTGTGGCATTATATAAAACAATGTAAGGTGGGACTCTTCTGATAGAGTCCTTCTTAGTGCCACCGCAGTATACTCTGCCTCCAAGCAATATTGTGCAAACATTACTGTGCATAAGATTAAAAGGCACCGCGTCAATCCAAGCAATATTGTGCAAACATTACTGTGCATAAGATTAAAAGGCACCGCGTCAATCCAAGCAATATTGTGCAAACATTACTGTGCATAAGATTAAAAGGCACCGCGTCAATCCAAGCAATATTGTGCAAACATTACTGTGCATAAGATTAAAAGGCACCGCGTCAATCCAAGCAATATTGTGCAAACATTACTGTGCATAAGATTAAAAGGCACCTCATCAAGTTAAATTACATTTCCTGTGATTTCAGGGTAGTGAGTGCGGTGCACTGACACGTAGAACTTTGAAATAAAGCTATAAATACTCTACAACTGTTGTTTATGCGCAGCACTCAATATCAGGCAAACGAATTGATTGTCTCGGCACTAGTGGTATAATAAATAATGCTGGACAATCCACACAGCATCGTCTAGCCCCAAGCTGAGCTTGTGCTATGTGGGTACTAGATGACTGTTATACTTATTACAATACAATAAATGTCATAATAGATAATTCTTTTTTATTACACATATAAAATACCCAGAACACCCGGAACTGGGCTGGGTTCCTAGCTTTTTTTGATGTGGCCTCTTTATCAAAAACTTCAGTGTAGTGCACATCGAACTTTTTTTTCTGATTAATAAATTATCTTTATCTTTATCTTAAAAAAAAACTAGGTGAGGCTCATGCCAAGAAAATAAGTAGCTATATAAAAAATGGAAAAAAGGAGCTTACTTTTTTAGCAATAGATCCACGCTACGCTTGATGAGTACACATTATTAGGTAATTCTATACATTTTATAGCTAAAACATCCGTGTGAAACCAGGGCGGGTTGCTAGTATTAAGTTTGAATTTGCCTCAACGATTTGCTAGTTCGTTCGTTCGTTGTATGAGTCAGTGGCCAACTCTGGTGACAGAGTTTCTAGGCCGCCCGAAGGCCTCTGTCATGGCCTAACAACTTTGAAAAAGCCAATTGCCTAACAATTTGCTAGTTAAATGCGAGTTTTTACTTTAACTTCCGGTGTAATTTTAAACTTTCTACATCATTATAACTTCTAAGTAGGTATCCAAAAGAAAAAAAAAAAAGGTATATAATAAAATAATAATTATATATAAAAAAAAAAAAAAAAAAACCCTACCTGCATCTCAATTTTGATCTTACCTGACTTGTCGTCATCCCCCTCCCCCCTCAATTCCATACGACCAGACGCAGATTGTGCTGATCGCTCAAATTATCAGATTAAACAGTGATTAAGTTTACAATATGTTAGCCTGAAAATGTCTCCGACCTTCATGTCGGAGGAACAAACGGCGGAACAAACAAAAAAAAAAAAAAAGTAGGTATCCAAAACACTTTTATCTCATTCGAAATCCCTGGGGGCCACACCACAGACTAAATAGTTTAGTTCTAAAAGTAGTGACACGAAGTGCTACTTATTATAGGAGCTCTGTCTGGGGTACTGACCGATTATGATCCATTAGTGTGTACCTTCTCTGATTTTCTAGTTCTAAACTATGCCAGTAAGCTAATTTTTATTTTTTGACAACCGATGTGGCGTGGCGGGCAAAGCTCCGCCTGCGACGCAGGAGGTTGCGGGTTCGATTTCTGCCTTAGAACAAATGTTTGTACAATCTGCAAATATTTCTTCCAGGTGTTCTGGGTATTTTCTATGTATTGTATTATCAAAGGTATATCAGTCATCTATCACACAAGCTCTGCTTAGCTTGGGGCTAGATGAAGCTGTGTGGATTGTTTAGCAATATTTATATATATTTTATTTATTTGTTATTCTAGAATGCTTGTTACGACTTAATGCTTTACTCATAAATGTTTTTTAAACCTCTGTTAGCTAATGTGTCTGTAAACTTATTTTTATTGCTCACTAACGACAAGCTAACTAATGACAAGAAAGGACAATACTTAGCAAGTGGCTGAACGTCTGTTTATTTTATAAAAATAAGAACATTATTCGCTTATTTAACAAAATAAGTAACTGTCAGTTTACATGGCAAGCTGTTATAAGGGTGATGTTCAGTGCTTCGGAGGGTACATTAAGCTGTCTGTCCTATGAATGAATGCAAATTGCAAAGCAACTTTTAAGATACGTTCGAGGACGTAGGGCGATAGAGCCGCTGTTTATTCGCCGCTACGCGTTTACTACGGTGACTGCTACGGCGTAGCACGGCTACGGAACTTGCTACGTCTTGTTTATAAAACTTTGTGTTTATTTGACAGCGCTATAGATAAGCAGTTTCAATTCATTTTAAAACAAAATACATTTGCACATAGTCTTAATTTTTTTAAAAAGCATTTTTTTTTATGCAGAACTCACTTTTTTCAAAATCGAGCGCGTAACACCTAACATGACTTTTGATAACTTTCACAGTTTGAGATTTCCCCTCAACGGCCCTGAAAAAAAAAACTGCAAACGAAAAAAAAAATGCACTCTAATATAAAGTGGTTTCTGGTAAGGTCAATGAACCAAACCTGATAAAAATAAAGTAAATAAACTCTTTGAAGGGTTGAAGGATATATGAAAAGTGTTTTTTCAGAAATATTGTTTTGGAATTCAATAACGAAAAGTGGATGGTTTTAGATTTAGCGGTTATCTGCATTTGACGGTCGTAATAACCGAGTCCGTGAAGTGTATTATAACCCAATCACTCTTAGACTCAAGTGTCCCAGCAGTGGGAACAAAGGAGGCTGTCATGATACGATATCTTTACATGAAGCTTTAAGATAACTAAGTAAGTATTAATAAATAATTACTGGAGGACATTTTTAGATGGTGCCATACAGCCCCAAACTAAAGCAGTGCTTTTTTTATATAACAAAATGCCAAGCGTACGGCCCACAAGATGGTAAGCGGTTACCGCAGCCTATGGGAGCTCGCAATACCAAAGGTATCACTCTCTGGTTGCCACCCTGAGATTTAGATCGAAAGTCTCATGTACCTGTAATTTTACCGGAAACCATACCCTTCGGACCGGAACCTTCGATGGTAGTCCTACCCCGGATGAGCTCTATCACAAAGAACTCTACTACTCTTAAACTTTGGTTACCAGATGTTGGGTACTCAGCATTAAGGCTACTTTGATGCTAGTTCAAAGTAGCCTTAATGCTGAGACAGGGACCTTTTGGGCCTACATTCATAACACAGCATTACCTATCTACTTTTTATGTGTACCTGCCTATTATGGTTTTTATTTTTATTTTTTAGTATGCTGTACCTTTATTAAAAGGACTCCAGTTAGACATAAGTAGATATGTAGGTACAATTAGTATGTATAAATGTACCCAATAAAGTGTTCTTTCTTTCTTTCTTTCTTTCTTTAGATGTCTGGTAGAATACAAAATATAAACAGACATTTCATCCAAATTTGTTCAGCCGTTCTGGCGTGATTGGGTAACAAACATTCATCCATCCATTCATACACTAAATCTTGTATATTAATGTATATTTGTATCATCTTATATCTTCTATTAATAAAAAAATTAATTACTGTTCGTTAATCTCGTTAAAACTCGAGAATGGTGTCGATTTTGTTCTAACATTTTCTAAACTAAGCTAACTAAAATTGTTGCCGTCCTTTTCTAATGAATTAAAATGCAAAGGACCGCGATACTTTTTTTTTGGATACCTACCTACTTAATTAAGTAAGTATTTATTTGACACAAGAATATTAGGTACATGATTTGCTTTAAAAATCCATAGATCTAGGTTTAGATCAAGAGTAGTAGAGTTCTCTGTGATAGAGCTCGTCCGGGGAAGGACTAACACCATACCTATTTCTGCCGCCAAGCAGTAATGCTCGCATTGCTGTGTTCCGGTGCGAAGGGTATGGTTTCCGGTGAAATTACTGGCACATGAGGCTTTCGATCTTAGCCTCAAGGTGGCAACCCGCGAGTGATACCTCTGGTTTTGCAAGCGTCCATAGGCTGCGGTAACCGCTTACCATCTTGTGGGCCGTACGCTTGGTTGCCACTTCAGTTGTATAAAAAAAAAAAAAGGTTTCAAAACTAGTAAAACTGTGTTTTAGGTTAGCTAAGTTTAGAAAATGCTACAACAGAATTGACACTGTCGGGATCGATTTGACTAATTTTGCTCTTAAAATATTTATGCAAGTTAGTACAGGAAAATTTAAACGGTGAGAAAAATATAGCAAGTTAAACTGCGCAGGTCAGCTATGATTTTTTTTTTATGTCAGCAAGTGACAGTACAATCAAAGCGCCCACCTGATGTTAAGCACAACGCCTGACTATTTATATATTTTTTTTTTGTGTGCTAAAGCAAAAGGGCCTCGAGTCAGCATTATGTCCACTAGGAATAGTAGACGCTGGTATTCTGCCGAAACCACTTCATTTATATAACAGATGCATACTAAGATAACGACGGTTTTATTGCAACAGTTTTTTAGGAAATATTAGAGTGTTTATTGAAGGAAGCAATTTTCTTTAGTGTAAGTAAAGTAAGCCTCTGATAAAAACTTTTGCGGGACGAATACGCATAATCAACGTGACGAATTGAATAGACGAGATTGTGATGAATTACCGGAATCCGGGATTTAGGAAATCTCTCTGTGGGCGGAAACGTAGGAAATTGGACCACAACAACATGTTTTCTAAGTTTTTTATTAAGTAATTGGTTTTTTATTTTATTTTTATTCAAACGATGGGACGAACTGGACCTATTTTTAGTAGACTGGAGGTGTTTGGCGGTCACCCATCCATATCATGACTACGCGGAACAGTGCATAACTTCGTTGATCTGTTTAGAACAACTTAGCCATCACGAGCGCTCCCCCGCCCCATTAAATATCCTCATTCTGTTATTGTGTACCCAAAAACCTAAGAAGATGACTACCAAGCCAATCCATCTATTTTATATTTTAAGCACTGTATCTATTCAAATATCAAATCAGTGTTTTACGTGACGTTTTTATTAATGTAAACTACTGCAAGTAAAGATATAATATTATTCAATCTCTTTAATATTATTCACGTGGTACACCGTCCGAAGATAACTTTTAAAATAACATTGACCTTATTATCAAATGGAGGGCGGCAGATGACTGACTTATAAATTATAATATCTATTTTTGAGGTTAACACACACGGCTCTATACTCCGGAGCATAAATAAATAAATATATATATAAATATAATACATATTTATATTATATATATATATATATATATATATATATATATATTGGCACATGCAAAGCGCCTCAAATTTAACAAAGCTGTACTATGAAAACCAAATAGCTGATAGACTACAATATACATACTTATTTTGTATATTTGGTAGGTAATGTAATTATGTACATATTTTTAATAAATGTATTGGTTTTTAAAAAGGATTACAAGAAAATAATATAACTATTGAAAAATATATAATATTTAAACATGCTTACTTTATTTTTTTATATATACTTGTTATAATACATAGTATCACCCAGACCTGGAACAATTATTTGTCCCGCAGTGGTGATCGTACCCGCTACCTCTTGCTTTTTAAACGGGCACTCACCCGCCGAGCCATAGAGGTTGACAACCTAAATCAGCCTATCATCAGCAAAACGCACCACAAGACTATTCTGATTGGCTTGTCTAATCTAGAGATTGTTTTGATTTGTTTAGCAAAGCAATAAGTGTCTGCCTGTAGTGTGAGCAATCTACAAGTCGCTAAACCAAAACTTTTAAATTATGATATACTAGCTTTTGTCTGTGGCGTCGCTGTCGTGGTACCAACATTCAAAGTAGCCTTTATCTAGATTACTATTTATTATTCTAAGTGTTATCAAAATCCGTTCAGTCGTTTGGACGTGTTTAATGCTCGTTTATAAACATACAAGTAAGTATTAAATCATTTTAGGTTGTAATTTTTTTTATAAAGTTTGCAACATTATCAGGCACTTCAGTCAACCCGGTAACTAACTTTATTAGGCACGAATATTAATAAATGTACGTATTATATTGACCTTTTTTATATGAAACAGAAGTAACTGCATAGATCGAACAGACTGCACCGGTGTTTTAGGTATTTCGAGTTTTATCAGTCTGGTCTGAAACATTAAATAACCATAAAGTAAGTCGTTTTCTTTTACGAGAAGTAAAATTTTTTTTATTTTTTTTATACAACTGAAGTGGCAACCAAGCATACGGCCCACAACATGGTAAGCGGTAACCGCAGCCTATGGACGCTTGCAATACCAGAGGTATCACTCGCGGGTTGCCACCTTGAGGCTAAGATCGAAAGCCTTATGTGCCAGTAATTTCACCGGAAACCATACCCTTCGCACCGGAACACAGCAATGCGAGCATTATTGCTTGGCGGCAGAAATAGGTATGGTGGTAGTCCTTCCCCAGACGAGCTCTATCACAGAGAACTCTACTACTCTTCTGATAAGATTGACTTTGGATCCTGAAATATTTGGAGGTGGGCGTTAGTGTTCGCGACACAGTGTTAAGCTTCCGCGGATATTATCGTTCTTCTTGTGTTGTTATTGTACTATAAGTTTTTGATCCAAAATAAATACATTTTTTTTTTTTTTTTTCCGTCGAAGTTCTTTATCTTGAACTCTATGAAATATTATCAGGCAAGTGAGCGGAAAAGCCGCCAGCGGAATAACACGCGCGGAGTTTCCGCTCTCGATTTTTCCGCCGGGTTTATCACCTACCTGAACTGGTGATATTATTCAGAGTTTTAAATTTTTTACGTGTAATTATTTACTCTTACTACTCTTACTGCAAGTCAGCCTTCTAATATTTCTTTCTTTCTGTTGCAACACTGGCTTATTTATTTATTTATTTATTGGATCATATTCCACCACGCAAACCCATTTTAGATTGGTGATTGAAATGGCACAATATGTTTTTCAGGTTTTTAGTCTTTAGATTGTAAAGGAAACTGGCGTGCGTTTTTCTCACGATGTTTTCCTTCACCGTTTGAGGCTAACGGAATCGGAAGGCCGGATCAATACCACTAGACCAGCTGTGCTCTTCACATAAAGTAATTGAAAAAGGTACCTATGCATCTTTTCGAGTTTTTGGTACTCAATCACGTTCTGAGTGAGTGTCAAAAATAGAGTGCCTGTTTTGGTTTTAACAACAAAATGTAATAAAAACGTGAAATGGAGTGTAGAACTGAAATCAATAAACTAATAACTTAGGGCTTTCAAAAGCAAACAATATTGTTTTGTTATATCAATAAGGAGGTGAGGAGGTTTTCAAGAAACTCACAATAAGCTGGGAAGAAAGAGGCATTGCCGTCGGTAGGAAAAGATTGACTAACCTACGCTTTGCCGATGATGTTGTACTTTTCTCTTCCTCAGCATCAGAACTTGAAATTATGCTGAACGACTTGAACAAGGCAAGCCTCGAAGTTGGACTTAGTATGAACAGATCAAAGACCAAGCTGATGACTAACAGCACTCAGCACAAGCTAAAAGTAGGGGGTGGGGAGGTAGAATATGTCGATGACTACCTGTACCTAGGTCAACTAGTATCCTTCCAGAGCCGGCAAGACCTCGAGGTTGCAAGACGGACCGAGAATGCCTGGAAAGGATACTGGGCCATGAAACAGCTAATGAAAGGTACACTTCCTCTATCACTGAAAAGGAAGCTCATGAACGTATGTATTCTCCCCATCCTCACTTATGGCGCGCAGACCTGGTCTTTGACTGATCAACAAAAGTCCAAACTCGGGGTTTGCCAGCGATCCATGGAGCGCAGTATTCTAGGAGTCAAGCTTACAGACCGCGTTCGTAATAGCATACTTCGCTCCAAAACACAAATCGCGGACGTCGGACAGCAAGCGGGTAGATTAAAATGGGACTGGGCAGGCCACGTCTGCCGCATGTCGGATGCATTGTGGGCTAAATCCATCACAGAGTGGACGCCCCTAAATGGAAAACGACCTCGCGGCAGACCACGGCGAAGATGGAGGGACGAAATTGACTCTTACCTGAAGGACTGGTCCACAGTAGCCCAAAACCGTGATGATTGGAGAGAAGGAAGGGAGGCCTTTGCCCTGCAGTGGGACACTACAGGCTCATAATAATAATAATAATATATCAATAACTTTAAACGAAAGAGAGCCCGGTAGAGAAGCGAGTGTCTGAATGATCTGCAAATATTTATTCCGGGTATGTATATTTCTATGTATCTTGTACTTATGTATTTACAAAAAGAAAAAGAGTTATACCAGATACTGGTTTCAATAGTAAAAGCTTTGCTTAGTTTGGGGATAGGTGGCGTTGTGTAAAATGACAATATAAACAATCTTTATTACATTGTATAAAACAGTACACATATTATGAAACAGTAGTTACATTGTAGTGTAGTTTATAGTCATGTCTACTCCCAAGTTTTGTATTATTTTCTTCGATGCGACAACCCCACTATTTATAGTCTCAACCGGTATGGCCACTCCCACCTGCATTCTCTGAGTCAGTCTCATAGTGGGGTTGTCGCATCGAATTCTCACTTTGGCTCCAGCGCTCGACGGAGCAACACGTCTGCCGGAGAACAAGTCGATGGTCCTGAGGATGTCCCGTGGAGGGATGAAACACGTGTCGATATTTTTCTTTTGAGGTTAACTGTGGTAACTGTGTGACCTCATCAGTTAAAAGGTTAAGCGGAATAGTACTAGAGGTTTTTTTGTCTGATTTTTATTTTATTATTTTCTTGTCACTCAATACGCTTTATAAAATATTTTAAGTACTTACTAAGTAATTAATTTTTTTTCTCATGTAAGTGAATGTAACATTCTTTATGGGAAATAAATGTAAATAAACTGAAAAACAAAGTACGCCGTTCTGTCCCTCTGTATTTACGTAGGTACGCTTAGATCTTTAAAACAACACACCGGATTTTTTATAAACAGAAAGTTTGTAGTATCGTTAATGTGCAAAGCCGGACGGGTCACTAGTGAACAATAAAGTAACAATCAAATTAGTTTCTACCAAAGGTATAAATGACCGAAAAGTTTTTCAATTCAGAAGGTTGGTTGAAGAACCCTTTGCTATTTGGCCGAACATTTTAAAACTATTGAAACATGCTGTTGCAACGACCTTAGGTTGGTGTTAACTGGAAACGATTGGGAGGATGTTATTTCGTCTAGACTGCCTGAAGGAGCTTGATTGGACTGATATTGATATAGGTAGTAGCTTGCTTGTCCCTATCTTGTCCTTTCGAAGGCACGCGGTCTACATGCGCATGTAAATTGTTTACTTCTTGCGCAAGTGGAATGATAACAGCGGAACGTTTGTATAAAGACTTTATCAACTCGTGTTTTGTACCTGATTTATGCAGGTGCTACTTAAAGTAAAGTAAGTAAGTAAGAAATATCTTCGTTCAATCACATCACAAAGATCATTTTGAAACGTCTTTCGCCGTAGAAACGCACGACTAGTCTGTGTGGTAACAAACATTTGCGACGTACTGATAAAGAATTCGGAATACAAGACCGCAAATTAAACTTGTAATTATTTTTTTTACATTAAAACAGATACACCATTGGATTTTTCTGTTTGAAAAAATATGTGCGCAATGCCAGTGTTCTCATAACTGTATCTACCTACTGATATACCAATCTAATTTTTGATTTTTCAACCTGTAATGTGTGTCATAATATGTCAAAATAAACGTTTACTTTACTTTACTATATGTCAAATAAACGTTTACTTTACTTTACTTCATAAGATGAAGGAAAACATGGTGAGGATACCGGCATTCCAGGACTAAAAAAATTAAAGACAGTGACATCCGACAATCCACTGGGTCCGCGTGGTGGATTAAGACCTAATCACTCTCGCTTGAGAGTAGGCAAGTGTCCCACAGTAGAAACATTAGAAGGCTTCCTGATAAGACAGATAAAAAATGTCCATCAATTTATTGTAAAAGTTTAAGTTACCAGGACTTATTTTTTTAATACAAGTTTCATCTGATCTCCCGTTGCCAAAATGGTGACAGATCTAACATAATTTGTACCAATTGTCCTCCTAGGGGGACAGGTGACAGATGCGAACAATCAATAGTAGAAACTTTGCTTGTTATTGTGCATAGTTGACTGTTGCAGCACCAACTTGGACAATGCAGTTGAGCAACAAATAGTTTAGAGGTGACTTTAGTTGTTGAGTAGGCTATTGTGAGCTGGTAATATCATTGAAGTTGGTAACACTTTAGTTAGTCTGAATAATTAGCGCCTTCCACTTTGTTTGCTACCTGGCTAAAGTTTATTCTTCGCTAGTTTAAATAAATAACTATTCATTTACTTTAAAATCAGATTGGACAAGCAAAAATGTATTTGTTTAAGTAATGTTTTTTGATATTAGTTGCAGAGTTATCTTAATAATATGAATTTGACAACACTGCTGGTTGAATTTCCGCTACATACCAAAATTAAATGTTGCTATGATCTGCAAGTTTTTATTCATTTCTTGGTGGTATATTGCAATTTGCTACGATTGCAATTAACCAATACTTTTTAATTTGCTTGCTGTGGTTATATCAGCGAGGCATTACGTATACTTTAGGCAAATTAATAATTAGTAATGTTTGCATTGCTGTGTTCCGGTTCGAAGAGTATAGTTTCCGTTGAAATTACAGGCACATGAGACTTTAGATCCACGTCTGAGGTGGCAACGCGAAAGAGATATCTCCGATGTTGCAAGCGTACATAGGCTACGGTGACCGCTTACCTTTAAGTAGGCCGTACGTTTGGTTGCCACTTATATGGTATTAAAATAATAACAGCTGATTTATTATTTTGTTATAATTTCACTTTTTGGTCATAAAATTTTATTTTGATAAATATAAGCACAAAACGTTATTCAACTTTCCGTTTCATAAGAAAAGCAAACACGTAATATTTGGAGAAGTACGTGGGAGAGCTTTGCAAGGTAAGTTTTAATTGTGAGAAGAGAAAGCATAATGAGGCAGTGCGGTGGCAACCTGTCAACTCAACCACCAGAGCTGTACTCGAAGCTAAGGGAGGAGGGTCAAGGAGGGGTTAATCCATCTTTTTTTTATAGCAGCAACTGACAAGACAATCTAGGCGACCACCTTGGGTATCAAGTGTAGTGCGGATTTAATCAGTCCAGCGAATAGGGCTGCGTCCTCTAAGTCGTCTCTCAATTTTCCCAGTGACAGTAAGTTTTTCGAGGTTCTCAGGGTTACGTCTGATTATATGTCTTAAGTATTCTAGAATGCGGCTAAGGCAGATGATGCGCCAAAATTCAAAGGGGATCTTCAAAGGGTATTTTGACACTAACCCAAACAATCTTACCCCTTATGATATAAACCTAACTCCGCCCCCAGTCAGAGCAGCATGAGCTCAGAATGGGCACATAATGAAGCACGCCTCACAGATTACGCAAATGATTTTTGAGCTTACGGAAATGTTCTTTGCTTCTCTTTGAAGATATAACAGGCTTGACTTACTATAGACCGGTGTTTCCATCCAACACCATTTTGAAATTATACTATTGTATTTTTTTTCATTTGTTCTTTCTTTTCCAATCCATCCTAAAGCTGCCTTGAGAGATCGCTTTTAGTGATAAGGCCGCCTATTGTAACACTTTTATGAAAATGCTTTTAACCTTTCTGTATTTATTTTTAAGGTGTACAATAAAGAGATACCTATCTTTCTATCTATTGCTTGCATAATTTAGTTGGAAATCATTGGTCAGGTCCACGACAGCAGAGTTGGCAACTGACTCATACGAGTATTAAAAATAACTGATTCATTCATCTAAGCTTTATTTAGACGAATGAACGCCAATTAGTTGGAAATAATAATGAGTACAGCCGGAATATAAACATACTAAGCGCTTTGCTTGCGTGCTTTTGACGGCACGTTAAGAAGCCGGTCAGGTCAACGACAACTGAGTTGACAACTGACTTATACGAATATTTTAAAAAAACTGATATTTCCAAATCTTTAAACGAATGAACGACAATTCTTTAATTATGATAAAACCTAGTCGTTTTTGCTGCAAGATTCTTTTGATCTTCAGTGTATTGGAACTGGCATTTTCCCTAGCTTGTAAGAAATTTCAAAGTGATCCTTGAATATAATGTGTCTATTTTGAGTTCGAGTTTACTGAAAGAATAAATAGGCTACAAAGTAAAATATATTAAAACTTTGGTACCTAAGTTATTGCGAGACAAAATGTCGCCTAAAAAGTTTATTTCTATTAGCGAGGTCTGAATAAGATATTTTGAGTACTTGATATGAAAAAGTAAAACAGAATAATATAAAAGCTTCGAGACTAGACTACGAAGAGATCCTATTGAGACTGATTGCGTGGAATTGCCAAGGAATTGCTTGAAAGCCGCCGTGTTCAAAGCAAAATATTACTAGTATCTTAAACGACGTGAAATATATTTTTTTCTTTTTTGCTTTGACATTTTGTACGCTGTCCCACATTTTGAGCAGTCTTTATTAAAGAGATTAATATTAGATTACTTATAGTTTTTTTTAGATTACATACAAAATGTTCTTTTGCCATATTCGTAGGTTACATATTGAGGAATCAACTGTTTTTTTGAAACACAGTGAAAACTAACTCAGAAACCAGTGAATTACTACTGTGTCAACATTTGTACTTGTGGTTAATAAAATATTTGTATTTGTCATTTTATTTATCCACAAACCTCTTGCTATTCGCAGGGCAGCAGCGAAGTCGCAGGCGGATGCTAAATAATTAGGCCACAGCAACTTTGTTGGTGCCGTTGTTCAAATTCCAAGTGAAAATCGTTGTAAAAGTGACTTTTAAGATTTCGCATTTCGCAATATGGAGCCACAATGACATGAAAGAGGCTCCTTAGTAGCTCGTATGAGTTCTTTGGCCGCCCGAAGGCCTCTGTCATGACCTAACTTTGAAAAAGCCGGGACCGTCTGTTTAACGTGCTCTCCGAAGCACGGGAGCGCTCAGTTTAAATTGCAAATAGTGACCACGCAGAACAGTGCTTAACTTTGCTGATCTGTTAAAGACAACTTAGCCAGCCACGTCACAAACGCTCCTAAAAGTCATCTATTGAAAGAATGAAGTAAGATCAATGGTTGTGACTTGCTAACTATCAAAGCCTTTACCAATTTCAGAAAATTCAGGTTAAAAGACATCTACGAGCATAATAAATACTTCAGTAAATACTATCGTAAGTAATATTATAAATTTGAAAGTCTGTGTGTAAATAAATAAATAAATAAATAATGCTGGACAATTCACACAGCATCATCTAGCCTAAGGTAAGCTGCTGTTAAACAGAGCTGTATTATGGGTACTAGATGACTGATATATATTTAATATAATACAATACATAGATAGATATTTTTAATTATACATAGAAAACACCCAGAACACCCGGAACAAATATTTGCAGATCCTACAAACATTTGTCCCAAGGCGGGAATCGAACCGCGCCACATTGGTCGTTAATGTATGTACGTATATCTTTGATGATGATGGTTAAGGCTGAATTCGACCAACTTTTTGAAAGAATAACAACGATTTACTCTGCGAATAGTGCTTCTTCGAGTTTGGTCGAATCCAACCTTAACCGATTGCAATGAAACTTGAAATATAGATGGTTTAAGTTCTGGAATATTACATAGACTTTGCTGAAAAAAAATACTGATTTTGTGGGACAGCATACAAACTGTAAAACTTCAAATAAAACCACGGTGCATTCACTAGTTTTAGTAATCATTCATATTTTAAAGATAAGGGTGTGTACTTATCAACTATCAAAACGTTGTAAAGTAAAGTAAAGTAAAAAATATATTTATTCAATAATATTGCAACTTAGATGGCGGGATGACCTGGACTCATTTAAAAAGGATTGATCCTTAATGCACATGACCGTACTATATGGAAGGGGGATGGGGAGGCCTTTGCCCTGCAGTGGGATGATACAGGCTGATAATAATAATAATAATAATAATAATAATATTGCAAGGATCAATTTGAAACGTTTTAAAGCTAAGTGAATTTACGCCATTTCCACGCGCTCCAGCCTAGAAGAATCTGGCAACAAACTCGGCTGGGTTCAGTGTGGTGCCAATCGAACTAGAACTTGTCTGGCAGTGATTGCTATTTATGTAGCGATAAGACCGCCCATTGTAATACTTGTTAGCAATTAAGATTGTTTTTATCTTTGTTTTTAATGTGGTGTTCAAAAAAGTATTTAGTGTAAGTACTTATCTATTTAATATCTATTTTCTATTTACTTAAATGGATGCACTTAACACGCAACAAATATTCGCGTAAACGGCAAAGTACCGATCTATTTTATATCTATTTTATATTTACTTAGATTGATGCACTCCATACGCAATAAAGTTTGGCGTAAATGGCAAAACCTTTTTACTCTTCAAAAGTATTTACACTAAGCCTTGAAACGGACATAAAGTTAAGATAGTTGTACTAAACTGCTTCAAAGTTACGTTTTAACGGCGCCTCACTTTGTCACCAATGGCTAATAAGTTTTATAGGAGACTATTATTATTCCTGCGGCTTCTATTGTGTGTTACGTAAGTGTTTTTGTACGCTCTATCGCTCTTATTGATAAGGCCGGCCTTTGTACTCTGTTAATGTTTTTATATTAATTAATAACTGTTAATAAGTCATTTTTGTGTACAATAAAGTGTTCATTCGTTCATTTATTCATTCAATAAATGAATATGAATATAGAGTCATGTTGATAAAGGCTTTTTTTAATCCCGGAAAAAAGTACTGTTCCACGCGAACGAAGTCGCAGGTGACAGCTAGTTATTCATAAAAACGTGTTATAGCGTTTATAAGTAGCAAAACAGAACAAAAATAATGGTAAACAGTGTAGTAGACAGCAGTACCGAGGCAAAGTTCGTCGGTACAGATACAAGGTAATTTAGTTAGCCAACGAGCAGGCACTCCGGTTCAATTAACTCTGGTAGGAAATGAGAGGGGCATGGGAAATTTCATATTATCTCGTAAAACATTAAGGCTGGATTCGACCGAACCAGCACTATTCGCATAATATAATCGTAGTTATCCTTAAATTCATAGAAAAGGATAGAGATATTTTATTTTGCGCCACACAACTAACATAAAAACAACAACACAAATAAAAACTAAATTAACGTGACAAATAAAAGGCATCCACTGAGCAATATTAGGGTGTCTGTACAGTTTAGAAAACCCTGTGACTTATATTTTTTGATTGGGTTGAACGGGTAAAAATAATAATTGGGTAAAAAATTGTGGGTGGAACGGGGAATCACTTAGTGATTCTAGACATTTGCTACAGATTAGTTTTTTTATTTCACTTGTATTTCGTTATTGCCGTATATCAATTATAGATATTTATTTAAACATTAAAATTTTAATGGCAAGAAAGAAAAAGACTTTAAAAATAATATTATGTAACAGTGTTTACCAGTTTGTTTTAAGCAATCTGCTTGATACGCACTATCAGCTTGATACGCGGTTTTCAGTCTAGGGTCAAGTTCCGCTTGACTGATGTATTAATGGGATCAGTTGACCGAAAAAAAATATACATTAGGTTAACTGATCCCACGGGATAAGTTCGGGATGAGTTGACTAAAGAGCCAATTGAACCAGCTCTTGCGTTCCAGCTGCCAGAAGTAATATTCGTTGTATTACACAGATTAAATAATTCACTTTATTTCTACTTATTAATCCTGACCCAATAAGGGACGGGGTCTTTGCGTAAAAAGGGATCAACTACTTTGACCATTCAGGCAATAAAAGGTCAGATTTCTATTTTTGGCACGACTTATTCACCTTTAGAACAGATAATGAATAGGAACTTCAATGACGTTACACAAGGTGATGGTATACTCCACAGCCTGATAGTTGGCATTTTTTGTCATAGAGTAATGTAAATTCAGAGAAATCCATTCTTAGGAAAGAAAGAAAGAAAGACATAGAATTTATTGTCTACTTGCAATTTTTTTTATACTTTTCATTTGACACACCTTTAGAAAACGTGTCTGTATTTTTTTACTTAAAAATATATATAGACTCATTTTATCATTTTTTTAAATTTTACGTTTTTGTATGCTAGTATTCTCAAAAGCTAATGCATGGTGGGTTTTCTCATCATGTCTATGAACTAAACATTCAAAAGACTGTGCCATCCACCAAACTGCATTGGCTCCGCGTGGTAAATTATAACTCATATTACATGAGATATTACATGAAAGTCTAGTATTAAAGTGTCTCAAATTACCAATATTATATTAGAAAAGTTATAATTCTTATTGGTAATTATAATTATTATATTACGTAATTGTTAAAACAAAACGTGCATTCATCGTATTTATTGATTGCGTTTAAAATGCACAAGCAACGTCAATAAACACATATAAACCAGAACACGCAATGTACACTTACTGGTAGGTTCATAAAACGCTAGCACCGAAGACTCCGTAAACATCCTTACGTGTGGTTCAAGCGACAAATGACAATAAAACAAACCGCGTCAACGAACTCAACATTGTTTTTTGAAGTAACAAGATCGCACGCACCCAGCTGTCCGCCAATCAGCCTTCGGAATAAAACTCAAAACAAAAGTTCATTTCACTTTCAATAAGATTCGATCATGATTCAATGCACTTAAAGCTTTGTTGGAGATACTTGCTGTTCTCGATAAACAGTAGATTCTATTTTAGAAAGATTTTTCTTTGTTATAATTAAAACTATTAAACCTAGGCACTGCAGTGTTTGTACCTCACACATCTAGGATATACAAAAAAATCGCCGTAAAAGACTTTACATGTGATTAGAATACTAATAAAATTATAGCATAACTAGCTGTTGCCCGCGTATTCGTTCGCTGGGAACTTTCAGTTATAGAGGAACTGTTATGGTCAGGCGTGGTGCTTAACACCAGGTGGGTGACTTGACCGTCTTTTCACTTGCTGACGTAAAAAAAAGAACAAACATACAAACATTCAGACAACCAAACTTTCGCAATAATAATATTAGACTTGTCTGACTATTTTTTAATTATGTATGTTAAGTATGAACAACTACCATGCAAATTGTGTCCTCAATAAAGCTATTATTATTAATTTATTTAATAATAGTGATTAGTGTGATGCAGCCTGTTTTATTGTATCAAACAACATTGGGTCTGCTTGGAGGATAAACTTATCATAAACAACTCTTGCTCGAGAGTAGACCAGTGTACCAGCTCTGGGAACATCAGAATGCTGATCATTATGATAAGTATCTCACGTACTTAAATTAATGATAATATAAAAAACTTGTAAGCAACTCCACAAACGAAAGTACACGTTTTCAAAACAAGAAAAACTATGTTTAGTAATAAGTCTGTACTTAAGTGAATTGACAAAAAGTTTTTCATAAACATTTGTATCATTCAAGTTTTTGAACAAATTGCTTTGATATTTAATAATGATGAATAAATACCCTAACTTTGAATTTTTGTAGAAAAACTCACTACTATAACGGAATTCTTAAAGAAAACTTATTTAAAAATGATTTAAGTGTTGGCAAAAAGCGATTCTAGTGTACAACATGATGGCTGTATTTTAGAGGGAGTCACTATTATCACCATTTTGGTTTTTAACGCAAGTTCAGAGCTAGCCTTAATAAAATACAACTCTTACATTTTCCATTACATTTAGTACCTTTTAAAAAGATTAGAATTCTAACTACAAGTAATCCCAAAACTATTTATCGGCAATAACTTAAGAAACATACTTAAAGTGGCACTTGAAATATTGAAGATTGAAATAAAGAAAACTTGCGCTTACCAGCGATAATATGATAACCACGGCTTAAATTACTAATTTCGTTCAGAAAAGTGTTCAAACCAAAGCCGAAAAAACTATACAAGTAAGGGTAAAAGATCGATCCAATTCATCATGGTAACTGAAATCTAATTTCATGTAATTGTGGTAATCTTTCTTGTTTGTGTATCGACCAGTCAGCGAAGCCATTGACAATTCCTTAATACGGTTATGGTTAGAAATTGCCATTGGTTGACAATTCATAATATTCGTCTCATAATAAAAACTGTCAAACAGGTGCAATGGGTAAATTCTTCTTCTTCTTTTAATTTGCGTCCGTGGCAAAAAAAAAATGGGTAAATTCTTAGTAAGAACATTTAAATTCATAACCATTGCATGCAAAAACCGACTTCAAACTGAACACGACTCATTGCTAAATAAGATACAGATATCAAATAATAACAATTATTATTATAATTAAATAATAATTATAATTTATCTCTCTTAGCGAGAGGCAGTCATTGTTAAAAATAGGAATTGCATTTTTATGTCAATTAATTATACAATTCTTCTTCTTTACGAATCAAATTCTCAACGTTTTTAAATGTTTTTGGACCAGTAAGTAGCCACCGAAGTGTAGGACGGCCCCCCACTCGATCGACCGATGACATTAAAGCGGTCGCAGGAAGTCGGTGGATGGTGAAGGCCCAAAATCGGTCGTCATGGCGCTCTTTGGGGGAGGCCTATGTCCAGCAGTGGACGTCTATCGGCTGATATGATGATGATGATGATGAAGTAGCCACCTCCACGGCTCTCGCCTTGTTTAGGTCCTCCTGGGTACAGGTGGCCGGGCACATTATTTAAGTATTATACAAATAGGAAAGCTTTTGCTTTCAACCGAGCTAGCATGTGCACCATAGAAAATATTTTATCTCTACGGAAGGGTAGACAAATATTGCATTTTTATCTTTAAATTTTCGTAGAGAAAACTGGTTGGTAGTTTGTCTGATAAATTGCACAATATGAATCACGCCCATATACTTAAACGCAATTTAAATATTTAAGATCAAGTTAGCTGTTTATGAAGTAGATAGTTTTTAAAATTGTATGGAGAAACGTTTAAAAAGTCATATCATAAGATTTAATAAGTTGAGTATTTGTGCGTTATTGTGGTCATCTTAAGTTCCACAAATCATACACATAACATAGCCGTAAAAATCGTGTAAATAAACATCAAAATAATTTGTAGTCGTTACGAAAAGAAGAAGGGTCTTACCGCAGTCATAACGAGCCTTTGAACAATCTAAATAATTACATTTCTTAGTATGTCCACTAGGTTGAGTGTCGTTTGCAAAAAGCCATTTCCCATTATGATACTAAAGGTAGCACACTAAAGATAAGAACATCGTTGTCAATATCAACAGGGAAACGGAATCGTTTAGATAGTATTAACGACAAAACTGAAGTGCTGGAGTCAAACCACATGGTTAAAATATTGATAAGTAAGTAAGTAAGTTCTTATGAGTCAAAGGCCAACTCTGGTGACAGTGTTTTTAAGCCTCTGTCATGGGTCAACTTTGAAAAAGCCGGGACCGACTGCTTAACTGCTTATAGCAAATATTGATGAAACTAAACGATTACTTCATTAACAAAAATGTCAAATAAAAAGGTACTGACGCTGTTTGAGAGCACATAAAATATATGAATCAGGGGAAGCTATATTTTAATTAGCGCGCCGTACCGCACGTGAACATAGAAGTTACATACAGTTCACTCTGGGATTCTGTGTGTCGTAGATATCAGAAATGTATACTACTAGAGGAACAAATATTTGCTAGTAATTCTGGTATTATTGCCTGCAGCGGGAATAAAACCCTCACGCTTTTCAATCAGGCAATTACCAAATGCATCAGAAACCATCAAGTTACTTTCGTTTCAAGCAAGGGCACATGTCACGTCTCTAAATTATTTAAAACGTGACTCAAATATTTTAAGCAAACCAATCAAAGTGAATGAAAATGGCTGTCTTAATACTAATATTAAAAAGTAAACAGTATTCTATCTTGTGAAGCACGGAATAGTTGTTTGAACACGTTATTAAAGAACATTAAGCTTGTGCCTCACTTATGCTACGCGAAGATTGCACGCGACAGACGCTTGCTGCATGTTTAAATGAGGGTGCGTATAAAACGCGCCAGAACTTTAGGTCGTAACTGGAGTTTTGACAGTCCCTGTTACGTTGCGTCACATAGTATCTTAGTTTGAACGAAGCCTAATTTGTTAAACCATTATCTGTTCTGCGATATAACTAAATTAGAGCATTGACCTATTAAAAAATAATGCATGACCTTTGATTTTATCATCATCATCATCATCATGACAGCCTTCTAATGTTCCCACTGCTGGGACACTGGCCTACTCTCGGGCGAGAGTGATTGGGTCTTAATCCACCACGCGGACCCAATGCGGACTGGTGGATGGCACATGTCTTTCGAATTTTTAGTTCTTGGACATGCCGGTTTCCTCACGATGTTTTCCTTCACCGTATGAGAGCACTGGCATTGCGCACATAAATTTTTCGAACAGAAAAATCCATTGGTGCACGACCGGGTTTGAACCCACGACCTTAGGATCGGAAGGCGGGGTCACTACCACTAGACCACCGGTGCTCACATTTGATTTGATTTGATTTTATAATCACAAATTAATATTTTTGTTATGATTCTGGTACTCCACTGCTATCAAACAATCAAACTATTTTTGTATAATATTTAACTGTAAAATAATACTGCAAAGTGACATTCCAGAACGTAATGAAAAACAAACTATGCAATGCAGAGCTTAAGATCCAAAATCAATCAATCTCCGCTTTACTTACTTGCATTTACATGATGGCGCATAAATGGTCCCCGTATCAAACTTAGATCAGACGGAATAACTTACCTTACTTTATCGTTACTCAAGCTCCGTATCATAGATAACAAAACAGTTACTATTCGGCATGCCATTACATAGATAGAGAGTAAGATAGATATTTTATTAGAAGATACAAATGGATGTTTTATCTATCTATCTATTTTTACTCGTAGCAAAAACTTGGCTAATGCTAGTTTTTTTTTTTTTTTTTTGTGTGCCACTAATAATGGCACCCTTCAAAAATAAAATATATAGTTTTGAACAACCGTATTTAAATATCAAATATTAGTTAGTAATATTTAAAACCTATGTTACTAAACTTGTCTTCTGTTTATTAGTATTTATTAGTGTTTTTAGAAGTTGTATTATTTTCAAGAAAAATGCGTTATGATAACTAAACAGAGATGCATTTTTACCTATAACCTTTAATTTACTTACAACATTAATTGTTTCTAAAAATGTATTTTTTTTTATTTACTATAAGCTTACGCTTGACCATTGTCTGATGAGGTCTACGGTTAAGCACGCTTGTCTAAGAGCAACCTATTCACTCGTGACTTGAAGACACCCAGGTTATATGTATCGGAAAACACTGACTCCGGCTCAAAATTCCATTCCTTGGCGGTGCCCAGGAGAAAACTTGATGCATAACGTGTGCATTGGTGGAATCACGACTATGAAGCGATAACGCTTTGCCTGTTGACAATCATCGCACATCCAATAACTTGATCTGAAATTTCACGGCGTGTGCCTTTGATGTGTGCAGGAAGAAAGGAATTCCCAAAATTCTAAGGATATAAGACGCAATGGGAAGAAACTTTCATGAAAAAGGTCGGTACTGACTAAGTTGCAGGGCGTTTCCTGTTAATTATTAAATTGACCTTGAAGCACTCCTGGCTAACGATAACTTCCATCGGTGTGACCTCGAAGGTTCTAACCTGGATGGTTAGATTGGCTAGAATAGTTTAAAAAAACATATAATTTAAGAGGCGGAACACATCTAAGTGTTTCGCCCGTAAATAATGAACGAAACGCCGTTTTAATATTTGAGATCGTTGTGTCTGCTTGAAACGTCGTTTTTTAAGATCAAAACGTCGAAATAATCACTTAAGTTTTGTTTAGTTGAGTAACGTTTCGGTTAACAGGTAGGTAAATATTGACCTTGATAAGAAAACGGTACACCTGTAAAAAAATATCATCCTAAACAATAAATACATTTTAATTATTGCTAAATTCCTGTTATCCAATCTGAAAATACACCAAATATGCAAACATTTTCATCTAACTAGGATTTAAAAAAATATATGCAAATTATGCACAAAAATTTTAAACGTTTTACTGATTATGCAGGCTGGCCTATCAAAAAAAACATGAGAATAACACAAAAGTCGATATTCAAGACTGAATCTATTCAGGATTACTAAATCTAAAATACTCACGGACAAATATATTGCTCATCAGCGTAGCGGGGAGACAGAAGACGATCACCAGGATGTCAGCCACAGCCAGGTTCACGATGAAGAAGTTGGTGACGGTCCTCATGCGCGGCGAGCGGTACACCACGGCGATAACGAAACAGTTCCCCACCAGACCCACCATGAACACTATGAGGTACGCGACGCAGTACAGCGCTGTCAACGCACTGTTGTGGCGGTACATAAACTCATCGTCTACCATCTCCGACCGGTTGAACCCAAAAGATACATTCATTACACCCTCCAAGTGCGTCGAAAGCGGCTCCAAATCAGGCAAAACACTGTTCTCAGGCACCAGCTTACTGTTCATCACCTCGATCACAGAGTTCGAAAACACCTCGACCATGTTATGCGACTTCTCCCGGTCACTTTTGTCGAAGATCTTGTGGTGGGAGTGGTTGTGGTGCCTCCAGTGGTGCCGAGGACTTTGCGTCGAAAAGTTCAAGTGATCCATATCGATGAAATCTCCTAACGGTAACCGCAAAGGTGCCATTTCAACACATAACTACTAAATTAAGTTCACACATCTAAAGTTAAATCAAACTTCACAAAAAGTTAGCACAGTTCTCAAGTCTACACATAGAAAAGTATGAAAAGTTTCGATGGATGCGCGTAGTGGGTCGTAGCGGGTCTACGCGTGGAGTGATCGGCGGTCGGGCGCCGTCTGCCGTAGCCTCGTAGCGCTAGAGCTACGAGCGTGGGCCCGCCACTTCGACGCATGTGCATTTTGATATCTTACCCAAACGCGCCTGAAATTTCACGTCGTTTCAACTTTAAAGCCTTATAATTAAGAGTTGTTTTCGACTGTTTACGTTGTGAAATTCGAACTCGTTGGATATGCAACGAGATCGCCGAAACGGTTAGCATTCCATGCATTTTAATCGATTTGATAGCAAATGTAGTTTGGATACTCGTTATAATAATAAATGCTCTAGACCAAGAGTTATAAATGTATGGACTTAATTGTTTTAACCTACAGCGGATCAGAATGGCTCGAGTTATATTTTGATCGTAGCTGGAGTGGACTGCCCCAGTTTGGACGAGATTATTTATTACTAGCATTAAGCACCTGTATATAATAAAGCTTGTAGTAAAGTGAGACTTATATTACAACAAAAAAGTAACGGTAGATGGTAACGAGAGCACTGGTGGTCTAGTGGTAGTGACCCCGCCTTCCGATCCTAAGGTCGTGGGTTCACGCCGTCGTGCACCAATAGATTTTTCTATTCGTAAAATGTATGTGCGCAATGCCGAGGGCCGATGAAATGATGAAGGGCCGATGCGAGGAAGCCGGCATGTCCAAGACATTTCGAAAGACATGTGACATCCACCAATCCGCATTGGGTCTGCGTGGTGGATTAAAAAATATTTTTGTAGGCTCTCATCACCATAAAAAATGCTTAAAATAAAAATGGTGATTACGACATTACAGCGTCTAGTATTCAAATGATATGACTGTTCAGAATATTTAAGAGCTCCAAGAACAATCGCCTCTTCTTACAATTTAATATTTTTTGATTTATTTCTAAGTAAAAATACTCCATTATACCTGTAAAGTTTCAATTTAAATAATTAGTTGGAATTGTTATTTTGAAATAAATCGACTATGATTTTAGAAAACGGCCTAAAACGGTCAAATTCGAAAGAGGGGAGAAGGGCTTTAAGAACTCCAATTAAAATTATTATGACAGACACACTTAAAATACGAATTGGTATTTTACAGGTTCACCGCTACTTGGTGTAATAGACTAGAGGCCCTGGCAGAATACCAGTGTTGCATCGTTCCATAAACAAGTGCGATGCAGCTTATGCTGAGCCAGGACCTTTGACCCACACTTACATTTTTGTTTAATAAAAAAATAGATATATAAGTAGTTTTTATGTATTAGGTACTTACCTACATACTGTATCTTTTATATTTCATTTTTATTTTTAATTTATTTTTGTACCTACTTGCCTACTTTTTTTTTATCTCTGTATTTTTTCTATGTGTGTGTGTCAATAAATATTTTTTCTTTCTTTCTTTCTAATACATTGGCAGCACCTAAGGAGATTGTATATTATAAAAAGTATCTTATTATATTAATTTCGATATGTTCTAATAGTTCTGCGTGCCTACCTTGGTGTGGAGTAATATATACGAGATAAATAGTCTTGAGAGCACCGGTGGTCTAGTGGTAGTGACCCCGCCTTCCGATCCTAAGGTCGTGGGTTCAAACCCGGTCGTGCACCAATGGATTTTTCTGTTCGAAAAATTTATGTGCGCAATGCCAGTGCTCTTATACGGTGAAGGAAAACATCGTGAGGAAACCGGCATGTCCAAGAACTGAAAATTCGAAAGACATGTGCCATCCACCAGTCCGCATTGGGTCCGCGTGGTGGATTAAGACCCAATCACTCTCGCCCGAGATTAGGCCAGTGTCCCAGCAGTGGGAACATTAGAAGGCTGTCATGATGATGATGAAATAGTCTTGGAAACACTTAAAAGGCATTTATTATTTACGAGCCTTCCATACAGAGAGAGAAAATCTTAAAAGTAGATAGATAGATAATAGATAGATAATGCTGGACAATACACACAGCATCATCTAGCCCCAAGCTACTGTTAAACAGAGCTGTGTTATGGTACTAGATGACTGATATATACTTAATACAATACAATACATAGATAAATATTTTTTATTATATATAGAAAATACCCAGAACACCCGGAACAAATATTTGTAGATAGTACAAACATTTGACCCGAGGCGGGAATCGAACCCGCAACCTCCGCGTCGCAGGCGGACCTGCGCCCGCTGCGCCACATCGGTCGTCAAAAGTATGACGTTAAAGTGTGATTCCCATGTTTATAACACAAGAAATAAGAAAAATATTGTAATACCAAGTACTAGATTGTCGAAAACTTTAAATAGCTTTATGTGCGTGTCAATAAAATTATATAATAAAATTCCCATTGACATTAGAAATAAAACTGACATAGAATTTTTTAAATATATTAAATGACATCTGATGCACAAAAGTTACTGTAAAATTGACAATGCTATGGCAGATAAATATATTTTTAGTGATAATGTTTGACGCTTGTATCATTTTATTTTTATTGTATTTATTGTTTGTTCTTACATAATATTATTGACATTAGATATTTATTTTGTTATTTATAATGTTAACTAACTTGGTAATATAACAGAAGGCTAACAAAATAGCGTAATAGTTTTATTATCATGGCAAATATACTACTTTTATGTTGTAAGCATGCAAGCAAAGCCGCAAATGGCAGTTAGTTGTATCCGGTCCTTGCCCGTGGTTATCATAGATGGTATTCCGATAGTCATCAAAGCTCTCCCACGCCCGGCACGCTCACGCTTGCGGACACGCTCAGCTGATATTTCACGCCAATTAGAGCTCTCTTCAATACCTCTATAACATGGAAACCTTTATGCTGACATTTTCAAAGAAACACGTGAGACGTGTTTCAACAATTTAGTTCCTAATTTGCCACAAAAATAAAGTTTTTTTTTTTTATACAACTGAAGTGGCAACTAAGCGTACGGCCCACAAGATGGTAAGCGGTTATCGCAGCCTATGGACGCTTGCAATATTAGAGTTATCACTCGGGGGTTGCCACCTTGAGGCTAAAATCGAAAGCCTCATGTGCCAGTAATTTCACCGGAAACCATACCTTTCACACCGGAACACAGCAATGCGAGCATTACTGCTTTGCGGCAGAAATAGGTATGGTGGTAGTCCTTCCCCGGACGAGCTCTATCACAGAAAACTCTACTACTCTTAAAATGATTATTATGTGACTGTAAAAGACCTCCTAGACCTTAAAAACCCTGAAAAAAGCTAAAAATCAGCCGTGTTTGTTGCTAGATTATTTTAGGCTGGAACGCTCGTGGAACTAGCATACTTCTATGACGTTTTAAAAATATCCTTGTAATATTATTAAATAAAACAATTTTAAATTTTGAGTTCTTAAAAGTAGAGTTCTCTTCTACATTGTAAGGTATGCACTAAGTACGTAGTCATCATTTGGATGGGTGGCCGCCAGTGGCAATTTCAACTGAGCGCTCTCGTGCTTCGGAGGGCACGTTAAGCAGTCGGTCCAGGCATTTTTAATGTTGTGAGGCCTTTGGGCTGCCTAGAAACTCTGTCACTAGAGTTGGCCACTGACTCATACGAACTTACATTCTAAGTACAACTTCAAGAAATATGCCGGCCTAGATAGAGCTTACATATTTGAGCCTATTGGAGTGGAGACCCTGGGTCCGTGGGGTACTGGGGCTCACCGCGTTTTTAAAATTCTTTCCGGGCGTCTGGTCGAAGCGACGCGTGATCCAAAGGCTGGTTCATATCTGGCTCAACATATTAGCATTGCCATTCAACGTGGCAATGCAGCCAGCATGTTGGGAACGCTTCCTACTGGTAGTGATTTGGATCAGTTGAGGTCGTTTGTAACGGTCTTTAGATGGCTAAACTGTTTCATATGTATTTTGTATATTTTGTAATGTAATGTAATTATGTACATATTTTATTTGTTTAATAAAGGTTTAATAGTTTTTCTATAGTACTTCAAGACTACAAGCAGTTTGAAAGAAAATCTACACAAACGAAGTCGGGGCAATAGTGTAATACAAGCACTTATAAAATCCAGCTTACACTAAACTAAAAATTAAAAGAATAAAGCAATGTTTACGAGCGAAACGCTGCGTTATGGAGACTGCACCAATTTTACGAGGTCTCGACGATTTCGTCGGCGTCGCCGTTATTAATATGATTATTATAGGGTTGTTATGTTGTTTCGATGTTTGCCCGGATCCAATTACAGATTACTAGAAGGGTCTAAAATATTCGTGTACACACTCGTTACAAATACGAATACTTTTTTTTTTATAAAACAGAAGTGTGCGGCCCACAAGATGGTAAGCAGATACCAGAGGTATCAAGAATGAAAGAAAGCAAGAAAGAATTTATTTGACAGCACAAAGACAAAGACACAGAACTGACGTATCAACAAAGAAGAAAAAAAATAAAAATAAAAAAAATAAATATACAGCTTACAGTACCTACTTAAAAACATGAATTTGGAAAAAAAATATAATAATAATAATATTAAAAACAAAATTACAAAAAAAAAATAAGGCAGAGTAGGTACAAGACTTATACCTGATGACTTAGAAGGTGTAGGTAAGCAAGGTACCAACTATGCTCGCTCTGTAACACATGAGTGGTGTCAAATAGGTCCTGACTCAGCTTAATGGTGATTTGTGTGGTGGAACAACGCAAATCAGTATCACTCGCGGGTTGTCACCTTGAGGCTAAGATCAAAAGCCTCATGTGCCAGTAATTTCACCGTAAACCATACCCTTCACACCGGAACACAGCAATGCGAGCATTACTGCTTGGCGGCAGAAATAGGTATGGTGGTAGTCTTTCCCCGGACGAGCTCTATCACAGAGAACTCTACTACTCTTAAGTTCTTTGGACATGTAACTCGCAACGAAGACTCAATGGAACGTCTAATAGTCCAAGGCAGGATGGAAGGCAAGAGAGCACGTGGTCGTTCTCCCACCTAATGGTCTGACCTCATAAAATCCATCACACAATCAACCATGACCGAATGCTCTCGGAAAGCAGCTAACAGAGCTGAGTGGAGACGTATTGCAACAGCCGCAACTCGATATAGCCCTATATAACCACGACCCAGAGTGGTCGAATCAAGAATGTCCGACTGAGAAGAAGAGAGAGAGGTACACGGGTAAGAAATAGGAAAATTATGATGAAAAGGGTCTTTAAAAAAAAAGCTAAGAACCCAGCCGAGTTTGTTGCCAGATCCTTCTAGGCTGGGACGCGTGGAACTGCCGTAAATTTACCTAGCTTTAAGACGTTTCAAAATGATCCTTGTGATATGACTGAATAAATATATTTTTTACTTTTTTACTGACTGCCACAACACTGGGTGTTCTGCCACGACATAGACGTGTTGGAACTGGGGTAAATTCACCTAGCTTGTATGACGTTTAAAAGTGATCTTTGTGATTTGATAGAATAAAACTCTGTTAACTAATCACTGCTTAAAAACTATTACGCGGGGTCACTAATTGACGTCTATCGCCTCCTGAAGTTTCAGTATACCGGTCGCTCGTGACGTAACAGGCTAAGTTGTTCTTAACAGATCAACGAAGTTAAGCACTGTTCCGCGTAGTCACTATTTGGATGGGTGACCGCCAGTAGCAATTTCAACTGAGCGCTCCCGTTCGGAAGCACGCTAAGCGGTCGGTCCCGGCTTTTTCAAAGTTGTTAAGCCATGACCATGTTATCTGTGGCCATGACAGAGGCCTTCGGGTGGCCTAGAAACACTGTCACCAGAGTTGGCCACAGACTCATACGAACTTACTTTTTAGTATACCGGTCATTTTGAAAAACAGAGCACACGGTCTCACCTGGTGGATAGCCATCTCTCAATCTGGAATGATGAACGTCTTGGTCGTCTCTAGTTCTAAGGTTGGGCGCTGGAAACTGCGACACAGTTTATACTAATTGTATTTTCCAGAGTTCAAAATTTTTGATCATGTTATTTAAGTACACTACATAAATAAATCACAAATCTAAACTAAACAAGCTAGAGACTGGAATTTTGAATTAACTAAGGCTTGTCATGGTCCAATGCACGGCTTTCGAATTCATACGACCTTGATGTGTTTGAGATGATGATTTGAAGTTTTTTTTATTTTTTTTTATGTCAGCAAGTGACAAGACAATCAAGGACCTGATGTTAAGCACCACGCCTGGCTATTACAGATGCAATGCCACTCGAAGCTTAAAGTTTTTAAGAGTTTGCGTGGCACTGCACTGCGCTTATCACCCCGAGACATTGTTGTTAAGTCTCTTTCGAACAGTAATTTCACTTGCCATTTAAATTAATTAATTTCTAATTAAGATTGCTAAAGATCGAGACCGATGGGATGTTTTGGAGAGACTTTTACCCAGCTCTGAGACAATACTCCCGTGTATTCCCGATGACCCCATTAACCGTGTCCCCGTTAATGGGGACAGTGGGATTTTAATAAAATTATTAAAAAACATACCAATTGTCCCCACTGTCAATAATCTGTTTATGGGGACAGTAACATTTAAATACCCGCTTCACAAACCAGCTAGTTCTTACGTGACGTAGCTGGCTAAGTTGTTCTTAACAGATCAACGAAGTTAAGCACTGTTCCGCGGGGTCATCATTTGGATGGGTGACCGCCAGTGGCAATTTCAACTGAGCGCTCCCGTGCTTCGGAGGGCAGGTTAAGCAGTCGGTCCCGGCGTTTTCAAAGTTGTTAGGCCGTGACAGAGACTTTCGGGCGGCCTAGAAACTCTGTCACCAGAGTTGGCCACTGACTCATACGAACGAACGAACGAACCGAAAAATGATAAAGTAAGATACAAAGTAATAAGAATGGAATTCGTTGCCGGGGTCTGTTTTTCCGGACCAATACAATTTGGGAGTCTTTAAGGCTAGAGTGAACAGGTTCTTTCTAGGCAAGCGTGCTCCATCATCGACCACACCATTACTTACCATCAGGTGAGGTGGTGGTCAAACACTTGACTATAATCAATAAAAAAAAAAAAAAAAAATTTAGATACTTTCTAACCGAGTTGGATAATAACGTTTAAATTCTCTCCCTTCTAGGATAGAGTCATTGGTACGCGTCTCACGGACAAACGGCGGTACTTATTGCTTCCTAACTAAAACAAGGGGTGAACTGCAAAGTGCCTCATCATAGGCCATTCAGTGAACACTGAGTTTAGTTAACAGAAAGTTGATATTTATGAACTAAACGCAACAAAATTATACTCTAAAATACACTAGTAGTGTACGTTGTTCTACTAGTTTTATGAGATGTAGATCTCAAAATGAAGATACCTAGAGATAGAAGAGTAGTAGCGTTCTTTGTGATAGACCTCGTTAGGGGAAGGACTACCATCATATCTATTTCTGCCGCCAAGCAGTAATGCTCGCATTGCCCTATTCCGGTTCGAAGGGTATGGTTTCCGGTAAAATTACATGCACATGAGACCATCTAACGTCTCAGGGTGGTAACACGCTAGTGATATCTCTGATGTTGGAAGCGTACATAGGCTACGGTAACCGCTTACCATCAAGTGGGCCGTAAGCTTGGTTGCCACTTTAGTAATATAAAAAAAAACCTTCTAACAGTAGCTAGAAACTTCATCTAACTAGATGGTAGGACTCTTCACCTACTTTACTATTTTAACTATAATTTATTTTTTTAACTATCACACGACTCTGAATACAAGTCCTAGCTACTATAGTCTTCTACAACTATAATTACCAGTGTCTCAAAATAAGTCAAAGCAAATCAAAATACCTATCATTTTATTGCCGAAAAAGTTACGACCGCTTTTGTTATTTTTTACTGTTTTCAAAGCCACTGTACCTGCTTGTACAGTCCGCATCAAAAAACTATAAGTCCAAACCAAAAATTAACTGCTTTAAATAGTCTTATTACAGCGCTGTTTTCATACAAAACTATATTTAAATAAATCCTTAGATAAAATAGACAATATCAATGTTTTAATATATTTTTTTATTAGAGTCGTATCATCTAACTATACTAATTGCCTACTTACCTACCCAGTATCTAGTGATAATAAAACAATGAAGATTGCCAGAATTAATTAAAATTCCTGTTTGGCCGTCTGTTTTCATGTCATTTGGTTGACATAAGTTATCTTATCACAGACGTTAAATTTTATCAATTACATATCTTTGGAAATTACTGTACCTGTTATGTCTTTGGTTCCTTGACCTCCGTTTTTTCTGCAATTTATTACCTGAAGATATTTCCAGATCTATTGTAAAGCGACCCCCGAATATTAGATACGATAAATTTTATTATAGACCTCAGAAAGCCTCCATTTTGTGGAAAAATTCTATTAAAAATTATCTTGGAGATAGAAAAGTGTATGTGCCTACCAATCCAGTAACCTGTAACAATAGGTTCTCATACTACAGATAATTACAAAAGTAATATCACTAATTGCAATCAAATCAAAGTAATTCCTTGCTATAAGCTTTGCTTAGCTTGGGACTAGATAAAAATTACCGCCAATAAGCATGTGTTTTCTTTCGATCATCGATGTTATGACCTACAAACATTTAAAGTAAATAGCATGCGTTTTTGCAGGCGTGTTGTTACCCTCTTAACGCTTGAGTAGTGATTAAAATATCAGTAGATTCACCCTTATTACCACGCTCTTAGAATACCGTAAATATACGACCACTTCATAAAGGTTACAATATCAGGTTTTAGCTCTACACTTTAACACACTTAAATTACTGGCAAATGAGGCTTTCGATCTTAGCCTCAAGGTGGCAACCCGTGAGTGATACTTCTGGCATTGCAAGCGTCCATAGGCTGCGGTAACCGCTTACCATCTTGTGGGCCGTACGCTTGGTTGCCACTTCAGTTGTATAAAAAAAAAAAAAAAACTTTATTACTATCATCTACTAGTTATGTGATAAAACTAGCTGTTTTATAAAACGGGACCGTTCGAAAGCCGTCTTGTGCACAGGTTTTAAAAAACTTTCTTCCTTATTCAGAAAACAATCTGTCATTGAAGCGGCTTGCTAAGTAGGTAAGAGTAGTAGAGTTCTCTGTGATAGAGCTCGCCCAGGGAAGGACTACCACCATACTTATTTCTGCCGCCAAGCAGTAATGCTCGCATTGCTGAGTTCCGGTGTGAAGGGTTGGTTTCCGGTGAAATTACTGGCACATGAGGCTTTCGATCTTAGCCTCAAGGCAACCCGCGAGTGATACCTCTGGTATTGCAAGCGTCCATAGGCTGCGGTAACCGCTTACCATCTTGTACGCTTGGTTGCCACTTCAGTTGTATATAAAAAAAAAAAGGTCTCCTTGCCATTCTTATATCAATGAAAAATACACAGACGCTTGATGATTATGAATAAGGCACCTAAAATTTGTAGAACATGCACTTACGAGAAATAAAATAATTGATTGAATCGCTCGTTAAATTAGGTACAATAAAAATATTGAAGATATACAATAAAAATGTTTTGCTTACAATACGCATTAAGGTTATTGACATGTGTTTTATTGCAGACTTTTAAAACGACATCCCTGATCTTGGTTTTGTAGACGAATTAGGAACTAAGCATTGTTTAATTGCATTAAAGCTACTTCTGTACTGATTTATATGTAACATAAGGCGGTCGTCTATCAGAAGCAATCATGATGGACTTCTAATGTTCCCAATGCTCGGACATAGAGAGACAACGTCAGTGCAAAGTGTAAGCTACGAACACACTGAGAGTAGTAGAGTAGTAGAGTTCTCTGTGTTAGAGCTCGTCCGGGGAAGGACTACCACCATACCTATTTCTGCCGCAAAGCAGTAATGCTCGCATTGCTGTGTTCCGGTGTGTAGGGTATGGTTTCCGGTGAAATTACTGGCACATGAGGCTTTCGATCTTAGCCTCAAGGCAACCCGCGAGTGATACCTCTGGTATTGCAAGCGTCCATAGGCTGCGGTGACCGCTTACCATCTTGTGGGCCGTACGCTTGGTTGCCACTTCAGTTGTATAAATAAAAAAAAAAAAAAAACACTGGTTTGTTTATTCGTAGAATGTAAGTTTCATTTTTCACTTGCTGGCGCAGCGCTGCGTTGAGACAGGTCCGATTTACCATTTATACATAAAAAAAATTACACCTTACTCATTTTTCTATCTCTATAATGGTATGGAACGATGCACATTATTGACAAAATAAAACTATTCAATTTATATTATTACCGTGACACTTTTTGGGCAAATACTTATGAGTATGTAGACACCCGTGGTCCCCACGTTACTGTTGAGAAACTGTTACTGTACCTACTGTTTACTTGCATTTTTAATAAAGCTTCTAATCTACTTTCAACTACTATGTTGTAGATTATAAACAATATTATTTTCCCTGTGGCTAAACAGAGATCAGGATTTTAAACTTGTTATAAATCGCGTAAATAATGGTGTAAATACTTAATTAAAACCATTTGTTTCTTGTCAACCAACGCCTTTGTTACTTTAATTGAAAACATCTAAAAATATTCCCTTCTTCACTTTATTGTCACCTGAGGTGGTTCGCCTAACTAAGAAGCGCTAAGGGACGCGATTTGATAACTGACACGAATAACAATTGGACATCAATAACTATAATTTCCATTTCTATTTATCAATCACTTGTGTAGAGTCACTGCGAGTAGAGTGACGACTTTCAATTCCAAATGCTCGATAAAATGGTATAAACGCTTTATTGATCAACACATAGAAGTAATACAACCAACAAACTTAAATTATAAGGTAGAACAAACAGCTACCGACTTAGAGTAGGTTATCCTGTCTTGCTTGTCAAGTCACATCACTTAGTGATACTTAGATGGGTGGACCGCCTACACCGCAAACAACCCCGAAGTGTTTGAACTTGTATCTATTTCCACCCTGTCTTCGTCGCTCGTATTGGAAGATCAGATTTCTAAAGTGTAAGCAAGTACCTAAGCATACTTCTTTTGTTGTAGGAATCATAGTTAAGTACCTAATCAAAACAAAATACTTTTCTTTTATGGTCTTTAGCTTTTAAAAGACTAATGAATGCTCGTTTATCAGTCTTGAAGTTTGTTTTTAATTTATTCATGTTTGTGGTTAATTTTGTAAGATGCTAAAAGTAGTAGAGTTCTTCGTAATACAACACGTCCGGGGAAATACTACCAACTTACCTATTTCTGCCGCAAAGCAGTAATGCTCGCATTGATGTGTTCCGGTGTGAAGGGTATGGTTTCCGGTGAAATTACTGGCACATGAGGCTTTCGATCTATGCCTCAAGGTGGCAACCCGCGAGTGATACCTCTGGTATTGTCGTCCATAGGCTGCGGTAACCGCTTACCACCTTGTGGGCTTGGTTGCCACTTCATGTGGATATAAAAAAAAATGCTGCGTGAGATGTTTTCGGCCATTTTGCGAATACAACAATGGTTCTCCCTTTTAATTGTTTTTATCGCGTTTGGTGACAGTTTATTCATTATAACTTGAAAGGATATGTTGGTTTGTAATTATAGTAGAAGGAAACGCCGCCATATCTTTCATAATATTGTTTGTCCAACAATTTCGATTGAGATGTCGGTACTCCAAGATAATTTATTTTAAGAACTGGTATAGTGCAAAATGCTAGCAGAAACTGTTACAGAGACTTTTGTCACTGTAGGAGCTTCGTCTTAAATTAAAATTCAATTTAGACCATGACTAGACTTTTTTGCAAGATTTTCTAATTCAAATTAAGTACTGAATATAAAAATAATATGATGATAGAGCTATAAAGTTGTAATAACTTAAGTTTTACAGAAATTTGATAAGTTAGTCTTAGGTTTGAGTAATTGTTTTTTTAAACTTTCTTTGCATCCAGAAAAAACTTATATTATGTAAAAATTATATCTGTATAACACTTATTCAACTTCATTTGGGTCAGACAGGGTAAGGTCTAACAAAAAAGAGATGCGTTTTAGCAGCAATTTAATAGGCTATTAGTAATTTAAGTATTTAATTTATTAAAGTATTTCTAAAGCTAAGTCAGTATTATTAAATATTTGTAGTAGGACTTTTTAGCAAGAGTTCTTCTTGGTGGGTACCACCGCAATACCAGATATTCTGCTGCCAAGCAGTATTGTGCAAGCATTACTGTGTTTAGGTTTGAAGGGCACTGTAGCAAGTGAAATTACTGAGCGAAACGTCTCGGGGTGACACTGCTGTGAACAGGCGATGCGCTAAACAACAGGCGTTCGACTTAACTGCCTCGTAATTTGCTGATATAAAAAACGTAGCAGCTCTTTGTGATGAAGCTCGTTCTGGGAAAAATTACCAACATACCTATTTCTGCCGCCAAGCAGTTTAGCTCTCATTGCTTTGTTCTATCTTCTATCTCTGTTGTTGCAAGCGTACAACTACGGTGATCGCTTAGCATCAAGAGTGCCGTACGCTTGGTAGCCACTTCATGGTATAAAAAAGCGTTTTAATTAACGAAAAAATCTTTCTCGTTGACTTAAAAACCGGAAGGGCTTCTAACAGCAGGTAATCAAATGGAGCCTTACGAAGCATAAAATGAGCGTTACGCTGAATCGCATAATTGGGGATGCGATGCGTCGGGGTCGACGACCGGCAGGGTGATTTATCACCACCCCTATCGTCTTCAAGACACTAAACGTTGAAGAGTATAAACTTATAGAATAAGAGCTGGTATGTTATTATGAAATCGGATTTCTGATCTTGAAAATGTGCTCTACATACTTACAGCAGACTAGTAGTAGAGAGTAGTAGAGTTCTTTGTGGTAGAGCTCGGCTGGGTAAGAACTACCACCATACCTATTTCTGCCGCCAAGCAGTTATGCTCGCATTGCTGTGTTCCGGTTCGAAGGGTATGGCTTCCGGTGAAATTACAGGCACATGAGACTTTTCATCTAACGTCTCAGGGTGGTAACACGCAAGTGATATCTATGATGTTGCATGCGTACATAGGCTACGGTAACCACTGACCACCAAGTGAGCCGTACGCTTGGTTGCCACTTTAGTAGTATAAAAAAAAACAGGTCTTTACCATATGAGTCGAACTTAAAATTAATAGTTACCTTTCAAATAAAATAAAAACCATCAAAATCAAATCACATTAGGCAGAGATATTATCTAGCAGCCCCCTTTTTGCCCCTTTTTGGAGATAGTACGCCCTCTATCAAAAAAAACCTGACGACAATCAAATTCTATAAAGTATAGAACCTTCAGGCGAGAACAGCCGGACAGACTGACTGACAGACAAATGCATTTATGGCCAATCTCAAAAGTGAGACGCTTCGCTCGCTTCGCTTGCTCGGTCAATAATAATAATTTTAAAAAAACTTCCTATAGTTTGTAAAAAAATGGTCAAAGCGATGTCTTATTTCTTCACTTAGTGAAATTGATAAAGCAATACAGTAGTAAATTCAAACTCAAGCACCTCCTCTACAAAGCGTGGCTCCTAGTACCTTCCCGTGCGCCGTCACCTCCGAAATCACAGCGTAGGAGGCACCCTCCATAAACTCCTTTATGCCCCTCGCGAGATCTGATCACAGGGTCTACTTTTAAAAGCGACAAACGATAATTGTGGATATTGTATATCGATATTATCGTAGATATCGTATATCGGTTGGCATGTTTTAAAACAAGGTGTTTTAAACAGTGTTTGAAACAGTTTTTTTTTATGAAAACTGTTTGTTATAGGTAATTTAAAAAAATATATTATTCAACTCTGGAATTCAATGTATTGTATACTGAAATGGGTATGTAGTCCACATACCCATTTCTGCCGATAAGCCGAAATGCATTGTTGTGTTCATAGAGTAAGGTTGAAATTACAGGCACATGAGACTTTCGATCTACGTCTCAGAGTGGCAACTTGCAAGTTATATATGTTGCACGCTTGGTTGCCACTGTAGTGGTGTAAATATAATATATCGTAGCTCAACTTATGTCGGTGACATCTAAATTCAGAGCATTCACGGATATTAGCTGAACCACGAAAAGTGATACGATATATCGCTTATGTACGCAAGAGTAACCACTCAGCATTGTTTCGACTGAATTATTTGTAGCTGGATTAACTGTCTAGTTAGTAATTGGAAACTAAAAGCTTTTTTCGACCTTTTGTGCTTATTTATGGACCAGTGTTTATCAAGAAATGAACGGTTAATTAAACACAAAATTTTTGGACATTTTTATTACTTACAATCTAGTCCCAAACTAAGCATAGTTCTTTACGGATGTACGGGAACCAAATGACTGAGAAAAATACACTTGTATCATTTTTTTTTAAATACACATTCGACGACCGATGTGGCGCAGCGGGCGCAAGTCCGCCTGCGACGTGGAGGTTGCGGGTTCGATTCCCGCCTCGGGTCAAATAATTGTACGAACTACAAATATTTGTTCCGGGTGTTCTGGGTATTATACTATATATAATAAAAAAAAAAACTATCTATGTATTGTATTGTTCAGTCATCTAGTACCTATAATACAGCTCTGTTTAACACAGCTTACCTTGGGGCTAGATGATGCTGTGTGGATTGTCCAGCATTATTTGTCCAGCATTTTATAATAATAGCAAAGTCGAGACCCGATACAAAGTTAGGTGATATTTAAAATTACTTTTTATTCAATAAAATCACAAGAATCATTTAGCGGAACTGGCGTAAATTTACCTAGCTTTAGAACATGAAACGTTCCACAGTTCACAGTTCCACGCGCCCCATTCTAGAAGAATCTGGCAACAAACTCGGCTGGATTCCTAGTTTTTTTTTATACAAATGAGTATAAGAATATTTTTATTGCAAAACTGTAGTAAACGTTAGATGGTAAAAATATTAATAATTCTAAAATAATAAATAAATAATGCTGGACAATCCACACAGCATCATCTAGCCCCAAGGTAAGTACTAGATGACTGATATATACTTAATACAATACAATACATAAATAGATATTTTTTATTATATAAAGAAAATACCCAGAACACCCGGAACAAATATTTGTAGATCGTACAAACATTTGACCCGAGGCGGGAATCGAACCCGCAACCTCCGCGTCGCAGGCGGACCTACGCCCGCTGCGCCACATCGGTCGTCAGCCCAACAGTTTGCTCTTTTCGGGCGTATAAAAAAACTACTTTGATGATCCTTCTTCATTGATATAAGATTCAAATTGCAATGTACACGGGAGCTTGTGTTGCCTTTTTTCAGCATAGCAAGGTCGCGAACCCTTTATAAACACTGCGGCACCTCGCGTCGTGAATTATTTCCACGGCTCGTAAGCCGGCCCTTGTGAATAAACTAATATTTCGGACCCCAAGCAGAATTAACTAATAGCTGGGAGTAGTACCCTCATAGGGCTGGTGATTATTGCAACATAAATACTAGCAACATTGATGGGAATTCATCATCACATTTGATTATGGTGCAGCGGGCATGGTGTTCAGCCAGAAGTGAGCAAGATTGAAACAATTGAAAATTATTGATCGTGTCACTTGAATGGGCTGAGAATATTTTTTATTTAGGTAAGTAGCTAGTAAGTTCGTTAGCATCATCACATTTTATCATGGCACCCCTATGTGTACTCGTATGTGTGTTGGCACCACAGAAATCGGAATAAGGCACGTTGGCACAAACGCTCAAAGCTACGGCCATGCTACGAACGCGCTACGACTATGCTACGACCATGCTACGTACTTGCTGCGAGTAAACTTTGAGCTAGTTACAATGTCGAAACGCTCTATTCCTGTTTTTCTCATATAAACCTAAATCCAATACAAATATAAAAGTAGTAGTCAAAGCGTGACAAGATAGTCAGACAGACAGATAGCATGATGTATCAAAAGTAACATTCGTCATTTTGACTATAGAACCCTAAATTATGAACAGCCTATGCCTATAGCCATATAACTCGCAGAACCGATAACCGCTTGGGAATAAAGCTGTTCGAATGGCGACCACGAACTGGATAACGAAGTGTAGGACCCTCCCACTCGATGGACCGATTACATTAAAGCGGTTGCAGGCAGTTGGTGAAGGCATCTAAAAAAATCAGTCATCATGGTTTTTCCTCAGCCCAGATGAGCTAAGAGACATCACCCCCAAGCAAATCCTCCAGTTCTTAGTATCGGCAGGACTTGGAGGTACTGAAAACGCCCATTAAGGACGACAACACAAGTGGTGAACAATAGGCCTGTATGGCCGCAGTGTAAAAGTAGTAGAGTTCTTTGTTAGAGCTCGTCCGGGGAAAGACTACTACCATGCCTATTTCTGCCGCCAAGCAGTAATGCTCGCATTGCTGTGTTCCGGTTTGAAGGGTATGGTTTCCAGTGAAATTACAGGCACATGTGACTTTCCATCTAACGTCACACGGTGGTAACACGCAGTGATATCTATGATGTTGCATGCGTACATAGGCTACGGTAACCGCTTACTATCTAGTGGATCGTACGCTTGGTTGCCACTTTAGTGGTTCTTAGAAAAAAAAATAAAAAAAAAGAGTTTATTTAGCCACAACAATCTAATAAAAAAAATGGCGCTCTTTGGGGGAGGCCTATGTCCAGCTATAGACGTCTATCGGCTGATATGATGATGATAATAAAATGAATTATGATTCTGAAAGTGGTCAGCCCTGATGTGAGCGCGGTCATTAAATCTTTACGGACGACCTTGGCCCAGTTGCGCGTTGCTAAGAGTTTGGACTTTACGGAAACCCCCTCGTCTTGTGGAATTTCGGTGTAATACGGCTTAGGACACGGAAATTAACTGAAGTAGTAGCTGAGGGTGCGTCAAATACGACTAGTAAAAGACATTATGTTCAGAGGCCGTATGTATCCGTTACCGACCCGTGGTCCAACGGCTTTGTCCAGTTTATTTTTTTTAAGCTGGACAACCCACACAGTATCATCTAGCCCTAAGTTAATCAGAGCTAGTGTTATGGGTACTACTTAGATGACTGATAAACATAATACAATACAATAGATAGATATTTTTTTATATACATAGAAAATAGATTTCAAGATTTCAAAATTTTAAGATATTTATTTGCATAAATAAGTGTTACAGAAGGTCTTAAAAGTAATATGGCACTTAGAACTTATTTGCCCTTTTCAGGTATTGCAAATTATATGTAGGCTATCTATGCTGGGCGCTAAGCTGCTTACATAAGAGTACCTACCTACTAGTATCTATGTACATGATAATTGTATACTAGGTACACATGTACCAATACGAGTATAATATAAATTAACAAATTTATTTAACCTACTTAAATATTTAGGTAGGAACCTTAATACCCAGAACACCCGGAACAAATAGTTTTTACCACGGGTAAGTAAAACTATCATTAGTTATAATAAATACCTTATTTTCAATTCCCTTGTACGAAAAAAAAGACGAAACGGGCTCAGGAAAAACCAGAGACATTCTTATAATTTAAATAATAATAGCATCTACTGGCAAAGATTCAATTAAGATGATAATCTACCTCAGATCACTACTACCTTCTTCCCACGCGTTCAAGGGCAAAGCAGTACTTTGCGCGTGGGTAGACAAACATTTTGAGCTAAAATTAAATTTAAATTCTGTCAGTTTAATATTTAAACTTATAATGACACTTTTTACGCAGCTGCCCAAGGTGGGGTTATGTTTTTTGCGTGTAGGTAAGTATTTACTAGGCTAGAGTTTGTTTAATAAAATTATAGGTAGGTAGTAGGTAGGTAGGTAATAGGCAGGATTTATTTTGGTTTATTGACATCAAAAAAATCTGAGTAGGTATCCCTACATAACTACCTACCTACTAAGCTTGTACCTACACCTATAGTGTGGAAGCCGTATGACTGATGGGTAAGTACCTGACTAGTACCTTCTCTTTTTGTAAATAGGTACATTGGTTCTACTTAGGTACCTACAACGAAACACCCAAACCCGGAACAAATATTTTCAGATCAAACATTGTGTTACACCGAGGATCGAACCCGCAACCTCTCGCTTCTAAACCTGACGCGCCACCGAACTATTACTCTGTGACCGAACCGAGAAGTATAATTTGGAAATCTTTGGTAGAAACATTCCTCTTTGCAAGTAGGTACTACGAGATGTAATGCCTACTTTTTCACTGCGGTTTTACGACGACCATTTTAGATTTACGAGCAATCCTGAAGGCATATTTATTCCAGTGCATGGAAGGTTTCATGTTGTATCAACTTTCAAGAAGTATCTATCTACCTATCTCTTATATAAGGCCCAGAGCAGTGGTATTTTTTTCATCCCCATCAAACCAAATCTGCGGTCAGAGTTCCTAGTTATGATAATCTTTGGGTCAGAGGGCGAATCATGAAAATATCGTGAAAATCTTCATGACTAAATAGTCATCCTATATAATACTAAGCCTTATAGGGGTGTCGTGAGTATCGAAGAAAAGAGCTCTACCAGTAAAATCAATTATAACAATCAACAGCTTTATCTTTTCCGTGGATAGATTTAACACTTTATGGTCGCAAGACATTGACAGATGTACATTTCTGACTTTGACTAATAATGCTCAAAAATGGTATTCTAGACAGTTGACACGGGAGTTTATTGACGACTTTGACAAATGACAGACTTACACGAACGAAGTTACGTTTAGACTCGTTCGACCTCCATTCATCCTTCGTCGTGGTATACTCGCGATTTTAACATCATTTTCAACGAAACTAACTGAAAATACTCTTATTTTACACCTCTCAAGGGGTTACCGGGTGTTTTGGTGTGGTTAGAAAGTGCTGTGCCTTGAAAATGGCGTTGAAATCGTCGCCGGCAGTTTTCGGAGTGATCTCGCGGCTATCCCGTAACATCTCGACGGGTAGGGCTTTAGCGTCGAAGCCTGTGACCGTCCGAGATGCCTTGAACCAGGCCATTGATGAGGAGATGGAGAGAGACGAGAAGGTTTTCGTTTTAGGCGAAGAGGTGGCCCAATACGATGGTGCATACAAAGTTACCAGGTAAACATGTAAGCAGTTATTCTAACCTCGGTGTTATGTTCTAGGGCTAAACAATTTGATATATAAACAGCTTTTTAACAGTTCCTTCAATATTCATTGATGTTTTTGTAATTAACTTCAAATTACAGTTTTCTTGCATTAAAAACTGTTGAGTTACATAACTGAAGAGTTTGTTGACAGATAGGTAGTTTGTTATCAGCTGAATTTTTCACTTGATTGACGCATAACATGATGAAATATTCCAGAGGTCTATGGAAAAAGTATGGTGACAAGAGAGTTATTGATACACCAATCACAGAAGCAGGCTTCGCAGGCATAGCTGTGGGCGCTGCCTTCGCTGGGTTGAAACCAATCTGCGAGTTCATGACCTTCAACTTCTCTATGCAAGCTATTGATCATGTAAGTTTAATCTAAAACTTATGTAAAAACCTCAGAGTAAGCTCATAGCTACAAAACATTTTAGATAAATTAGGAATAAATCTTTGGAGCACTGCCTTTTTCTCTTAAGGTGAGAAAGCAGCTCTAAGCTGAGTTTAAGTGTTGCCATTACTATGTTGTCCCTGAATAAATCAAATAAAAAGTGTATTTAAACTATCTGATAGATTAGTCTATCATAAAGTCACTTACTCATACACACTTGTTTAGGTTGTGTTTCTGCCAGAGCAAGCGAGGATGTGTAGCAAGAGATGTGTTTGTTGGAACCAATAGAATGACTTCATTGAAGCTGTCCGAGCGAGACTACGTAAATTAAGTGATTCTATTGGTTCCTAACAAACACATCCCTTGCTACACATCCACGCACATCTCTGGTGAAAACTCAGCCTTACTGTCAGTACCTACAGTCAAAAGTAATTGCTTCAGCATTCTAAGAGATTGACCAAATAGTATATTCCACCAAATAGTCAATCTGAAATCTAAATTTTATAAAATACCTACAGTGTTGAGATAAAGTCATATTTGCATGTTATTTGATAAGATAGCAACATGGCATTGCTTCAATAAAGATTGTTGAAATGGTGAAATGTCCCATCTTAGAATGAGCGTTTAATTTTATTGTACTTTGTGAGTAATTTTGGTCTCCGTTTCTGAGCAACATTTATATTCACAAAATTATAAAAGTATACTATAAATTCTTTGGTTCCTAGGCTACGATGCAGACTTGCAGAGTGGATATATAAATAGGTCCCTCATCACAATTTCTCAGGGTTGAGATGATTTAAATCATTTGGGACTTCCCCGAAATTGTAATATAATAAACATCAAATTAGCAATCATCATGACAGCCTTCTAATGTTCCCACTGTTGGGACACTGGCCTACTCTCAGGCGAGAGTGACTGGGTCTTAATCCACCACGCGGACCCAATGCGGATTGGTGGATGGCACATGTCTTTCGAATTTTAGTTCTAGGACATGCCGGTTTCCTCACGATGTTTTCCTTCACCGTATGAGAGCACTGGCATTGCGCACATAAATTTTTCGAACAGAAAAATCCATTGGTGCACGACCGGGTTTGAACCCACGACCTTAGGATCGGAAGGCGGGGTCACTACCACTAGACCACCAGTGCTCTTCATAATCAAGTAAATTCTGTTAAAATCAAACTAATCTGTTTAAAATTAAATAAATCCGTTAAACTATTTTTTATTTAATGTTTATGTTTTTGATGTTTACGAGTAATCAACCCGGCAATGTCTAAATTCCAGGTAATAAACTCAGCGGCGAAGACATACTACATGTCAGCGGGCAACATGCCCGTGTCGATGGTGTTCCGCGGACCCAACGGCGCCGCGGCCGGCGTGGCGGCGCAGCACTCGCAGTGCTTCGCCGCCTGGTACGCGCACTGCCCCGGCCTCAAGGTGCTCATGCCATACTCCGCAGAGGACGCTAAAGGTTATATTTTAAGAGTAGTAGAGTTCTCTGTCATAGAGCTAGTCCGGGGAAGGACTACCACCATACCTATTTCTGCCGCCAAGCTGTAATGCTCGCATTGCTGTGTCAGAGTAAAGAGGTTACTCAGCCTTTACTTAGCCCCGTCTTTTCGGCACGCGAGGTACACACACTCCCTACCTCCCACCGGTTTTACATACCCCACTCCAGTCGCGAGTTTGCCGGCACTGTAACTGAAGCGACCTCAGGACTTACTAGTAATCTCACTGTACTAGCACACTCCAGACACTCAATAAAATGTATGAAGCAAACACGTCGCAATCACGACACGCATAGTTTGTGTACGTAAACGGTGCTGTTGTATGTGTGAGTGTCATGATTGTCCCCACCCAATTATAGCAAGAGCGAGATAGCTAACTTTCGCACGCTCTCGCATGCGCGCTTGGACCTACACATAATCAAAATAAACGCGTGTCAATAGCTTTTAGCTTCAGTGCCGTGTGGTGCCGTCAAACTCGCGTACGGGGTGGGGTAAGTAAAACCAGTGGGAGGTAGGGAGTGGCCATTCTGTACGTAGTATTCATATCTGTTCTGTATTTAGTATTCAGTAGGTTTATTCACAAAAGACATGGTACATTTTACATTAGGTGGAAATGCGGCTGTGCTTTAGATCTTCTCTTAAAAACGACAAATGATAATCCTGGCAATAATCTTGATTCAGCTTGTGAAAAGTTAGTTTGTTTGTTTGTATTTCCAGGTCTTCTGAAAGCAGCCATCCGCGACAGAGATCCCGTGGTGTTTCTAGAAGACGAGATCATGTACGGCATCCCGTTCCCCATGTCTGATGAGGCGCTGTCAAGCGACTTTGTACTGCCTATTGGTAAGTTAAGAGTACAATTCTTTGTGATAGAGCTCGTCCGGGAGAGGAATACCACCATACTTATTTCGGCCGTCAAGCAGTAATGTTTGCATTGCTGTGTTCCGATCCGAAGGGTTCTTGGTGAAATTACGGGCACATGAGACTTTCGATCTACGTCTCAGGGTGATACCACTGGTATTGCAAGCCCATAGGCTGCGGTGACCGCTTACCATCTTGTGGGCCGTAAGCTTGGTTGCGACATTAGTTGTATAAAAAAAAAATTAGCATTTATTGTAGGTTATTCGTTCGTTCGTTTGTATGAGTCAATGCCCAACTCTGGTGACAGTATCTAGGCCGCCCGAAGGACTCTGTCATGGCCTAACAACTTTGAAAAAGCCGACTGCTTAACGTGCCCTCCGAAGCACGGGAGCGCTCAGTTGAAATTGCCACTGGCGGTCACCCATCCAAATGATGACCCCGCGGAACAGTGCTTAACTTCGTTGATCTGTTAAGAACAACTTAGCCAGCTACCTCACGAGCGCTCCTTATTATATCAAGGTACTTTTTGTTAGTGTTTTTTGTCTCCACTTCTGAGCAACACAGCTATGCACAAAGTTATAAAAATGTCCGGCAATATAAATAAGATGTGTTTTGTTGTCAGGTAAAGCTAAGATAGAGCGAGAAGGCAAGCACATCACGCTCGTGTGCGCCGGCAGAGCCACGGACACCGCGCTCACAGCAGCCAACGAGCTCGCGGGGAAAGGTATACTTCTCTCGGCGGATCTAGGCCGTAGTGAAGTTTCGATGCGCAATGGAACTTTTTCTAACTAAATTGTCTTTGCGCATCACAAACGGCTATCTTTTTTTTTTTTTTTTTTTTGACAATATCCACACAGCCCCAAAGTAAGCTGCTGTTAAACAGAGCTGTGTTTGTGGGTATTAGATGACTGATATATATTAATACAATACAATACATAGATAGATATTTTTTATTATATATAGAAAATACCCAGATCACGCGGGACAAATATTTGTAGATCGTACAAACATTTGACCCGAGGCGGGAATCGAACCGCAAATCTCCGCGTCGCAGGCATAACGCGACATAGGTATTTTTAAAAAATACTATAGCACACGCTGGACACTCAATAAAATGTATGAAGCAAACGCGTCGCAAGCATCACATGCGGGTGCCGTTGTATTTGTGACATAGTTGCGCGCGCTCGGATCTACACAAAATCAAATATTTTTTCTTTTTGATATTACGATCTACAAATATTTATTCCGGATGTTCTGGGTATTTTTTATACATAATAAAAAATATCTATCTATGTATTGTATTGTATTATATATCAGTCATCTAGTACCCATAACACAGCTGTTTAACAGCAGCTTACCTTGGGGCTAGATGATGCTGGGTGGATTGTCCAACATTATTTATTAATTTATGAGAGAGCGCAGTGCAGTGTCACGCTGAATTAGCACTTGCTATATACTGTTGCAGGTGTGGAATGCGAGGTGATCAACCTGCGGTCGATCCGTCCGCTGGACTTCGAGAGCATCGCGCGCTCCGTCGCCAAGACGCACCATCTCATCACGGTGGAGCAGGGCTGGCCGCAACACGGTTCGTTCCTATGATACAGTGGCCAACTCTGGTGACAGAGTTTCTAGGCCGCCCGAAGGCCTCTGTCATGGCCTAACAACTTTAAAAAAGCCGGGACCGACCGCTTAACGTGCCCTCCGAAGCACGGGAGAGCTCAGTTGAAATTGCCACTGGCGGTCACCCATCCAAGTGATGACCGCGCGGAACAGTGCTTAACTTCGTTGATCTGTTAAGAACAACTTAGCCAGCTACGTCACGAGCGCTCCGAGTAGCGCAACACCTCAACTTTCCAACTACATTCATTTTCAATATATATTAATAGATTCAGGCGTTACTTTGCGGAAATCCATTATACTTGCATACCTGGTGGTAGGACTCTTCAGCAAGAGTCCGTCTTGGTGCATACCACCGCAGTGTCAGATATTCTACCTCCAAGCAGTAGTGTGCAAGCTGTGTTTAGGTTTGAAGGGCACTGTAGCAAGTGAAATTACTGGGCGAAAGAGACTTAACAACAATGTCTCGGGGTGATAAGCGCAGTGCAGTGCCACGCAAACACTTAAAAACCTTAAGCTTTAGTTGGCACTGCATCTGTAATAGTCAGGCGTGGTGCTTAATATCAGGTGGGCGGTGGACGCCTTGATTGTCCTGTCACTTGCTTGCATAAAAAAAACAGACGCAAAATCTCTAGTACCATTTCCGTTTAACTTTTTAACTATTTTTTTTTCGAGGTTAATTGAGTGACCGCCTTAGTTAAAAAGCGGATCTAGGCTTCCGTGAAGTTAGCCGTTTGTGATGCGCATCAAAACGGCTAACTTCACGGAAGCCTAGATCCGCCGAGAGAACTATACCTACTAGAGATTTTTCGTTTGTTTTTTTATCTTAGTCTACATTAATTTTATCACATTGTCGCCACGGAGATTGGTAATAAACATTCACACACAGACTTTCGCACTCTTAATCATTTGATTGGTAATTTTAGAAATCGAATACAATGTTCCGAATTCAAATCTAACATTGGCTGCTGATAAAAAAAAGAAAATATTTATTGTTTTTAAAACTATCATGATTATTAACATTGAGTGAGTGAGTGAGTTTTATTAATATCGGGAATCAATAAACTCACAAATCATGGTAAATATCCCGTTTTTAGTGAAAATTATGTAGGTATTCCCGATATTATATCTGGAATCAGTAAAACTCACAAATCATGGTAAAGTAGGTAAAGTTTTAGTGAAAATTAAAATATTTATTGTAAAGAATAAAGAAAAATAAAGAATACCTACCTACCTGACATAATTTTGGCAAAAAATAATAAAATTTAGTATTTACCTACAAAATAAACACAAAAATAACAGAAGGCAGAGTAGTAAAGACCTATTTTGCTTAAATTTTGACGAGTAAAACGTAGTTTGTTCGTGTATAATAAAGGGTCCGCCAAATAACTTTTTTTTTTGAAAATGCTATAAAAAAAAACTACTGATTATTTTCACAAATTTCTATTTTTATTTGAAAGTACAATCCTTCCGGTTAATAATAGAAAATAATTTCATTAAAAAATTCTTCGAAAATGAGCAAGGAGTGGCCGTTACAGTCAATGGCGATCGTTATCGGGCCATGTTCAACGAATTTTTGTTTACAAAAATTGAAGAGGAGGATATTGGCAACATTTGGTTTGAACAGGACGGCGCTACGTGCCACACAGCCGAAGCTACATTCGATGTTTTGCGCCTGTTTTTGAATATCGCATTATCAGACGCAGAGCTCGTTTGGCCACCTCGGAGCTGCGATTTGACACCGTTAGACTATTATTTGTGGGGTGCCGTCAAAGATAAGTGTTACGCCGACAGGCCAGAGACAATTGACGCTTTAAAGGTGAAATACAGCTGCACACAATCGATAATGTGCTTAAAAATTGGACCGATCGTGTAGGCTACTGCATGGCCAGCCGAGGCAGCCATTTGAATGAAATTATTTTCCATTATTAACCGGAAGGATTGTACTTTCAAATAAAAAAAGTTATTTGGCGGACCCTTTATATCTCCGAACAGTAGACCTCGCAAGCACAAACTTGTAAAGTAAACAATTTACTGCATTTTCAGGAGCTATTTCTGCTCATCACTCTGAAGATCCATAGGATATCTTCATAAAATTTTATGGGGTGAAGGTTTAAAAAAAATAATTGTAAATAAAATAAAAACCATTGAAATCGAATCTCATAAGGTGGAGATATCTAGTATGTAGCCCCCTTTTTACACCTTTTTAAAGAAAGTACGCCCCCTATCAAAAATCGACAATCAACTTCTATAAACTGAGCCTTCGCCGAGACATCGGCTCGCTCAGTGTATTCTACCGTCTATATAATGGGGAATGCTCTGAGGATCTTTTCAACCTTATACCCGCATCGAGGTTCTACCATCGTACCTCACGACAGCGGGCGGAACAAGGCTCATCCACACCTAATCGATAAGTGGGTGTCTCGCACTACTCGCTTCATGAGATCTTTTCTTCCCCATATGTGCAGGTTGTGGAATGAACTTCCTTCTGATGTGTTTCCGCTGTCGTACAATATGAACAGCTTCAAAAAAAATATAAAAAAGGTCCTACAAGGCAGGCAACGCTTCAGCAGTACCTCTGGTATTGCTTAGGTCAATAGGCGACGGTAACTGCTTACCATCAGGCAGGCCGTCAGCCTGTTTGTCTCCAAATTATATAAAAAAAAAAAAAAAGTCATAGAACCTGTGTACCAAGTTTCAACTAGATTGGTTGAAAAATGCGACCTGTAGGCGAGAACAGTCGGATAGACTGACTGACAGACATTTTTGGCCCATCTCGAAATAAAGTATCCGTTGTATGTGTCTGTAGGAGTGGGCGCGGAGGTGTGCGCGCGCGTGATGGAGTCGGCGTCGTTCTTCGAGCTGGACGCGCCTGTGTGGCGCGTCACCGGCGCAGACGTGCCCATGCCCTACACGCGCGGGCTGGAGGTGCTGGCCGTGCCGCGCGCGCCCGACGTCGTGGCCGCCGTCAGCGCCGTGCTGGGGAACAAGTTGGTCCATTTTTTTTTAATGGCTTCTGTCTGGAACGATTCTTTCTGTCAATGGTATCGATTCTGCTGTAACATTTTATATATTAAAATAATAAAAATTGTAGCCGTCCTTATCGAATGAAAAAAATGAATTAAAAACACAAAGGACCGCTAAATTTAGAAAATGCTACAACAGAATCGACACTAATGTTAGTTTTATTTAATGATCTTTCAGTGTCAGTTTTGTATAATGACGTCTATACAAAAATAAGACAAAATTATTTTGACAAAACCGTCAAATTTTTTTATGGCGTCTGATTGTTAGCGCCACTGTCAAGTGATCAGCAACGAAAATCGTGAACAAACGAATTAAAAATAAAAATTATCTATTATTCCCGCTTGGTTCTCTTCTTCAGAAATTACCTCCAAATTTCATGCATTTAGCTATTCAGGACCTAATAGAATAAGAATAAGAAAATATTTATTGTTTAGCTTATGAAGGCACAAAAAGATCTTAATACTAGGTATGGCACTGGTAGGTAAGCTCAGCTTATCCATTTTGGACGTACAATATTAAGAAACTGGCTGAGCATTGATATACCAGTTATTAGGTAATGTATGAGTTATATATAGCTAAAAGATATATTTTTTTTTTGTTTTCAGAATAAGTGGAGCAGTTCGCCATTAAGTTAGGAATCTCTAGTAAAATTGTGCAGCGTCGTATCGAAGTTGAAGATATTGTGAATAATTAATTATATTTATTTTTACAACAGCCATGATCCGCTAAAGCTTTGCAATTGTGATGTATGGATGATAGTATAATACGTTATTTATTAAAATTGTTGATAAAAGGTTATTTTTTTATAAGATATAACTTCGTGATATTTATATTGAGATTTTTCTGGCCCGAAAGGATGTACGGTCCGTACACCCTGGGATGATGATAAGGTAAAAACACTATTGTAAATTTTAACTGATATAATTTGATAGATAAAACTATGCTAATTAGAAATGATATGAGACGCGTGGCTTGATAGATTGCCGATCGCGAACTGATTTGATGATCCAATTACTGGCGTAAAGTGCACCGAAGGCACAAATTATGTGGGTCAATGTACGTGCTCGTACATTACCTTTCCAATACCTACCTTGCAGTGCAATCAACAGCAGACAAAATGAATTTGGTTTTCTTGGCAATTTTTTTTTTTATATAAATTTTAGGCAAACAAGCTAACGGCCTGCCTGATGGTAAGCAGTTACCGTCGCCTATTGACCTCACCAACACCAGAGGTACTGCTGAAGCGTTGCCTGCCTAAGTGTTGGAAGGTATTGCATTCAGCGCCATCTATTGCCATCTTGGTCAAACTCATTTAGTTCTTAGGCTCTTAGCTCTTCGTAGCGTCAACGCTCGCTTTCATCAGAAAACTCACTAGCTGCTTAACAGATGGCGCCACATTAACAAAATCAGAAGAGAAAAAACAAAAACTGTCCTCAAATTAAATGGATTCCTCAACATGAAAATCGATTAAAATAAATTCAATAGATTGTGGAGATACGAGAAGGTGTACTTATTGACACGTTTTTAGATAGGTATAGTTCTCTCGACGGATCTAGGCTTCCGTGAAGTTAGCCGTTTGTGATGCGCAAAGATAATTTTATTATAAAAACTCCATTGCGCATCTAACGGCTAACTTCACAGAAGCCTAGATCCGCCGAGAGAACTATAACTGTACCTACCTCTTATTACAGCTAATAATAATATAACTTGTCATAGTAACTATGTTAACCTCTAAATATCTGCAACACTATGATAGTGTTGCAGATATTTAGAGGCGACGATGACCGCTTTCCATCAGGCGGCTCGTCTGCTTGTTTGTCACCTTGACATAAAAAATCAGAAAACGCTGAATCTATTCCGATAAAATTTATATGAGACCACCTCTGAAGTAGTACCTACCAACCAAACAAAGAATCATCAAAATAGATATAGACAAACTTGACAAACAAAGTTATGTCCTGAGAATAACAACACGTAGAATGATAGTTTCATTCAAAATTATTTCCAAAAGTGTGTTCACAAAAGAGACTAACAAGTCTCACTAAAAATGATCACAATTTGCGTGCGCGTACTTCGTTTCTCCGTGTTGTTATTCTAAGGTTATGTCTAAATCCAATCTGGTCCCAAAGCGTATATTCCCATAGAAATAGCATACAATGCTAGCACTCGCCCGGCGAGTGTGCGGTGACGATGATGGATCGCCGGCTACTGGCTGGGGACAAACGCTCCTGGTGTTGGTAACTTGCTTAGTCGTTATATCAAGCAACTTTCAACGTGCCATTTTGATAGGAGACCACCAGTGGCATTTACCGGTATCTTACGTGACGTGTATTTTTTTTTTATACTACTGAAGTGGCAACCAAGCGTACTACGGCCCACAAGATGGTAAGCGGTTACCGCAGCCTATGGACGCTTGCAATACCACAGGTATCACTCGCGGGTTGCCACCTTGAGGCTAAGATCGAAAGCCTCATGTGCCAGTAATTTCACCGGAAACCATACCCTTCACACCGGAACACAGCAATGCGAGCATTACTGCTTGGCGGCAGAAATAGGTCCAACATCCAAATTTTCTCTATTTTGTATTTTTTTTTTTATTGTTTTTTTGGTAGTCCTACCCCGGACGAGCTCTATCACAAAGAACTCTACTACTCTTAAAACTTTTTATGTAATTCGGAGGCAAACAGGCTTCCGGCCCGCCTGATCGTAAGCGGTTACCGTCGCCTATTGACATCAACAACACCAGAAGTACCTACTTACAGTTGATGCGTTGCCTGCCCTGGATGACTCCATATATTTTCCTTAAAGCGGCCCATATTGTAGCTCAGCGGAAAGACAGCGGAAGGAAGCTCATTCCACAACTTGCACGTATTAGTGAAGAAAATTTCTCTTAAAGCGTGTTGTGCGAGATACGCACGTCATCACGTGACGATGACACGTGCGTGACGTGTAGAATTTTTTATTTATTTATTATTATTAGGGATCACCAACGAAAGATACACATTTATAAATTATAGTTCGCACAGCGGATCTAGGCTTCCGTGAAGTTAGCCGTTTGTGATGCGCAAAGACAATTTAGTTTGAAAAAGCTCCATTGCGCATCGAAACGGCTAATTTCACGACGACCGAGATCCGTTGTGAGAACTATACAGAGGTACTCAGGTCAGGTGCTCTCTCAATTAGAGTAGAGGTGACCACACCAAGCACAAAAATAAAAGTTGTGATTAAAATTTATCTTCAACAAGACACGCAAAATAATTAGATCGGTGAAAGACATAATTGGAAATAGCTTGATAGTTATAAGTATTAAATCCACCACGCGGACTCGATGTAGATTAGTGTTTGCTCATTGTCTTTCTGAGTTTTTACTCTTGGACCGACCCGGTTATCTCATGATATTTTCCGTTTCAAAACATTGGTATTAGGTACGGATTAGTTTTTTTTTTAAGAGAAATTGCAATGAGGTTATAATTCATCAGCTCGAACTCAAGATTTGACTTCTTTAAACTTTCATTCAGACCAAATTCAGATATTGTCAAAAACGAATAAAACTATCGTAAACTACAAACATTTTAAAAACGGGTGTTTCACGTACCGGTATATCGAAGGAGGAAGCGCGCCGTGTCACTCAACCCTGATGAAGACTCGAAATTGAGTCGAAACTGTACCTCTTCACCGATATACCGCTACGTGAAAATACCCGTTTCTAAAATGAATTGTCAAAAAGAGACGTTACATTTCCTTCGATCACGACATTTCCCATAGAAATAGCGTAAACAATGGCACCGACATTGTACGGGCGAGTGCGCGGTGACAGGGTGATGGATCGCCGCTTGCAGACCACTACCTACCCTTGCTTGTACCATAAAGGCAGAACTACACTACATTAGAACTGACGACCGATGTGGCGCAGCGGGCGCAGGTCCGCCAGCGACGTGGACGTTGCGGTTTCGATTCCCGCTTCGGGTCAAATGTTTGTACGATCTACAAATATTTGTTCCGGCTGTTCTGGGTATTTTCTATATAATAAAAAAACATCTATCTATCTATGTATTGTATTGTATTGAGTTTATATCAGTCATCTAGTACCTACCCATAACACAGCTCTGCTTACCTTAGGGCTAGATGATGCTGTGTGGATTGTTATTTATTTATTTATTAGACCGATGACGACTATGGATGCATACGTTTGTGGCCCACTACACATGAGTCGCCGTATTTTGATGAAAAAGAGAAAGCGAGCTCAGTAAACGTCAAACAATATTATAAATACACACATATGCGAAACTGCGTTGCGTTAAACCAGAGTTTTTTGTGTCATTGTAGTGTTGAAACTCTTAAGTTTTACTCGTTTTTTTTTTTTTTTTTATATAACTGAAGTGGCAACCAAGCGTACGGCCCACAAGATGGTAAGCGGTTACCGCAGCCTATGGACGCTTGCTATACCAGAGGTATCACTCGCGGGTTGCCACCTTGAGGCTGAGATCGGAAGCCTCATGTGCCAGTAATTTCACCGGAAACCACACCCTTCACACCGGAACACAGCAATGCGAGCATTACTGCTTGGCGGCAGAAATAAGTATGGTGGTAGTCCTTCCCCGGGAGAGCTCTATCACAGAGAACTCTACTACTCTTAAACTTCGTCTCAGGACAGCTCTACATCTATGTCAAAGAGCATGAGATTTGATTTCTTTCACGGCACAGCACAAGGCTCCACACTTGCGGTATAGGTATTACGCTCCGCAACGCAACGCAAGTGTCAAAATCCCTTTTGAAAATCAAATCGTTCGTAGTTTAGTGATCAAAAATTACATGAAAAAATCCTCAAAATCTCAATATTAATTCCACTGACGTTGCCGAAAAAAATTTGCGAACAAAGTAAGGCTCCCTACAACGCGGTAACTCCGGAGGCGATCCATCACGGCGAGGACATGCGCTGACACATTTTTGAGAACAACGCACGTGCTAGAATAATAGCAGATTTATAAAGCGAATATTGGAATTCACGAGAAATGTTGGTAAAAGATATTTTACAAAGGCTCTCATCATCATCGTCATAATGGAGATCAGATCAACGAAGTTAAGCACTGTTCCGCGTCATGATTTGGATGGGTGACCGCCATTGGCAATTCCAACTGAGCGCTCCCGTGCTTCGTCGGTCTCGGCTTTTTCAAAGTTAGGCCATGACAGAGGCCTTCGGGCTGCCTAGAAACTCTGTCACCAGAGTTGGCTACTGAGCCATACGAACTTACTTACTTTTATCGTCTAAATCAGCCAATAGACGTCCACTGCTGGACATAGTCCTTCAAGAGTGCCATGATGGCCTTTATTCACCATTCACAGCCTTCCTACGACCGCTTCCATCGAAAGGGGGCTATTATAAACTTCGTTTTCATTTTTGCTGCTATTCAAGCTATTCAAGAATCTTTATTCTCCAGAGGTTATTTTAAGCTATGTCGGTGACTTTTATTCTACGGATTTTCTTTACAAAGGCTCCTCCAGCTAAGAAAACACGCATTTCTGTGATTCAGCACAGTCGTACTGACAAGTTTTTTCTAACGAAACGCCTGTACGGCGCACACTACAGTTGTGTGGAGTCAGTATGAATGTCTTGGGCTCAGAGCTTGTTCAGAGCAAATAAACTTTCAATGTCTTTGGTCTTAGGTAAGAAAAAAGTTCGCAGTCAACTGACACTGCGGTCATACTTCGAGTTCTATTTTTGTTAAAGTAAGTGATTCAAACCTCCCGTAGAACCATGTGAAACGCTGTATTCCTCTCCCACTTCGACTTCGACTTCAACTTCGACTTCGGTGGCGCGGTGGGCATGCCCGGATGAGAAGCGCGCTTCTTGCGAGAAGTTGCGGATTTAATCCCGCTGCAGGACAAATGTTTCCATGATCTGCAAATATTTGTTCCGGTCTGGGTGTTTTTATGTACTAGGTATTTACAAAATAATATTATAGGCGATGAATGATGTGTTTCTATCAGTTTTCTAGCTCCCATAGCAGGTACAAGGTTTGCTTAGTTTGGGGCTATATAGCGCTATGCAAAAAAAAGAGTAGTAGAGTTCTTTGTGATAGAGCTCGTCCGGGGAAGGACTACCACCATATCTATTTCTGCCGCCAAGCAGCAATGCTCGCGTGGCTGTGTTCCGGTTCGAAGGGTATGGTTTCCGGTTAAATTACAGGCACATGAGACTTTCCATCTAACGTCTCAGGGTGGTAACACGCAAGTGATATCTATGATGTTGCATGCGTACATAGGCTCCGGTAACCGCTGACCATCAAGTGGGCCGTACGCTTGGTTGCCACTTTAGTGGTAAAAAAAAAAAAAAAAAAAGTCCACCAATATTTATTTAATTTATTTATTCTTATTCCATCGTTTTCAATTTCTTATACCATAGAATTGAACTAAAGTACCTCTACCTAAATATCAACTTGCTAAACGGTTGCAAAGTTTCCGACAGTCGGTGTTGTCGTACAACGACCGCGTCCAAACTTGGCAAGAAGAACTTTTTGATCGATTGACTTTGAAACTTACAAAGAACAACATCTTTACGGTTTTCTGATGAGATCTCTGCTTTACAACACAATATATTTATTATGTGATCTTTTGTGACAGATCGTTCGTTTGACGTGGTGCTGCTTTTTCTTGGGCACCCTGTCATTAAGCGGTGGGGATCATAACTCAGGAAATCATTTTTACTAGGTCCTAAATTTCCCCCTTGTAGAATTTCAGACGGTTTTGGCCTTGAAATATTTGAGTCCTGGAGACTTATTCGCTATGACCAAATGCGGGTTGGTTACGATATCTGCGAGGTATCGTTGTCGACGAGCCACGTTTTGGGGCTCGTCTGACTGTTTTTCAAAGTCAACCTATCGATAGCGAAACTATCGCTATTGAAACAACACAGATACAGAAAACAATTTTACAATTTCACACCACGGCACGTATAGAACACGTTAATAAGTTACACGTTATTGGTACGGAATCTCCTAGGTCATAGCGAATAAGCCCCCAGGGAAGGTTTAAACGAAACCGCGGGGCTCAGCTAGTAAATCAATAAGAAAAGAATCCTAGCCGAGTGTCTGAATAGAGTTCTAAAGCAAACCCAAAATCCATCACATCCCCTAACAAGTGGATGAGTACCTAAGTAATAAAATCTCCGCACCGATATCCCTCGACTTTAGAATGTTTAAACACCTAATTTGATGGGGTGTGGTTTCAATGAGGGTGGTTTAGATAGAGTCCGCAGATTTAAAGTTTAAACCGGTAATAAGACGGATCATTGAAAGTCTAAGTTAGGGGAGTTTCAAAAGATTTAAATGAATAATTATCTTCCGATTCTCTCTCACAACTCCCTTTCTCTTTCTCTATTTTTCTTTTAACTTCTCCCTTCTGATTTATTATTATCACTAATTAACACTAATATACTTAAAACAGTTTCGCCAGCAGGCTAAAATTTTTGGGTTTAAAAAGGTTTGGCGGACTCAGTAGCGCAGTGGGCGATAAGCAAGAGCTTGCAGGTTCGATTCCCACTGAGGATGACATTTTCATGTAATGTCATCAAATTAATTAAATTAAGTCTGTAATTATTTAAGTATTTAATAGTTAGTTACCAAAGTATTTTTCGAAGAAACCTCTGAAATTACGATCCTTGTAAAAAAGGTACCTGCTAGGTACTTTTACCTAATAAGTGTTGCTTGATTATGTGTAGGTACGGTTAAAAGTGTACGTACGGTATAATAGAACTACCGGCCAAGGGGTAGGTAGGTACATACTACCTAACCTACGTCCGTTTGTCTGCAAGCTCGGCTGGATAGAGATATTTGCTGTTTACACGTTTATTTGTGAGAAATACGTTACGGTACGGGGGCGAGAAAGTTCTGCTTTGAACTTTTAAAGCTCATTTTTATAAAAATACTTATAATACACTAGTAGAAAGAGTTAAAATCTGAAAGTTAAACACATTGTCATTTAGCAATCAACAGCTATCTTTTAAAATATATAAATATTAAAATATCGAATGACCTTTTTCAGAATTATAGTAAGTTGAAGTCGAAATGGGCAGATCCATAAATATATTGCAGAACCGATAACCGCTGAAGAATAAAGGTTCTCGAATGGCAACCGCGAACTGTAAAACGAAGTGTAGATACACCTACGTCGGCCAAATAGTTAGTTTTTGGACTTGCCGGTTTTCTTGCGATGTTTTCTTTACCGTTTGAGAGCATTGCGCAATTTGCGCACATGAATCGAGTAGACAAAAAATTAATTTCGAGTAGAATTATGTGCACGACTGGGTTTCGAAACTACGACCTTATGATCTGAAGGCGGGCTCACTACCACTATACCGCCAGTGATCAAGCTCAGTCACAGAGTAATTAATAGGTACCACAAAGTATAGTTTGGGTTTATCTATGTTACCTGACTAAATGATGGTTGATGACCTAGACTTGCCTCACAACTGGCGAGGTCGATATTTAGTATTGGGTAGATAGGTGTTTAACCCTGATATTAGGAAACTACCAGTCTCAGTAAGATGCTAATTTATTATTTTGTTTCATAATTTTGGTTGCAGACAGATCTTAGCCTAATAATTTTTGGAATAGTGACATTTTTGAATGGCCTCGAATCTGTATCACATTGTCACCACACCAGAGTGTATTACTAATTTGGATGCTTGAATGACTGTTACCTAATCATGTCGAAACATTTAACTGATATTGAATAAATTTTGTAGAAACAGATAAATTTATAACCTAAAATAGGATACTTTTTATACTGGCAAGCGAAGCCGTGGATGGAAGCTAGCTAGTAAGTGATAGTGTAATTAGTTATAAACCGTTATAGTTAAATAAATAAATGATAAACTGCTTGCACAAACATTCTTTACAAAGTCACAAATTCTCAGGATTAGTAGTATAGTAGTATGTAAATAGATTGCTCAAGATAATAGAAATTAAACGACATTTACAAATAGCTACTATGTCGTTTGCATATCGAATGACTGATATTACATCTAGTTATTTCTGCATCGCATTCCTGGGAAATTAAGGCTTTTAATATCAAGCCCCGAGCGAGTGGAAATGCATATAATATGACGTCTCAGACACCGGGCTATAACATAAAAACCTAGATCTAGATTCTATCGCAATGTTTAATAGTAGTTTAGTTATACTGTTTACTTTGTAATATAATATTGATACTAACCTATTTAAATATAAATATTAGCAGACCTTTTTTCATCGAACGGAAAAAGTTGAAATAGTACAACGGATGAAAAGAAAACTATTGAGCCCTGTTAAAACCCTGGCAAAACACTGTATTTTGAGTTATAGTGTTTGTCCATAGCACGGTAGAGTAATACCTAGTACTTTATCGGACGAGCTCTACCACAAAGAACTCTACTACCCTTAGTTTCGTGCCCCCGTGCCACATAGGCCTCGCTAATGGCATGTGACAGCGCGCGTGATGGATCGGCCGCCCCCCGCCCGCGACCCGCACCCGCCCCGCAACCCCCGTAGAGGGTGGAATTAGACGATTTTTTTCCACATCACCCTATTAAGCTTCTTATTTCTTAGCGACAATATTTTATTTTCTGGATAAAATTACAGTGTGTAATAAAAGCTGAGACGTGAGCCGTCTATAGCAAAATATTTATGTATGTAGGTAGGTAAGGTACCTAATCGTACTACACCTACTCGTATCACAAGAGGAGAAAAACAGAGGTACATAGAGAGGTAGAGACGATATCGTAAAACAGGAAGAAAGCCATGATAGTTTCAAAAGTGAAAGTTTTTTTTTTTTTTATACAATTGAAGTGGCAACCAAGCGTACGGCCCACAAGATGGTAAGCGGTTACCGCAGCCTATGAACGCTCGCAATACCAGAGGTATCACTCGCGGGTTGCCACCTTGAGGCTAAGATCGAAAGCCTCATGTGCCAGTAATTTCACCGGAAACCATACCCTTCACACCGGAACACAGCAATGCGAGCATTACTGCTTGGCGGCAGAAATAGGTATGGTGGTAGTCCTTCCCCGGACGAGCTCTATCACAGAGAACTCTACTACTCTTTAAAAGTTATTCTAAACTAGGTTTTTTGAGTCCACATTGTTTCAAAAATCCACTTTTTAGTTTCCAAAACTTCGAGGTATATTCTAAGCGGAAATAAAGCTAATAGCCATGGTTGCGCCACGACACGGCACGGATACGATGCGGTTGTAAATAATGCTTAATTACTTACACATGATCACTGGCCGTGGTGAGTAGGTAAGTAGATTTAAGTACCTATGGCGGAATAACGTGATCTTAACTTTGAAAATCTGAAGGTCTGCTTTTTTTACTAATACATTTTTCTCTAGGCCAATCTGCATTGGGTCCGCATGGTGGATTAAGACAATCACTCTCGCTCGAGAGTAGGCCAGTGTCCCAGCAGTGGGAGCATTAGAAGACTGTAAGTGAGTTCGTATGAGTCAGTGGCCAACTCTGGTGACAGAGTTTTAAGGCCGCCCGAAGGCCTCTTTGAAAAATCATATATCGACTATACTGGGTCTGTACCTATAGCACCCACTTCTGATGAAAAATATATTAGAAAACAAATTTGGCTTTTAAAATCTTAGCTCTTGGAAAAGTTTTCTTCATTGTGTTCCTTCACATAATACTTAGTATTATTTTTTATTTATTTACATATATATAAAACATGACAGTTTACACCAAGAAGTTGTATCTAATTATAATTACATTTACCAACAGAGGGAAAAAAAAGTAGTAATAATAACAGTATTAGAATTAGTTTTTAAAACTATCATGGTTATTAACATAATTTTCACTTAAAACGGGATATTTACCATGATTTGTGAGTTTTGCCAAATCTGTATGGTTTACCTAAAGTGCACAAGCAGAATGCTCCCTTGCGACCAATTGTGAGTCAAATAGACTCACCCACATATGATTTAGCGAAGCATGTGGCGGGAGTGCTACAACCTACAGTGGGATTTACATCGTCTTTTGTAAAAGACTCGCGCCATTTTATACAGACACTGAAGCAGGCAGAGGTATGTGAGAATGAGACAATGGTTAGTTTTGATGTTGAGTCTCTCTTCACAAATGTCCCCATAGCTGACTGTATAAAAGTAATAGAGGCGACAATACTGAAAAACGGTATCCCTGCAGAGTATGCCAGAATGTTACAACATATTCTCTCTACCAACTATTTTATATATAGGGGAACCTTTATCTCCAAATAGACGGTGTAGCAATGGGAAGTCCGGTTGCTCCCGTAGTGGCAAACATTTGGATGGAGTATTTTGAGAGCTTGGCTATTTCCACTGCCCCTTTACCTGTTAAGTTGTGGAAGAGGTATGTAGATGACGTTTATTGTATTTTGGAAGGGAAGCAACGGGAGATTGAAATTCTTTTGGCACACCTTAATGGAGTACACAGTAAGATGAAATTTACATATGAAATGGAAGACGACCGTCGTTTGGCGTTTCTAGACGTATCGGTACAGGTTCGAGAAGATGGTAGTTTAGGCCACTCTGTTTACCGCAAACCTACGCATACGGACCGGTATCTGCATGCTAACTCTCACCACCATCCGCGGCACCTCGATTCCGTTGTAACCTCGCTCACTAACCGAGCATTCGATTTGTGTGATGATGAGCACATAGAAGGAGAGTTAGTGCATGTCGAGAAAGTTTTACGTAAGAACGGATACAAGCTTCGAACGTTTCCATCTAGAACCAAGCCAAAACCCCAAAGATGCAGAGTAGAAAGAAAGCCAGCTTTTCTACCGTATATCAGAGGAGTTACGGACAAAATTGCTAAAGTCCTAGGCAAATTGTCCGTTAAAACCATCTTTACTCCTCTAAAGAAGATCTCACACTACCTGCGGTCACCAAAAGATAGTTTTCCACTGGAAAAACCAGGAGTGTATAAGATTGATTGTAGCTGTGGGAGTTCATATATTGGTCAAACAAAACGTACGATAGCTTGTCGAGTGAAGGAACACATCAGAGCGATCAAGAACATTGACATACAAAAGTCAGCCGTAGCAGAACACATTTTGGAATCGGGTTCGAATCACTGGATTGAACTACACAATCCACAAGTAATCTCGACAGAACGCCATTACATACCAAGAATGGTTCAAGAGGCTATCGAGATTACTAAACACAGGAATTTCAATCGAGAAGATGGTTTTAAATTGTCTGGAGTCTGGAATCCTGTGGTGAGAATGTGTAGGAGACAAAAACCGGTGGTACCGCCTGTGCGCCCTGATACTGTTAGTGTCGTGTGTCGAAATCGAGTTGTGTGTGAGAATGAAGCCGATGGTAGTATCGGTCGCAATAAAAGACTAAGAAAGAGGGTGGACAGATTTGTCTGTCAATAGTTATAAGAGCTACCCGCAAAGACTTCAGTTCTCCCGTGATCATGGTGCATGTAACTGCGCCGAAATATCGGGAATCAATAAAACTCACAAATCATGGTAAATATCCCGTTTTAAGTGAAAATTATAGTATTAGAATTATGCATAATTCATCAAGCGTAGCACTTGCACTACTTTATTTTATGATCTTGTGCTCTAAATTGTTTCTATTTTATTAGTTATATAAGTAAGGTTAGGTAGGTATAGTTCGCACAGCGGATCTAGGCTTCCGTGAAGTTAGCCGTTTGTGATGCGCAACGACAATTTAGTTTGAAAAAGCTCCATTGCGCATCGAAACGGCTAATTTCACGACGGCCGAGATCCGTTGTGAGAACTATACCTACTTATTCTTTTAGCATGCGCCTCACCTAGTTAGATGGGCACCACATAGACAACACTGAAGTTTTTATGATAAAGAAAAAAGCTAGGAACCGAGCCGGGTTGCCAGAGTCTTCGCGTGGCGCGTGGATTTGACGAAAGTTCACCTAATAACCTAATATAGTACTCAGTTAGTCGTTTCAAAGTGATTTTAATTTTATTGAAGAAAATTTGAATTTGAATCACCGTTAGAATCACCGCGATGCGATGCTAAAACAATGCAAAATTAATTGTTGTAAAAATTCGATTGTGAAACTATAATTTAGCTGTCATTGTATTTGTAGCATTGCCCCTGGTATTGCACTTATAAAATCGAGTGGAAAATCTTTTAGTTCACGATTGGTTTCGAACCTACGATCTGAGAATCGAAGGCCACCACATATCTATATGTACCAATAGTTATAATTTCGTCAGTGCACTGGAGCGCTCGTGACGTAGCTGGCTAAGTGGTTCTTAACAGATCAACGAAGTTAAGCACTGTTCCGCGTAGTCATCATTTGGATGGGTGACTGCCAGTGGCAATTTCAAGTGAGCGCTCCCGTGCTTCGGAGGGCACGTTAATCAGTTGTTTCCCGCTTTTTCAAAGTTGTTAGGACATGTCAGAGGCCTTTGAGCGGACTAGAAATTCTGTCACCAGAGGTGGCCACAGACTCATACGAACATAGGTAGGACTTACTTTATTTTAGTGCACTGATTAATAATTATATTAATTACGATTCTAAATAGCGATGCCACTCCTCTCTAATCTGTGTGTTTGGATCAAAACGACGACGAAGGCCAGTCGTGACCTACCAGTGCCACTTATTATAAAGGTAAGCTTTGTTGGGATAATCATAGTATAAGCTACGCCAGGCCACACCACCCGATGCGTTGCGGCATGATCACTGAACTTACAGAAGCTCTATGTGGCACTCCAACTTAATCAATACCCCGAAACATGGTGGGTTTAACTTGAGTATTGGCTATTTTTGTTTTTAAAATAAATAAATAATGCTGAACAATCCACACAGCATCATCTAGCCCCAAGGTAAGCTACTGTTAAACAGAGCTGTGTTATGGGTACTAGATGGCTGATATAATACTTAATACAATACAATACTTAGATAAGTAGATCTTTTTTATTATATGTAGAAAATACCCAGAACACCCGGAACAAATATTTGTAGATCGTACAAACATTTGACCCGAGGCGGGAATCGAACCTGCAACCTCCGCGTCGCAGGCGGACCTGCGCCCGCTGCCATCATACTATTTTTTAGCTTGAGTATTATTCGCCTACATTGCCCTTCACACCTAAACATAGCAATGCTTGCCCACTATTTCACGCACTGCGGTGGTATCCAAGACGGACTCTTCCTGAAGACTTCTATAAAGATTCTTAGTCCTCGTCTCGTCAGCAGCATCGAATTTATTAGTGTTTAGAGCTGCCACTATGAGGCACACCCAAAAGTATTATGTTATCTGTGCCCAAAGCGTCAAAATCATAGCGGCTGCCACCTGCACAGGGACCGCCGCACCGGAACCGTGCCACGCCGCACCGCATCGTGTGGCTCGACACTACTAGCGCCCGCGCGTGTGTTTATCGCTGCTATTGTAGGATGCTGTAAAAAAACAATATTATGATTAAATCGATTATTATAATTAAGCTGGCCGGAGGTAGCTTATTAGCATCAGTTTAATAAGTATGATAATTCCCACTTAGGTTAACTAAATCATACTCGTAATACTTACATAATAATGATAGCCACCTGAACACTTAATTTTGGCTACAGAATAAATAACTTAATGCCCAGTTGTACCCAAGTAATTACTGTACTGACTGATCTATTAGTATCAATAACAAACTATACTTTGTAAGCTACGAGTATGCTGCTGAATAGTGAAAAAGTCTGAATCTTATTTTCAGAAGTGCAATTCTACTAACAAAGATTGCAAACGATTTGTAGTTGAACGGCTGCTTTTATCTGTTTTTGTATTCCACTACTCAGAAGAAATAAACCTAATAGATCTATTCTATAATATAGTTAAGTTTTAATTTTTATTGATATTTTTTATTTATGTTAATTGTGTGGCGTTAAATAAATATTTTTCTATTCTATTATATTCTATTCGTGCTGATTTTTGTTGCACTTGTTGGATCGTGGTTACGTTTTAGTTAAGCTAAAGCCAACAAACGATCGAGTGTTGTTTTATTTCCCTCCGATCACTACTAATATTTTAATAATTATTAATAATGTGACGAAGTTTAATATTTGTTTTATTTATTAAGTTTTTTTGATGACTACAGAAACAGGTTCTTTCTAGGCAAGCGTGCTCCATCATCGACCACACCATCACTTACCATCAGGTGAGGTGGGGGTCAAACGCTTGTCTATAACCAATAAAAAAAAAAACCTAAGACAATAAAATGTCAAATAAGTTTTACCTTCCACCAACATAAAGTAAATGGTAAGGGGAATAGGTAAATTCGCCACTTTTTGTTCACAAATCTGCCGCAGCTAAATTCGATTGTAAGGGGATTTGTGAACAAAAAGTGGCGCAATCCCCTTCGCATGGGATTATCTAAGACGATTTTGGAACCAAGCCTTAAAAGAACAAAAAACTAATGTCTATTTGATAATAGACATTAGTTTTTTTTTTTTTTTTTTAAATTGATATTTACCACATTTAATGGTACCAACTTACATAATTATGTAAGTAAATACGCACATAGTTTAAATTCTAAGAAGCTAGCAAGATTATCCGTTCTAACAAACAACATTCCCTTATACTTTCATTACTATCCGAGTTAAAAAAAAAAATTGAATGAACACTCCAACCGGTACTTTGCAACCTTCGGTTAGTTAGATGGTTGCGTGAGCATAGCAACGTCTGGACTCTACATCTTGTTTAGTTACTAACTAACGTTTGTGACGTAGCTGGCAATCGTTCTTGAGTGGTCGTTAGTTTCAAAACCGTACATACATACATACATGAAATCACGCCTGCATCCCGTAGGGGTAGGCAGAGACCACGGATTTCCACTTGCTACGATCCTGACACACCTCTTTTGCTTCATTTACTCTCATCACATTTAGAATTCAAAATCGTAACTATAGAGAAACGTCAAAAAACGTCAACCATAATAAAATAATGGTTATAGTTGTCCAGTCATCGATAGGCTTGTGGTATACAAGTCCAGTTATCGACATCCGTAATGAATAGGAGGCGTTACTCTACTGATACCTTGATTTACCCTAATAATAGAGTTGATGTTATAAATTGTAATTCTGAACGTTCATGTTAGACAATAGGACCTTCGATGTGTAGTGGTGGCCAAGAATAACACACCCAAAAGTCAGTCCTGAACCCACACAAGGATTCCCTGTGTGGTCGGTATTCGCAACTACGAGTTACTATAACCACAACATCCACAAACAGTATTTTACACCCTGTATCTTTGCAGATCATACAAATTGCGCTTTATGTTGGTACAGTATATGTCTTTTTAGGGTGCAAATATTGTCCCACAACGGGAATCGAACCCGCAGCCTCTCGCTTCTTAACCAAGCACTCGCCCACGGCAGCACCAAAATAATAATGTAGGTAGGTAAATTCAGTTTTATTTTTATGCGAAATTAAATCTGTTCCAATTCAGATAAATGCCAATGGGAACAGTGGCACGGTTAAAAGTAACGGCCCACTATCCTCCTAGATAAAGCATAACAACGGGTTTTTTTTTTAATTCCCACTGTCCCCATTAATGGGGTCAAAATCATGGGGACATCGGGAATACACGGTCGCATGTTCTTCACATTTTGACGAAAGACTTGCAAAACAAAAATACAATATTCAAAAAAGATCCACGCGACCCCAATCTTTCTTAAAATATGTTTATTGTGCAAACATACAAAATATTTTACTCTCCATATTTAAAAAAACACTCAAAATTCCAATGACACAAATCCTTCATTTCACAACACTGAGCACTGGTGGTCTAGTGGTAGTGACCCCGCCTTCCAATCCTAAGGTCGTGGGTTCAAACCCAGTCGTGCACCTATGGATTTTTCTGTTTCGAAAAATTTATGTGCGCAATGCCAGTGCTCTCATACGGTGAAGGAAAACATCGTGAGGAAACCGGCATGTCCAAGAACTAAAAATTCGAAAGACATGTGCCATCCACCAATCCGCATTGGGTCCGCGTGGTGGATTAAGACCTAATCACTCTCGCCTGAGAGTAGTCCAGTGTCCCAACAGTGGGAACATTAGAAGGCTGTCATGATGATGATGATGATTACCAAACAAGTAGGTAAATTAAGTCAGCCAATAAAATACCTAAGCATGTTTTTAACCGACTTCCAAAAAGGAGGTTATCAATTCGACTGATGTTTTTTTTGTGTGTAACTAGGTATGTCAATAGAAATTATCACAAAGAATTATTGATGTTAATGACTATTTTATTGTTCGATAAATACTTCTCATTAAATTTATCGTACTTTTTGAATCATCATCATGACAGCCTTCTAATGTTCCCAAAACATTATGAAAACGTGTCAACATTTGCATCAATTAATTAAATTAATTAAAACCACAATCTGCCGAAACATTTTGTAGTTAAGATTTCAAGATTTCAAGATATTTATTTGCACAAATAAGTGTTACTAAAAGTCACTTATTTGCCCTTTTCAGGCATTGCTAATTATATGTAGGCTATGCTGGGCGCTAAGCTGCTTACATAAGAGTACCTAACTTATTATACTTAATACCTAACATTCGAACGGGTTAACTTATTATAATACCTAACATTCGGACGGGTTAACATTACTTAACTTAGTTATTGTTGATTAGTATTTGTAACTAGATGTAACTAGTTTAATAGAATGCAACTATATCGTTGCGTTTTTTAGAAATATAATTTTACGTTGAGTCACATTCGCTTTGTGTTTTGAAACACGATTCTCGACAATAATTTGGCTCCTTTGGTCAGAAATCGGTTTTTGTTTTTTTTTTATTAATTATAAATTATTAAGAGTAGTAGAGTTCTCTGTGATAGAGCTCGTCTGGGGAAGGACTACCACCATACCTATTTCTACCGCCAAGCAGTAATGCTCGCATTGCTGTGTTCCGGTGTGAAGGGTATGGTTTCCGGTGAAATTACTGGCACATGAGGCTTTCGATCTTAGCCTCAAGGTGGCAACCCGCGAGTGATACCTCTGGTATTGCAAGCGTCCATAGGCTGCGGTAACCGCTTACCATCTTGTGGGCCGTACGCTTGGTTGCCACTTCAGTTGTATAAAAAAAATTATTTGAGCAAACATCCAATAGAGATACTTTCCATCTATAAAAAATACACAAAATTCAAATGATACGAATCCTTCATTTCACAATGTTAGCCAAACAAACTAGTAACGTACCTAGGTAAACTGATCAGCTGAGATTTGAGAGGAGAGTTAGGAGTTAGGCCAAGTGTGAGTTGTAAATATAAATAAACAATGCTGGACAATCTACACAGCATCATCTAGCCCCAAGGTAATCTGCTGTTAAACAGATCTGTGTTATGGGTACTAGATGACTGTTATATACTTAATACAATACGATACATATATACATACATACAGATAGATATTTTATATTGTATATAGAAAATACCAGAACACCCGGAACAAATATTTGTAGATCGTACAAGCATTTGACCCGAGGCGGGAATCGAACCCGCAACCTCCGCGTCACAGGCGGACCTGCGCCCGCTGCGCCACATCGGTCGTCTACTAATATATACTGCTTACGTAAATTTATAATATGAGTTGTTATTTAATTAGGGTCTAATGACACCGTAACGTAACGTCAGTAGAGTTATTTAAATAACTTAAAAAAAAAATAATTTTAAGTTCATCATCATCATCATCATCATTCTAATTAGAATGAAATACTGACCTTCGCTCGAACAAAAACGATTGGGTCATAATAATGAAATATAACTTTAGAATTTTTTGTCTTGAACATGCATTTCCTCACGATGTTTTCCTTCACCGTTTGAAGTAAAGTACTCAGATGATACTAATTATTTTGATATTTGATTACTTTTCCTCCAAGGCAAGAGAGGGGTCGCGAATAAAAGGTTAGTTTCTCACATGAACAAGTAGGTATTTATGAAAAAGTAGGTCAGTATCTAGCTATCATAAATTATCACTATTTAATGCAGTAACAAAACACATTATTTAGATTTAACCACGTAAACCCACAATTACTTATGATAATAAAAATACTTATTACACCACAAGAAAACAAATTTTCGCGTCTTCACTTTCCAAATTACCAAATTATAAATGAACATTGCGACAGGTTTGCTTTTGGAAGTCATCATGTAAGGCGAGCAGGTACGCAGTACGCACTTCCTGATCTTGATTGATGGTCAAAATTTAAGTATTTACGCTAAGCATGTAAAGGGTAAACGTTTTAAGCGTAGCGTAAGCAATTCGCTAAGCTTATGCAAAACAAAGATAGTCATCATCATGACAGCCTTCTAATGTTCCCACTGGGACACTGGCCTACTCTCAGGCGAGAGTGATTGGGTCTTAATCCACCACGCGGACCCAATGCGGATTGGTGGATGGCAAATGTCTTTCGAATTTTTAGTTCTTGGACATGCCGGTTTCCTCACGATGTTTTCCTTCACCGTATGAGAGCACTGGCATTGCGCACATAAATTTTTCGAACAGAGATATCCATCGGTGCACGACTGGGTTTGAACCCACGACCTTAGGATCGGAAGGCGGGGTCACTACCACTAGACCACCGGTGCTCTTACAAAGATAGTACAAAAAAACAAAGATAGTAGAGATAACTATTTACCATTATTTTCTTGATACATTTCATTATGACAGCCTTCTAATGTTCCTGCTGGGCAAGGAACATAACTATTTTTTTTTTTTTTTTTTTTATACTACTAAAGTGGTAACCAAGCGTACGGCCCACTTGATGGTCAGCGGTTACCGTAGCCTATGTACGCATGCAACATCATAGATATCACTTGCGTGTTACCACCCTGAGACCTTAGATGGTAAGTCTCATGTGCCTGTAATTTCACCGGAAACCATACCCTTCGAACCGGAACACAGTAATGCGAGCATTACTGCTTGGCGGCAGAAATAGGTATGGTGGTAGTCCTTCCCCGGACGAGCTCTATCACAAAGAACTCTACTACTCTTAAAACTATCCTGGGACACTGGCTTATTCCCGAGCAAAAGTGATTGAAAAAAGAAAGATTTGCTTTGCAATTCTTTATCAGAGATGATACATAATAATTTAAATAATCTTGTAAGAATTCTAAATTTCTAGATAACTAACTACGAAAACTTTTGTTTTCAAGCTTGTACCTACCTACGTTATTTTCTGCCTACCCTGCGCTTCTAAAACAAAAAATTTCCCGCTCATCGCTCCGCTTCTACTTGTAATGTGGGTCTAGAAGTGGTCAATTGCATAAAAAGTTTCGGATTCCTCGCGTGCTTGCTTATTGGCGGCCATTCTTCGGCGCGCGGCAGTGTCGATAGCCCGCGTTCTAAATAAAAAAAATCTTGTGAATATCGATATCGATGGTTTTATGAATGAAGTGCGCATCCCTAGTTCCGTGTTAGTGACAGTGTTAATCAGTTGTTCAAAATGTTGGGTCTGATGGTAAGTCGCTCATATTTTGTAGTTTACTTATCAAACAGCATACTGATAGAGAATTACGAACGTGCGTTTGCGGCTTTTTTTTTTGCAATAGAGTGCAGTAGAAAACTAAGAAATCGAATTTTTCACCACGGCTTTTTGTTTCTTATCCTCTTCTGACCTCTAGAACCCTAAAATTCCTTATTTCATCGCTTATTGTGGCACAATAATAAAATAATAAATAATGCTGGACAATCCACGCAGCATCATCTAGCCCCCAAGGTAAGCTGCTGTTAAACAGAGCTGTGTTATGGGTACAATTGTAAGAAAAGAAAAGCTTTACTCGCAGTTTCTGACAGCCATGAAATAAGAAATTCTAGAGGTTCTATCAAAGGGCTGTTCATCTACTAACAAAAAAAGCCAACGATCCTTCAAGATAAATTAAAAATAGCAGTTTGGGTAAAAACTAAAACTCGATAGGAACTGAACTATACATAGGTAGGTACTAGAGTTAGAATTGGAGAATCCAGGACGATGTTTGGGACTGCTGGATGTGCTATTGTTTTAAAGTGTCTTGGTAGTACCAGCTACTTCGTAACGTTTCTCAGCGCGAATTCGGATGCAGTGCTGTGAGCACTTATGGAGCAAAATTGCATAAAAACCGGTCGAACATGACATAAAGCAACTCTCACTGCTCATCCGCGATCAGGGTTTTCCTAATTTATATGGTAATTTTATATAACTGTAAGAACGCTTGTTGTGTAGTGGCGGTAAGACCCTTTTTATTCTAAGTTCGTGGACTCAAACCTGGACAGGCATTAGGTACTAATAATACAATGACAGCAAAATTACGTGCTCGTGACATAGCAGGCTAAGTTGTTCTTAACAGATCAACGAAGTTAAGCACTGTTCTGCGGGGTCATCATTTGGATGGGTGACCGCCAGTGGCAATTTCAACAGAGCGCTCCCGTGCTTTCGAGGGCACGTTAAGCAGTCGGTCCCGGCTTTTTCAAAGTTGTTAGGCCATGACAAAGGCCTTCGGGCGGTCTAGAAACTCTGTCATCAGAGTTGGCCACTGACTCATACGAACTTACTTAAGCAAAATTACAGTTGCATGATCCGATACTGACCCATGGTCCAACAACTTTGTCCAACAGTTTGTACCACGGGTAAGTAAAATTATCTGTGGTCCGACCGGTTAAACAACGGGGCAGCAAGTATACCAAAGTCAAAAGTCAAAAATGATTTATTTCAATAAAATCACAAGGATCATTTTGAAACGTCTTAAAGCTAGGTGAATTTACGCCAGTTCCACGCGCCCCAGTTCCAGTTCCACATACACACGGGGAAATAAATTTATCTGGTAGTCCAACACCAAAAAGTATGTTATTTTGAAACTTTTTGTATTCTACGAGAATAAAGGTTCTAGAATGGCGACCGCGTGGAAGTACTTATAATAAGTAAGTAAGAGTCAGTGGCCAACTCTGGGATAACTATCTCAACAAGGTATAGGGCAGACCCCGCTCCCGCTCGATGGACCGATGACATTGCAGCGGTCGCAGTCGCAAGATCTTGGTGGATGGTGAAGGCTCAAGCTCGGTTGTTATGACACTCTTTAAAAAATCCTATTTCCAGCAGTGAACGTCTATTGGCTGATATGATGATAATGATATATATATATATATATATATATATATATATATATATATATATATATATTTTATACTTACAACTGAAGTGGCAACCAAGCGTTACGGCTCACAAGATGGTAAGCGGTTACCGCAGCCTATGGACGCTTGCAATACCAGAAGTATCACTCGCGGGTTGCCACCTTGAGGCTAAGATCGAAAGCCTCATGTGCCCGTAATTTCACCGGAAACCATACCCTTCACACCGGAACACAGCAATGCGAGCATTACTGCTTGGCGGCAGAAATAGGTATGGTGGTAGTCCTTCCCCGGACGAGCTCTATCACAGAGAACTCTACTACTCTTAAAATCTTAAGATGTACAGTGAAACTGACAAAAAACTACAGTGCGACTATGTTTTCTATGATTCTATTTATTAATTTGCATTGATATTGTCTTGCAAGATCTTGTCCTTATTAAGAATGCTTGTAATATACAGTAAAAGAAAATATCGTAAGGAAACTGGCATGTCAAATCTTTCAAAAGACATTCTACGCGGTGAAATAACCTTACACTCTCGTTAGAGACTAGACCAGTGGCAGCAGTGAAAACATTGAAAGGGAACATTGTAATACAAAATGCAGTATAATTATAACGAACGCATCGAAACAAGGGCGTCAATGAAACCTTGACCGAAATTCGAATTGTTCCACATTTGCACAGAAGTAGTTAAGGCGCTATCTTCCTTTAGATTAAACTTCGGTACTTCAATTTTAAGTGTTAAGGTCTTTAACTGTGTCTCTCGGTCACCATTTTTAAAGTTCTGTGTTTGCACTCTGCTTATGATCCTGGTGCCTCGAGACGCTGTTGCCCAGTAATTTCACTCGCTACATTGCCCTTCAAACCTGAACACAGTAATGCTTACACACTTTAAGAGTAATAGAGTTTTTGTGATAGAGCTCGTCCGAGGAGAACTACCACCATACCTATTTCAACCGCCTAGCAGTAATGCTCGCATTGCTGTGTTCCGGTGTGAAGGGTATGGTTTCCGGTGAAAATACTGGCACATGAGGCCTTCGATCTTAGCCTCAAGGTGGCAACCCGCGAGGGATACTTCTGGTATTGCAAGCGTCCATAGGCTGCGGTAACCGCTTGGTTGCCACTTCACTTGTATAAAAAAAACACTGCTGCTCAGAGGCATAATATCTGGACTGCAGTGGTACCACCAATACGGACTCTTGCTCAAGAGTCCTACAGGTATTACAGGAATGCTCATGACCTGCCCGCCATTTTACAACACTTGCAGAACTCTATCGGATATTAACAGGAAGCGAACAAGTGTGAATTTGTTACACAAACTGATGGTATTGCCAACAATATCAGATTCTGCTGAAACAATAAGCAATAAACATTAAATGTTCCGCCACGCGCTACTTCACACCACAACAGATAGCTCGTTCGTGGCTTCGTATAACCGTTACCTTTATAATTTACAAGTGCTTTGCTCACACTAATTTAGTCGAATCCAGCCTAAGGGTGACAAGTGGCAACACTCGAGTAACACAACTTTCTGTATTTTGTACAAAACTTCCCTTGACTCCGGCAACCGATGGATGGGTAGGCCAGGCCACCAAGAAGACGTTTTTTGAATACAATAGTTTAAGTGTTACGTCATTTTACCTACTTCCTAAGGCCACGTGCCACTAAACAGGTGAAAACAATAATTAACATACACCTACAAACACACATACTGTCACGTAATCAATCTAACCTTTGTTCCTACAGCCATAAAGACCAGTTTCGCATAGCCTATTCAGTTGTTTTGTGTTTAATTAGCGGAAACTATAATTGCTAAAACATTATGTTTGTTTTTGCACAATGTAGTAAGTTTTTAATTATTTGATGGACTGAGAAATGTAGAGCGTTATAGGCAAACCAAATAACTCAGACGCTTCCATGCGACCCAGCCTTCCGACTTATGGTCGTTGGTTCATAACCGATCATACACCAAATGAGTATTTTAATCAAAAATGTTTAGCAATGCCAGCGTGCTGTGCTCACACGATGAAGGAAAACATTTTGAAGAAACTAGAATAATATCAAAGAACTAGAAATTAAAAAAAACCAGTTTACACCAACCAAACACCTACCTGCATGCATATTTTTTTATACAACTAAAGTGGCAACCAAGTGTCTCTTCCACCGGATTGCAAGTAATTACCATAGCCTATAGATGTGCCAATACCCTGAGACATAGATTGAAAATCTCATGCCTACAACTTCACTCAGTGTAAAATACAGATGAAAATTGTGTGCTCAAACATAATAAAACTTACGATTTTAAACATTTTTCTTCCAGGTACCAGTAATCTTCTCGCTAGCAGCCAGCACGACAGCATACAGGGACTTCCCCCGCCAATCAGCAGCTTCTTCAGCTCAAATTCGATTCGCCATAGAAAACAAATACGACGACACAGGCCCCGGAGCTAAAGAGCCACAATACGCTTACAACACATACCAGAACTTAGACGATGCTCTTATAGCGTACCTAGATGACCCAGACACAAAACTACCAGAATACGAAAGACAAAGAGCTATACAGAAACTCACCCAAAAATCTCCGAGCTACGGTCAAAGCGATCAGAAACTACAAAGGTTCTATCCAAAGACAGTGGAAGAGTACACTGGGTATAACCAGCAACCTAAAGCAAAACCACATCTAGTTCTAACCAAGCTGAACCTACCTAAGAAGTACGTAGTACCTTATGACTTCCAAGGCTCGTTAAAAGACGTGCCAAGAGAAAGAGAAGCTACTCCGTACAGGCTGCAGAGGTTCAACACAGTGAAAGGAAACCCGTTGAGCGTGGCGCACTACTCGAGAGACTCAGATCTTCAAAACTCCTATAGCCAGTTCAATCCTCATCCGAAGTACGCCTTCTCTTACGGTGTTAATGTAAGTACTCAGTTTTCTTTTTTATACAACGTGGTAATATACGATATTGACCACTTGATATTTAGTACGGGGGTACCATAGTTTTTCAATTTGATGTTGGTGTTATAAAAACGTGGGTAATTGTGTTTTTAACATTAAACAGTTGCAGTGCCACCAAAATTATGCGTGGCACTGCACTGCGCTCGTCACCCTAAGATAATATCTCGATTTGCCCAGTTATTTCACTCGCAACAGTGCCCTTTAAACCTAAACACAGTAAAGCTTGGAGGCAGAATATCTGGTGATACCCTACCTATCAATACGGACTCTTGCTGAACAATCTTTCCACGTATTTGATTGAAATACTCGTAGCTGTCATATTATTAGCTAACTTATATGGGAAGTAGTTCCATTAATTATTTCTACAACGCTAGATATTTAGCACACACAGTAAAGAGCCATGGAAGGCATTTAATTCAACCATTTGTATTTAGTTCAAAATGTTTCTAATTACTGAGATAACCTTATAGTGGATTATATAATTGGTTTTCTTGTTCTAGAATGTGAAACTTGCCGATGATTTGAAAAAAAAATGCACAATACTTACTATTATTATTTATCGAACTATTTGTGAGCATGTAGCAACATCTTGTCAGTGCAAAGTGCTCGATAAAATGAAAAAAATAATGTAAAACTATCGAATAAAGTCGATATTCCTTTGTCGATTGTCGAATCACGTCACTTGATGCTTCTCAGATGGGCTGACCTCCTGAGCATCTGAATCATGGAACATTAACCCGAAGTTACGGACTAAAATTTTGATCATTCCGTACCGTGGATCACATTTTTCCACAATCGGTCCCGAAGACGGCACATTACAGTTAAATTAATTGTTTGAAACTTCATGGTAGCCAAGTGCTTCTAATTCTAATTCTAAATGGGGGTATAAGATCTGCACTGACGTCCCGCATTGGGGTGTGTTGTGCATTGTCCCCCTGCTAACCTGACCCTAGCCAGCCCAACTCCTTGAAATAACGGAGAAAGACTTTAAGTAGTTAGCTGCCATCACAGCAATGTCCGTCCACAACACCGTCGAAGATGCTAGAACATTGCTGCCAAGTTTTTTTTTCTTTCGGCTTCGAAGTTACGGACAGAATTATTCATGGTAGGGCAAATATTCAACGTGATGTCCCGTAGGCCCCGTAGCTGATCTCACTGCGGGATATTACGTCGTAGCCAAACCGTCAAAAACTTTTACCTTTTACTAATTCCGGTCAGATACGCAGCTACTACTTACAGACATTTTGCGGTTACATGATGCAACCAGAATGAAAATAAAATTCCTTGCATGCGTATCGCGCATTGCCGTGTTGTGGTTGAGACACTGTCTTTATTTACAAACTAATATAAATAATCGGATAGGTATTCAATAATAAAATAAGAGTTAGTTGTAGCCACGTTAATCTTTGTTCCTGAATCATTAAAAAGATAATGACGAAGTCGCAACTTCGAAGAAAGAGTGGCAAATATTATGATTTATCGAGGTTAGGAGTTAGCGGCTTTGGTTCTCGGTGCGGGTCAAATGTTTGCATGATTTGTTTCGGGTCTGGGTGTTGTACCAACACTTAGACACCTGTCAACTTGGTCACCATGAATGTGAATGTTGGCTACTGACTGAACAAAATAACTAACAAAATTTTAAAAGAGTACAGGTTTTCATATAATAGCCGAAGAAATGAAAGCTTCTTCAACAAAAGAAAATACAACTATCTTTAAAAAATAGAGTTGTTTTAAAAGTTGTTACATTTTAAGTGTTTTCGTATTCAATACCAAGCACACTCTCCATTGATGTAAGAAAGTCAGACCGGTTGGGATTACGACATACCGACCTTGCGCTTGCGCACTGTAGGTTAACTGTACCAGTAGCACGTTTACAATGAACTCAACGACGCTATTGGGTATACCCTTTTTTATAAATAGCATTTTTCTAGAGTTCTAAACTACACACACAAGCCCAGCTTTATTTTGTGTAACCGTTTATTTTTTAATGTTATATGACTTTACCAATAACTGCCGGTTAAACTGTTGGTGAACATAAGCCTCAGAATGATGAATGTAGACACTGCATCGCAAAAACGTGACAACTATAACTCACTTTGTTAGAGTAATGTTCAAAAATGGCTCTTTTGATCATAATCGTCGCATGATTGTGGTTGTTTCTGAGGCTTTACATCAATGGGTCAACTGTAAGTACCAACAATATCTTGGTTGTGAAATACCCATAAAACAAGGCAAAATTCACAACTGCAAAATATTATCTCGTTCTATGTTTGCTAGAATTTACTGCGAGGTTGCAAGTTATTCAAGCTAAATCTGCTGGGTATGGGCACGTGTCATCTGTTTTATTCTACGGAATTATTGTCTGGGGATTTTGAAAATTTTACCACATTTTAATTTAATGCTTGGCAACAGACTTATCATTAAAATGATTCCAAAATAAACGTGTACCGATCATTAGCATTATATTTAATAACAAATCACATTCAAGTGAGTCATGAACAGATATTAATCGTATCCAATGCCATTATGCCATGTTCGGCATTCCGGCAATATCATTATCTTGTTTGCAGGGCGGTCATGTAAAAATAAAAGCTTGTTGATCTTTTGTTATAAGTACCTACGCTGATACGAGTTAATTAAAAAAAAAGTACTAGGTTATTTTCAAATCTTTCACTTCCTTATCTATATTTTCAAAGATCTGAGAAATAAGCATTTAGGTATTAACCTACATAGGTAGTAAATATTATGACAGAAATAGTTTGATATTTTATTAATAAATAAATTAAAGGCGGACATTTTTACACAATTTAGTTTGAAGCTAGATGCCCAAACTAAACTTGTTCTGTTGTTTGATATTGAGCTGATATTTTATTGCTGAAAGCGACTAAGTACTTTCCCACAGAGTGACGGGAAATTGTATTTAAAGCGATTACTTGACCGTCACTTTCTCTGCGACACTTGCTGGCCTAGCCCATTATAAGTGACGTAACACGACGCGGCATGATCAGAAGCAAAGAATGGCGACTTGTGACAAAGTGTCCGGTAATGGAGAATGACTGAAACTGACACAGAAATATTTACTTGTTGGTTACAAGTAAATATTTCTGTGTCAGTTTTCGAGGTTGGTCTTTTGATGCTTCTTAAATAGACTTGTGGTACCGAAAATAAGGCAATGTGACACTTACGACTTAACGAAAATTTTTCGACCGATTCGGCCCAAATGTCACTTTGTCTATTTGCCAGTAGAATGAGGTACTTATACTATAAAAAACATAACATAAAAACTAATAAAATAAGTCTGCTAAGGCAATAAGTTTTACTATGCTGTTTTTTAAAGGAGTCATAAACTCATAATGTAAATTCGAAACGTCCGTCGGTCGTTGTGACGCACGCTGTTTTGAAAAAACTCAAGCTCTCGCCTTTTCGAAAAGCCATGCTGTGTCTATGTATCGAAGCCGCTGTTTTAAGACTTATATTGCCAACAACAGTCACCACCCAGCAAGTGAGGCAAATCTTTGCCAGCTACCAATAAGTATAGCTACGATTTATTTAATGCACAAAAACTCTCTCAGTTCAAGAGCGGTCAACAAAAAACTTCGAGTGTTACAAATTTCATCAAAACGAATCCACTTCCTCTGACATATGCGGTAGATATCTCGCGGAATGTGTAGTCAATGTCATGTACCGCACGCACTAGAGGCACAGCTAGAGGTGTGGTTCTTGTGTAATTAATTACAGGTTGTGTTTCTCATTTAATATTGGCAATGGTAACCTTCATGATCTATTCAAAAATTTAATTTAGTCTTCGTTCAAAATATTTACTTATTTATTTTCAACAAGTGACCTTTAATTGTATGGCATGTCTTACAATCAATATTTAGACGATATGTTATGAAGAGTAAAGTAAAGTAAAAAATATATTTAATCATAAATCACAAGGATCATTTTGAAACGTCTTAAAGCTAGGTGAATTCACTCCAGTTCCACGCGCCCCAGCCTAGAAGAATCTGGCAACAAACTCGGCTGGGGAAGAGCAGTAGAGTTCCTTGTGACGCGACGAACACAATAAATATATTGATAAATCGTGTTTAATAAATAAAAAGAAACAGACTTTCAATCTCAAAATAAAAATACTCTATGAGGACGCCCAGAAAAACAAGACGTCATTTTGAGGTTGACCGGTTTATGTGAAAGGGTAGAGAGAGATCATAAAATACCACAGCCACAGAGCAGATATAGTACTACCTCAGCATAACAATTGTTGCGGTCCTTACCCGTGGTTCACCTTTTTAGTTCACCTAGGTGTTCCACGGGCACGTTTATTTGCCCGTGGAACACCTAGGTGGACAAAAGGTGTACCACAGGCATTTTTATTTTAATCCTTACCCGTGGTCCACCTTGTACACCTAGGTGTACCACGGTAAACAAAAAACCCTGTAGCTCACCTAACAGTTTTTCATTGCACTGAACTTCGTCACCCCGAAACGTGGTAATTTCACTTGCCTGGTATGTTTGCACACTGCTCGCTTGGAGGCAAAATATCTGGCACAGTGGCGCTACTCACTATGGTACACTCTTTTGATTCAAATCATGAGAATCAGCTTTTTAGATTCACAAAACAGCGATGATTATAATAAAACTATAACAGCTCAACTAAAACACAATAGTACCTACTTATTAGAGTATATGCTGTTACGCATGTTGACCTTGTGTTGAACTTGGGCGCCGTCACACCTCCAAACAAAAAAACATTCTAAAATATCCCTTATCTTAACTCACTAGGGTACCAATTACCAACTAAACATGTTTTAGCATTCGAAAGGAGATTGCGCAAGTTATACGATATTCTGGTACAATTTTAGCGCGAACTTGCAAAAAATATAAAATTGTTGCTTAGCAGGAAGCGTATTTCCATTCAGTGCTTGATCAATTATTACAAAATTTACAAAGTCATAATAAAATTAATGTTGTTGTTGAAAAGCAAAGCAAATTCTTGCAACATTCACTTTGTTTTTAAATAATGATGGTGAGATTTGTATACAACATTACAGTACCTTTGCTTATTTATAGACTCAGCCTCGTAGGTAGGTCTACGAGGCTGAGTCTATAAATAAGCAATTTTTAAAAAACGTCAATCTTTTCAGTTTTAACTCTAGTTGAGTTCCTAGAAGAGAATTGCCCTTCTGGCCACTATGTAAGTATACGTTAACGTAACGGTAACGTTTTGGGTTATGTTTCCGTGGACTGCGCAGCGCGCAAAGTGACCAGAATGCTCTAACCAAAACGTTTCCGTTCAAGATTAGTAGTGGTTAGTAAAAATGATATAATAATCATAAAACTAGTTATGTATATACACCTTTCCTTTATAACATTCCAATTAAGTTCGTATATGTCAGGGGCCAACTCTTTTGACGGAATTAATAGGCCGCCCGAAGGCCTCCGTCATGGTCTAACAACTTTGAAACAGCCGGAACCGTCCATTCCTACATACACTTGATTAAATAAAAAAAAATGCAAATATTTGTTCCGGGTGCTCTGGGTATTTTCTGTGTAATAAAAAATATGTATTGTATGAAGTATATCAGTTATCTAGTACCTACCCATAACACAAGCTTTGCTTAGCTTGGGGCTAGATGATGCTGTGTGGATTGTTTATTTTGCATTATTTATTTTGTACGATCCCAGTTAGAACCGCACATTAGAGTAGTAAGTAGTTATAGGTAGGTAGAATTGGAGTGCACAAGAAAAGCTAGTTTAACTTTAATGTTTATTCACTACCACAGTAAGTAAGTTAGGTAAACGATTCCCGGTCGCGACTGTCTCGCGCGATGTACCCGGTAGCACTCTGTTTTGCATGAACGCGAATTAGCTGACTTCAACATTATACTCATGTACGTAACCGTACATATTTATTTATTTTCATGAACTTGATTTTCTTATAAAAGACTTCAACGCGCACCTAATGCTACGAGCTATGATAAAAAGCTAGAGTTTGAAGAACTGAAGACATTTTTTAGTCTATGATTATGTGTTACACAGCTATCATAGGTGCTACCGCAAAACGCAGTCTATTTTTAACCTTAATTCAACTAACTTAATGTTTTTTTTTATACAACTAAAGTGGCAACCAAGCGTACGGCCCACAAGATGGTAAGCGATTACCGCAGCCTATGGACGCTTGCAATACCAGAGGTATCACTCGCGGGTTGCCACCTTAAGGCTAAGATCGAAAGCCTCATGTGCCAGTAATTTCACCGGAAACCATACCCTTCACACCGGAACACAGCAATGCGAGCATTACTGCTTGGCGGCAGAAATAGGTATGGTGGTAGTCCTTCCCCGGACGAGCTCTATCACAGAGAACTCTACTACTCTTAAAATTATGTTCGAAATTACAAAAAATGTCATCGAAATACGATACCCACTGTCATAGGACCTTTGGTCTTTGAGTTGTTTGAAAGAGCCCTATTTTAAGCGAACCTAGATGTTTAATTTATACTCTACTAACTCTTGTCCGCGACTTCGTTCACGTGAAAATTTGAATGTGTACACGAAAACCTTAATTTTTTAATAAAGAGAGCCCATGTGCTATTTCAGACTATAATTGATTACTAAATATAATTCAAATTGAGCAACACATTCATCTATCCAAACTTTTGCATTTATAATAAGTGTGATATTCTAATTCAAACAATAGGGGGTCATGACTTTTCAACTACCAGGGAACCATAATAATATGTTCTCAGGCAGTTTGTGTTCAGTAAGTACAATATGGGTAATTCATTCACGATTATGCAGACGAGTTCCCACCATCTATTTATTCAGGTACTAGTGGCTCGTCCCGACTGCACAAGAGTGGATATAAAATATAGCCTATGTTACTCATGGATAATGTAGCAAAAACTAGAACGTTTATGTGCTAGCCGCTAGGTACTAATTTATTCTGCGGTACAGGTAAATAGCTTTGAAATCGACGTAAATTCAGGGTTTTAAGAGACCGTTTCAGACGTTTCAAAGTGATCCTTGTGATTTATCGAATAAAACTATTTTAAAGAATTTGTAAACCATTAATTTTCTTTTCTCCTTCTAGGGACCTGAAACCGGTGATCACAAATCCGCTCACGAGGAGCGGGAAGGCGGTGCAGTGCGAGGGTACTACAGCTTCCTGGACGCGGACGGCTCGCAGCGGACCGTGCACTACACAGCTGATGATAAACTGGGCTTCCAGGCCACGGTGGAGAGAACTGAGCAGTAGAGAGTTGGAGCATATGTTTTCTTAATGGTGTCTTAATTGCTGTATTTCCGATCGTATAAGAGACACTGCAGCAGTGCAAGCGTTACTGGGTTTAGGTTTGAAAGGCACTGTAGCAAGTGAAGTTACTGAGCGAAAGGGGATAACGAGCGCTATACCATGCAGAAAAAAGTGCCACTGAAACCTTCGTGGTCAGGCGTGGTTAAACGAATTGACAGTCTTACTAGAGTCTGTTCGAATAGAACCGTCTTGAATCAACGCAACGTTTTTCTTGTTGAACAGACTATAGTCATTTGCTGACACTAAAGCAAAAAAAATCTGCTACTTTTTACGCAAAATTCAACAATCACTTGCTCAAAAATTTATTCAAATTCATCAACTACGTGTTCAATTTGAGTCGCCGGTATAGAAAACCAACGCTTTTAATTCTTAGTTCTTAAATGCAAGGTTTCAAAACTGTATCATCTCACCGAGAGCATCAGTGCGTTGATCACATCCAATCTACATTGATCTCCATCTCAAACTGTATAAAGGCAGTTTGAGATGAAGATCAATAAAGAATGGTCACTGACAGAATTATGTGATCAACCCGCAGAGCTCCAAAAACGAACTAGCATACCCAAATCTGGCATCCTGGCGAGCGGACGCCACTTCAAAGACTTACTAATAAAATATATTAACAATATCAGTGTAGTAATATTACACTTATATTTTTTACCTATAACTACCTGTTGAGAAAAATATTTTCTTGCTACCGACCTCGATGTCGACATGAAAATACTCGAGAATTTTATCAAATCATAAATCTGAGTATTTAGTAGGTATTAGTGTAAATAATATTTAAATACCTGCTGCATGACCCTCTATGTCGTTTTCCGTGCCCTGATGAACTCATTACGTAACGATAGGTAGAATTTATTTTTCCTTAGCTACCGATAAATAAATAAAAGTTGAGCTGGTATAGAAATAGATTTCTAAAGTCGCACACAATTACAGTCATAGCATAGATGTACATAGTTATTACTCAAATTTAGTATTTAGCTTTTTCTTTTGCTGAACCTCTATTTTCCCACTACTGAACTGAAGTAAGTTCGTATCATCGTATGAGTCATTGGCCAGTTCTGGTAAACAGAACTAAAATCTTTGTCTCACCAATCCCTCAAGAACTCAAAAATATTATTGTCATTTTTCGTCCTCATCTCTCATAAGCATAACATAACGTAGGAACAGTCAGCAAAGAAAGTGGAAATCGTATGACGTTCAAATGAATCTCAATTCTCAACCTTAGGGTGGTAGACCACATTTTTTGCTAACTGTACATAAAAGAATAAAAAATAAAATATATATTTTAAAATCTTGCCTTGTTCAAAGTTATTCATAATTTACCGTTTATCATAATGTGTAAATACTACTTAAATAAATAGGTTATTTTTAATATTCTGTATTAAAAATTTAAGTAGGTAAATAAAATATTGTAGATTTTTTTAATGGTTTTTTTTATTGGTAAAGAAGCAAGTGAAAAAACAGCAATTGTTTAGTAAAGTATACTAAGTATAGGTAGGCTTGCAACCACTAGATGGCTAAGCAGCTTTTTGACCAGCGGGTTCAGCCAGAGCTATGGGTCAAACTGTCATTATAGACAGTTTGAGATGGAGATCAGTGGAGATTGCTCGCTAACAGAGTTATGTGATCAACCCGCAGAGCTATCATTCACGCGTTGCCATCCTGAGACGTTGATCAAAAGTCTCATGTGCTAGTAATTTCACCGGTAACCATATTTCAGACCGAACCGATAATTGTATTTCAACAGCAATGTATAGTTCGCACAGCGGATCTAGGCTTCCGTGAAGTTAGCCGTTTGTGATGCGCAAAGACAATTTAGTTTGAAAAAGCTCCATTGCGCATCGAAACGGCTAATTTCACTACGGCCGAGATCCGTTGTGAGAACTATAAGCAATACCGCTTGGCAGCAAGACAAGCTTTATAACAAAGAACTCTACTTATAGGTAATAGGTTCTCCGTAACGAATCGCTAAATCACTGTGGCGCGACGGGCGAAGGTCCGCCTGCGAAGCAAGAGGTTGCGGGTTCGATTCCCGCCTCATGACAAATGTTTGTACGATCTGCAAATATTTGTTCCGGGTATTCTAGGTATTTTCTATGTATAATAAAAAAATATCTATCTATGTATTGTATTGTATTGTATTATATATCTTGTACCTATACCCATAACACAAGCTCTGCTTAGCTTGGAGCTAGATGATGCTGTGTGGATTGCCCAGCATTATTTATTTATTATAGAATTTATATGTATACGTTGGGAGCACTGGCATCTAAATATTCTTCAAAAATAAAAGTGTAGATCCTCGAACTTAGAATTGAAAGCTTACTAGACGATTGCTAGTAGTTGACCAAGAACAAAAATTCTTGGTCAACCTACAGAATATTAGCTAGCAATGGTCTGGCAAAAGCATTGCTAATGCATCGCCAGAGCCGCGCCGCGGCGTAACTTGCTTAGCATTTGTAAATTTCGATGGAGAGATGATATGATGGATGTGGGTTCGAATCCGGTCGTGCACCAATGGATTTTTATGTGCGCAATGCCAGTGCTCTCATACGGTGAAGAAAAACCAACAACTAAAATTCGAATGTGTCATCTAACCAATCCGCATTGGGTCCGCGTGGTGGATTAGATCCAATCACTCTCGCTTGTGAGTAGGACAGTGTCTCAGCAGTGTGAATTAGAAGGCTGTCATGATGGTGATCGTTCGTTCGTTCGCATGAGTCAGTGGCCAACTCTGGTGACAGAGTTTCTAGGCCGCCCGAAGGCCTCTGTCATGGCCTAACAACTTTGAAAAAGCCGAGACCGACTGTTTAACGTGCCCTCCGAAGCACGGGAGCGCTCAGTTGAAATGTGCTACTGGCAGTCACCCATCCAAATGATGACCCCGCGGAACAGTGCTTTACTTCGTTGATCTGTTCAGAACAACTTAGCCAGCTACGTCACGAACGATGAAGTGATGATATGACCAGATAACTCAGACGTCTCTCTGCGAATTTACAGCTTTTTCTCCCCACTTTTGGACTAGGGAATAAGCCAGCGAGTGAATAGTGAAAGCTCAAAATCAGTTCTGACACTCTATCGTAAAGGCTTATGCATAACAGTAGAAGAGCAATAGAGTTCTCTGTGATAGAGCTCGTCCGGGGAAGGACTACCACCATACCTATTTCTGCCGCCAAGCAGTAATGCTCGCATTGTTGTGTTCCGGTTCGAAGGGTATGGTTTCCGGTGAAATTACAGGCACATGAGACATTCGATCTTAGCCTCAAGGTGGCAACCCGTGAGTGATACCTCTGGTATTGCAAGCGTCCATAGGTTGCGGTAACCGCTTACCATCTCGTGGGCCGTACGCTTGGTTGCCACTTCAGTTGTATATAATAAAAAAATAGAAAAAAAGAAAATGATGCTGATATCATGATAAGCTTAACCATCGTCTGATCATAACATATAAGCAATCAATCAATTAACGGCTAATCGTTTTGTTTGTCTCTCGGTAGCCGATTCAATCTGCAGATAGCTGCATGCTCAAGGGATTTATGGATTCCATTCTAGATTAGGATCTGCGTATGCTTTGCACCTGCACATTTTACATGTGTCGTGTAAACCACAAATTTATTTATTTATTTATTTATTTATTTATTTAGACAACTTAGTCCACCATTATAAACTAGTAGCTATAACATAAAATAAAATTATAATTAAAACTATTGTAAATGAGTAGGTAGGTAATTAACCTTTTTTTTTTTATACAACTGAAGTGGCAACCAAGCGTACGGCCCACAAGATGGTAAGCGGTTACCGCAGCCTATGGACGCTTGCAATACCAGAGGTATCACTCGCGGGTTGCCACCCTGAGATCGAAAGCCTCATGTGCCAGTAATTTCACCGGAAACCATACCCTTCACACCGGAACACAGCAATGCAAGCATTACTGCTTGACGGCAGAAATAGTTATGGTGGTAGTCCTTCCCCGGACGAGCTCTATCACAAAAAACTCTACTACTCTTCTTATTCATAATCAATCGTCTTGATTAAATAACTGTTATTTAACATTGTATGTTGATTATGAATAAGATGGCCAGCACAGTACCTAATCATTTTAATATTTAAAAACTACCAATGATTTAAAACAAATAAAAAGTGCTGCAGCGTTGTGTCATGGCGTGAGTAACTGAGTTCTTTGTGATAGAGCTCTTTCGGGAAAGAACTACCATCATTCATTTTATATGATAGCGGATGGATGGAAGGTGATTATGTCGGAGTGCTTGAATTTCTGTGTAAAGAGTGTGTGAGAGTTGACCTAATTTGTTTGTGCATTTAAAATTACCTACTTTATATCTGACATTGTTGACATTTACATTATTTCACTTGACATTTAGATTGATATGTATTTAATTTTGTTAGACTTAAGATAGTGTAAAATTTAATTATTATTTTTAATGTTTAATGTTTTAATTTTGTTTTTAATTTATTTGATTTTTGTTTTTATGTTATTAGTATTAGTATTGTAATTAATTTTAATAATTAGTGTAATTGGTTGTGCACCGTTCTAGTTAAATAAATAAATATGTTATTTTATAAACAGTTGTTCGGGGACGAGGCACTGACACCTTTTCTCTGGACTCGATTAAAAATCTGCACTGTGTGATGTAACCTGGATGAATGGTGGATGAAGACTCTCGAAATCGATTCTAAACAGTTAAAGTCAAAGTCGTGATGATGAATTCTAATTTAAATTCAAAAAAATACAATTTCAAAATGTTTTATCTCAAGGATTGTTTTGAAACGAAACTTATAGTTTGGTGAATTTAGGCCACCGATATACCGGTACGTGAAAACACTCGTTTTTAATATAACCTTCACTCTTTTACTATCAATAAAAAGATACAAGCAAACCCCATGAAGACAATATAATATTTTCTCCAATGAGTATTCCGCGTTCCCCGAAGACAGTAGACAGACAGACAAAGAGTGCATTTCATAAGATGGGATGTCTGGAACAAAAGCGTCACGTTGGGCTGTCACAACAGCACAACCTGTCACGCGCTTCAGCGGATGTGCCACTGCTTCTCAAACTTTGGCTCTATTAGATCCAACGCACACGGGCCCCTTGTGAATGATTGATAGGGTTCCACAACACACACGCGCCACAAACTGAACCGTTGGCATTGCACACATATTTTTTTCAAATAGAAAAATTATTATACTCAACTGGTTTTGAAGCCACGACCTTAGGACCAGAAGGCAGAGTCGTTACAACAAGACCACTAGTGTTCTCCGTTCACTTACGTTGGGTGGGTTTGTATAAAAGTTATGTTACTCTACAATTCGACCCACTTCTGGAATAACTATTCCGCGGAATAAGAAATGTCAAATACAAGTAAACTGTCAGTTTACTCGCGAGTAACTACAAATATTCGGAGAACAGAACCTATTCGAGTTTGGTCGTATCCAACCTCATTATGATTAATGTGTGATCTACTTCGAAATTCTAGTTGGACCACTTAAGTGACTCAAAATTACAAGGTTTGTGTTTGATTGTGATTTACAGTTAAAAAACTATATAATATTTTTTTAAATGATCTAACTAAAGTTTGAGACACTCTGTACCTGCTGTCAATGTTCAATGAATCGGAATGGCGCGTTTTTTACAGAAAACGAAACAGTTCAAAAGTGTCAATAAGTTTGAGTCAGGGAGACAGGTAAACTGGAATAAAAGATACATCACCGGAGGATGCAAAAAGCGCGTGCGATTCTTTATGATAGTATTAGTCAGTACCTACTGACGACCTCGGTGGCGAGGTGGACAAGTGCCCGGTTGAGAAACGATAGGTCGCAGTATTGATTTCCGGTGCGGGACAAATGTTTGCACGATACAGAGTCAATATAGATTTTTTTGTGATAGAGCTCGTTCGGGAAGAACTACCACTATAGCTATTTCTGCCGCCAAGCAGTAATGCTCGCTTTGCTGTGTTCCGGTTCGAAGGGTATGGTTTCCCGTAACATATTGAGGAAATCAGTCTGCACAAAGACTTGAATTTCAAAAGGAATCGATCATATTTTCATTGGGAGCGTGTGGTGACTAAGCTAATTATTCTCGCTAAAGTAGGCCAGTAGCCCAATAGTTAGGTATAGAAATGCTGGTCGTACAGAAGGAAGTTAGCCGTAAGTTTGTACGAATTAACAATTTTCTACGTGCAATAACATGTAGAGGGCGCTGGCTTTAATTTCCTGAGCTGCCACTCTAGTCCTAACCTGATCTGCATATCTAGCATCTGCTTTGTTCACGGCTTCAGGTTTGAATAGGGTTACAAGGTCATCTTTTGTTGGTTATCGGCAAGAACAGTTTCCATATTTACAAATTAACATGACATAATTTGCGTAGAAAATTTAATGTGTATACGAAAACATGTACTAATTGTCTGCAAATATTTATTTATTTATTTTAATAATAGACTAGCTTTCGCTGATGTGTCTAGGTCACAGTGTTGAAAAGTTAAGTTCACTTTTAAGTGATTCTATTAAACTTAATTGTTTTTAATTTATAACAGTTTATTAGTTCGTTACCAGGTATCGAGTTTTTTCTTGAATGCGTTTATCGAGGTGGCTGTAACTACTTCTTCTGCAAGCTGATTCCAGTTATGGGCCACCCTGTTACTGAGGAAGTGTTGTGCAGTGTTTGTATTAGATGGTGAACAGTTTATCTTACAATTGTGCCTTCTAGGTGATTTGATGTGTTCCCTCATAACATAGATTTTATGAATTTCGGACAGATTGTATATTCGAGAAAGGATCTTGATAAGGTTTCAAATAATTGAGCGGAAAAACGTAATCGTTTTTTTTGTTTAATTGGGATTTTTAAGACAAAATATACATTAAAAAAAAAAATTATAGGTACATATTTTTTTTATGTGTGGAACCTATCCCTTAAGTTTGTCAGGTTGATAATGAATGACCCTGTATAAGTTTCTTCTTACATATTAGGTACCTAGTATACTTAGTTACAGATTGGTGACACACAGGGTCCAACTACCGGAGGTTCTATTCCAACAATAGAGCAAAAAAAGCTTCCACACGCCTCTACAGCTTGTCCTACCTGACACAGGTATTTGGACTCCCTTGGGGATAGCGAAATGTTGTTGTTATCAGATTCATAGACAAGTTGGTTCTGTTCTTGTTTTTACGTCAACTATCACACTGATAGATAGATTGATTGATAGATAAATAGATAATAGATAGATAGATAAATAGATAGATAAATTACACACTGAGGGGAGTTATCCCAAATTGGTTTCGAACTTAGGCGGTACTTGAACCTGCAAACTTTCGCCTACCTCGCCTGCTTGAAATCAAGCATCATATTCTTATATTTTTATTATTAATACTTTTGAAGGTTACGTTTAGAGATAAACATAATATTATGTTCGTTGAAATAACCTTTGGGATGTCTACAGTTAGAAGCACCAATTGCTTTGAGCTGCAGGGAAACGTGTTATCCTCAAGCATCGTAACATAGACTCTAAACCTACATCAAATTATCTTGGTTTAAAAAAAAATCAAAATCAAAATCAAAATCAAAATCAAAAATTATTTATTCAGTAGAATCACAAGGATCACTTTGAAACGTTTTACAAGCTAGGAAAATTTACACCAGTTCCAACGCGCCCATGCCGTAAAAGAACTGGCAACAACACCGGCTGGGTTCCTATCGTTTTTTTTGCATGACCCTTGCTATTGTTATGGATTCCAAGTAGAGTTGGAGCACATTCGTCCCAAGCTTTTTTATCATCTAGGTAATCGGTTGTTTTATAGTAAGCTTTTTGAGACAGATTTTGTTTAATTAAGTTTTTAAATTTGACAATTGATAAATTTTGTATGTCGCTTGGGACTTTGTTAAAGAAGCGTACACATTGCCCTTTAAAAGATTTACTGACCTTAGTGAGCCTAACTTAACAGCGAGTTTATTTTTATTTCTAGTATTAACATTATGATTATCACATTTTTTTTTAAACAGATTAATATTGATCCACGATGCTCATTCAAACGCGTGTCGCGGTCGACCACAACCTTGTAACAACGTAAACAAAAACTCCGTGACCACACGGATTGGGTTACCTCTAAATTGAGGAGATAAGGATATACCAGGGAAGGTAGACTCGACAAAAATTATGTCGAGTCCGTACATTACAATACACTTATGTACTCCTAATAAAACTCATTTTAGCCGCTTGCTAAGTTCCTTGTCTTTCAATGATAGATTTGAAATGAAAGACTAGATTTAAAGTAGGTACGTTTATGAATGACGACCGATGTGGCGCAGCGGGCGCAGGTCCGCCTGCGACGCAGAGGTTGCGGGTTCGATTCCCGCCTCGGAACAAATGTTTGTACGATCTACAAATATTTGTTCCGGGTGTTCTGGGTATTTTCTATATATAATAAAAAAAAATATCTATCTATGTATTGTATTGTATTAAATATATATCAGTCATCTAGTAACCATAATACAGCTCTGTTTAACAGCAGCTTACTTTGGGGCTAGATGATGCTGTGTGGATTGTCCAGCATTATTATTATTATTATTATGAATAAGGCCCTGTATTGTAAACAAGCAGGGAGCCGAAAGCCGCTCGCACTAAAAACTACTTGCAGTCGATTCTGATAAAATTTATTAGACCACAGTGATTGCATTCTTAATTCACAGTGAATCAGTAATGCTCGCATTGCTTTTCCGATGCTGTAATTTCACCGGAAACCATACCCTTCGAACCAGAACACATCAATGCGAGCATTACTGCTTGGTAGAAATAGGTATGGTGGTAGTCCTTCCCCGGACGAGCTCTATCACAAAGAACTCTACTACTCTTAAGAATATTCTTATTAAGTACCTACTTACCTAACTATTTTCTTGGCATGAGTCTCACCTAGGTCACACTGAACACACAAGTTCAGTGTGTAGTTAGTACTGAAGCTTTAAGATGAAAGGGATCATCAAAAACGATAAGACCCAGCCGAGTTTGTACCAGATTCTTCTAGGCTGGGGCGCGTGGAACTGGCGCGTTCACCTTAAATATAAGAAGTTTGAAAATTATCTTTGTGATATCAATAGATATCGAGTGGCGACCATGAACTGGAAAATGAAGTGTAGGACGGCCCCCCACTCGATGGACCGATGTTATTAAAGCGGTCGCAGGAAGTCGGTGGATGGCGAAGGCTCAAAATCCGTCGTCATGGCGCTCTTTGGGGGAGGCCTATGTCCAGCAGGTGACGATTATCGGCTGATATGATGATGATGATGATATCAATGAATATAAAGATTTTGAATTTGACTATGGAAAGGAAATTCTGATTTAGAATTTCACTATTACTGAACCCTGAAATATGAAATGTGTCTACCCTATAGGTCAGTAACATGTTGTCGTGTTCATATCACGTGGACGTTAATTCATTTCTTAGGGTTCACTCTAAAACGTAGCAGGATGGTGCCATCAGAGATAACATTAAAAATATCATAGAAATTATTCACGAAAGATAACGAGATGAGTAATATTTGTAAAATTCAATCAGAAAGTAGTGGGTTCAAGTCCCGCTCGAGACGAATTTTCTTTTATTTTGTGTTGACCAGTTATTTCCCTAGCGTGATGGTTAACACAATTTGCAAAATGTGTTCTACGTACGTAAAAATTCATCAAATAGACGCGCGAGGATAATAAAGTTTTTGTATAAAAAAACTGAATGCGGACAAAGTCGCGGGCCGTTTTACTATAAATTAATATACTATAGTTATCTATATGAATCGATATTTACGTGACTCACAAAAGCGAGCTCGCAAAACGTCAGGTTCCAAATGATTAGCAGTATCACAGCAAGCCCAGACGTTTGAAGATAATCAGAAGTGCCACGGCGAAGACCACAAAAACGAACCCGTCTTCTTGCCGCGCCGTGACATTGCACTTGTTTCTATCGTTTTTTGGTCGCATTCACGTGGAAAGCCGGTTTTTGGCGCCTGTCATTATTTACTTATGCAGTCTCTATAAAAAGAGGGAGTCACAGGCCAAAGTGAGGCGTTTGCACTGCAGAAGCGAGACACCCAATCTCGTGCGAACTATAAAGCAGAGAAAACTTGCCTGCTTAGGACAGTGTTACGGCATGAGCGTTATCACCTGCTCCAGCTTATTATGATGGGCAAGCTGATTGGTAAAAGAGGTGTTGGAAGGAGAACTTTTTGGCTTCGTAACATCAGACAGTGGAATTGTGAAAGTGGAACAACTGTTTAGACTAGCTCTAGACAAAAAACATTTTAAAAAGATGACGGCCAACCTTCAGTAATGGAGAGGCACTTTAAGAAGAAGAAGCGAGACACCACCAAAAATAGTCTTTAACATATTAAATATTAACCTGTGTATTAATAGGAATACAGCGCTTGCGAGTAAAACACTGCTTTACTGATAAGCCAGTGATGCCGTCTTTTCATTGTAGAAATATTTTTTTATAGCAGCCAAAGAAGCAGCATGGCTAGATAATCTTTTTCCAAGTTTCGGTCAAAGTTATTTCCCAGGACTAAAGTAGTACGAAATTACGGTAATAATCGCTGGTAAATCTGCTTTCAGTGTAAATGCGGTCCATGGACCGGAAAGTATCATCTTATTTATTTATCTCCTCGCCTTGTCGACAGGCCCATCACTTCGTAATTACAAAGACAAGACAGTTTTTCCATAATAATTGACTGGACAGCTAATTATACTGATTCACGATTCACAACCGTATTAATACAGGTATAGAGTTGCATATTATCTATCAATTTGTAAGATTTTGATAGGCCTGACAGGTTTGTGGTATCATTTTTGAAATATTGTTTTTCGGTGACACTGCCATTTTTATAATGTGAATAACTTTGATGCTTTTTGTTTTTTTGTTTTGTTTTGAGAGATGGGTTATTCTTTTTTTATACGTGCAAGTGAGCTGCCTATATAATCAAAGGTTTTTCAGAAAATATTATTTAAAACATGTATTGTGATTCTTTCGTTGGATGATGTGATGTAAATAAATAAATAAATAGTAAATTGAAGGCTCAAAAAGCGCGTAGCCGTGGGCAACAACTTGCCTAGAATATGAGCCTAAGTTCGTAAGTTAAACGTTTGGCTCTAACAGAGCCGTTTTAAAAGTTCGTATGATCAGTCGCCAACTTTAGTAACGGAGTTATTAGGTCTCCTGTAGGCCACACTTATGGCCTAATCACATTGAAAAAGTCGGGAGAGACAGCTCATCGTGCCCTTCGTAGAACGGAAGCGCTATAAAACTGGAAGTTCGTCTGCCCTCCAAAGCATGTATGAGCTCATAAAAGAAAACTGTGGGTTATTCTTTAGTCTCCGCACCCCCTAGCGCCGGCCAGTGCCGTCAACGCCACGTGTTGAAACTAATTTGTGACGGCTCTACCCGAGCGTTCGTGCCGTGGATTATGGGCTTTACGAGCTCACTGGCTACCTACAGTCGACCCGACTGATAAGATACCGGTTTATTGGATAGCTTGCTAAAATAACTGCAGCGTGTACAGTCCAACTAATATCTGGTTTACGAGTTATCAACACGCCCGCGCTGGTGCCGATGCCGGTTTACTTATTACAAATAATTAATAATCCACATGCACACCACTCACTAACACACACATACACACCCACCCACACACCTACACATTACACATTACAGACTTCACAAATTGTAGGTACTTTTACTCTCTCGTCTCGTCATCTCGAAGGTGATAGCTGAAAATCAGTGTTTGCTCCTAGAGCAATATTATCGCGGAGCTATAACCTATTTGTCAACTGCAACACACACGTGCTTTTTAGTTTTAAATACCTAGGTACATACATAGGTAGGTGCCTAGCTTGTTTTTACGAGGTCAATGTTTAGGGCAAATACATTCCTACCTGATTTATGTTAGTGTTAAGAAACTGTATGGTTTGCCTTTTTGCACTTTAAAATGTACGTGTGTTTTGAAGATACAAATAAATGATTTATCTATCTATCTATCAAAATAAGTACAGTTGAACTAATATCTGGCTACACGCCAGCTTATTTTAAACTATCTTTTGCAGAAATTGTAGAGCGCCTTTTTTGGCAACTGTACCTAGCTGATTTCTCGCTGTAGAGTGCTCCAGTAAATACGTTTTATTCTGGGTCCTCCCTTATTACGATATGGGAGGACCCAGAATTAAACTTTGTGCAAGCTACTGCAGATTGAGATCCTATGACTAACACACCCCATAAGTCAAGCAGGACTCTAGAATTATCTGTCAAGGGTCAAACTACGAGTAGGTACTTATTATGGTACCATAAGGCTGCGTTTTCACCAGAGATGTACGAGGATGTGTAGCGAGGGATGTGTTTGTTAAAACTAATAGAATCACTTCATTAAAGCTGGGCAAAGCGAGGCTAGGTAAATTAAGTGATTCTATTGGTTCCTAAAAAACACATCCCTCGCGACACATACTTGCACATCTCTAGTGGAAACGCAGCCTTACTCCCAGACCCGGTATCAAATATTTGCAGAATTGCAGATCAAGCAAACATTTGTCTTACAGCGGAAAAACCCGAAACCTCACCTCATTATATTACAATCCATATATTTTATATGTCAAAAAATATATTTGTAGGCTTAGAATAACAACACGTAGAATGATAGTTTCATTCAAAATTATTTCCAAAAGTGTGTTCACCAAACAATTGATGTTTGCGTGAGCGGCCTATGTATTATACGTGATTATTGATTATATACGTAGTGTTACAGCAGCCTTTCACCACACAATACACCATTTTAAAATTATAATTGTGAGAGACGATGCACGCGTCACGATGACTTCACATTGATGAATTTTTCTCACTAAAAATGATCACAATTTGCGTGCGCGTACTTCGTTTCTCCGTGTTGTTGTTCTAAGTTTGTAGGTAAGTGGGTATATGTATATTATCAAAACTGGTTTTTAATTAAAAACATGAAATATCAGTCCACTCGTGTAGATAAATGATAATGCCAAACACTTCACCCAAAAATCCATAGCGGTGACAAAATCTAAAATAATTGCTGCTACCGAGTTTGTTCCCAGATAACCATGATATATGATGTGAACGCTGAACATATCTCTGCCAAGCTATCTAGACCCCTCGAAACAAAACTATAACTCGTAAGTGTATAGCAATAGAGTTGAAGATATACTGACGGTCGGGGGATATAAATTAGCAGGAGTCAATAGACGATAGAAGTGTTGAGGCTTGACAGTAATTATTTCGACATGGTATTGTAATTGCAAGTTCCCGATTATCTATTGTAGCTGTCAATTATTTTAGGATTTGACCAAATTTTAACATTTAATCAACGACCTTCCACTAATTTATTACCGACGACTGATGTGGCCACAGCACAGAAAAAACAATTTCTGTTCTGTGGATGTGGCGTAGCGGGCGCAGGTCCGCCTGCGACGTGGAGTGAACAAATGTTTGTACGATCTACAAATATTTGTTCCGGGTATTCTGGGTATTTTCTATATATAATAAAAAACATCTATCTATGTATTGTATTGTATATAAGTATATATCAGTCATCTAGTACCCATAATACAGCTCTGTTTAACAGTAGCTTACCTTGGGGCTAGATGATGCTGTGTGGATTGTCCAGCATTATTTATTTATTTATTTATTACCCTTTTTACTAGTCAAAAGAATCAAGAAATGCGTTTCAATAGAGTTCCTTGTTAGAGTTTGTCTGGTTGAACTGTTCGGTAGAGCACTGGGGGTCTAGTGGTAGTGACCCCGCCTTCCGATCCTAAGGTTCTAACCCGGTCTTGCACCAATGGATTTTGGTGGTGGATTAACCAATTACTCTCACTCAAGAGTAGGCCAGTTTCAGATCAGTGGGAACTGATTAGAAGGCTGTCATGATAATAAGGTTCGGTTCGCCGAGCTTGTGGAGCGAGCGAGGGTGAATCATGAAAAGTTATTTCATAAATATTATTATCCCAAATTAAATGTCACTTCAAAAGGTGCCTTACCTATTAATTCCAGTTAGGCAAGTGTTTCGATAAGAAATGTTTTACCGATAAAGATACACCAAAAATTATCTATCGTCTGCTGACGTCATATTTTATTTATTTTTGTTGATAAAAACTCCTTTTTTCGTTTGTTACATTCACTAGAAACATGATTGTTTTTGATTAGGTAAAAGGTGATGCATTTTAGTCGAAGGGACTAAAAACATAGTAATTATTTATATAACATAATTTTTTCGGCTTAAGATTCGTAGAGTTCTATAGCGAGATAGAGCACGTCCTGGGCAGTAGGTACTACCACCATAACCATTTCAACCGCCACACTTGCATTGCTGGGCCTTCGATCAGTACGGCTAGAAAAAAAAATCTAAGTACCTCCCTACTACTACTGAAAATCTGCGCTACAGACACATGCAAATTTGTAGCACATGCTGAGTGGCTGCATTTTTTCGTCACAATAATTTAGTTTTTATTTATTAACAATGCAACAATTTTTATTCTTATTGTGTGACGCAAAATAAATGATTTCCATTCTATTCTATTCCACTAAGGTACCAACCAATTAACGTGGGGTCTGAACTAATATTTGAGTGTTAGTTATTCCAAAAACCACTTGCGATTAAAGGCTCTCGAATAAACCAAAGTCAAATGTTCAGGAAGTATTAAAACTTTACATATTTTCTTGGGTTTCTAAAAGTGAAAACACGATTTGAAAAAAAACCGTTATAGAAAAAAAAATGAAAAAATAGCTTTTTTGCGCATGTTTTGATTTGGATCTCCGAAATCCTATAGTATTTCAAGATGATTGTCACTTTGGTGGGTAGGTTATAACTATTTTATCGTTTACTGAAGACTTTTTTGATCTTGTAAAATAAGTAACTATCTGAGTTTATCTCTTATTCTGGACCGCGCGGGAGTCAGAAGCGCCACGGTGAAGCGCATTCCAATTTCAACTTTAATTCAACAACATTACTTTATAATTAAAAAAGTCTAAGCGTCGAGGTACTATAAATCTATGCTAAGGTCTATTCCTAAAGCGGTCGCAATTCAGTGGTTGGTGAATGGTGACGGCTCAAGATTGGTTGTCATGGCACTTTTTGGGGGAGGCCTTTCCTAATATATAGGCTAATATGATGGGTATCCATTTATTTCATCACCCTGTGTAGTTTTATAAACGTTACCAACCAGGTAAGCTTAGCACACACAAACCTGAAGATTAAGATTAGCTGTGTTGATAAGATAGGGCACTTGTTATAAAAATCACAATTCTAATCCCCGTTTTTACCTAAACTTGCGAATATAACATTTTGTTGCTACTTGTTTACCTATTACTAGATCCAAAAGATAGTAGCTATCAAAAATGTGTACGTTATTGAAACACGCAACGCTATAAACCACGTTGAGACATGGCAGAAAAGTTATTGTCTTTTATCTAAATATCTTCTTCTTACATATACTCATCATCATCATCATGACAGCCTTCTAATGTTCCCACTGCTGGGACACTGGCCTACTCTCAGGCGAGAGTGATTGGGTCTTAATCCACCACGCGGACCTAATGCGGATTGGTGGATGGCACATGTCTTTCGAATTTTTAGTTCTTGGACATGCCGGTTTCCTCACGATGTTTTCCTTCACCGTATGAGAGCACTGGCATTGCGCTCATAAATTTTTCGAACAGAAAAATCCATTGGTGCACGACCGGGTTTGAACCCACGACCTTAGGATCGGAAGGTGGGGTCACTACCACTAGACCACCGGTGCTCTGTACATATACTCGTATATCAATATTTCACTTGACATTATATTATTTAACTTGACATTTAGATTGATATGTGTTTAATTTTGTTAGACCTAAGATAGTGTAGATTTAATTATTATTTTTAATGTTTAATGTTTTAATTTTGTTTTTAATTTATTTGATTTTTGTTTTTATGTTATTAGTATTAGTATTGTAATTAATTTTAATAATTAGTGTAATTGGTTGTGCACCGTTCTAGTTCAATAAATAAATAAAATAAATAAAAATAAATAAGTAAAAACTGAATTGCTGTGCGTTAGGCTCGCTAAATTCGAGAACGGCTGGACCGATTTGGCTAATTTTGGTCTTGAAATGTTTGTTTGAAATCCAGGGAAGATTCAAACGTTGAGAAAATATACAGGTTGTAAATATTTGCTAAAAAAATACCGCAAGTGAAACCGCGCCGGCTCTATTAGTACCTAATATAAACGAGGAAGACTCGAATTGTAGAGGTCGGTATGAGCGGCAAAATTTGAATAGTCCACTGGCGGCAAATGTGTAAAACCGCCACCGGTTCATCAGTTCTACAAGGAACTCGAGTACGTAGCACTTCTACGCCAGTATTTGTATGCAGTGCTACGTACATGCTGCGTAGCACACCAAATTTAATAAAACAAAAAAAACATCTCAGTTTAATTAATTTTAACCTAGACCCTGGCTCGAGTATGTAAAGTACCATTTTCTTCCCACGCCGATAACTATGTACTTGTACATGTTATGGGTTCATTACACTGATGACTAAAGGAGCCGCAAGATAAAATAATCGTAGGACAATATTTGTTAAGTTTTAGGGTATAAATATCTATACGTAATATATTGATCCTTTGGAACAATCAACTCTTTTGTAGCTTAGAGACGTTTTTGATAGAGCCGCAAGAAATTAGGCGATCATCATGACTGCTTTCTGATGTTCCCACTGCTGGGACACCTGGCCTAATGTGAGTATGTGAGCGATCACGATCAATCTGGATCACTTTTGAATTTCAGTTCTTGGGAAAGCAAGCCGGTTTCCTTACATTGAATGTTTTTTTTTTACTTATTAATAATATATAATAATTTACTTATTAAAGTAATCAGCTTTTTAAAGAAAAAGTACTTACATAGGTTATAGTGATGTTCTTTAGCACCAGGAAAATAAGAAGGGTTGCTTTATTTATTTATTTTTATTTTATTTTATTTATTTTATAAATTTTAGGAAAACTAACAGCTAAACAGATACAATAGATAAATTATATAGATAAATGTAACTAAAGCTACACTTATGGGAAGGCCAATTATAAGTTTCCGCAGATAGTATAACAGTAGATATGAATAAACAGTTACAATAGAGGACAGTTAGAAGAGAAAATAAAAATGAAAACATTAACTGAAATACATACACGCACACACGATATTTGACTTAATTTTGAGTACTTAATCTAAACGTTATTAAAGTAACTATCGCTAAGCAAAACTTAATCTTGTTTGAAGAAGTGTTAAATAAATCAACCTCAACGTGTCTCTTTACTAAGAGGTTGAATGAGTTTGAAGCTCTTATGACAAACGACAAAATAATTATAGTTATAGTCGCAAACATTAAAAAGTTCTGATCAAAAATATCTATACCTAATCTACTTACGTTCGCTTATATACATACCATAAGTATGTATAACTGCACGAATAATCGTTGTAAACAGTATTTTTTCCAAAAGAGATCTGCAACCTCTCTTTATTGCTTTTTAAAGTTGGAACTGTTTACACCAAGACGGCTGGTGGCGAGCCAAAATTTAATATGAGTCGTTATTTACTCTTGCGGGTCTTCGCTTCTTGCAGGTTTTTATGTATAAATGCCCCCAGTTTTACAAAAGATTTTTACCAATGTTTACACTAACATAGTAACTACAACGTGCAAAATGATTCAGTTTTATTCAGTCACGACATCTTACAATTTGCAACAAGCAAGTCATGTTAACATTGTGCAAGCGGGCACAGTTTCACCTAGGACCGTAAAGTAGATGATGGATTGTCGAGCTGGCAACAGTGGCTCGGAGACTGCACAAGAAGACGGATGGTCCCGCGGGGAGCAGACGACACGTCCTCTGGGACGGCGGCGTGACGGACCGTGAGGTAGTTTGTACGTGTTTAAACCTGCCTTTCACCATCTTAAAACGACAGTTACAGTGACGACCGATGTGGCGCTGCGGGCGCAGGTCCGCCTGCGACGCGGAGGTTGCGGGTTCGATTCCCGCCTCGGGTCAAATAATTGTACGATCTACAAATGTTTGGGTATTAATACTGGGTATTTACTATATATTATATAATAACAAATATCTATCTATGTATTGTATTGTATTAAGTATATATCAGTCATTTAGTACCCATAATACAGCTCTGTTTAACAGCAGCTTACCTTGGGGCTAGATGATGCTGTGTGGATTATCCAGCATTATTTATTCATTTATTTATCTTTGAGTTTGTTGTAGCGAAATTTCGTACGTCTTTGTTCGCATATCGAATTTTAATTTTCTTAAATTTTTAACCCCTGCCTTTTAGGCAATAACTTTCTGAGTAATAGATGTGATAAAACATAAGTATTATTATTAATCTAATAGTTATTCTATTAGGGTTCTTTATCAAGAGTCTGTATTATTAGATTACTGCAGTGATAGATATTCTGCTTCCAAACAGTAGTGTGGAAGCAATTGCTGTCATTAGGTTCGAAGGGCACTGAATCAAGTGAAATTACTGAGGGAAATAGACTAACGAGCGAGATGTCTCGAGGACACTCGGGGTGAGGAGCACGGTGCAGTGCCACGCAGAACTTTAAGGCTGCGTTTCCACCAGAGATGTGCGAGGATGTGTAGCGAAGGATGTGTTTGTTAGGAACCAATAGAATCACTTCATTTACCTAGCCTCACTCTGACAGCTTTAGTGAAGTGATTCTATTGGTTCCTAAAAACACTTTCCTCACTACATATCCTGGCACATCTCTGGTGGAAACGCAGCCTTAAACTCAAAGTTTAGGGTGACACTAGCTTTAAGACGTTTCAAAATGATCCTTGTGATTTTATTGATATAAATCTGACTTTGACTTTGACACTGCAGCTGTTATGGCACAGAACAGATATTAGTGTTATAGTTAGGCATAACGCTAAAGCCCGCTGAACGCCTTGCACACAAGTCTCGTTATTTGCTGATATAAATAAAGAGTAGTAGAGTGCTTTGTGATAGAGCTCGTCCGGGGAAAGACTACTCGTACCACCATACCTATTTCTGCCGCCAAGCAGCAATGCTCGGATTGCTGTGTTCCGGTTCGAAGGGTGTTTCCGGTGAAATTACAGGCACATGAGACTTTCCATCTAACGTCTGTTCTCTGTGTGGTAACACGCACACAAGTGATATCTAAGATGTTGCGTACATAGACTACGGTAACTGCTTACAGTCCAGTGGGCTGTACGCTTGGTTGCCACTTTAGTGGTATAAAAAAAATAAGATTGCCTTGGAACAGGTGTAACATACAATGTGGGACGAAAGCAGATTTTTTCATCTGGGCCGATTTTTTGCGGGACGAATGCAGCATAAATCAAATCCAAATCCAGTGACAGAATATTATTCAGAATATTATTCTAATTAAACTTATGCTGCTACAATTTCAGTGGCGTGAGTTTATATATAGGTTGACGTTTAACATTGACTGTTACATTGTTACTCTGGATTATTCCCATCTGTCACCTAGTTTTGACCCCCTAAGAGGACAGATCGCACTAAAAAGGGTGAGCTGTCAGTAACGAGAGGAGAGACAAACTATTTCAAAACTAATATTCAATCTCGCCCCCATAACTGTGTTGAGAAATAACACGGATATTTAGGTACAAAAACCTAGCAACTAAATTCTCCTCGTAAACAGTTTAGATATGAAGACAGGACAAACAAACAAACAGACAAGAGACGGAAGCTCACCTCCGATAGCGATAGTGAGTGATAACGTGTACTCACCGACTGATCTATTTATAGATACTTTTATAGATCAGTAATTTTAGAATTTTTATAACTAAAAAGAGCAAGTTGGTCTAGGAGCACTAGTCATCATGACAGCCTTCTAATGTTCCCACTGCTGGGACACTGGCCTACTCTCAGGCGAGAGTGATTGGGTCTTAATCCACTACGCGGACCCAATGCGGATTGGCGGATGGCACATGTCTTTCGAATTTTTAGTTCTTGGACATGCCGGTTTCCTCACGATGTTTTCCTTCACCGTATGAGAGCACTGGCATTGCGCACATAAATTTTTCGAACAGAAAAATCCATTGGTGCACGACCGGGTTTGAACCCACGACCTTCGGATCGGAAGGCGGGGTCACTACCACTAGACCACCGGTGCTCTCGGAGCACTAGTGGTCAAGTGGTATTGACGATGATAAGCTCGTGGGCTTAAACCCGATCGTGCACCAAGGGTTTTTATAAAATGACCAATTATTGAATGCTCCAATCCATTGTTCTTAGACGGTTTGGAAAAATTCGAAACACATGTCCACCAATGTCTAATCAGCAAGAACTTAGAAGCCTGTTCATGATAAATGACCTGCGCCCTCGCTTTCTGGACACTTGGACCGCATCGCATGGTTCGATTAATCGGACTATGTTAACTTTTTTTCCAGTCGGTTCTAATCGAACCATGGAGTTCTTGAGACTCCTGATAATTCAATCAATTGGACTAAAATCAGTGGGTCAAACTCGTGCACTGCGGTGGTACCCAGGACTCTTGCTGAAGAGTCCTACCACCAGGTAAATCTGTGTTTAGTTATGTTATTCATATTCATATATTCATATTATTTATTAACCTTAGGGACCTTAGGAACACTTGGTTTCGTTAGACAGTCATGTTTTGCAAAGCGGCTGTACAGAGGCCTTGTCCAATGTCAATAACATTATTTATAGAGTATTGAGTACTGATGTGCTTAAGATAAATATGGAACTTTTAAAATTAAAATTAAAACAAAATAGTTCAATGAATGCGGACTTTACGTTTTTGGGCCTTATTCATATTCATAATATAAGCCTCTGCTAACTAATACGTCTAAAGGCAGCTAAAATGTTTTTTTTTTAATAAGTAGATAAAATTATAGCATTCCTAATTACATTATGTTTGTTTGTTTGTTGTATTTGAGCAAGCAATAAAAAGACAGAGGTAATTTTTTGAGTTTTTAGCAGGTTTAAAAATATATGTATACAGACCTACGTGTATACACACTCTTTTATAAATAAGTTTTAATTAAAAGCACTGGATCGTAATAAATGATAAAGGAATGGTGGTGGAATTTGCCCAGCATAATAAAAAATAAAAATTATTCATAAGTACGTCTCTACTTTTTCATATTTTCGTAAACAAGTATTTAAAACGCCAAAATAAATCCCGGAAGTTAACTCGTTGACACGCTCGAACTTCTAATAACCTTCAGCTGTCAAATGTGACAGCTGTCAAAACGTACACCCGTCGCGCAGTGATGGAGCAGCAGTGATTAATTAGAGACTAATTGATTTGACGTGAACAAATTAATTTGAACGTTCTAAAACACGTTAGGTATACCTAATTACTTTATGCGTCTTATTTACAATAAATAATTAGTTTTTGCTAGAAAAAAGCTCAATAGGTGCTATATTTACAATGTTGTTTAGATCTCGGTACATCATAGGCAGTAACTACTGACTGTCCTATTGTGGCGTAAGGACTAGTCCCACATTCCACATTAGGATTGGGTTAGTGTCGAAATCTCCAGGGATTTTAGGAATATCAGTGTCAAGATCTCTTTTAGAGCTTCAAGCTCAGTCTAAAGGAGATTTTGACACAAAAAAAACCCTTTGAAGAGATCTGTGAGGGTTTCAGAAACAACAATCCAGACCCGAAACCAATAGGTATATAATTTTGATCATGCAAACATGAATAGAACACGCACCTCTCGCTGCCGGCACTTGGCTAGTGCATCACCGAGGTTCCCGACATAAGATAAAGAGACTTTAGTTTCCAAAATCCATATCTGTAGAGCTTTTATAAAGATCCTAAAGCTTCTACAATAGAGTTTAATGACAGTTTATTTTAAATGCACTTAATAAACTCCCTGGAATGTGAAGCCTAAAGGACGTAACACACCCGGATATAATAGCGACGTAGCTATCGCCAATGTACGACAGATGAAACCATTGGCCGCTGACCACCGCGACGTTGCCGTATCTGTCATACATTTCTACCTATACGAATTGTTTAGATAGCGACCGACGTCGCGTCGCCACGGCATCCCGGTGTGCTATGGCTCTAAGTATAACAAAATATTTCATCATCGAGATATAACGGTGTATTTCCCAACGTTCTACCTTAACGACACATTTATCGTTATCAAAAAAAAAAACCAACTAACATTAGCGCAGGCTTTATCTGCTTTTGGACAATGAAAACTGTCTGACGGCCAATGTCTTCATATTCCGTACACAAAAACAATACCCTATCATCTGACACGCTATTAAAAAGCCCACGCAGCTGTCAAAATGAAAAATAAACTCTAAAACTGAAACTACAAAGACGTTATTTCAATGTCGCATCGATAACGCCTTATTAATAGAATAACGTAAATGTCAAATCACCGACGTTTTAAACTAAACCTTAAACCCTATATATTAAGATTGAATTTTTAGTGGTTTCACTAAAAACCAAAGGGTTATAATTGAATAACGATATCATAGTGTTGTGACGTGTCGTTTGATTAATAATGGAACAACCTTGTCCACTTTAAAGTTTTATTTTAACATTGTTGATAATAGGTTCCATGTTAGTGAATACCTACAGGATGGGATTTGAGATTTTTTTATAATCTTTTTTATTATCTAACCAATATTCATGCTCTAAGAGACGCACTCATATTGCTATAAGCTGACTTTATTTTGTTATATTAAGTAAGTACCATTAGGTATATTAGATAAATTATTTTTATATTCAAAATCAAAAATCTAAATATGTTTATTTAAATTACAATTTTTAAATATTACAGGGTTTGGGGCTCTTCAGTTAAGTTTTAATGACCTGTGTGAGAAGAGCCCACTCTTAGCTGTGGTCTCTTAGGTAGTACATTTTAATTTCTAAAAAGGCTAGGACTGTGTGTAGGTTAGGTTAGATTAGTGACTGTAGGTTAGACATGAGTGTAAACTAATATAATTCAAATTAGGTAGGTAGCTAGGCAGAATATTAATGTATAGAATAAATGTAGGTAAAACTAAAATTAACCGTGCGTAAACAAGTATATCTAATTATTAATGTAGGTAATTTAAGACTAATGCTAAGGTTAGCGAGAATAGTAGGATGTGAATAAGTCTGCGTATAAGTAGGTAACGTTCGAGGATCATAAATTATTACAAACCAGAGAGGCAATTCACGTTATTATGTAACTTCGTTTCAATTCTCAATATTTGACCACTTTTTATTATATATAATAAACTTTAATGAACTCATTAATTTAATAATCTGTTATTTTCTATGCTTATTTTTCATGAATTCTCTTAGAAAAAATTACAGCCATAATATTATTTGTAAACCATGGTAACAATAATATTTTATAACATCCTTATTCATAAACATTACATTAATCTAAAGTTATAACCGTGTTAAAATATTATTATTGCTATTCTTTATTATTGCCGTTAGAACGACAACTACCTACAGCTTTTTTAAAACGACTCTAAGATTATAACAGAGACGGTTCATTTTTGTAGATTGGATTTACTTAGAGCTTTCATATTAGATGTGAAAAATAAATTATGGTAAAAGAGTACCTACCTAGATACCTACGGTTGGATTCGACCAAAGTCGAATAGGTAGGTACCTATTCGACGTTTTCACGGCGGATCTCGGCCGTCGTGAAATTAGCCGTTACGATGCGCAATGGAGCTTTTTCAAACTAAATTGTCTGTGCGCATCCCAAACGGCTAACTTCACGGAAGCCTAGATCCGTTGTGCGAGTACTTACTTACTATTCAGATAATATTGACAGTTTACTTGTTTAGGACATTTTTTATTCTATGCAATAGTTGTTCCGGTTGTTGGTCGAATCCACCCTAGTAGGTAGAAAACTTTAACTTAAATAACAATACCTAGATAAAGGTATCATGTACTCAGCTAGCAGCAAGAAAGCCCCTTGCAACATTCATCATCACGAAGATACAGTCCGGCTCGTTTCCGCCACTTACGTGCGAGAAAGAGACAATAATACTTGACAAACATCACTTAACTTATATGAGAAACAGAGAGAGTATTTTTCTACAACTTAATCAGAGCTGTGTAGGGTCGTCCATTGTTGTTGCATTTTTTCGAGATTTTTGTATTTCGCAGACTAACTTTATTACTACATAACCTACTTTTTGCAACAGTATTAACTGAGATATTGTACTCTACTGGTTTTTTACTTCACAAATATCTAGGTGTCTTTTTATTTAAATAAGACATCCTGAAGGATTGTTTCGAGCAAGCGAGACATGTCTAATTGGTTCAATTGGTAGAGGTATATTTTCATTCAACATCAAACACCAATAAATAGTGCGAGTGAAATAATATAAGAAGTTTGTATTATGTACACACATCTGTCACTGTTATAAAACTAAGCGTAAGATAGTTTGTAAGTTAAACTTACGCCATTGGACCCATCATGACACATGTAATGGTGTCTGGTCTGAATAAAAAACTATATTATTATTTTTTCAACACACTTGCTTATAAAGTGGCTCTATAGTCATCGCAATTAGGCACAGAATGACACCCATAATCAAACTATGACTTTTTCATTGCTATAACTCACTAGTGAGTTATAGATTTTTTTTTTGTTATTTTATTCACACGTGTGTATTGATGATTACCGTCCTCGGCTATCTTAAGACCCTCGCCTACGGCTTTGGTCTCAATGGCGCCTCAGCGGCAATCACCAATGTTACACACTAGTACCATAATGTACTATTATACTACATACTAATAAGTACCTAAGCTTCTCAGATATTTTATACCACAAAGTGCCAACCAGCGTGCGGTCCACTTGATGGTAAGCGGTTACCGTAGTCTATGTACGCTTGTACCATCCGAGATATTACTTGGACGTTGCCTTGCCACCCTGAGACGTAGATCTAAAGTCTCGTGTGCCTGTAATTTCACCGGAGACCATAAGTACCCTACGAACCGAAACATACTTATTACTGCTTCGCGGCAGAAATAGGTATGGTGGTAGTTCTTTCCCGGATGAACTATGTCAAAAAGAACTCTAATACTCTAAGCTAGAACGATAGATGGATTCATAAATTATATCTAATGCTGAAAAAACACGAAGTGTTATTTCGAAGAGCACTGAAACCAAGCACACTGATTATGTAGAGAAGTGCTAAGCGAGCGTAGCAAACGCGTAGCTATCATCTTTTGTTAAAATTATTTTTATTATGTTTTTTGTTCTAAATAAGTCTAAATAAAGAGTTTAATTATTACTTTTGTATTTGAGTTATGTTTAAAATATAGGCGCTAAATAATGTCGTATTTTAGCGCTATCTAGCCCCAGAAGTTTAAGATTATGTAACTGATACCCATCTAAAGATCGATACAGACGTTCGATTGACAGCTTAACTAAATCATTACTTGTTCTAAACTTATTATAGCCAGCTTTGAAGTCCGAAAAGGGATAAAGATAATAATCTGTGGCTTGGGTCAAACTGGCGCAATGAATAGTGAAGAGATCAAGAGGCTTTGCCCAGTAGTGGGACACATCAGGCTAGTCGTTATTGCAATCAAATCGTCATAACAACCTATTCTTTGGTATAAACCTATAATAATAAATAATAATAAATTGATTCCTACGTATTGATTTCAAGATCGTGATTTCAAAACCGGTCATACGCAAATGTATTTTATTTTCGAGAATTTTATATAATTCCATGTTCGCAGGTAAAGGACGACAATACTAAACTAAGCTACAAGATTATATTTATTATATCTGAAATGATGGTTGACAGGTTTAAAAAATGTACGTCGTCGACGACGCTAAGATAATGTTCTTGGTGAATCAAATGATCTTAGTCAGACAAAATTTTCAATCCATATTTTAGTCAATGCATTATAACTATGTGAAAGGCTATTTCAAAACGTTATTATCTACATAAGGACAGCTGCCAGCAGCCCCAGGAACATGCCAGTAGCGGAACGAAAGAGCTCGTTCACACCTTCAAATCGATTTACGTCAACGCGATAAATTAAAGCATTCAGAGCAAACGGACGGCCCGGCCATTCAGCACAATACAAAGTAAATAAAAAAAACGTCTGCCGACTGCACCCAGCCTCCCAGATTCGCACTATTATCTCGCCGCGGCCAATACAGCATGGAGACTCACAATCCCGCTCGCCATTGGTCGAGCCGAACCCTTAAGCTCCTCCCATCTCCCTCGCTCCGCCCACATCATACAAAAAGTTTCCAGAACATCGCTCTACCTGCCCATGAGCACACGAGCTTAGTTTCACTTCGGGCTTCAAAGGATTTCTTTAAAATTATCAAAACGCGTTTCATTGAAATCACGTCTAGCTCTTATCAGACTTTGATTATCGCTCGGCAGCGATAAGTCCGTCTCCGTCAGACGGTCAGGTTGGAGATTAGTGAGACAAGGACGGTGAATTTAGAGTTTTAGGTGTGGTTGAGGAAAATATGCCGCGGAGCAGGCAGCCGGCAGTGTCCGTCGGCTCACCTGGCGAGCGGGCGTGCGGTCGACAGCTCGCGGGCCCTAGCCCGACCACTTCGTAAGCCGAATCCGAGTCGCATAAACAAACTTACTCCCTAGTGATGTGTGTGATGTAAAAACGATCAATCGTTATCGATAGACACGGAAGTTAAACATGATGACTATGGACGTCGGGATGTTCAACAACCAGCAGAACGGTTACGGAAGCGCGGAGTATTACCAGCAGGGGGCGAACTACCAGGTTCCTTACGAGGGGTACCACGAGGGGTATTACGAGCCGCCTTCGCACTACTACGAGCCCCTGGTGCCGGGGCAGGGGACACACGATCATCCCCCCGTCACTCCCGTCATAAGCACAGACACTGGACTTTGTTATACGAATCTTGATTATGGGGAGTTGCCGAGTTATCCTCTCCACAGTCTACCAAACCCGGAGGTCCCACTCAGGCATCGCGAGGACATTCCGCGCACTGAGGAAATGCACATGCACGAGCCGAAGCTTGATAACCACTACCTGGAGTCGAAATACAATATGCATTTCGTTGACGAGTCAGCGATGCAGTACCACACGGGGTCTCCTCTCCCGTGTCCCGACTTCGAGCAGTACCAGCCGAAGGACGAGTACGGGGCCCTCAGGGAGGGGTTCCCGAGGGAGGGCGACTGCGTACAGGCACTAGGACACTTGCAGCATCAGGCGCACTCGTCGCATGCGGCGGTACCGACCTATAAGTGGATGCAGGTCAAGAGAAACGTACCAAAGCCCTCTGGTAAGTTTGACTAATGATGCTAGATGGGTATATAGTGTTTTTAATTTTATTGCTTACTAGCTGCCGACCGCGGCTTTGTTTGCGTGATTCCGGGATAAAAAACTTTTATTTGCTATGCGTTAATCCAGTAACGTGCGTATTATACTATATTTTTAGATACGTCTATTCCTAGTTTGGAAGTTTCTAAACTTGGAATAATATTTACTTTTATTAGTTCTAGATCTGGAATAGCTAATACTTATGCTTCTTTTTTACTAAGTACCTACCATGCAAACGAAGACGCGAGCAGAAGTTAGGCTATACTAATTATTATAAAGAGTTTCACTTTGTATTTCGAGTTACACTGGAATTCGATTTATATATTTTTTTGTACTTAACAATTAAACTCAAAATCTTTACGATTTCAAAACGTCTTTCACAATCAGAATGTTACATTATTTCTAGGTAACATAAGCTATATTTCATACCCGTCCAAAGCAAGAACGAGCCACTAGCTCTTAATAAATAAGACAAGCATTCTATAATTAAATTCATATTATTATAGATTCTAACTCTATTCACTCGCTCACTCTCACTCGAGCAGTGTCCCAGCAGTGGGAACATAAGAAGGCTGTCATCATGGTATAGGTAGATTCTAAATTTGATTATATGATTATCGATAACCATCAAATCATTTCCCAACACTAGTCACTGCAAGAGTGAACAAAAACTTTTTATGTGACTTATAAAACAAAAACAGTTTAATGCCGACTACTGAAGGAAGGTATTTTCTAATGTTATGTTTAGGTTATTTATATTTTCAACTAGTGAAACAACCTGCCATTTTGTTTGCGCTGATTTTCACAACGTTTTTCTTCTCGATGCGTCATATCAAATCAAATCAAATATCTTTATTCAATCATATCACAAGGATCATTTTGGAACGTCTCGTCATGCTCGCATTGCTGTGTTCCGGTGTGAAGGGTATGGTTTCCGGTGAAATTACTGGCACATAAGGCTTTCGATCTTAGCCTCAAGGTGGCAACCCGCGAGGGATACCTCTGGTATTGCAAGCGTCCATAGGCTGCGGTAACCGCTTACCATCGTGTGGGCCGTACGCTTGGTTGCCACTTCAGTAGTATAAAAAAAAAAAAAAAAAAACGTCTTAAAGCTAGGTGAATTTACGCCAGTACAACGCGCCCCAGCAAGAATCTGGCAACAAACTCGGCTGGGTTCCTAGCTTTTTTTGATGATTCCTGTTCATCATCAAAGGTTCAGTGTGGTGCCAATCGAACTATGTGAGGCCCATGCCAAGAAAATAAGCATGTAAAAAAAAAAAGCACAGAACTATATTTAAGGTTCTATGACTTGAATTTCGGGGATTCCTTTTATAATTCATTGATTGATTAAAATAAATTCAGGTGTCTAGCACGATCTTTATGTCTATTAGATCGTTATTTGGTCAGTCATTATTATATTTAGGGGTTAGTTCTGCTATGCTCGATTCCCGCTATTCACGGATTCTGAAATACTTAAATAAAAGTGCTGCTATGCTATGGTGGGTGGAACGTCCCGATTTTCTCCGCGTAGAGTTTTTCATACAACTTAATTTTTCCGCCGCGTACCTACTCTATGTATTGATAAGTTGAATTTCGGAAATGCCTTTCTTTGTGCACTGATGGTGTAAGGAGTAGGTTATACCATCAGAACAATAGACCCTCCAAATTTCATGTTTCTAGGACTTATGGTTTAGGCTGTGCGTTGATCTGTCAGTCAGTCACAAAAGCCTTTTATATTCTGATGAGATACCTACAGACTAGTTTTTTAGTATAGATAATGCGAGTTAAGCAGTGGCCACACCGGTAGGAGTCAGGGGTCACGACCCTCGCGTCACTCACAGCAAATAATTTGACGGCCCCATGTGTGTGTTATGTCTATCTCTGTCTGGCATCATGTCATAACTAAAGAGTGGACTCAGCAGACATATTGTAATGACAATGAAGCCTGCGGCATAATTTAATTTATAACTAGGACAAGACACAATCATTTAGATGTGTGCTGCTAATTGATATTTGCTGGCCTTGAACGTGTTCGCGCGGAAATTTTCGAGACAGCACCATCTAGCCTAAAACTAAGCAAAGCTTGTACAATGGAACCAGATAGGTACCTGATAAAATACTGAATATTTTTTTATAAAATAAAAAACTGACCTGATAAAATACTTATTAAATTAAATAACATACAATTACATAAATTTAAAATTACATAATACAATGTAATAAGGTACCTGTGTGGTCATCATTTGCTTTTTTTCATCTATCACAGATTTCTGTAGTTATTGTATTTTTAGACACATTCTTAAAAAATCGAGGTTTTAAGGGCTAAAGGACCTCTTACGAGGGATTATTCCCATCTGTCACCTAGTTTTGTCCCCTCGAGATGACATATCACACTTTTACGAGCTATGAGATGGTCTAGCCAAGCATTATCTTATGTTTTTCATGAATAAACGCAAGTATTTTCTTTTAATTTATTTCTTTCGTGAGCAGCTACTTCTCAGTCACTGTTTTCTCTTAAGCGTCATGATCTTCTGTCTTGCTCTCTCAGATAGTTTTTTCGCAACATTGCCATGTCCCGTTTTACGCAGATTTCATCATAACAGCCTTCTACTGTTCTCACTGCTTGGACACTTTCCCACTGGAACACTGGCCTACTCTCGAGCGAGAGTAATTGGGTCGCCACCACGCAGACCCAATGCGGACTGCTGACATAATTATACAAATATCTATAATACAAATATTAGATAGATAGATAGATAGATAGATAGATTATATCTTTATTGCACACCTTATGATACTAAAAGAAAAATAAACAAAGAAAAAAAATAACAAAAAAGTGTTACAATATTAATACATTATTATAACGTTAATATTGTAAATGTTAACCGTCCGTTTGTCCGCACTCTCGCACGAGAGTAGGCCAGTGTCCCAGCAGTGGGAACATTAGAAGGCTGTCATTACGAGGTGATAGGCAGTGACCACACTAGCAGAAGTCACGAGTCGCGACCCTGGCGTCACTCAGCCACCAGTTAGACGGCTCCATGCACAGAACTATATTTAAGTAGAACAAGTGAGTGTATTACCTCGCGTGCTGATAAGACGGGCTAAGTAAGGGCTGAGTAACCTCTTTACTCGCCGCGAAACTCAGTCTGCTCCCAACCGAGGGCGGTGTGGTGGTGTGCCAGTGCCTAGAAAGTTTGCCGCGTGCTTATCGATGCTTTTAAATCATTCATTTTCGCGCTGCTTATGTTTCCCATGAATAAAATACATATGTGTGTAAAATACAAATACGCAAAATGTTATACGCTCGGTTTCCATACAAATCAACGAAACTAAATAAGTATTTAACTCTACTTAAATATATGTACTCGTAGTTCTGTGGCTCCATGTGTGTCACGCGGTGATGTGGTACGCCATGACGGGCCTCGAAGTCTGCTTATCTGCTCCTAGCATCGATAGAACGTGCACTAACGCAATTCGACCAGCTTTTGGAATAACTATTCCGTGGAATAAGAAATGTCATATACAAGTAAACTATCAGTTTTCTCACGAATAACGAAACTCTACGAATAGTTCCTATTCGAGATTGGTCGAAACCTTATATAGTCACAAAAACTGATTAGCACTTAGTATCTACGAGAACTCAATTTTTTTGACTCTAGTACGATTTTAATGTTTAAAATATTAATGTTTTAATTTATATATTTTTATTATATTTATTATTTAAACAAAAATTAAATAAAAAAGTAGTCTTGTGCACGTTTTGATTTAGTTCTCAGGAACTTTCGGGATTTCAAGATGAATTTATTTCAAACACATCTAATTATTGATGCCCCGAATTTGCTTAACCTACAAGAAACTCCAAGAAACTTGACAAGCCGGAGAAAAACGCTTCACTGGTTTTCTCTTCGGCAATGTAGAGAAAAATTTAAGTTTTCCCATCCGTAGTGAGAAACTTTCTGTTCAGTTCTCATGCTAGCAATGCTGGTTTAAATTAAGGTAAGGTATAAAAGCTAAAAATGAGATACAAATTGTTTCACATAATGTCAGTCAGGACTCTCGTATTTATTTCCAACACTACATTGTTCAACATTGAGAGTAGGTACAGTCAACTACAGAATAAAACAACAGAAACGGTCATAACAGGCTCCGACTGTCAATAGCGTTTCTGCCACTCGGACATACGGACAGACAAGTGTTAGATCGTGGCCGCAGATAACGTTGACGTGCGTAAAGCTATGACGGCTATTTTCTATTTCATTTTGTATGCCAATTAAAATGAGATATGAAAGAAAAAGGTCTTTATTTTTTAACGTTTATTCATGTTGCTACTAATAATATTATCAGCGGATATCGATCGCAGACATCTTGTTTTTAACTTTTAATAAGTGTCAATCACAACGTATAGCGAGAGCTGTAAGTAAGTAAATAAACATTTTATATATTTATTACATATTTTATTTATTATACCTAAATAAAATACTTACTTAAATTTATTACGTATTTTATTTAGTGTATATAATAAAATATGTAATAGATATAAAATTTTGTGCACTTCTTCTTAAAAAATATTTATGTGAGTTTTATTGACAACATGAGTAAAACGGTGGCAAGTGCCTAGTTGAGAAGCGATAGGTTGCAGGTTCATTTCCCGTTGCGAGACTAATTAGCATGATCTGTGAATATCTGTTTCGTGTCTGGCTTGTTCTTTTTGTTCTTATTCTGGTACCCACGACACAGAATAAACAATAGAAACAATGAAAATCACAGCTGTAGATATCACACTACTACTTTTTATCCCGGAAAAAGTACGGTTCTCGAAATCCAAGCAAACGAAGTCGCGGGCGACATAAATAAATAAATAATACTAGACAATCCACACAGCATCATCTATTTTTTTACTCTTATACCACTAAATTTGCATGCAATCGTACGGCCCACTTGATGGTAAGCGGTTACCGTAGCCTATGTACGCTTGCAACATCATCTAGCCCCAAGCTAAGCAGAGCTTGTGTTATGGGTACTATTAGTAAGAGTGACAATGCCCGTCGCCGTCTGCTTTCTTTCATCTTTTCCTGCTTTCGATAAGCCAAAATATGTTTTTTTTATACAACTAGAGTGGCAACCAAGCGTACGGCCCACAAGATGGTAAGCGGTTACCGCAGCCTGTGGACGCTTGCAATACCAGAGGTATCAATCACGGGTTGCCACCCTGAGACGTAGTTCAAAAGTCTCATGTGCCTGTAATTTCACCGGAAACCGTACCCTTCGAACCGGAACACAGCAATGCAAGCATTAATGCTTGGCGGCAGAAATAGGTATGGTGGTAGTTCTTCCCCGGACGAGCTCTATCACAAAAAACTCTACTACTCTTACACATAGAAAATACAGAGCATTATAGTGATAAACAAGGGGAAATAAATAAATAAATAATAAATAATGCTGGACAATCCACACAGCACCATCTAGCCCCAAGGTAAGCTGCTGTTAAACAGAGCTGTATTATGGGTATTAGATGACTGATATATTCTTAATACAATACAATACATAGATATAATTTTTTTATTATATATAGAAAATACCCAGAACACCCAGAACAGAAATGTTTATTAAGAGTGACAATGCCCGTCGCCGTCTGCTTTCTTTCATCTTTTCCTGTTTTCGATAAGCCAAAAAAATGAATATTCGTATTGAATAATAATTATTTAGGACATGTTATTTGTGACACGCGACACCGCGCCACAGCACGCGGTTCGTTTACAATTCACCTAATCCCATGTTGTTCGTTATCTCTGTTTGTTTCTTTAATTACACGCGAAAGGGGACATGTTGGGAAATTCGGGAAATAGAATTTTACTAATTTTAAGTAAAATATTCTATGCCACAGCTTTTATAATAGTGATTAACGAAAATGATATTAATATTCTACAAAGGGAAAGAGCTATAAATGAATGCTTCGGCAGTTTGTAGGCAACATTCTTCTACGGAAATCTAGATTTTTCTAGAATCTCTTTTCCAAACTGGACATCTACTTATACTGTAAATATTTCTTAACTGTACACTAGGATTCCCCGAGTTGCAGTTATCAGAAACTAAAAGTATTCTGGTAACACAATACTTACCCAGACGTGAAACAAACATACTCACATTAAATTAGCAACAAAAACGCAATTGTAAAAATTGCCTTGTATCGGGAACCAAACCCACCTCAGCCTTCTTAAACATCACATACCGCGCGACCAAGGTCGGCAAAATTAGTACACAAGATAAAAAAATACCGCTAAGATTAAATTGGACTAATCCTTTAATCAACTCGAGGCTATAGGATTTTGCAAGAGTTCGATTAAATAAGGCATTTTTTTAGTACAAAATGAAAGTCAATGCCATAATCCTATTAGTTTTAAGAGTAGTAGAGTTCTCTGTGATAGAGCTCGTCCGGGGGAGGACTACCACCATACCTATTTCTGCCGCCAAGCAGTAATGCTCGCAATGCTGTGTTCCGGTGTGAAGGGTATGGTTTCCGGTGAAATTACTGGCACATGAGGCTTTCGATCTTAGCCTCAAGGTGGCAACCCGCGAGTGATACCTCTGGTATTGCAAGCGTCCATAGGCTGCGGTTACCGCTTACCATCTTGTGGGCCGTACGCTTGGTTGCCACTTAAGTTGTATAAAAAAAAAAAAAGTTATATTGTTCCTATACCTAATACAAGCTTAACTTTGTTTGAGGCTAATTGGCACTTTGTAAAAATATCCGCCAATACTATAATACAATACAATTTATATACAATATTTGTATATGTATAAACTAATGGATATTCAACTCACTAAATAACATCACTGTTCCATAAAAAGCTCTACATTTAATCAAAATAAAACCCGGTAAAACTCAATATTTGCAGTCTCCCCTCATTGTCAAATAGTGCAAGTCATAATGAGTAAGCACTTGTGTGCGGCGAGCCTAAAGTGGGCTTAGTTGAATCACCGTTGTCGCTCACTGTACCGACTACTTAAGAAACCAGTGACAAATTGCCTGAGCTTATTAACTTGGTTGTATGTAGGTATGGCTTTTATAAGCTTATGCAGGCTTTTGTGGTAAATTGTTTTCACATTAGCCTTTTATTGAAAGTAAAAAAGACCAGTAGAGTAGAGTTCTTTGTGATAGAGCTCTTCCGGGAACTACAAGCATACCTGTTTCTGCCGCTAAGCAGTATTGCATTTCTGTGTTCCGTGATATCAGTGACATTATTGGCACCTGAGACTTATCTTTTTTTTATGCAACTAAAGTGGCAACGAAGCGTACGGCCCACAAGATGGTAAGCGGTTACCGCAGCCTGTGGGCGCTTGCAATATCAGGTATCACTCACGGGTCGCCACCCTGAGACGTAGATCGAAAGTCTCATGTGCCTGTTATTTCACCGGAAACACAGCAATGCAAACATTACTGCTTGACGGCAGAAATAAGTCTGGTGGTAGTCCTACCCCGTACGAGCTCTATCACAAAGAACGCTCGTGACGTAGCTGGCTAAGTTGTTCTTAACAGATCAACGAAGCTAAGCACTGTTCCGCGGGGTCATCATTTGGATGGGTGACCGCCAGTGACAATTTCAACTGAGCGCTCCCGTGCTTCGGAGGGCACGTTAAGCAGTCGGTCCCGGCTTTTTTAAAGTTGTTAGGCCATGACAGAGGCCTTCAGGCGGCCTAGAAACTCTATCACCAGAGTTGGCCACTCATACGAACGAACGAACAAAGAACTCTACTTCTACCAATATGATACTACTATAAATGTGGCGCGATGGGCGAAGGTCCGCCTGCGACGCAGAGGTTGCGGGTTCGATTCCCGCCTTGGGACAAATGTTTGTAGGATGTGCAAATATTTGTTCCGGGTGTTCTGGGTGTTTCCTATGTATAATAAAAAAAATATATCTATCTATGTATTGTATTGTATTAAATATATACCAGTCATCTAGTACCCAAAATACAGCTCTGTTTAACAGCAGCTTACCTTGGGGCTAGATGATGCTGTGTGGATTGTCCAGCATTATTTATTAATTATTATTTATTATTATTACTCTTCCACTATGTACGTCTCATGATAGCAATGCGCTAGTATTGCAAGCGTCTTTAAGCTATACCGCTTACCATCAGATGGGGCGTATATTGGTTAGCCATCAAAGTGCTTTAGAAAGATATTATGACGTCCTCAGTGGGGTCAACTGAAGTGGCAACCAAACGTACGGCCCACATGATGGTAAGTGGTTACCGCAGCCTATGGACGCTTGCTATACCAGAGGTATCGCTCGCGGGCTGCCACCTTGAGGCTAAGATCGAAAGCCTCATGTGCCAGTAATTTCACCAGAAACCATACCCTTCACACCGGAACACAGCAATGCGAGCATTACTGCTTGGCGGCAGAAATAGGTATGGTGGTAGTCCCTCCCCGGACGAGCTCTATCACAGAGAACTCTACTACTCTTGGGGTTGGCGAGTGCTCGGATCCAACAAGAGGTGCGGACTCTATTCTCGACGCAATCAAAACGTTCAAATGATCTGTATGCAATCGAAGTAAATCAGAATGATAATTTATTTCATCTGATATTTCAATAAGTATAGTTTTCTTTTATTTGGAAAACATGAAAAACAGCAAAAGGTTTTTTCGTTTTCTCATTTATGAATGAACCAAATAGCTCTACAGGTTTTTTATTAATACATTTTTAACTCATATTAAATTTTATAGTAGAAATAACGGGTGCAAAATACATTGTTCTCTGAACATAAAACTTCTTAAATTGACCCAAACAAAGCGATGACATTTTAAATTAATACTACCGGTAAGTACTAAGTATACCTAGTGATGTAAACATCACTAAGATTGACCAACTTAAACCTTATCAGTCCGTTATCAGCGGTCAAAAGTATTAACTTAGCGCACAAATAGATTATAATCAATAAGCACTCTATAGCAAGGCACCTCATGCTAAAATTTAGACCACACGTGAAGTCTGTCAAAGACCTCTCAGATCTTATCTATTCTCCACAATGCAGTCCTTGTGCCATGCCATCGAACCTCGAGGGACCAACAACAAACTTCCGATAACACCGTCACAACACCTGACACGCGATTTGGAACCTTAAATGTAAGGAGCTTGCAAAATTGCAGTTAAAATGCATTTTGGTGAGTGCAATATAATTTGGCAGAGGATAGGTATTGTCGTTGGATTTTGTCGCATCATGTCAGATATCTGAAGGTATTTTTAAAAGATTGTGGCTTGTTAAACTAGATTTTCTGAGCTTTTGGAAGGTTTTACTTTGAAAGTGCTATTTTTTAATATATTAACTTAGCATTTTGACGACCGATGTGGCGCAGCGCCTGCGACGCAGAGGTTGCGGGTTCGATTCCCGCCTCGGAACAAGTGTTTGTACGATCTATAAATATTTGTTCCGGGTGTTCTGGGTATTTTCTATATATAATAAAAAATATCTATCTATGTATTGTATTGTATTAAGTATATATCAGTCAACTTGTACCCATAATACAGCTCTGTTTAACAGCAGCTTACCTTGGGGCTAGATGATGCTGTGTGGATTGTCCAGCATTATTTATTTATTTATTTATTTTATTTTGAATAACTCCACACCGGAGCTTTGACATTTACACTTGTAAAAAAGATCATAGAAAGAAAATCTAGAAACCAAGTTGAACGCAAATCCTTCGGCTAATTTCAATAACTAGGTAAACTTTTTTAACAAGCTACGAGTACGTTAAGCTTATGTATGTAAAGTCAGTATAAGTGCGCAATGTCAGTGCTCTCATACGGTGACGGAAAACATCGTGAGGAAACCGGCATATCCAAGAACTAATATATCGAAAGACATGTGCCATCCACCAATCCGCATTGGGTCCGCGTGGTGGATTAAGACCCAATCACTCTCGCTGGAGAGTAGGCCAGTGTCCCAGCAGTGGGAACATTAGAAGGCTGTCATGATGATGATGATGCAACTTGTGCTGTGCATGTTATTTAAAGTGCATGTATAGATTAATTTTAAAAGAGGTTTTATTCTATCACTTTTGAAAACATAGGGTCTACTCTTATGGACAAAAGCGATTTAACCTGACAATATTTTGTGGTTCTGCTTGTTTAATAAAAAAATGAAAAAAGTATTGTTTGTCGCTTCCTAGAGCAGACCCTCAGCTCATATAGACGACCGATGTAGCGCGTAGGTCCGGCTGCGACGCAGAGGTTGCGCATTCGATTCCCGCCTCGGGTCAAATGTTTGTACGATCTACAAATATTTGTTCCGGGTGTTCTGAGTGTTTTCTATATTTATAATAAAAAATATCTATCTATGTATTGTATTGTATTAAGTAAATATCAGTCATCTAGTACCCATAATACAGCTCTGTTTAACAGCAGCTTACCTTGGGGCTAGATGATGCTGTGCGGATTGTGCAGCATTATTTATTTATTTATATAAACTCGACAAACAAAACAGAAAGTGCCTAAAACCCCAAACAAGGAACTTCGAACAGCCATAAACTTTGCAATATCGATATAAAAAGTCACGGGGTCATTACCAGCACAAAGGTATCGGAAAGTGAGTCGGTCACGTGCGGGGGTCGTTGCGTGCAGATCGCGCGATACCACTCGCCTCGAGTGGACTGGCCCTTAATCGGTTTACTGGACTAGAACGCGGTGCGAGGGATAGACGACTGTCCTAAACCTAAGACTCTCTGTTCTGTGCCTTAGCATACAATGACAGAGTTCGTTCAACAATATACATGAAGTACTAGCTAAGGACCTCTTGGGCCCATAACCAACTATTTTTTGAAGCGTGACTGAGCGACACGTCTGGTAGTTTGGTCTAGTCTTTCTTTCCATACACGAAGAGAATCCATTCCAACGAGATGGTTAATCGTTTACCTGCTGACCGTAACAAGTACAGTATAATTATTGCTGTCTTATAGGCTTAAAAATTTATATTAATGCTGTCTTACAGTTCTGAATAGCACTGTGTTTGTCACCCCGAGACAGTTATCTGTCTCTTTCATCCAGTAATTGCACTAGCAACAGTGCCCTTTAAACCTGAACAAAGTAAAGCTTGCACACTACTGCTTGGGAAGCAAAATACCTGACCAAGAGGGACTCTTGCGTCCCATTGGAACGTTACTCGGGTGACTTAATTGTATTGGTTGCGTTTCCAACTTGCGCCACACCACCCTAATGCATGTGACTTGCAAGCTGAGTTCCACTTGACTCTCCTAATAACACCTTCTGTCTCCGTGATGCCCAACTCTTGGAAACTTATGTAATTTCAAATAGTTGTGAAAGGTTTCCATGCCGGTCAAAAAGAAAGGTCGTTCTATGAGTGCTATTATTATTTAAGCTATTTTATTCTGATCGTTACAACCTTTTGCCTCTGTGCTTTTGCGTTCAACACGCTATTGAAAGCCAGCAATGTTTTGACAAAGCTTTTTGCGTTTTGTTACTAACAACAAAGATTGCAAAATAATTTATTTAAACTTATTTTATTTGAAACTCAGTTCAGAACAACGCCATCATCATCTCCTGGCATCACCCGACTTTTTTGTGACGAGACAATGAAGTTAATTTAAACCTTAATGAGGGTTTAGTATAGTAGGTATAAAGCTTATAGGTAGGTTCTAATTACTAAATACTGTCTCCTTCACTTTTTACAGTGATTAAAAATCACTTAACCAGGATTCGTGAGAATCTTTTTTAATAATATCGCTATTTAAACGATGAAAAACGGAGGTGGTTCTCAAGTCGACGCGTATTTTATTTTGTTATAACCACGTATATTTGTTGTTAGTTCAGCAATGCATTGGTTATTTATTATAGCTCTTATTCTCTAGCAGTATCTATTATCTCAAAATCCTGTTATAAAAGAGCGGGATCCCCTAATACAGGTATTTTTATACTTAAAAGGGGGTCTCCAAACGCAATTTTATATATGTATAGATTAAGATAATGAATAAACATTTTGTATTGTATTGTATTTGTATCTATTACGTTTACAGTTACACTAAAATGTTAATCATTGTTCGAAAAAAACCAAACCTTTCAATAAATAAATAATGCTGGAAAATACACACAGCATCATCTAGCCCCAAGGTAAGCTGCTGTTAAACAGAGCTGTGTTATGGGTACTAGATGACTGATAATATACTTAATACAATACAATACATAGATAGATATTTTTTATTATATATAGAAAATACCTAGAACACCCGGAACCAATATTTGTAGATCGTACAAATATTTGACCCGAGGCGGGAATCGAACCCGCAACCTCCGCGTCGCAAGCGGACCTGCGCCATCAATCAATGAAATGACGACTGATGTCGCCTGCGACATCGGTCGTCATTTCATTCAATAATTATGGCAAGTTCGATAACTTCTCAAAATATTTGATAAATGTCGTGGGTGGCAGATAATATTCCTTGAGACCGTTTGACAGGGTAATATTACCTTATCTGGACCTGCATTACCCGCCTAATGACTCGGCTCTGCTATCATAACTCATTAAAATTATGATAATAGTATGAGTTGAAAAACTTTTAACATTTATTCAATTAAAGCTTAGAATCTTCAAATGGTTTGGCATACTTTTATATTTTTATAAGCTTATCTAGCTATCTGGCTACTTAAACTGAAGTAGTAAGCAGTTCAACTAAAAAATTGACACCTTTCAATGTTACATAAAGTGTTGAGTTCGTCAATTCCATCTGTTGCGTTACTGATTTACTGAATGGTTATCCACTATATTATTATATAGTTAAATAAATAAATAAATAAATAATGCTGGACAATCCACACAGCATCATCTAGCCCCAAGGTAAGCATAGCTGTATTATGGGTACTAGATGACTGATATAAATTAAATACTATACAATCCATAGATAGATATTTTTTTTTATTATATATAGAAAATACCCAGAACACCCGGAACAAATATTTGTAGATCGTACAAACATTTGACCCGAGGCGGGAATCGAACCCGCAACCTCTGCGTCGCAGGCGGACCTGGGCCCGCTGCGCCACATCGGTCGTCTAAAATGGACTATAAGTTTAGGTACTAATAATAAACGTCCGTTTTTACCCTGTATCAAAAATGTTTTTTATTTGCTCAACAATTCTCTGTTATAATTCGGTTACGCTTTTAAACAAACTACAGGTTTACATTAGCCCACATCGAGACATTAGCCCACATCGAGACATTCCCTGATAAGGTCCATTGTCTTGGCACCGCTAACGAACGCACAGGTCTCGATGACTCTATCTATTGCGTGGGGGACATCATGAATAAATCATCACAGCCTATGCTATTAGGGACGACGATGACAGTAATGGGCCCTTCGGTAAACAATTCACTTTGATTCTGGGCTTCTTGTACAGATCAGAACTTTTAAAAAAATTATAGGAACCGCTGTTGCCAGACTCCGTATTCTTTATAGGCTTGAACGCGTTGAAATCTTCAAAGACAACGAAAACAATGTGATTCTTGTGTTTTGATGTTATTGAATACTTCTTCTTCTTTTCTTTTATGGCCTCTGTGGCTAGTTTGCCACAATTTTGCCAGTGTCAAGTGTATTAGTTTGATTGTCGCTTAGCAACGTAAACAAACGAAATTTGGAAAGAAACGATGACTTTTCTTTCAAAACTCTCTTGGAAAGTCTTTGACTAAATTACCAACCAACATCACCCCTCCATTTCAATTACTTACACTTGTGCTAAGTAAACAAGTTAAATTGGATAAACTGCCACCAAATTTACCTAATAAAACTTAAAATAACACGAGAAAAATAATGAAAATGGGAAGACCCATGTTGTTTTGACAAGATAGCCAAAGACAATCCGTTATTGAATACACTTTTTACTCACAATTTGACACTGGCAAAGTCAAGCACAAGCTAAAGACGGTTAACAGCCTTTATGTCAGCAAGTCAGTAACGTAACGAGATTGAATTTTAAAACGGTTGTCTTTGGCTATCTTGTCAAAACGAAATGCGTCCTCCTATTTTAATTATTTTTCTCGTGTTATTTTAAGTTTTACTGCGTAAATTTGGTGGCAGTTTATCCAACTTAACTCGTTTACTTAGCACAAGTGTAAGTAATTGAAATAGAGGGGTAATGTTGGTTGGTAATTTAGTCAAAGACTTTCCAAGGGAATTTTGAAAGAAAAGTCATCATTTCTTTCCAAATTTAGTTGGTTTACGTTGCTAAGCGACAATCAAAATATTACACTTGTCTTGACAGTGGCAAAATTGTGGCAAACAAGCCACAGAGTCCATATAAGAAGAAGAACTTTCTTCTTATATGCCACAATTTTGCCACTGTCAAGACAAGTGTAATATCTTCAAGAAGAATTATAAAACATGGCTAAAGCCGCGTTTACATTATTCTGTCGTGGCGTGTCGTGACTTCGTGACGCGTCATAAGCATATCGTATCCATACATTTTGTATGGTTAGAATTATATTACCTACTAAAGCGCAGTGTGTTGTGACGCATTCTGTAAATGTATGGCAACGATACACTTATGACGCGTCACGACACTCCACGACAGAATAATGTAATCCTGGCTTTACTTAAAAATAAACTTTGGTTCATTGGCGCGCTTTAGTAATAAGTGTTTACCAGCTCCCATGACAGAAAAATATACTTTCCTATCGTACTAGAAGTAGCGTTTGACAGCACAAGAACAGGAAGGAATTACTTAGGGTGAGTTGCACCATCTAACGTTAACGTCAAATTGATCGACGACGATTGAACGATTTGACGTTAACGTTAGGTGGTGCAACTCACCCTTATTGTTGATTTGGTTCCCACCAGATTTCCCTTGTCTTTATCTTATGGCAATAAGTTGACAATAGGTTCCGAGGATACACGAGTAGGTACCTAGATGTTTTGTGTAGGTCCATTTGCGTCATAGGGATTAAAATACGTATACAAAAACATCAAGTTATCTACCAGCGAATCTTGAATTGCAAATGATGTGGAAATTCCGATGGAAATTTAGCTTAATCTTATCTGCAAGACCGCCAGGTGTTAAGTAATAGGTACCTACTTACAGTTTTTTTATTTGTTTTCTTATTATGCGTTTATTTACGTTTTTCAGGTCTAAGAACGCAGTACTAATATTTGTTCTGTGGTACAAGTATTTATGTATTTATTATCTTAAGTTACACCTACCTAAGATAATAAATAAACGTAATGTAAACGTACAATGTACCTACCTATGCAAAAAACACTGATAATTAGTAAAGAATAAATGCTTAGTAGGTAGAGTCATCATATCTAATAGGTAGGTAAGTATTTTTCGATGTGACGAGACTATATCGACTTTTTTTTAATGTTGTTAGGTAATAAATATAAGTACCTAAGCGTCAAACCAACTGAAATAAAAAGTTAAATTTGCCAATACTTAACGGTCTTACATAGTATAAGCCTCTATTTTACCTCAATACGATTGCAAATACATTTATATGTATAAGAATCTCAGAATTTCTCAAAATTATTCGCCTGTCTTATCAGTTCGATAGCTGTGCAAATGTACGACCCCAAATTATCAGTTCACCGTCTCGGCGTCGTCCCACGTGGCTCAAACATCACTATCAGAGTTAAGATGTTAATATTTAATTGATTTATTGAGTGTTGACTGTCCGTCCGGAAGCCACACTCAAAATATAATAAATTACCGAACGCCAAACATTGATAGTGCTGGGACACGTCCGAGTGATCGATTATATAGGTTTATCGATGCCGCAGCTGCATTCAAAATGGCGGCTGTGAAACGTCAGTGATGACTTTATTGTGTCTTGACTCTTGTTACTTTTTGTTGGACACCGTTAGGTACCTACTGATTTTTTCGTTTAGGGTTTTCCATAAACGTTTATCCGATCTTGAAAAATTACCTCTCTGTTTACCTATAGTAGAGCGACACAATACTACTATTTTAGTAATATTCTTACTTATGATTTTGAAACTAAATAGTGCTTGAAATAATTTCTGACACAATAAGTAAATTATTTAGTTTTGTCCTGGCGACTGCAGTCACTGCAGCTAAACAGATAATTATGTAAAAAATCCAGCCCTTAAAAACCTGTCTTTTCTACATACAAAAAAATTTAAGTTATTTGAATAAATTCAAGCTCTGATCTAATTATTTCATCATCATTAATTATTTATAGTTCGCACAGCGGATCTAGGCTTCCGTGAAGTTAGCTGTTTGTAATGCGCAAAGACAATTTAGTTTGAAAAAGCTCCATTGCGCATCAAAACGACTATTTTCACGACGCGTGACGGCCGAGTTCCGCTGTGAGAACTATACCTGAGTAGCAATCAAACTTTAAGTCGAACAAGAAATAAATAATCTTTTTAGCTAGGTATAGGCACACATAACTATTAAATAGGTACCCTCACTGCAGTTCTGTCTGACCCACACACTAGGATTTACTGTGTCATGCCTAAACATTGCCACAACACCCCAATTCGGACCAAATGCAGATGCAGCAATGGCAGAGTATCTAATTATCTGAACAAATCGTGAATTCTCAAGTCAATACTAAAGCGTCGACGTCATTATCAGATGCTGTTGTTATACGATTGCGTCTCTGATAATCCGATAGATACCTAACAACAGAAACCAGACGAACCTTAGGTACTTATAATCATTTAGGTAAGTCATTGACTGCTAAATGTAGAAAGGATTATATTTTTTGCGCAAACTGTGCCTTTACTTCTGTTGATTCAACATATTATACTAAATATACTAAATACTAATAAATGGAATACTAAAGATCGCAGGTAGGTATAATTTTTTTTTAATAATGAAGTTGCTGAAGCAGTCGGTGCTTCGAGCCAAGACATCCCAAAAATGATTAGCAGCAAACAAAGCAAATGTACTTGGTGGCTCAACTTCTGGTAGAGCAACCGCGTATATAACGGAAGGTTGCGGTTTCAAGTCGTTTATTTTGGAATATTTAAATCTATTGAATTACCTTTAATTAACGATTGGTATCATCTAAATCTACAAAGATAACGTGATTGATGGCACCAACTTGACTCCTGCTCACAAGTACAGTAAACAAAGACCTGACGTTGTCTGGTTGCGTAAAATCATACAAATATTTAGCCAATTCCTTTGTTATCGAAGTATAATGTTGATCTTTGATATGACGTTTACTTGTTACCAAAACACCTGGTGCTACCACCCACCACTCTACTAATTAGTAGGTTCATTATCCAGATCTGTATCCTCCTCACATCGGCTGGCAGATTCGATAGTTTTCAAAAAATTGTGGCTTAAAAAAGTAAGGTACCTTTACCGTACGTTAGCTAATAATATAAAGTATAGTTCTCACAGCGGATCTCGGTCGTCGTGAAATTAGCCGTTTCGGTGCGCAATGGTGCTTTTTCAAACTAAGTTGTCTTTGCGCATCACAAACGGCTAACTTCACGGAAGCCTAGATCCGCTGTGCGACCTATAAATAACATCCATTCATTTGCTTTGCCGAAGTTGGGTAAAAAAGATGATTTACAAGTTAATGCACAAGTATTTTTTAAATGCTACAAAAATAACCTCCCAAAAGAACCGGTTCCAAGAACCATATCATAGATCACCATAGATAACAAAGTAATCTTATTTTTAGCAAAAAAAAGCAAATGATTTGGAATTTGTTGCGTTTCGACAGTTTCGCAATTTACGAACATTGTAACAGCATTAGTGAGATATTTTTTGACAAGTGCAATTGATAATAACAATGAATACCCAAACCTTGGTATCAGACGCATCGCACGTTTCTATAATATCATTTCCAAACCTCGACCAATATCTCTGAATGAATAAGATAATTCAGATAACTGTCGATAGCCGATAGGATGAAGGTCAGCGATAATAAAAACAAGAAAAGGATTTAAGTAGGTATGTAAAATCTTGAAATCAAATCTGTGATAACATTGAGCGTATCATCCTAAACGGATTATCTTGTGACATTAGTCTGATAAAGATTTGTGTTATAGGTACCTATCGAAAACGAATAAACAATATCTCTACACAACAGTCACAACCCTACACTAGATTCCCTATTGGTAAACAAAAATAATGTTTACAAGACAAAATTAAGGTATTTATCTGTTCTACTGCGGGAATTGAACACTTTTCAAGTCTCTACAGTCAATCTACTCAGTTCGTCAATTCATCTCAGAGAAGGAGGTCGTCGATGTAACGTCGATGTTGCATGCATGCAGTACCACCTAAAGCTTTAAGTTTTAAAGTTCTGCACGGCATTGCACTGTGCTCGTCACCTCGAGGCATTGTATAAAGTCTAATTTTCCTAGCAATTTAATTTACAGTACAGTGCCTTTTTAACCAAAACACAGTAGGTAGGTAACGCTTGCATATTGCTGCTTGAACGCAGAATATATACCCACAAACACGGACTTCTACTAAATCTTGTTGCAGAGTCATTTGGTATGACTCTGCAGGAAATTAATTCTATTTTTATTTAAGAGTTTGTTTTTTAAGAGTCTAATTCTGTAATTTGGCTGTAGGTACATCCTGCCTATTTCTGCAAAGTGGTACGGCGAGTACGGCTAGATAGTTAAAAACACACCTAAATGTAAACACAACAGTAGTATTTATTTTCTCTGGAAGCCTGTCTGGCCCTCAAGCCCCTGGTCCAGCGTCCAGGGAGGCGTCACTTCGCACGATTGATCGCCTCCCCAAGGATCTGTTGTGTTTTCTGTTTTTATATTTGGAAGGACAGTCCGAAAGGGGGCGTAGAAACAACAGTTACTAGGTACTCACCAGTTTGGGGAGCTTTTGATGAAGAAATAAATGTAGCGTTTATAAAACTTAAGTTATCTAAGTAATTTGTATTGTAGGTACCTATTCTTGAGTTGTAGCTTTTTGAATTTGGTTTATTCAAAACCATTTTAAATATAAACGGCTATTTATAACTTTTTTTTGGCATTATTTGCCGACGTTTTGTATGCAATTTTCTTGCTAAAAGCTCGACGCTTTCCACCTTGTCCAGAGGTTTTTACCATGAAAGTGCGTGGGTAGGCATTCGTGTCTAGCTCTTACGCAGACCAATGAACTTCGTTTTTTGGGTACAGAACTTAATATCTCACAAACACCACCCATCTCAACACTGGACATTGTTTATTTTTCAGTTAAGGAACTACTGAGCAAGCCAGGTTGAAAGAATCGGTGCGTTTACGAGACTGTTTATGTAATTGTACGGTGTTATAGAATTTATCTTATAGTTTTTATCTTTGTTGTACTCGTATGTATAGTAAGTGTACCTATTTATTTCAATTTACACGTGTTTTTCAAGTTGATTCGTGACGTACGAGACCACACCAATCTCAGATATTTATAATATTATCAACTAATCTTAAGTATCGAGTCCATGTCATTGTTCTGTGATGTAAAGATAGGAGAATACTGAAATATGCCTATGGTGACGATGAATAAATACTGCTTATAATAATTGATTCTGAGGGTCTACTCTTGTGGGTAAAAGTGACAATAAAAATATACTTACCGATATCGGGACAGTTTTCATAATTCAGCTTATGTCCCTGAATGCTCTGAACTTAGCAACTGTCACCGACATAAGTTGAACTACGATATTTGTCGAGTAGAGTAGTTTATCTTTTGAACTTTCGAAACCCAAGTTTACCTACCGACACTAAACTTATCAATATTACAAAAAACTACAGGACTCAAAACAACTAGGTACTACTAGAGTGTGAATAATAAACGATGGATAAATAAAAATTTTAATCACAAACACTGAAAGCGCTTTTTTATGTTACAAAAAGTCCCTTTTATGACGGCGCGCGTTGATGTCTAAAATTACGCAAATATAAATATGCAGAGCAAATATCCATGAGTAGGGTCGCGGGTGCGGGAGTCATAAAGCTGGCTCGAGTGGAGTGCTTATGAATATATTCGTCTATGGTAATTTGTAGAAAATGTACGAGAAAAACTCTCATTCGTCGTACAGGTTTTGGCCGAATTTAGACATTTTCTGTCTTACAGTATGCGTTTTTTTAATTTTTATGCATAAAAACATTTTTCATAATAAATACTTGTGTGTGAACACAGTTATGGGGAAGTCACTGTTTTTCTGTACTACAGTTTATATGTTAAACTAACACAGAAGGCAGAGCTGCACATTTACTTGTAAACATGCTTTTATTTGAATAAATGAATTTTGTATTTGTGCTTTGTATTATTCTTATGTTATTGGTTGACTTTCATGGATAGTTTTTGGGTATAACTGTGATAAAACTTGTGTTGAAGTTGATTTTACTTGTTTTTGTCTGACGCCTTAAAATAGGTACGTTACGTACCGTACAGATTTTTTTCTACGAGCCGTACCTACGAACCTAGTAAAATTAATGACAGTTTTATTTGATCAATGTCATTTTTGTCTACTCTCTTGCAAAGAAAACTATTAGGTTAAGACGCTCATGATTGCCGGGCTGATTGCGGGCTATGATCTTAATGAGAAAATCATAGTATTATCATTTTTTTTTTCAATCGGTGTATGGTGTTGCCACCCTCGTACGAGTAGGTATTAATAATTTCGTACTGGCAACGTGCATTATGGCGGCACGACAGCGAATGACGGATCGCTATTCCGACTCTGGCAAAAAATATTCTACATTCGCTGTACACAATAATCTAATAATGCAGGAATGGCTGAATAGGCTTCCTGAAATATGTTAATAATATTTTAAGATAAGGTGCTTATGTGCTCAAACAATTTTTTTCATTGATTTCATAAATAATCTGGTGGATGTTTCCAAGTCACGAAAATCAAATCAAATATTAATCTACAGGATAGAAAAAACGTGTTAAAGAATTTTAGTGGCATGATCAGTAAGGAAATATTTAGAAGGTTATTTTTATTTACAGATCACGCAATCGCGAGGTTTTTTGTGATTAGCTGTAGCGTAATCCAATTTTCGTGATCAGTAAAACCCTTTTAAAAACTTAAGCGAATCATCGCCACTAAAATAGTGCCATTTTGGTACACTTGTTAAGGTTTTTTTAAATTATTTGACCTAAGAGATTTAGTTATTACAAAATGTATCAGAAAAAGGCATATTTTTTAAATATCTTTGGCGGTTATTGGCTTGGCTTGGCTTGGCTTGGGAAATCCTACTAATATTATAAATGCGATAGTCTGTGTGGGTGTACGTATGGGTGTGAATGTTTGTTAGGTAGGTATAGTTCTCACAACGGATCTCGGTCGTCGTGAAATTAGCCGTTTCGATGCGCAATGGAGCTTTTTCAAACTAAATTGTCTTTGCGCATCACAAACGGCTAACTTCACGGAAGCCTAGATCCGCTGTGCGAACTATACCAGGTTTCTTCGTGGCGACTTAACCGATTATGATGAAATTTAGAATGTTGATGAATTTAGATGGCTTAAGTCCTGGAATAACACATAGGCTACTTTTTATCTCGGGAAAAATTTACCTACTGTTCCTGTTATTTAACACTGCAAAAACGCGGGTGAAGCCGCGCGCTGTCCTACCACCTAGTCGCTGTAAACATTTTTTTCTTAGAGCATGATGACAGTAACCAAGAATCACTAAATTTAGTCTTCACCTTATGAAAAAGGATTTAAGGGATTTATAATCCGTATATATTCCTTTTTACATTAGATGGGAGATTGATAATATTTTTGCATAGAGTCGATGCTTCAGAAAAGCTTCAGAGGGTCTACTCTTGGAACCAACAAACGACAATCGGGGCAAATATCGTAGTTCAACTTATGCCGGTGTCACGGTGTGCAGAGCATTTATTTTCTTTTTCAAAATCAGTCATCCATCATGCCTACCTATTCATTTCTTATTAATTTTGAATTCGAATTCGAAATTTAAAAACTGAAATCAAACGAAAAACCAAAGAGCAATCATAATGGTTCTTTGCTTCTAAAAGTGAATGAAAGTGGCAGTGAGGACAGAATCGATAAGAGTCTTTTGGCATAAAACCATTTATCGAAGAGTTCTATGGTGATTGCCTATTATAGAAAAGATAAAAGCATCAAGCATCATCATTCAAATAGTAGAGTTCTTTGTGATAGAGCTCGTCCGGGGAAGGACTACCACCATACCTATTTCTGCCGCCAAGCAGTAATGCTCGCAATGCTGTGTTCCGGTTCGAAGGGTATGGTTTCCGGTGAAATTACAGGCAAATGAGACTTTCCATCTAAAGTCTCAGGGTGGTAACACGCAAGTGATATCTATGATGTTGCATGCGTACATGGCTACGGTAACCGCTGACCATCAAGTGGGCCGTAAGCTTGGTTGCCATTTTAGTGGAATAAAAAAGTAAAAAAAACATAACTTAAGCTATTATGTATTAATTTATAAGAAAAAAACACATTCATTGCTGACTAGATACATGGAAACCAAGGATCCTACAATCAAATCAAGGCACTTCAAATTTTATTACCATTCTTTTTATCCGGACTATAATTGGCTAGAACTGGAAATGTGTTCCAGACGATACTTATCCGCAGGTTTATTACTGCCACAACTCGTTCACTGTCACATGACAATAACCATTTATCAGATAGACCGGGAGCCAAAGGATTACCGGATTACGAGTGTCGTGTGTATTGGCTCGCCTGTTTGCACTGCAATTCAATTTGGGCGCGATACGGGACACTCAACGGGGACGCATATTATAAACATTGTTAACATGGAACAGAGTTTGGAGTTTCAAGTGTTTATTCTGAGGCAATTTTGGCAGATGGTTGGTACCTAGTAGGAGGTAGGAAAGTTTATACCTACTAGGGTACTTCTAATTTTAATGAATGTACCTACTTAAAGGTAAGGTTAACTCTTAGATCAAGGAGTTAATTAACGTTTACGTAAAACTCTCATAGTCCTATGGATTTTTTAGTTCTAACACTCTGCGTACTATAAATGGATGTATTTTATAGAGGCTCCTATCGTGAGCAATGTTTAGAATATTCTCTTGAAAGCGACAAACAATAATTGTGTGTCATATAAAGTTAGCTTAAACCAGTGATAACTTATTTCAGAGCAAGTACCGGTTTAAGCTGACCCATCCTAGTGTTTTTTTAATATCGTTTATTATAAAGTGCAGTCAAAAGGAACCTCAACGTAAGTAAGTTGTAACGACTAAAATTAAAATGCACTGCGCTACTTTAAACAAATTCAAGAATTTAAAACGCAATGCATCATTTTGAACACGATTAAAATCATGAAAGTCCAGGAATTCTTTGTCAACTGAATTTCGTGTTGTTCCGCTTAATAAATATGTATATTTTTAATTAATCGCTTGCATCTCCTGTCAGCTCTCTCCATGGTCTCCAATTGAAACGTCTTGGCTGCATATAAACTACTGTTATTTTTTGTAACACCCATTTCTCTGTAGAGAATTTGAGCAAACATGGCGGTGTGTAAAAAATATTCGTGAACGCATCTGCCGCATTGTCCAATTTCTAACCAATCGCGTCGGCTCCCGCTCCCCTAGCTGTCAGTTTACTGTCAATTGTTTGAAACTCGAATGTTATTTTTTTCTGGCGGCTGGCAGCATAGGGCGTTGACGCGGGAGTACATGGCCAGTCGTGTTACACAATTGAATTGATTGAATTATGGTTAATTTGGGTGACGGCAAAACGTTATGGATTACCACCCGCATTGTTGGCCAGTAAATAGAAGGATGGAGAGTACCTATCTATTATTTTAATTTATGCATTGCATGAGTCATAGGGCTGCCGCTTTTTTATTTTACTTTTACGTGAATATAGGCGAATTAGTAAACGAAGTAAACACGCGGGCCGTAAGTGGATCAGATTAACGCAGGAACCGAGCCTATACCCAGCTGTGTGTGAAGTTAGGCCGTGAATGATGATGATGAAGTAGAATAAATAAATAAATAAATAAATAATGCTGGACAATCCACACAGCATCATCTAGCCCCAAAGTAAGCTGCTGTTAAACAGAGCTGTATTATGGGTACTAGATGACTGATATATATTTAATACAATACAATACATAGATAGATATTTTTTATTATATATAGAAAATACCCAGAACACCCGGAACAAATATTGAAAGAATAAAACAATTGAGTCAAAAGCTTGTTCTAAACACGCATAGATGATAATATCACTATCATAAAATCATCAATACGTGCGTCCCTTAAATCGTCGATAGCTAAACTCACAAATCGGATTCCCGGGTGAAACAAAAAGCGTAATCGCACGCAAGTCGCCGCCGGCAAATATTTGCGCAAAGCATCGTAATGGATTGCCGATGTCGTGCCGGTGTCGTATTACTGCCTCTGTTGCTCAAACAGCGGCGGTGCCTTTGAACAGTTCTATTTTACCATTCTATTTGAATGGGATGTCTCTATTTTAAGATGACGCAAGAAAAAAACATGAATATAGCCGAATGATTTGACTACTAGACCCGTAGATGCCCGGGTTCTAGAAATTATACTTAGTGTACTCTTACTGTACTGAAAACCGAGACTCAAGCATCGAAATTGTAACAGTTTTTTAGAACTGTTAGAAAATTAAGCATCAGCTTTAGTTATTTGGTAATAAGATTCCTGAACGTCGTTTGAGATCATTTGAGATAGAGTTCCGTTGTGGAGTACCTACGATCCTTGGATCTTGTCTTATTCTAGACCTAGACCAAAAGTATTATTCTATCTTTGTATTCTATAATCGAAAGACAGTACTTATAGTTCTCTCGACGGATCTAGGCTTCCGTGAAGTTAGCCGTTTGTGATGCGCAAAGAAAATTTAGTTAGAAAAAGCTCCATTGCGCATCGAAACTATAACTATAACTATAACTGTTATGTATGAAAATTTGTTTAATCATTCACAACACTGCCTTTTTAGAAAATCAAGCAAATACTTAGCTATCAAAAAAAATTAAAAATATATTTTTAACTTTAAACTTTGTAGAACAACTAAGCAGCTGAAAAACCCATTGAACAAACATAAAGAACAAACAATGAGCCAACGCTCCGGCGGCGGTCCATAGACGATGTAGAGTTGGATGCAGTTTGCTTCGAGTCAATATTGTCATGGCTGCGTACGCGCTGAGTGCGCTATTGATACGATCTTTTGTTCTTACTCCGGTCAAGGTTCCCATAATTCAATAAATAAAGATTCAAGATATATTTAGAACTAATAACTAAAGTCTTGCTATACAATGATCATTTGCGACGGATACTTTTCATACATTTTAGATGGCATGAAGTGGCGGTACCGAGTTGCTGCTAACGAAAGTGTGAAAAGGGCTGGCGAACTTATAGGTATATATATATATATACATCGACTATAAAATAATAATCATTTTGCCTATTTTGTACCACTTGCACAGATATTTTCAATTTTCAAAATAAATCTAATAGAAGCTAGTTTTCACATCTCGTAGCCACTTGCTACGAGGCTCTACGCGATTACCTACGCTAAAACGCTAGATAAAATTGTGGGAAAAAAGGTTTAAACCTACTACATAAAATTCTAGATCAAATTAGATCCAAAAATGGTTATTACCTATTTAACTATTAACCATGTTATTCATAAACATTTTTATGCTTAGGCATATACAAGACGGCAACTTTTCAAAATATTAAGTTTAAACAATAAAAATGTAATTCTTCTAAATCTACTTTTAGACGATGTGGTTTTTCTACTATTCCATACACTAGTTGTGCTATCATCATCATCATCCACAGCCTGCCTTCACCCACTGCTGGGTATAGACCTCCCTTAGTTTGTGCCATCTACCGCGATCCTGTACTAATCTAATCCACTTACGGCCCGCGACTTTCACTATGTCGTCTACCCATCTCGCTAATGGACGACAGACGTTGTGCTAAGCAAGCTTGATTTGTGAGATCAGTGTAAAAGCCGGCAGGTGCGTTGCCATCTAATGTACTTACCCGCAGCCCGTTGGCAGATCAAACAGGCCGGGTGTTTGTCTGTTTGCGCAATAGCCACACCCACCACCAACTAACGCATCGGTCGAAATGCAAACATGCACTAAGACATTGCCGTACGTTTATTTTATTAGTAAAGCTGTGTTTAGCTGAGGACCATGGCTTTTTGGGGTTTGGTGGTTGTCTAAAGCCTACCCAAGAATCACAAAGTATCGACCTATAAAGGTGTATACCATTGTGGTTTACGGGTTAATACCTACTAAATGCAAAAAAAAATATCGTCAGGTAATTATTAAAGGTACGATATTTGCAAAGCAGTCGGTTTCAGTCGAAATTAACTATTTTGTTAGAATATGGCGGCTTATTAGCAGATTTTGAACAAAGTCAATTGTAACAGAGTCGCATAATTAACACGCTGGAGCGCTTTCGTGCTTTCAGGAGCACTTAGCTGTCTAATTCCGCCTTTAAGGTATGCCAACTTCAAGGTTCATATGAACTGTAGAGCCATCTTTTTTTTTCCCCTTTTATAAATGGCAGTCTGTCTGTTTAGACAATATTGCCAGTGTCAAGTAGTGTCGACGTATACATCAAAGACGAACAAGTTCGAATTTTGAATTTGACGAACAACATTTTAAAAGAAATGATGGCGTCCTTTCATAATTTTCTAAGAGAATCTTCGACCAAATTTAAACCAACATCACCCTTCCATTTCAATCACTTACACTTGTGCCAAGACTACGAGTCGTATTGGTTAAACTGCTACCAAATTTACACAAAATAACTCAAGAAAAATAATTAAAATGGGAGGAACATGTCGTACCGGCAAATTGACCGACGAAACTCGTAGAGCCTTCACGATTCTACTCCAGCGCCGTCATGTTGTCAATAGTCTGTCACCCTCATCTAATTAATTGAAAGATACAACACATACAATATACGAAATCAGAACGGCCAGCTGTCTTGAAAGGATTATACACGGACAGTCGCGGACAGTCGCACAGGAAGGGAAGGATCCATCACAATTATTTATTTGTCCACGTGATTGTTCGCTGTTTATTAGAATTGTGAGTGACGTTTTCTTCGTAAATGCTGGTAACGCGAAAATTGCTTTGTTTGTAAGAGCCAGTTCTTCGTGGTCAACTTTGATCATCACGGCAATAGGGTAATACTAAAAAGAGGAAAATTTAGATGTTTGTATCACGCCAGAACGGCTAAATGGATCTGTATGAAATTTGACACATGCAGATTATAGGTAATCTGGAATAGCAAATAGGCCAATTTTCCTGGAAAAACTGTTTAACTGCGGGTACACTGCGGTGTTACATAAAGTAGTACCTACTCTTGAGCAGGAGCATTAGAACATTACATACTTAAATAGTAGATAAATAACAATACCAATAGCCTCAATGGTTTGCTGGAAGAAAACTCTTGTTAGGGTTAAGCTCACCTTTGTATATGTCATTTCTTTTAGGTTTGTTGTGTATATTATTGCTGTGTGTACAATAAAGAATAATAATAGTATTATAATAGAACTATAATAAGTGGTAATACATAAAGTAGCAAGTGCCAACCAACACATAACAATTTATTTATTTTATTTTATTTTTATTTATTGAAAAGATCTACAATGTTATTAATAAATTTATCTAAAACAATAGCATAACTCGTCCCGACTTCACACTGCTGAACATAAAATATAGCCTATGTTACCAGGCATAATGTAGCATTCTAATTGTGAAAGAATTTTCGTTGTTTTTGAGTTTATTCATAATAAACAAAAAATACAAACTTTTCCTTTTTATAATACCTATTAGTAAGTATCTATAGATTACTTAATAAAAAATAATCAACGTAAAATAAATTGACAAAATAAATAAATTATGAAAGTCATATTACAGTGTGTTTGTAGGTAAAACCTACGTATTTAAGTTTACTCTAATTAGAGCCACGATTATTAATTATGCCTACAGAAGTGTTGTAAAGCATATTTGCGAGCACAAGGCCAATCCACACAAATCCCAGAAGTATTTGATGAAACACCTGATTCGAAGAATATCCTAAGTCAATATTTACATGTTTATGAGATTTCAATAAGAATAAGGCACGTTTCAATTCAATAGCTGTGCGCTTGTTTGCTCTAAAAGTGGTTTAGACAAGTGCTTGTCGATGGAACGAATTTCTTAACTGTACGTATATTTGTAGTAGACGTCCTAACGAACAGGGCCGCCACAGCGCTAAGTAGGTACCTAAGTAAGTTCGTATGGGTCAGTGGCCAACTCTGGTGACAGAGTTTTTAGGCCGCCCGAAGGCCTCTGTCATGGCCTAACAACTTTGAAAAAACCGACTGCTTAACTGGCGGTCACCCATCCAAATGATGACTAGATGGGTGACCATTAGTGGCAATCATAGAGGTACAGAAACGACCTGGTTTTACGGTTTTACTCGTAGTTTAGTTATGATGACAGTTTTCCGAATATAACATCGTGTCTGTAAGTTTAAGTTAGAATGAGTTATGATGACAAATTCTGAGCACAGTCCACAAAGTACGAAGCTATGCAAAAAATTTAAAAAAAACTCATTTCAGCTGTTTGCTAAGCATCGTCTTTCATTGTCATTCCTAGGCAAGGAACTTTATACTAGGTACCTACGTAGTTTATAAATTCCTTGTTTAAAAGTCAATGAACAAAAACAATAATAATAATAATAATGAATTCTTTATTTTCAGAAAGGTCTTAAAGGACAATATTATACATTTCATGTAATTTAAGGTAGTAATGATGAGGCTAAAGTAATGTGTAAAAAAAAATTTAAGACCTTTCATTCCAGTCTTTCGACTCCTCGTTCTAACTAAGATTAAACTTGTTTAAAGATACAATGATAGATTTGAAAGACACATCTAACATCTAACAGTGTTTCCGTTGAGTTATCCCTTAGCGCAATAAGGGACCGACTGGCTGGAATGCTGGCGTCATCCATATAAATATTATATGCACTTGCGAGCTACGTCAACACACGTAGATAGACGATTGCGATATGAAACGATGCCGACAAAAACTTTTAGTAGGTATCTCACTTATCGCAACGTGCGTTGTCACACACTGACCTAGGTTATTAGTTTTATAGTGTTACCAACACACTGAGGGAATACTAACTTACAAAAGTTTTTCTAATATCTTAGAAATTTCAACTGGTATAGTTCTCTCAGCGGATCTAGGCTTCCGTGAAGTTAGCCGTTTGTGATGCGTAAAGACAATTTAGTTAGAATAAGCTCCATTGCGCATCGAAACGGCATACCTACTTCACTACGGCCGAGATCCGCCGTGCGAACTATAATACTATAGTATGAGAAACTACATTTTCGAAGAGATTTTCGGAAGAGGTTATTCCCACTCACTCACGGCTCATCTCCAAATAGGTACATTAAGGAGACGAGATTGGAGGTTTTTTCCCGCTCTATCTCCATCTCCATATAAATTATATCTCTATCTCCATTTAATTTTAAAAGGGGACGGTTAAAATTGAGTTAGTGATTCAAATGTCACTTGTCTAGGTTGTCCGAAGCATCAGAGCCGTGAAACGAGCAGGTCAGGCACTCCTGCGCAGCAGGGCGCCTCTTTTAGACTAATATTGAAATCTTTCCTTTTGTGGCATCGAAAAAAGTGACACCTGTCAAAAGCTGAGCTCCCACGAGTGGCTTCACATTATAATGGCCGTAAAAAGATTATCCGCGCAAACAAACCGGTGTCCGCTAACTCACAATGGACGTTTAGGATATCAATAGCGTGTGGCTAAGCCTTTGTTTACTAAAAGCTGGAGAGAAAACAAACAATCTTGTTTTTTGTTGTTTCGCTTTGAATGACTGGCTAAAACCACCTGACTGCTGGAAGCTGGAAGCGGCTAGTCAATCCCATTTAAACTTTTTATGTAACCTTCATGATGGACATACATAAAAAACCATTACAAAACGTTTAATTAGGAAATCGCAAACGTTTCGAAATTACTTAGTACCTTCCAATTCGGTACAATGATAAATGACCCACATAATGTTCTCCCTTTTCTCATAGTCTCAAAAACGAACGGTGAAATTGCAACAAAAGACTAAGTAAAACCATTTATTTCTTTTCAGCTCCGAAACTGATGATTCCGCCAGCAGAGTTCATCAGCCAAGGGCACGGGATGGGCAGCCCACAGGAAGGGCTACGCACGCCCTCCGGTGGGCCAATGATCAACCCTCTACTCAACCTCAACAACACAGGCCGAACCAACTTCACCAACAAACAACTCACGGAGCTCGAAAAAGAGTTCCATTTTAACAAATATCTCACGAGAGCGAGAAGGATAGAGATAGCATCCGCCTTGCAACTGAACGAGACGCAAGTAAAGATATGGTTTCAGAATAGAAGGATGAAGCAGAAGAAAAGGATAAAAGAGGGGCTGATAGTCGCTCCCGAGGTGACTCCGGCCGCTAGTGTTGGTTCCAACGAGAACAGCAGAGAGTCTAGCTAAATGAAACCTTAAAGTTTTGTGTTATGGACGATTATTGAACTGTGACGCGCATTCTAGTGTTGAAACTAAAATAGGTAGATTCTGGAATAAAAATTATCTAGCTAAGTATTTAATTCCTCTAAATAATGTTGAATTAATTTTAAATAGTGAGTCATTCATTATTTATCTAACGAATGACATTAATCTTTTTTGAAAACAAATCGAAAACCCAAAAGGACTAACTTTAAGGTACTTATTATGTAGATTACCTAGTTTTTTTTAATTCTTGATCATGTAAATTTGAAATGACTCCAGACTAAGTAGACTGGATCAAAATAGGTAACCTGTCATTCGTTCTGAACGAACTTATTATTACTTGAGACATTTCAATTCAAATAGGTAGGTGTAAGTACCTAGTAGGTAGTATACATAAATAAGTAAAGTAGGGAGTTAGGTATGTTGTTCATATTGAGATTTTTTTACTTTTAGCCGAACTAGTAAGAATGAGTTAGTACCCTTTCAATAACAAAAAGTTTTCTAAGATTTAATTTAGTTAAGAGCTAAGTAGTTATTAATAAGTTATTTTTTAAAAGTTTTTTATTTATTTTTTATTATTCTTTTTCTTAAACCAAAGCTCATTTCCGTAGAATAAACGTTCTTATTCAAGCGAAAAAATAAGTATTCTTCTAGCTGATCGTACTGCAGTTATGGCAGTAGTGCTATTACGTAACTCAGTTGTCATTTAATTTAAATTTGGAACCTGTCAATAAGCTGTCATATTTGTAAAAATAAGTCAGTTTTTTATTGTAACTTAGTGAAATCGATTGCAACCTAATTTCACCAGATACATAGGTAATACTCCCAATAGGTATCCCACGTAAGGCGATTTTATCACGAAGCTCTTTTTAGCTCGCACTTTTTTTTTATTCAACCTCTATGGTATAATTCCACTACTAGGCAAGAGCCCCCAAGTCATTCCACCTAATATTACAGAGTGTTCCCAACATAGATGCCAATAAGAAAAAAATCCCTCAAATCCAAGGGTATCCGAAAATATCCCATGTGACCTCATGTATGTTCCCCGATTTTTTCTATTTTCGATTTGAGGAATCTAATTTTTGCTTATTGACGTCTATGTTTCGACCAAACTGTATATTTTTTTTTAGTTGTAAAGGTAGATACCTTAATCAGTACCTACTACACCAGTACTTTCTGATTTTGTAAAAGCACTAGAGGCAAAAAGTCTCAGTAGGTATAGTTCGCACGGCGGATCTAGTCTTCCGTGAAGTTAGCCGTTTGTGATGCGCAAAGACATTTTAGTTTGAAAAAGCTCCATTGCGCATCGAAACGGCTAATTTCACGACTCCGATCCGTTGTGAGAACTATACCTATTTAATTTAAAAACAAATCTAAAAGAACCACTATTCTTTTAGATTTTAGAACAAACTTAAAAAGATTGGTTAAACTAGACTTATTTTCGGTTAAATATGTCCGTGAGCAGTATTTTCCGTCGTCTATCGAAGTTGCTAGTCCCTGATTTTGTAATAATTATGTACAGTTTGTACATAGCTCGTGTGATGGTGTAAATCTAAGGTATTGATACTAATTAATAATAATAATAAAGTAATTTCATCATTAAATTAATTGTGTCTATTTTCATCATGAAGTTTTATTTTACTAGCTGTGTAAAATGTGTGATTGTGCTAAATAATAAGTGGCATATACAAGCTGGTCCAAATACTATGTACACATCCATAAGAAAAAAACATGTAATTAAATGTTGCATTCGACAAAACTTGGAATAGTTCTATTCTAGGAAACAAGAAATGTCAAATACAAATAAGTATAATGACAGTTTACTCTTTTTTTTTTATACAACTGAAGTGGCAACCAAGCGTACGGCCCACAAGATGGTAAGCGGTTACCGGCCTATGAAATCTCGAAAGAGCACCGGTGGTCTAGTGGGAGTGACCCCGCCTTCCGATCCTAAGGTCGTGGGTTCAAACCCGGTCGTGCACCAATGGATTTTTCTGTTCGAAAAAATTATGTGCGCAATGCCAGTGCTCTCATACGGTGAAGGAAAACATCGTGAGGAAACCGGCATGTCCAAGAACTAAAAATTCGGAAGACATGTGCCATCCACCAATCCGCATTGGGTCCGCGTGGTGGATTAAGACGCAATCACTCTTGCCTGACAGTAGGCCAGTGTCCCAGCAGTGGGAATCAGATGATTTTTTACTTTATTTTCCGAATTGTTGTAAAAGTAAAAGATTCCAATATTCCATTATTAATTTATTGATTGATAACAATGTTATGTTTTTAATAAACGTTAGGTAACATACATGTCATGTAAATAATTACTAAAGCTTAGTTATATGGTAGCTTAGGTCAAGTACATGCACCCTTTTGTGGCACTGCTATCTCATCATAATGTAATTCAAATTCAAAATTAATAATTCCATTACTTTATTATTTAAGAGTAGTAGAGTTCTCTGTAATAGAGCTCGTCCGGGGAAGGACTACCACCATACCTATTTCTGCCGCCAAGCAGTAATGCTCGCATTGCTGTGTTCCGGTGTGAATGGTATGGTTTCCGGTGAAATTACTGGCACATGAGGCTTTCGATCTTAGCCTCAAGGGGGCAACCCGCGAGTGATACCTCTGGTATTGCAAGCGTCCATAGGCTACGGTAACCGCCTACCATCTTGTGGGCCGTACGCTTGGTTGCCACTTGTTGTATAAAAAAATATATATTATTATTTAAAAATATTTACAATTACAAACAAAAATATTAGCAGATCTACTCTTGCCAGCTAAAACGATTTAACGAGATATTTACGAGACGACGAGCGGTGAAGGTCCGCCTGCGACGCAGAGGTTGCGGGTTCGATTACCACCTTGGAACAAATGTTTGTACAATCTGAAAATATTTGTTCCGGGTGTTCTGGGTATTTTCTATGATAATGATAATGATAATGATAATGATAATGATAATATTTATTTCTCTTTAGACATGTTACATGTACTTAGATTCGTCTTATAAATAAACATACTTTTAGTAGGTAAGTAAAAAAATTATAGGTTAACTATACCTATTGCTAGGTACCTTCTACACTTAAATAAAATAAAATGCTTTGAGACAACAAACTGATGAATAAAATTGAAATAGTAATCTAATAATAAAATATAAGAACAAACAGTAACAAAACGTCATTTACCTAATAATAATAATATAGTCACAATGTCGCTAGGTCATCCATCACTATTGTTTTCACAAAACATGTATTTATCAGCCAAGTATAATAAAAAATATATAACTATGTATTGTACTGTATTAAGTGTATCAGTCATCTAGTACCTTTAACACAAGCTCTGCTTAGCTTGGGGCTGGATGATGCTGTGTGGATTGTCCAGCATATTTATTATTATAAATTATAAAGAACCAATTTCATAGTGGCCTATGAAACTAACACCATAGAGAAATTGGAAAAAAATATAAAACTAACATTATAATACAACTTTATTTTTATGTAGACAAACAAAGTTCTATATGAAAAATGTTTGTTGTGTTGAGTTTCCTAAAACGGGAACACTGCAGGTCCGCCATGACAGCTATTAGCCAATGATCGTGACGCATCTTGACTTTGACAGTACCTAATAACCCAGTTGTTCGTTAAACCCGCCATGTTGTTTTGCATTGTGTTGCACTCCTTCACAAAGATAAACTTACATAAGATTGTGAAAGCTAAAATAAATTAAATAAACAGCTTAAAATGGTTTCTTTATTGAATATCTAAATATCTAGACCCCTACAAAGGACCTAGGCCCGGCTCCATACATCGAGAAACAACTGCTTTAATAAAAAGGGCGGTCTTATCGCTAACAGCAACAACATACCACCCTGAATAGACTAGAGCTAATAAAAAATAAACAAATTTACACTAACGCCCTTAGTACACCTACGCGTTCGTATGCGGCTGCGAGTCTTTGCGAAATAATTGCGGTAGCGAAACATCTGCGGAACGTTAGTACACTGCAGTTCTTTCGCAAGGAAATCCCCATCTATCCCCGTCTTTTCTTGAATTTCCTCCATGCCACCTCTTTTTTGTATGCATTTTTGTAATCAACATGCCCAACTAAATATAACTCGGGATAATTTCGAATCAAATTCAATAATATTTCAATATTTTCGGCTTCCATTGAGCGAAATTCTGTCCTCACCGACAGAACGCGTGGTGACGGCTTGCGATGCGAAACTCCACTAGCGAAACTGCTGCGTCTGTATGACGGCCATTTCGCAGTTACTTGCGACACAATACCGACAAGGACGCAACTATTTCATCTAGCTATATAGTAGAGCGAGACATAACACATGCGAAACGTTGCCATACAACTTACAGTTTTTTCGTCGTTTCGCTGCCGCATGCGATTGCGTAGGTGTACTGAAGGCGTAAAAGGTAATAAAAAGGGCGGTTTTATCGCTAACAGCGCTCTTTACAAGGCAACTTTGAATAGACTAGAGCGAATCATATGTCCGTAGTGTCGACAATTTGGAACTTCATGTTGTTCTCCGACAGATGGCGGATGATGCTCGTGTCCCTGAAGGCGATGCCGCTCGTTAGTACTCCGCCCCTGGAAATACCACATCTTATTTCTGCCGCCAAACAGTAATGCTCATATTGCTGTGTTCCGGTATGGTTGGTGAAATTACAGGCACATGAGACTTTAGATTTACTTCTCAGCACAGAACAGATATTAAGTACTACGTACAGAATGGGCACTCCTTTCCTGCCACCGGTTCCACTTATCTCGCCCCGAGAGATTATCGAAAATAGATTTATCTATTAGTATAAATACTCATACGGTGAAGGAAAACATCATGAGAAAACCGGCATGTGCAAGAACTAACATTTAAAAATTTTGGGTGGCACTGCATCTGTAATAGTCAGGCGTGGTGCTTAACATTAGGCGGGCGCCTTGATTGTCTTGTCACTTGCTGACATAAAAAAAAAATGTGCTATCCACCGCACCGCATTGGGTCCGCGTGGTAGATTGAGAGCCACTCTCGCTGGAGAGTAGGCCAGTGTCCCAGCAATGGGAAAAAGGCCAGTATCATATGAGTCAGTGGCCAACTTTGGTGAGTTTCTAGGCCGCCCGAAGGCATCTGTGTGTGCCTAACAACTTTCAAAACCCGGGACCGACTTCTTAACGTGCCCTCCGAAGCACGGGAGCGCTCAGTTGAAAGTTTCTCTCAACTCTGTCACCAGAGTTGGCTACTGACTCATACGAACAAACGAACGAACATGTATAGTTCTCACGACGGATCTCGGCCGTAGTGAAATTAGCCGTTTCGATGCGCAATATAGCTTTTTCAAACTATATTGTCTTTGCGCATTACAAACGGCTAACTTCACGGAAGCCTAGATCCACAACGGATCTCGGCCGTCGTGAAATTAGCCGTTTCGATGCGCAATGGAGCTTTTTCTAACTAAATTGTCTTTGCGCATCACAAACGGCTAACTTCACGGAAGCCTAGATCCGGCGTGCGAACTATACAGTACTTACTTTCCGGGCATTTTGTCTCTCTCCTCTAGTATCGTGATGGCGGAGTAGAGGAGCGCAGACACGGTCGCGCCGTACCCGGGGTTCAAGCCTGACACCTACCAACAAACATTCACATTTATAATACTTTATTTTTTTTTATACAACTGAAGTGGCAACCAAGCGTACGGCCCACAAGATGGTAAGCGGTTACCGCAGCCTATGGACGCTTGCAATACCAGAGGTATCACTCGCGGGTTGCCACCTTGAGGCTAAGATCGAAAGCCTCATGTGCCAGTAATTTAACCGGAAACCACACCCTTCACACCGGAACACAGCAATGCGAGCATTACTGCTTGGCGGCGGAAATAGGTATGGTGGTAGTCCTCCTCCGGACGAGCTCTATCACAAAGAATTCTACTACTCTTTAATAAATAAATAATGCTGAACAATCCACACAGCATCATCTAGCCCCAAGGTAAGCTGCTGTTAAACAGAGCTGTGTTATGGGTACTAGATACAATGCAATACATAGATCGATAATTTTTAATATATATAGATAATACCCAGAACACCCGGAACAAATATTTGCAGATCGTACAGACATTTGACCCGAGGCGGGAATCGAACCGTGGTTCTCCTGACAATAGACCTTGCGAGTACAATTTTAGAGTAGTAGAGTTCTTTGTGATAGAGCTATTTATGCCGCGAAGCAGTAATGCTCGCAGTACTGCGTTTCGGTTGAAAGAGTATGGTTTCCGGTGAAATTACAGGCACATGAGGCTTTAGATCTTCGTCTCAGGGTGGCAACGTGCAAGGGATTCTCTGATTGCAAGCGTACATGGCTACGATAACAGCTTACCATTAAGTAGGCCGTACGCTTGGTTGCCACTTAAGTAGTATAAAAAAATGTAGTCATGGAGATATGTGGTAACAAACATTGACACAGACTTTCGCATTTATAATGAATAAATGACTGAATGAATTAATGAACACTTTATTGTACATAAACAATGACTAATTAACTAATATAAAAACATTAAAAAACTACAAAGGGCGGTCTTATCACTAAGAGCGATTTCTTCCAGGCAACCATTGATGGAGAAAAAAAATTAAGTATAAGTATTAGTAGGATAGTGGTATTTACCGTTGCTAGGACCCGTTTGTTAGGTTTCTGATTGACATCCGTCCCCTCCGCCCAGCCCTCGCCGTACAGTTCCACCTTGTATTCGGTGTGTTCCATCACCGACTCGGACGGACCGCGGTACGTCACCACGCCGAGCGTGAAGAGACGAGGGTACTTTAACAGCAGCTGACGAAATAGGGCGACCCTGTGTAACGGAACGTTATTCTCAAACAAAAATAATAAAAAAAACATTGTTTTTTACAAACAGTCATACGTAATAGTTACGTTTATTATTAGTGAAAGCAAGTAGGCGACGCGTGGACCGGTTCTTCAACAACGGTCATAGCGGGGAGCTCATTTGAATTCTGATCACCGGCCAGTGGCAGTCTTGAGCTCAAACAGACACCACGACTCTTTGCTGCGCAAATAACTTTTAAAATAGCGCACTGGTGGCTATCTAAAAACCTTATATTTGCTACTTACTTATTAACTTGAAGTACATAACTAAATTCCGTGCTCCCTGTGTTCCCACAACTGGGTAAGCTGTGTTTTACGTATTTTCTAAGCTTGGCCGTTATTTCTTTTAGATAACAACTCATCATGGCAGCCGTCTGAGCGAGAGTGTGGTTCTTGCACATAAAGTGCATGATAAAAAACAGACGAAAAATCTCTAGTCCTATAATTCCGCTTAACCTTTTAACTAAATGAGGTCACACAGTTACCACAGTTAACCTCAAAAGAAAAATATCGACACGTGTTTCATCCCTCCACGGGACATCATCAGGACCATCGACTTGTTCTCCGGCAGACGTGTTGCTCCGTCGTTTCGTGTTTTTTTTTGAGGTTAACCTGTGGTAACTGTGTGACCTCATTAGTTAAAAGATTAAGCGGAATAGTAATAGAGATTTTTCGTCTGTTTTTTATCTTATAATGGATTTACGCAAACGCTTAAAGTGCATGTCAGAACACTGTTGACATAGCTGTAATCTATTATATATTAACTAGCTGTTTTGATATATTTTTATTTTTTTATACAAATGAAGTGGCAACCAAGTGTACGGCCCACAAGATGGTAAGCGGTTACCGCAGCCTATGGACGTTTGCTATACCAGAGGTATCGCTCGCGAGTTGCCACCTTGAGGCATAGATCGAAAGCCTCATGTGCCAGTAATTTCACCGGAAACCATACCCTTCGAACCGGAACACATCAATGCGAACATTACTACTTGGCGGCAGAAATAGGTATGGTGGTAGTCCTTCCCCGGACGAGCTCTATCACAAAAAACTCTACTACTCTTATATACTATTTTTAAGATGGTCACGTGTGGCTTAGTTACTTGGTGAGGAGGTAGAGTGAGATCCCGGCCAGCATCAGGGTGAGAGCGGTGAGCCAGCAGCCCAGCTTCAAGTACGCCCTGAACTGCGCGGGCCTCGCTTCACTTGCCTCGTGCAGCACACGCTGCGTGCGGTACACTATGGAGTTGTCCGCGCCCGGGAACGGAACGCACCACGAGTCGTCGCGCTTGTGGATCACGAACCTGCAAACACACACTAATATTATAAAAACAAAAGTTTTGATGTTTGTTTCTCTTCTTCTTCTTCGTTTATGGACTCTGTGGCTTATTTGCTACAATTTTGCCAGTGTCAAGTGTTTGATTAGTTTGTTTGTCACTACGAAAAGAAAGAAATGGCGACTTTTCATTCACAATGCCCTTGGAAAGTCTTTGACTAAAGCAGTTGTTTCTCGATGTATGGAGCCGGGCCTAGGTCCTTTGTAGGGGTCTAGATATTTAGATATTCAATAAAGAAACCATTTTAAGCTGTTTATTTAATTTATTTTAGCTTTCACAATCTTATGTAAGTTTATCTTTGTGAAGGAGTGCAACACAATGCAAAACAACATGGCGGGTTTAACGAACAACTGGGTTATTAGGTACTGTCAAAGTCAAGATGCGTCACGATCATTGGCTAATAGCTGTCATGGCGGACCTGCAGTGTTCCCGTTCTATGAAACTCAACACAACAAACATTTTTCATATAGAACTTTGTTTGTCTACATAAAAATAAAATTGTATTATAATGTTAGTTTTATATTTTTTTCAAATTTCTCTATGGTGTTACTAAGACCTAGGAGACTATGAAATTGGTTCTTTCCAACCAACATTACCCCTCCATTTCAATTACTTTATAACTCTATAAATACTAAACCAATTTGGATGAAAACTTTTGACAGTGGACTGCCATATAATATTTATCATATAAGTATGACTAAACTATTTGAAAAGTCTAACAATTGCCATTCTCTGTAATTTTTTGCATTCTATTATTATTTTCTGAAACTTTTTTTTTATCAACTCCATCATATCCCAAAAATTATTTCTCCTCGAGCAAGATGATTTTTGGGATATTATAATCCCTTATTATCGTATTATTAAGCCCCAGTTAATTCTAGGACCAAATTATTTTTGGAATAAGAAGGTCATACTATAATTGAGTAAACTTTTATTACTCTCACTCACTCTCGCTCTAGAGTAGGCCAGTGTTCCAACATTGGAAATATTAAAAGGCTTGTCATGATAAAACTTTCACTCACCGATTCATCAGCTTGGGCTTAAAGGCAGGCATTTTTGTAGGATACAACTTCATTCTTAGCGGCTTCAACTCATTGTAATGTGCCAACCTGAGATTCAGAACATAGCATTTTAGACGATTTAGAGACCTTGCTTATATACAACTAAAGTGGCAACCAAGCGTACGGCTCATCTGATGGTAAGCGGTCACAGTATCCTATGGAAGCTCGCGATACCAAAGTGGTATCACACCTGATGGTAAGCGGTCACAGAAGCCTGTAAAAGCTCGCGACCAGAGGTATCACGGGTTGCCCTGAGACATACATAGCAGTTTGCAATAACAGAGGTGTCACTAGCGCGTTGCGGACCCTTTAAAAATTTAAAAAATTTGTCTCGTGTTGGCCTACTATACATTTTTTTGAAAATACCACCAAAATGACAAACAATCATACAAACAACTTACTAGCAAAATGGAATCCATACCCATAGATAAGTGACTCCCACGTTCCATAGTGGATGATTCCATTCTTGATGGCCTCTTTGTGGTACTCCCCGGGCAAGTTACTGCTCATGTATGACTCGACGCTGTTCAACGTACCTGCGAGTAAGTAAGTAAGTAAGTAAACAAGTAATAAGTTTACTCCTCAGCAAGAGTCCGTCCTGGTGGGTACTACCGCAGTGCCAGATATTCTACCTCCAAGCAGGATTGTGCAAGCTGCACTGTGTTCAGGTTTGAAGGGCACTGTTGCATGTGAACAAATAAGTAAGTAAGTAAGTAAACAAGTAATAAGTTTACCTGGTGGTAGGACTCTTCAACAAGAGTCCGTCTTGGTGGGTACTACCGCAGTGCCACATATTCTACCTCCAAGCAGGATTGTGCAAGCTGCACTGTGTTCAGGTTTGAAGGGCACTGTTGCATGTGAACAAATAAGTAAGTAAGTAAGTAAACAAGTAATAAGTTTACCTGGTGGTAGGACTCTTCAACAAGAGTCCGTCTTGGTGGGTACTACCGCAGTGCCACATATTCTACCTCCAAGCAGGATTGTGCAAGCTGCACTGTGTTCAGGTTTGAAGGGCACTGTTGCATGTGAAATTACTGGGTGAAAGAGACTTAACAACGTCTCGGGGTGATGAGCGCAGTGCAGTGCCACAAATCATCTTGTCACTTGCTGACATATAATATCCCATAAATTATTTCGCCTCAAGCGGGATTTGAACCCAACCTCCGCTTGGTAAGCGGGTGCTCTACCAATTGAGTTATCGAGACGTATCTCGCGTGACCGAAATGTTCCATTTGACGACCGATGTGGCGCAACGGGCGTAAGTCCGCCTGCGACCCGGAGGTGGCGGGTTCGATTCCCGCCTCGGGTCAAATGTTTGTACGATCTAAAAATATTTGTTCCGGGTGTTCTGGGTATTTTCTATAAATAATAAAATCTATGTATTGTATTGTATTAAGTATATATTAGTCATCTAGTACCCATAATACAGCACTGTTTAACAGCAGCTTACCTTGGAGCTAGATGATGCTGTGTGGATTGTCCAAAAAAAAAACATTGCAAGTATGTAAGTAAGTAAGTAGGGAAGTGCAACAGAGATAGAGTGGAGTATAACATACATGCTCCAAACTGCTGTTGCAGAAAGACAGTGCCCATGTCGTTGGGTATGCTGTCGTACCCGCACGCACTGATCACGTAGACGCCCTGCTCGCGAGCTTGTTCGTCGTACTTTAGTCGCATTGTCTCTATGAACTGAAAATAAACACGAGAGATTTAAGCCAGTAATCCATAAGGTACATTTTTTTATACTTCTTTACATAGTAAATAAATAAGCAATGCTGGACAATCCACAAAGCATTATTTATGTTACTTGTGTTATGGGTAGGTACAACACATTATACAGATAGATATTTTTTATTATACATAGAAAATACCCAGAACACCCGGAACAAATATTTGCAAATCGTACAAACATTTGTTCCGAGGCGGGAATCGAGTCCGCAACCTCCGCCCGCTGCGCCACATCGGTCGTCATACTTCAAGCAAATAAAGACCATTTCATTTCATTTCAAGGTTCATTAAAAGTTCATTTTATTCCGTAAATAATATATGTACGGTTTTCGTGCTCTAAGTTCTAGGTTTATATGTAGTTTAAACAACCGTGCTAAGACGGGGCGGGTCGCTAGCTATCTTATAAAATGATGTGAAAACTTTTAATTGGCCTTCTATACCATGTTTATTTATGTATTCTTTTAACTAACTGTAAGTTTTCTTAAAAAATAAAATAAAAATAAATAAATGCAAAAGTCACTTTTTTTGTCTGTTATCATGGCCAACCACTGATCCGAATGAGGTGTTTTCGATTCGAGATTTAAAAAAAGTAGTTCCGATTGTGCTTTGACAGATGGCGCTATCTGCCCTACTGCTATACTGGGAAAGGTTATCAAAACAAGAAAAAAGTTGGTAACTCCGTTTTTGTTTCGTCTCGTGTTAAGCGGTAGGTTGTGGGTTCATGTCCTGCTTGAGGCAAAATAATTTAACCAGTCCAGTACGACCAAAGTTAATGTACTACGTATTACGACGTACTATGACTTTGACACCAGCCAGAGGTATGACAGACAGTGACAGCAGAAGCAACCAATGTTGAATTCCCTACACAATCACCATAGCTCGCCAAACGTAGTGCTTACATTCTCTTGGGCTCGCCAGTTGAGGTACCGTATTTTGAGCGAATGAGACACAATAACAACTGCATCATGTCTCGGGATAACGAAAACACTATTTTAATTCGAACTTGAAAGCCACGTCATGCATTTAAAATTACTTGCAATTATCTTTTATTTGGATTTCTGACATTTTGTTATTAATTTTAACCAAGTAATAATTCATTAATTAGATATTAGTATTGATTTTTTTAATGATTTTTTTTAGTAAGTGATCACATTTTTAACATTGTACCTACTACTCAGACCTTTATTGCTTTACCTCAACTATAATATTTGCATGCTTGTGAAGCAAAAACATGTTGTACTTCATATTATTATATTAAGACCTATAATGTTTCCTACCGTGTTTTAGCAAATAAACTTATTTCATTTCATTTCTATTCGGGTGCGGGTTATCAACAATTCGGGGTTATGCATTTCTTAAATAAGAAAACTGATTATTACAATAAAAACACGCGCTTGTAGGTACTAATATTCTCCTGTACGCTTGTGTAAAACACGGCGAAAGACACAACACATAAGTTAACAGGGTTAGTTTATTTATGAATAACGCAGAAGAGCATTTTTAGCGACTTCCTGAGTGCGAGAGCACTGGCATTGTGCACTCAGTCAAACAGTCAAAATCAAATCAATATCAAAATATGTTTTATTTATGTTAGTTTCAATTTTTTCTTTCAATTCAAATTTCAAACAGTCAGTCAATCAATACTTACCTATCAATCAATCAGTTAATAAGTAACTCAACGATCGTATGATTGTTAAATAGCTCACTTAGCTTCCCTTGTAATGTACGAGTAATATCCTAATGATGGGCCCCCGCGTCGACCGCAGCCCGGAGCTCCTACTCGCCGTACAGGCGGTACGGGCCGCAGCAGTCAGCCATCACCCGCGCCTGAAGGCACATCGCCTTCAGAGACCTAGTTATACCTCCGCGATTATCGTCCTTATGTGGCTCAGGTTGGCAGATAGATTTTTTTTATATTTAAGGACATTAGATTGATATAAAATTTACTTAAAGCTCCCGTTAGCCTCCACTTGCGCCTGAAAGCTTATCGCCTTCAGAGACGCCTCGTCACACAATTTTGCGATTTTAATCCTTATGTGACTCAGGTTGGCCAGTACATCTTTTATGATTAAGGACATTAGATTGATAAAAGACTCACTTGAGGTTCCCCCGTGATATCCACATGATGGGCCCCCGCCTCGACCGCAGCCCGGACCACCGGCTCGCCGTACAGGCGGTACGGACCGCAGCAGTTAGCCACCACCCGCGCCTGGAGGCACATCGCCTTCAGAGACGCCTCGTCACACACCTCTGCGATTATTATCCTTATGTTACTCAGGTCTGTCTCTGAAAAAATTGAATGAAAATATGTAGTCAGTCTCATAATGCCGGTATGGAGGTGGCAAAATACATGTAAGATGACAAGGTAGAATACAATTTTTTTTTTTTAATAATTAATGCTGGACAATCCACACAGCATCATCTAGCCCCAAGCTAAGCAGAGCTTGTTTTATGGGTACTAGAGGACTGATATACTTAATACAATACAATACATAGATAGATATTTTTTATTATGAAACAAATATTTGTAGATCGTACAAACATTTGTTCCGAGGCGAGAATCGAACCCGCAACCTCGACGTCACAGGCGGACCTGCGCCCGCCGCGCCACATCGGTTGTCAAATTTTATTGATCAAGCCCTTGTTTTGGGCCGCGCGCTTGTTTTAGCTATTTATTATTATTAGTAACTGCTATATCTAGTCAGGCGTGGCGACTAAGAACAGGCGAAAGACCTCGCCTCGTCTTGACTGTCTGTCACTTGCGAACATAAAAAAAACAGCTGATCTTTGTACCTGAATTTTCAAGTAATAAACTGTTTATTTGGAATGACCCCTTTCGGGTTACTATACATATTTATGAGACCCCTCGTATTATTACCATTCTTTAGTCGAATGAACATATAATTAGCTTGGAAGTGACGTCATTTCCACATTACGCAAACATAATTGTTATAATAGCATCAATTTTAAGAAAGGAATAGGATGTTACTTCCTCCCGCTAATTCTACATTGCAAAAATGTTTATTGTATAACCATTGGAGCCACAAGCATACATCACATTAATCAATTAAATTTAGAAAACATTAATTTTCTAAATTTAATTATTTGAATGCGAAATTATGAATGTTTCGATGTTTGTATGTTTGTGGGAGTATCAGGCCAAAACGGCTGAACAGATGTATGAAATTTTGCGCATGAATAGATTACAGTCTGAAATAAATAAATAAATAATGCTGGACAATCCACACAGCATCATCTAGCCCCAAGGTTCGTTCGTTCGTATGAGTCAGTGGCCAACTCTGGTGACAGAGTTTCTAGCCCCAAGGTAAGCAGAGCTGTGTTATGGGTACTAGATTATGACTGATATATACTTAATACAATACAATACATAGATAGATATTTTTTATTATACATAGACAATACCCAGAACACCCGGAACAAATATTTGTAGATTGTACAAACATTTGACCCGAGGCAGGAATCGAACCCGCAACCTCCGCGTCGCAGGCGGATCTGCGCCCGCTGCGCCACATCGGTCGTCAAACTTCTTACTCTGGAAAAAACTGTTTAACCGTGAGTAACACCGCGAGGCACAGCTAGTATACATAAATCATAGTTTTTTTTATACCACTAAAGTGGCAACTAAAAGTACGGCTCACTTGATGGTAAGCAGTCACCGTAGCCTACGCACGGTTGCAACATTAGAGATATAACTTGCGTGTTACCTACCTGAGATGCTAAATCACATCACACTTATATTATTATAAATGCAAAAGGTTGGATGTTTAGATGTTTGTATTTTTGGATGGGTGTTGGTTCCTCTATAACTCGACAACCACTGAAACGATTTGGCTGAAATTTAAAACATAGATAGATAATACCCGGAAATAGGACATAGGCTACTTTTTATCCCGGAAAAAGCACGGTTCCAGAGTTCCACGCGAATGAACAAGCTAGTACAAAATATATTCTTACCAGTTTTCTTTGCTACATCTTGCATAAGGCTTTCCAGTTTGGACTGGTTGCGTCCGGCGACGCCCCAGGTGACTCCGGGATTCTTGCTGGAGATCCGCACCATTTCCTCCACGGCGCATCGGCCGGTGAAGCCCGTCGCACCGAATATCACCACGCCGAGACGAGCCATCTGAGATTACCAGGCAAAAGTCGTGACAAAGTCAAAAGAGCTTCTTATTCAATAGATAAATAATGCTGGACAATCCACACAGCATCATCCAGTCCTAAGTCAAGCAGAGCTTGTGTTAAAATCAAAATCAAAATCAAAAATTATTTATTCAGTAGAATCACAAGGATCACTTTGAAACGTCTTACAAGCTAGGAAAATTTACACCAGTTCCAACGCGCCCATGCCGTAAAAGAACTGGCAACAACACCGGCTGGGTTCCTATCGCTTTTTTGGCATGACCCTTGCTATTGTTATGGATTCCAAGTAGAGTTGGAGCACATTCGTCCCAAGCTTTTTTATCATCTAGGTAATCGGTTGTTTTATAGTAAGCTTTTTGAGACAGATTTTGTTTAATTAAGTTTTTAAATTTGACAATTGATAAATTTTGTATGTCGCTTGGGACTTTGTTAAAGAAGCGTACACATTGCCCTTTAAAAGATTTACTGACCTTAGTGAGCCTAACTGTGGGAACAGCGAGTTTATTTTTATTTCTAGTATTAACATTATGATTATCACAATTTTTTTTAAACAGATTAATATTTTTGCGAACATACATAAGATTATTAATATATATATAAGTTATGTAATACAATACCTTCTTCATAGGTAGAAAGTTTTTTTTTTATTGTAGGTACCTACATAAAAAATACCCAAAACTACCGTAACAAATATTTGCAGATCATACAAACATTTGTCTCAAGGCGGGAATCGAACCCGCAACCTCCTCCGTCGCAGGCAGACTTTCACCCGCCACGCCACATCGGTCGTCATGTTAAATTAAAACAAAATGCACCATACACCCACCACCTATCCTAGAATTAGAATTAAAAGCATCTTTACACTTTATTTAATCTTTTCTGATCTCACAGATATTGTGTCAGACACATAAGTGTATCAGTACAAAAAGCCTCTGTGACTGACTGACACATCAACGCACCTACACTATCAGTCCTAAAAACATGACATTTCGAGGGTGTTTTGCTCTTGTGGTGTAGGGGTACGCTAAGAAAATAATTCCTGAAATTGAACTTCTAGAGGATTTAGATGCAGTTTGTGTTAAAAACTCAGGTTTACCACTAATTAAATAAATGTATAAATGCTTTTAAACTCTTCATTACCTTTGGGTAAAACCTATTTTAATTTTCTCAAATAGTTCCATACCTACTTAAAAAAATGATATTTATAAATCCATTTCCACCTTTTTTTGTTTTACCTGTTTAGCTTTTTCTGCTATGAAGGTACCTAGGTAGTACAAATGAAAACTCACTGGCTTATTTATATGACTTTTTGCCTAGGTACATAAACTACCTACTCAGTGAGGTCAGATACATTAGCAAGTGATGAGTTAATGTTAGGTACAACCAATGGGATGTCTTAGATGGCTGTATGTATTTGTAAGTCAGAGACACAGTCATCTTAGGCATCCCATTGGTTGTTGCTAACGTTAAATCGTCACTCGCTAACTTATTAGGTACATAAACCGAGTTACTAAAAAACTTAGAATCAGGGTTTAGCACTCAGGGTCAGCATAATTTTTTTTATCCACCTTTTCCTACCAGTACCTCTCATAACACTCATACTGTATACTATATGAGGTATATACCTACCTACTACTAAAAAAATCAAGCTACCTACTTAACTTAAGTATTTAAGTGGTATTTGGATGGATTATATAAATAAACATTGGAACCTGCGTTATTACTAACGCAAAGTATGTAGGTACCTGTTATTTTAGTTAAAACTGTTAAAAAATAATATTTTAGATATCAAATTTATACAGGTCTACCTATTTATACAAAACAGGGACCTTTTATTCCCAAAAAAGGCAAGCTACTTACTCCCTAACTGGATAATCTTCGAGCTTACAAACAAATACGAACCTCAACGCCTACAAATATGTGCTTTCAGTTCCGTCCACTTGCGTCTGACCAAGTTTATAAATCGTCTTATTAGTCTGTGTGTATTAAATTAAAAATTATTATTTATGTGTAAATAACAATCACCGAAAATAAACAAAATAGTAAACTTCTGAAACTTTCCGGCACTGGCGCACAGCAGCACAGAGATCGGAAAGGGCGGGCAGTCGGGCACAGTTCAGTTGTTTATTGAGGAGGCCGCGAAGCGAAGTATGGAAAGCAGCGCCACACGTCGACAACGCAACGCAACGAGAATTTGTTAGTGGAATACTTTTTGCTCGCAGGTACCTCTTTGCTTTGGATAATAAATGAAAGTTACGTTTTGAGGTTAATACTGTCAATGTGAAATGTTTTAGGGGCATATTACATTATCATCAGCTAGCTTGGATCATTTAAATGATCCTAAATTGGATCCAAGATAATTGACTATTTGAGTCATATCTGTGTATTACCATATCAAAGTAGTTTGATCCCATAAATTTCGTGTGCAGTGTAAGTAGGTAAATATTATATCTTACTCAGCGCCCCGCAGCCTTATTGCGTAAGGAAGCCCATGGGCTTCGCTTTCATTTTGACAGAAACTTTGCGGTTTGATACAAAATTGTCAAACGTAAGAAAAGGCGGTATGGTCTCAGGACTTTGGCCTGACCATTGGGCGAAAAAAAAAAACATATTTTGTACTGCACAACAATTTGTTATGAGCTGTCATCAGCAAGTCCATCAAGGTGTATTTCTTTTATATTTATATGGTTTTCTCTGAGGTTCGGTTTGGGAACGAACTATCTAATATTCAAAGTCATTGGGAACGAATGAAGTTGAATGCAATTGAGCTTATTTTCGTTCTACTGGGCGTTTTGAATTCGAAGTGGTAGGTAAACTCTTTTCGTATTAGATTTCCAATCTAATAAAACTACATAATTGGATTTGATAATAAGAAAAAAGCTGTATTTGCCAGTAGATTTAGATGCTTATGAGAAGTCAGTTAACATAATAGCAATAAAAACTTTGTATTACCTACCTATTCATTTAATATGCTCTTTTCTGCAGCCGCTAACAAAATAGATTCTGCTATATCAATTTATTAACAATACAAGACGCATGGTTTACAAGTAGATAATTTCAAATGTTTCTTACAGTGCTACAGTTTTACAAAGTTTATGTATCTACTCGTCCGTAATAAGGTAAAGTAGTAGGTACTTGTTTAGCACGTACCTACCTACTGCCAGTGGATAACGGCTGTCATGAAATTAGCCTTCTAGATGCACAATGTCTATACGCATCTCATCATATCATTATATTTTAATATCAAACTAATATCCTCTAATTTACATTCATTCAAAATTCGCTTTCTGAAAAACAAGTAGGTAGCCACATTTTTCCTTTCTTTTTCTTTTTACCTCACTGCTTTATTTTTTTTTAGTTTACATTTTTTATTTAGGCTCTTAATTTTTATTGTAATCAAGGAAATCAAACCACTCTCTGGCTCCAGTCGAAGCAAAGAGGCGATGATTTGATGGTACACTTCTGTCTGCCGTAAAATTTTAGGATGACCGTAGGCATGCAAATAAAAAAAAAACTCTATTCCAGAAACCAAAGAAGTTGAAAAGTGCTAGAAGGAGTTTCCTCTTAGGAAATTTCAAACCCAGAACACAGAATACATAATAGTTTGTATGAAAATGGAAGTCTTCTTCTTCTTCTTCGTTTATGGACTCTGTGACTTATTTGCCACAAGTTTGCCAGTGTCAAGTGTATTAGTATGATTGTCGCTTAGCAACGTAAACAAATGAAATTTGTAAGAAATGGTGACTTTTCTTTCAAAATTCCCTTGGAAAGCCTTTAGACTAAATTACTAACCAACATTACCCCTCCATATCAATTACTTACACTTGTGCTAAGTAAACAAATTAAATTGGATAAACTGGCACCAAATTTACGCAATAAAACTCAAATTAACACAAGAAAAATAATTAAAATAGGAGGACTATCCACGATATAAATCCACTAAGAAACCTTAGTCGATTGTAATAAGATTCAACTTTAGTCGATCAGAAAGTTGGTCGATTATATTAGAGTGTTGAACTACGATTATTTTGATATACCACACTATGCCAACAAGGAAGTGGATATTGTACCGTGATTTAATATGTTTTAGGTGACGTCATGGCTGGTCGAATTTCACGTCCGGATTTAATTGCTTTGTTTTATTTCTTATTTTATTTATTTTATGTCTAACTATTTTATACCAAAAGAAAGCTAGATAAGTCTTTAATACAAAAATAACAACCGGTAGGTATCGTTTGAGTAATTTAAACTCTAAGATAAATAAAATAAAAAGTCGTAAAAAAAATGAACAAAAAAATGAGGTATTTTGGTATTTTATTACTTTGTTGTCGTACTTGAGACGGCCTACGCTCTAAAATAGCGTGATTGGTTTGTTATCTACCTAAGTTGTTATGAAATTTGAACATAAACAAGCGACCGACAAGCCGACTCTTTTTTTTTGTTTCAAGAGGCCGCGTGGGTGGTCTTTGTAACTTGAAACGCCCGCCATTGTTCGGACGTTAGTCGTGTGCAGCGCTCGCGCACGTGGGACGTTCAAGTGGCAGAATACCAATAGTGTCAAATAAGTCAATTTTGTTCATTCACTGGGGTGTCAAACCATACGTTTGTTGCATAGACTGGGACAGCCGGTGAACATCGATTTTTTGACAGGTGCCATTGGTTTCAGATTTACGCAATAGGGCTGCCGTTTCCTACACCCCAACCGACACTACTTACTTGACACTGGCAATATTGTCTAAACAGACAGACAGACTGCCATTTTTTTAAGGTAAAAAAAAGAGCCGAGTTTTATTGTTCAATCCAAAATAATCTTATTCTTAGCATATTAATTTAAAAATAACAATGGAGCTCAACGAAAGAATTCTGCATTACTTGGACCAAAGTGATAAAGTAGACACTCTACAATTGGCGAGCGAGTTCAATGAAGATCATCAGAAAATAGTTGGTGCTGTAAAAAGTTTGGAGGCTCTCGACATGGTGGTGTCAGAAGCCACGAAGAGCACCAGATGGGAGCTGACAGAAGAGGGGAGGCTAGTAGCAGATAAGGGCAGCCATGAGGCGGTGCTTTACAGGAGTATTCCTGACGTCGGTATAGCCCAGGCAGAACTTATGAAGGTTAGCTTAGCAAGTGTATGATAAATGCGATTTACATTGGATCAGTGACTGACTCCAGATGAAGTCAATATTGACTTAGAGAACTGACTTTATCTGTTTACAAAGGGTCAGTACGCGTGAATTTGACGACAGTACTGACCCAATAGCGTTTACATTAGGTCAGCAGCCAGTACTGACTGCTTGTATTTGGACTCGGCACTGACTTGCTAACTCAATGTAAATCATACTATAAGATCTTTGGAAAGCATATCATTAGCTATAAAGCATTTATTATTTAGGTAACTAATCGTAAGTACATTTTTATGTATCATTTAATTTTCAACTTCATTTGAGTCGCAAGAGTCATATTATTTTGCACCTACCTATCTGTGTTTTTTTTGTTTTAATTAATTAAAACAGTAAGAGAAATACAGAAGACTGCCTAAACAGAAGGAATCAGTGGTATGGCATCATCAAATTTGAAATTATTGATTTGATTCCCGCTGCAGGACTAATGCCTGCAGGATCTGCAAATATATCTTCCTGGTCTGAATGTTTTGGGACCTAGTACATATAGTTTTCAATACCTATAGCACAGGCAATCCTAGTCATAGTGACTATGATAAAGTACTAAGAGTAGTAGAGTTCTCTGTGATAGAGCTTGTCCGGGGAAGGACTACTACCATACCTATTTCTGCCGCCAAGCAGTAATGCTTGCATTGCTGTGTTTCGGTGTGAAGGGTATGGTTTCCGGTGAAATTACTGGCACATGAGGCTTTCGATCTTAGCCTCAAGGTGGCAACCCATGAGTGTTGCAACGTCCATAGGCTGCGGTAACCGCTTACCATCTTGTGGGCCGTACGCTTTGTTGCCATTTCGGTTGTATAAAAAAAATAAAAAAACTAGTAATCCCAATCAGGACTTTAAGGTTGACTGTTCGATCATCACAATGTTTTTTTTATTACAGACATCTCCAAATGCAAAAGTTGGTTTTAGCAAAGCAATGTCCTCTGGCTGGATACTCATAGACAAAGTTAGTAAACCCCCACTTGTGAAGAAAAAGGTTGCAACCATCACGGACACAGTGCAAGAACATTTGACTGAACTAATAAAGGGTATTGACAACCTCCTGGATAATATCAGGAATGAATACAAGAAGAGAAAACTTCTAGAGCAAGTCACAGTTAAAAGCTTCCTGTTGTCGAAAGGACCGCAGTTTTCAACGACTATTAAAAAGCTAGAGACCGATTTAACAAGTGAAATGCTTCTCAGTGGTGCATGGAAAAGTCTGCAGTTCAAGCCTTATAACTTTGATGCATTGGGTAAGAAAAAGTCAGTACCTACTTTTCTCACATATACTACTCAAGACAATTTTTTTATAAACTTTTGTTTGTATGTTTTTGGTATTTTAGGAGTTGAGTCAATTTATCGGAATCATTAGAACTCATAAATCATGATAAATATCCCATTTTTATTATAAGTTCAGGTTCAATTAAAGGAGGTCCCTCGGTTCTGTGTGCCTGTCAGCATAGGCCTCTAGCACTTTCCATTAGGTTCTATCTAGTGCCTTTCTCCAGTGTTGTCTAGATGTGAGTTTTAGGTCATCTTTCCATCTTATTATTATATATATTTTTTTTTTTTTTCTTCCATGCTGTTTCTGGCAGAGAAAGAAAAACATAGAATGATCAGCTGCCTATCTACCCGTGCAGGTTGTAAAAGTCAACCAAGGGAGGGGTTCTGTACAGTGGTGCTTGTAGGTATCAAATAAACAGCGTTGATGCCTATGAAGTTGAAATCACTAAACTCCAACAATTAATCAGAGAGGACCACTTGAAAATAAACCCGGCCGGTGCCAGCTGTAAAGCACCTGCAATCAAACCGACTCCGCACGTACTGACTTTGTCTTTCCTGCGGGTACAGTCGGTAAGATCGAGAGGGTAGCATGGGTTCTTGGGAAAGCCTGTGCTACCAATTTAGAGTCCCAGGCAGTGTGGCGTCAGTGGAGAGGACACTTCACCCACTCCAGCTTGCTGGTGTGGATAACAACACGGGGAGTGGCAGTGACCGGTTATAAGCCCGTGCAGATAGACGTAAGCACGGGCGCCAGGGGTCACTCTCGTCAGTGGGAGGGTCCATCGTAGGCCCATCGACTTGTTAACGCCCGCTGCTTCACATGGGCCGATAAAATTACTAACGAGAAAGTCCTGGAAACGGCCAAACTACCAAGCATCATGGCCATGCTAAAGCAAAAACGCTTGCGTTAGCTGGGCCATGTTCATCGCATGGACTCTTCTCGTTTGCTAAGACAAACTCTCTTGTCAGAAATTGCCGACGCCAAAAGACCTGTTGGCCGGCCGATGATACGATTTAAGGACAGCGTGAAACGTGACATGGCGACGTTTAATATCAACCACTCGAACTGGGAGAGCGCGGCTGAAGATCGTGACACCTGGAGAAAAACCGTGGCTGACGGTGTCGTCGCTCACGATAACGCCTCACAAGAGGGCTAAACGTCACCAACGCGCCGCAAACCCAATAACATCCCCGGGGTCTTTCATTTGTATAAAATGCGGTCGAGGCTGCCACTCCCGCATAGGCCTGTTTAGTCATGAGCAAAAGTGTTCAACCTCTGGATGTACCTTAACCTGACGCCACGTAAATCATCTGTAATAGATGTAAAGGCCAGTGATGATTATATATTTTTATGATTATAGCCGAGCAGCTTTCGCTGATGTCTATTATTATTTGTTGTCACTGGCAGCTATTAAGCTGATGCATGTATATCTTATCAGTGCACTAATTTATAATGTTTATCTAAAGTATTTTTTCTCTTTTGCTGGATTTCAACACTGGCCTATTCTTATATATAGTTAAATCAATAGTTCATCATATTCATATTTCCTCATTTGGATCGCGTCGGTTATATTTGACGAACGATGTGGCGCAGCAACGCAGGTCCGCCTGCGACGAAGAGGTTGCGGGTTCGATTCCCGCCTGGGGACAAATATCTATCTATGTATTGTATGTATTAAATATATACCAGTCATCTAGTACCCATAATACAGCTCTGTTTAACAGCAGCTTACCTTGGGGCTAGATGATGCTGTGTGGATTGTCCAGCATTATTTAATTTATTTAAAAAAAAAAAATTACCAGCATCTATGATTCTAGGTCAGCCACCCGAGAGTGGGAACCTGCACCCGCTGCTGAAGGTCCGCTCGGAGTTCCGTGAGATCTTCCTGGAGATGGGTTTCACGGAGATGCCCACCAACATGTACGTGGAGAGCTCCTTCTGGAACTTTGACGCGCTCTTCCAGCCCCAACAGGTAATGTAGTGGCTGGACACAGCGTGACGTAGCTGGCTAAGTTGTTCTTAACATATCAACGAAGTTAAGCACTGTTCTGTGTAGTCATCACTTGGATGGGTAACTGCCAGTGGCAATTTCAACTGAGCGCTCCCGTGCTTCGGAGGGCACGTTAAGCAGTCGGTCCCGGTTTTTTTTTATACCACCAAAGTGGCATCCAAGCGTACGGCCCACTTGATGGTCAGCGGTTACCGTAGCCTATGCACGCATGCAACATCATATCACTTGCGTGTTACCACCCTAAGACATTAGATGGAAAGTCTCATGTGCCTGTAATTTCAGCGGATACCATACCCTTCGAACCGGAACACAGCAATGCGAGCATTACTGCTTGGCGGCAGAAATAGGTGTGGTGGTAGTCCTTCCCCGGACGAGCTCTATCACAAAGAACTCCACTACTCTAACTCTTCATAGTTGTTAGGCCATGACAGAGGCCTTCAGGGGGCCTAGAAACTCTGTCACCAGAGTTGACAACTGACTCATACGTACTTACTTACAGTTAAAATACTTTTGTATGTGTAATAAGTGACAGTTTAATTTTAATAATGTAAATAAATGACGAGACGATTAACTTATGGTGAAAAACAAGACCATAAGTAGGGTGAAAATAAGTTGTACAGAATTGTGGCACGAGTACTTTGACGAACGCTCACGTACCAAAGGGATCTGGTATAATACCATACAATGTCGGTCTCCTAGCTACCCATGGTTTAATCAAAAAGAAATGAGTAGAACTACCCATGGTTTAATCAAAAAGAAATGAGTAGAAGAAATGTTGTTGCACTATTAAGACTTCGATCCGGACACATTCCGTCAAACAAGTTCAAATTTTTGATGGGTGTTTCGGACTCCCCTAACTGCTCAGAGTGTGATGTAATAGAAGATGTTCACCATGTGTTGTCGGAGTGTGTCCGGAACGAAGTGCTGCGGCAAGATATGAGATGCAGATACGAGTTCAGTGTATAGGTATTTGTAACAGTATTTTGGCTTTCCCGTTATCCGAGGAAGCCAAAATGCTGATAAAACTATTTACGGGTAATATGATCTAAGTAAGTAGTGTAAGTAGGCTAGATAATCTAGATAGGTTCCACCTACTTACAGTAATAGGTAAGGTAGGCGTGTTTTCTCTTTTGTAAGTAAGTTAAAGTGTTAGTGTCTAGTCTGTACGGGAGTGACATTGTCATTGTGTGCCAAAACTCCTATTTAATTAATAAAGAAAAAAAAAAAAACACGACCATCAGTATTCTTCAGTAGAGCTTCAATAGGGAGCTAACAGTAGGGTTGTTATTATAATTGCAGCATCCAGCGAGAGACGCTCACGACACGTTCTTCATCTCGTCCCCGGCTACCTCTACAGAGTTCCCCCAGGACTATCTCGAGCGGGTCAAGGCAGTGCACAGCGAGGGGGGATACGGATCACAGGTTAGTTTAAAGAAAACACGTTTATTTCAACTCACCACAAGCAGAGTATAAAACTTAATTTAAAAAAAAAAATCTATTATACATGAACTATAATATCTAAGTAGGAAGTTTTTTTTTTTTTTTATTCACAATAGGCTTGCGCTTGACCACTATCTCGCCTGATGTTAAGCGATGATGTGGTCTACAGTGGAGCACGCTTGCCTAAGAGCAACCTATTCACTCGTGACTTGAAGACACCCAGGTTATAAGTATCGGGAAACACAGACTCTGGCAAAGAATTTACGAAATATTTTTTTAGAAGAAGTTTACGGCCTACCAGATGGTAAGCGGTTACCGCAGACTATGGACGCTGGAGCGCAGTATTTTATGGTTTTAAACAATAGTTTATAGTTTAAATTGTAAATAGAAACAAACTTTACGTAAATTTCTAAATTGTGGGTTTTTGTATTTTATAACTTTGACTTTGCCGAATAAATGATGAAAAAAAGGATAAACAGTAAAGTTGTGTGTTAGCACCTATACTAGACTATACAAACTGATTCGAGTGGAAGCTATAAGAGATATCTTCTTTTATTGTATCTCTATCTCTATCTATATTTTGTATGTTACGAATAAACTCAAAAACTACCGGTCCGATTTCAAAAACTCTTGCACCATTAGAATGCTATACAGGGTCATTCATTATCAACCTGACAAACTTAAGGGATAGGTTCCACACCTAAAAAAAAAATATATGTACCTATAATTTTTTTTTTTTTATCTATGTTTTGTCTTAAAAATCACAAGTAAACAAAAAAAAATCGATTACGTTTTTCCGCTCAATTATTATTTATCATTGTTGGGAATCGAGTTAAGCGACGTAATAATGAAATATTCGAGTGTGCGCGCCCCGTAGCGGGTCAAGGACACGCGCAGGTCAAGGACGCGCGGGTTAGTGACCCGCAGTTCATTGACGCGCGGGTCACTAACACGTGCCGAGCGCTGCCTTTTCGATTTCTAACAAGGATAACTAATTATGAAGCAGAATTACGTAATATGTGTGGAACTAACCCCCTAAGTTTGTCAGGTTGATAATTAATCACTCCGGGTAATAAACGCCATGATGTCATAATGTGCTAGGAGCCAGATGGGAAGAGTGTCAAAATGTACTTATGTCAATAACTATTATAATGATATAATGCATGAATGCAGTGACGACAGAAATCATAAATGTAATTTTGTATGAGTGTCAAAATGTACAAACTAACCTAACATAACCTAAACAGCTGATTTCGATCTAATGAATAAGTGACATCGCTTAGATCGAAATGAGTAGGTTAGGTTATGTTAGGTTAGTGAAAAACTACGCGCGAGGCGAGTGCCGCGGCAGCGGCCGCCGAAGCGCCAGAAGTTCTGTAGATCCAGAGATTACCCCTTACAACGTCACAAACTCACAAACGCTACTTCTTTATAATATTAGTATACATATGTACATAATATAGGTTGGTAAAGTTTTTAAATCACAGAACTAATGCGGAGAAATTACCAGAAGTTCTGTCATCAGATTACTCAACAAAACAGGTGGGAATTGTAGAGATTAAAAAAAAAAAAAGTCAGGTGTAAAGCATAGTCTTTTAAGTCACAAAACTAATGGGGGAAAAATCCCATCAAATTCAATCCCATCCATCCATTCTTCCATCTCCATGGCATTTAATGTATTGGCCATTTTATCTTCAATGTTTTTGATCATGTGTACATTGTGACAATTGGCCATTTTATCGTGAGGATTTTGTACATTTTGACACATCTGGCTCCTAGCACATTATGACATCATGGCTTTTATTACCCGGAGTCTAATGAATGACCTTATATATTCATGAGAATATATGGCTAGAATTAGTTAGGCATTAGAATAGGCTGTATTATTATTAGCGATCCGCCCCGGCTTCGCACGGGTGCTTAAGTTTTCATTGCACCCGTGTGAAGCCGGGACGTGCCGCTAGTCTATACTAATATTATAAAGAGAGCGGATTTGTATGTTTGTCTCTTATAAGTGATGATGATGATGTCACCCAAGCCGATTTCGGCTACAGCGACAACGTTTCTACTTAATTTATAAAATTAATTATTTTCTTTGATGGGCTCTGAGATGACTGGCATAACCAATTTTGGCTTTAAATGTTCTTGCACATAAAGTGCATGTCAGAACACCGTTGACATAGCTGTAATCTATATTAACTGGCGGTTTACTTTTAAGATGGTCGCGTTTTAAATCTAGTTCGCGCCTACGTTCATTTTCAAAGTTATGTACACTATTTTGCACAAGACGCCTCCATTCTGGCCGGTGTCTCTTATAAGTATGGTATCTATAGGGCTACAGATACGAGTGGAAGGTGGTTGAGGCGCAGAAGAACCTGCTGCGTACGCACACCACTGCGGTGAGCGCGCGCATGCTGTACCAGCTCGCGCAGGAGGTACCCTTCCAGCCGCGCAGCTTCTTCAGCATCGACAAGGTATATTACATTATTTTTTATGTCAGCAAGTGACAAGACAATCAAGGCGCCCACTTGATGTTAAGCACCACGCCTGACTGTTACAGATGCAGTGTCACCCGAAGCTTAAAGTTTTTAAGTGTTTGCGTGGCACTGCACTGCGCTTATCACCCCGAGACATTGTTGTTAAGTCTCTTTCACCCAGTAATTTCACTTGCTACAGTGCCCTTCAAATCTAAACACAATGCAGCTTGCACACTACTGTTTGGAGGTAGAATATCTGACACTGGTGGTACCCACCAAGACGGAATGCGAGGCGGGAATCGAACCCGCAACCTCCGCGTCGCAGGCGGACCTGCGCCCGCTGCGCCACATCAAAACTCTTGCTGAATAGTCTATCATCAGGTGAATGTATGAAGCAAACACGTCGCAATCGCCACACGCACAGTTTTTGTACGTAAACGGTGCCGTTGGGAGTGTTATGGTTGTCCCCACCCAATTATAGTAGAAGCGAGATAGCATACTTTTGCTCGCTCTCGCATGCGCGCTTGGACCTACACATAATGAAAATAAACGGGTGCCAATAGCCTTTAGGTTGAGTGGCTATGTGCAGTGGGGTGTGGTGCCGGTAGGAGGTAGGGAGTGGGGCAATATTAGCAGAGAGGTGTAACGTTAGTGCGGTGGGGTGTTGTGCCGGTGCACTCGCTCCCGGCGTGGGGTAAGTGGCACCGGTGGGAGTGGGGCAACAATAGCAGAGAGGTTTAACGTTGGTAAGAGAGCACTGATGGTCTAGTGGTAGTGACTCCGCCTTCCGATCCTAAGGTCGTGGGTTTAAACCCGGTCGGGCACCAATTGATTTTTCTGTTCGAAAAATGTATGTGCGCAATGCCAGTGCTCTCATACGGTGAAGGAAAACATCGGGAGGAAACCGGCATGTCCAAGAACTAAAAATTCGAAAGACATGTGCCATCCACCGCACCGCATTGGGTCCGCGTGGTGGCCAGTGTCTTGGGGGGGGTGTCGTGATGATAAGGTTGGTGTGGTGTGGTGTGGTGTGAAGCGCAGGTGTTCCGCAACGAGTCTCTGGACGCGACGCACCTGGCGGAGTTCCAGCAGGTGGAGGGCGTGTGCGCGGCGCGCGGCCTGGCGCTGGCGGACCTGCTGGCCGTGCTGCGAGCCTTCTTCCAGCGTCTCGGCACACGCCGTCTGCGCTTCAAGCCTGCCTACAACCCCTACACCGAGCCCAGCATGGAGATCTTCGCCTTCCACGAAGGTGTGCCTGTCCTTTACCCCTCCCCCTCCTCTAGCTACCTATACACGCTAGCCTACTTTCCAACGTGTCCGAAATACGAAAACCGCAATGAATTCTCAGTTGTTCACGGTATATTTGAAAATTCCATGAAGAACATGGATACATTTAGCCAAATAAACAATAACAAAACACGTAGAAAATTAAAACAAGAGAACGTTGACAGCTGCAGAAGTTAAAAAACTGTGTAGTAGCAATGTCAGCGCCCGCCTTCATTCCTTAATATGAAGTATTAAAAGAAAAAACTACAAATTAAAAATACTTAGGCAACAATTAAAAGTAAAGTTACTACAATTTATTTAGGGACTACTTAGAAGAGTAGTAGAGTTCTCTGTGATAGAGCTCGTCCGGGGAAGGACTACCACTATACCAATTTTTTTTTTTTTTAGCCGCAAAGCTTCAATGCTCGCATTGCTGTGTTCCGGTGTGAAGGGTATGGCTTCCGGTGAAATTACTGGCACATGAGACTTTCGATCTCAGCCTCAAGGTGGCAACCCGCTAGTGATACCTCTGGTATTGCAAGCGTCCATAGGCTGCGGTAACCGCTTACCATCTTGTGGGCCGTACGCTTGGTTGCCATTTCGGTTATATAAAAAAAAACAGCGTGTTTGTATGTATGTATATTATATAAAGGGTGCATGTATTGGGAAGATGACAGAGAAGAGCGCTGTAGCAAATAAATAATAATAAATAAATGCTGGACAATCCACACAGCATCATCTAGCCCCAAGGTAAGCTGCTGTTAAACAGAGCTGTGTTATGGGTACTAGATGACTGATATATATATAACACAATACAATATATAGATAGATATTTTTTATAATATATATAAAATACCCAGAGCACCCGGAACAAATATTTATAGATCATACAAACATTTGTCCCAAGGCGGGAATCGAACCCGCAACATCTGCGTCGCAGGCGGACCTGCGCCCGCAGCGCCACATCGGTCGTCAAATAAAACTAGTGTGCGAAATATACTACGTCTCGGGGTGATATAAGCACAGTTTAGTGAAACTCAGTAAAGCTTTGGGCGGCACTGCAACTGTTACGGTTAGAGGTTTAACACTCAGCTTTAACATTATGCGACTTGACCTTACAATTTTGCTTATACATTTGCTGACATAAAAATCTTCCATTCCAGGTCTGAACAAGTGGATAGAGATAGGTAACTCGGGCGTGTTCCGGCCCGAGATGCTGCGGCCCATGGGCCTCCCCGAGGACGTGAATGTGATCGCGTGGGGCCTCTCGCTCGAGCGCCCCACCATGATCAAGTACGGCCTGAACAACATCCGCGACCTCGTCGGACCGAAGGTTGATCTGCAGATGGTGCAGAACAACCCTATCTGTAGGCTTGATAAGTGAAAATGAAATATATTTTGATTTATTGTTGAATTTGTTTTTTTATTCAATAATCGGAGCTGTTATGGATCTCACTTCATATTAGTTTTAAAAATTATTAGGTTATAAACATAATTTTCACTAAAACTTACAAATCATGGTAATATCCCGTTTTTAGTGAAAATTATGTTTCATCTCAGTTGTTAACATTACTGTGTTTAGGTACCAAAGAACACTGCACTGTTGTAGGTATGTACTGCACATAAAAAAGGCTAGATAAGTAATGTCTCTCTGGCATTCTATATCAATGAACAAAGACTAGATTTTAAAGACACGTTAGCTAACAGAAGTTTAAAGTACGTTATGAATAAGCCCCCTAAATAACATGGTCTTATTCATCATCATCATCATCGTCTCTGATAGGTATAATATTACAAAATACAAAAATATTTATTCAACTTTAAAAACATAACATGGTTTAGTGTTATAGTTCGCACAGCGGATCTAGGCTTCCGTGAAGTTAGCCGTTTGTGATGCGCAAAGACAATTTAGTTTGAAAAAGCACCATTGCTTACCGAAACGGCTAATTTCACGACGGCCGAGATCCGCCGAGAGAACTATACAAATATACCAGTTACAACCAGTTAAATCTAGAGACCTAAAAAAAATAACTATAAGTAATAATACAAAAACATTATTATATTACATACTTCCTTTTTTGATAACTTTACAACCTTTGACTGTTTCAAACTTCAGTTCACAAAAAACGCATATTTCACAGTTTGAAACATCGTTTCGCGAAATAGTAGCTTGTCATTATTATTTTTGACTCTTACGCGTGTTTTTGTAAGTTTTATGGTATATAAACAAAACTATGGCATCGTTAACTAAGCGTATTGTTACGAGGCGTAGTTTATGGCCATTTAAAGTATTCTCTCGTGAGTACGAAATGCCGGCGCATCTTGTGTCAATAGCCAATGACCCGGACCCCAGCTTCTACAGAATGGTGGAGTATTTCTACCACTTTGCCGTGAAAGTGTGTGAGCCATCGCTCATTGAATACCTGAAGAGGCATACGCACTTGTCTGATAAGAAGAGGATGCAACGGGTGGCTGGGATTTTGAAGGTAAGTCATTTTTGTTGTTTTACCAAAGACATTGGCAAGTATTTATTTATTTATTATTTTAATAATAGACGAGCAGCTTTCGCTGATGTGTCTATGTCACAGTGTTAAAAAGTCAAGTTCACTTATAAGCACTGATTCTATTAAATTTGATTGTTTTTAATTGTTAACAGTTTATTTGTCCGCAACCAGGCATCGAGTTTATTCTTGAATGCGTTTATCGAGGTGGCAGTTACCAAGTTCTTTAAATTTCTCATAGCTATTTTATCTTTTCATTCATCACATCACCGCACACTAAGAGAATACTAAAATTTATAAATCCCAAAATCAAGTCTTATGGGTTCAAGTCCATTGGTGCATGACCGGGTTCGAACTCACGACCCCGGTCACGTCAGATTGGAAGGCGGGGTCACTACCACCTACTACTAGACCACCAGTGCTCTTCAATATTAAAATAATATGTCTTTTTTGGAGGGATATAAAAAAGACCGCACAATTACAACTTTGAAAAAGCCGGGGACAGCTTAGCGTTTTCCGAAGCCGCCCAGATTTAATTTCCAATGGCGGTCACCCATCCAAATAGACCCCGCGGAACAGTGCTTAGTTATGCTACTAAGAAGGCTTGGTGGCAGTGACAGTGTATTATCTGTATTATTTTGTTATTGTCACGTTTTAGGTTATGGGCTCATGTAACTCTTCGCTCCAGTTCGAGTTTCCTCTGCAAAGGAAAAACGGCGATTATGAAATAGTGAATGGTTATCGCTCGCAACACAGCGTCCATCGTCTGCCGTGCAAAGGAGGTAAAACCACAGACCAGTTTAATTTAAACATTTTTGTACCTATTTATTACTAGCTGACGCGCTCAGTTTCACTTCCGCTATATTTTCTACTCGCTTAAATAATTCCCAAGTATCCAATTTCCAAGCCCTTTCATTACCTCCATCACAGAGTTGGCCACGGTCTCAAAGGATACTAAAAGGATATATTATCATATTTACAAGTATTTTGTAAAAAGCTTTTTGAAAGTTAGTAATCTATGACAGAGGCCTTCGGGCGGCCTAGAAACTCTGTCACCGCTGAGTTGGCTTTGACTCATACGAACTTAGTACTTACTTTATTTCGTAATTTCCAGGAATAAGGTTCTCCGACGAAGTGAACTTGGAAGAGGTGAAAGCTCTGGCTGCTCTGATGACGTACAAGTGCGCATGCTCAAACATACCCTTTGGAGGCGCTAAAGGAGGTACCTACACCTTATAACTACAAGAACATTGAGAGCTGGGGGCTTATTCGCTATGACCTAGGAGATTCCTTACCAATAACGTGTAACTTAGTTACGTGTTCTATACGTGCCATGGTGTGAAATTGTAAAATTGTTTTCCGTATCTGTGTTGTTTCAATAGCGATAGTTTTGCTATGGATAGGTTGACTTTGAAAAACAGTCAGACAAGCCCTAAAACGTGGCTCGTCGACAACGATTACGCAGATATCGTAACGAGCCCGCGTTCATAGTGAATAAGGCTCCAGCGAGAGCTGAGAGCTGGCTTGTCGCGTGCCTTTAATATAGGACCGTCCCTTGTCGCGTGCCTATAATGTAGGACCGTCTGTTGCATCGATGACGGATGCTATAAACGGTTGATCGTAGTTTTGATCTGGTAGGTCAGGTTTCTATAAGCCAGTGTATCGACGTTTCACGAGGTATTTTCAAAGTTGTTAGAAAACAGAGGTCTTCGGGCGGCCTAAAAACTCTGTCATCAAAGTTGGCCACTAACTCATAGCCTGGTAGGGATCGCTGTTAGCGATAAGGCCGCCCTTTGTATTACCTTTAAGTGTACATTTGTCTCTTTTTTGTATTTTTTTTTGAATATATTTTGTGGTGATCAAAGTGAATAAAGTGTTATCTATCTATCATACGAACTTAGGTAAATAGGAGGTTTTAATTCAGATGGGTGACAACACTTTAATGTCATCTAAAGCTTGGCATTTTACAGTGCTGAGTGGCTCGTGTACTCACTTATTACTTGCAGTGGTTATTAATTCAGTTTCTCCCAGTAATTTCACTTGCTACAGTGCCCTTCAAACCTAAACACAGTAATGCAGACATCCTGCCTCCAAGTAAAACAAACTACTTTGAGGCGTGATTGGCACTGCGGTGGTAACAAGACGAACTCTTGCTGAAGAGTCCTACCACCGGGTTGAATGATTTCTACAGGTGTGGCGATAAATCCTAAGAAATACACAGTAGCTGAACTGCAACGGATCACAAGACGATACACGCTCGAGCTGGCGAAGAAGAATTATATCGGTGAGTGACGTCATACACCTGAGGGCCTCTTGAAAAAAAGAAAGAAAGAAAGAAAAAATATTTATTGACTCACAGATGATAAATAAACAGTAAATAGTAGATAACTATTAAGCTATACTTAAGTACCTAAGTACTAAAAAGAACACAATAGAATAAAAGCTTACATCATAATAAAAAAATTAGCCTATCATTTTCCAGTACCTCTTGCAGACAAAAGCAATGTATCGTGATAGTTTTCGTAGTTCAGGTTATGTCCGTGAATACTCTGAATTTAGTTGTCACCGACATAAGTTGAACTACGATATTTTCCACGATTAACGTTTGTCGCTTTCTACCCTGAGATCTGAAACCCAATAGGTGTACTCTTAGAATAAGTGCGCTATTGTTAAAGCATGAAAAACTGTAGGATTTAGTAAAGAATAAACCCTAGTTTTTTTTTTATACAACTGAAGTGGCAACTAAGCGTACAGCCCATAAGATGGTAAGCGGTTACCGCAGCCTATGGACGCTTGCAATACCAGAGGTATCACTCGCGGGTTGCCACCTTGAGGCTAAGATCGAAAGCCTCATGTGCCAGTAATTTCACCGGAAACCATACCCTTCACACCGGAACACAGCTATGCGAGCATAACTGCTTGGCGGATTATTTAGACAGATTATTGACAATGGGCACAACAGGCATGTATTTGAATAATTTTATTAAAATCCCAGTGTCCCCATTAACGGGGACATCGGAAATACACGCTAAAGTCGTGGGTTCAAAACCGGTCGTGCACCAATGGCTTTTACTATTCGTTAAAACATGTGCGTAATAATTCTGAAACCTGCATGTCCAATAAAAAATCAGTGCCATTCACCATGACTCAATTAGTCTCGCTTGAGAGTAGACCATTGCAGTGTTCCAGCAGTGGGAACATATAGAAGGCTGCCATGATGATGAGGATTTGTTGTATTTCAGGAGCAGGGATAGATGTGCCAGCGCCTGACGTCAACACATCCGGCCGCGAGATGTCGTGGATCGTCGACACTTACGTCAAAACGCTCGGTAATATTATTTACCAGTGTCTGGCCCCGGCTTTGCACGGAACTTAAACTATACGTATAAACCTTTCATTGAATCACTTGATCTATTGATGAAAATCATTTGCGTACCTGAAGGGCAATTCCCGTATTCGATCGAAAAATAAACTTAACCGAATCGAGATTGAATTATAAATTGACTAAAAATTGGTATTCTTGTCTGCTCTAATTTTTAGTATAATCTCGCGACAGACTTTTTTTTAAAAAAAAAAGACTACTTTGGTCAACCTTCAAACTCAATTTTTACGTTTTTAACAAGGAAAAAATGACAGTTGTTAAAGCTAGCTGAATACCGATTCACCCTTCGTTCAACTTTCGATCACATTTCAATAGTGTCATAATTACCTTGTGGTTTTGTTAACCATTTGCGTCATATTACGACATCGAGGCGAGGTTGGAACTTGATTAAGACTATTTTACATTACGGGAATTGCCCTTTTGGTTAAAAAGATCATATTGAACCACAGATTGGGAATAAACTTGGGCCAGGCTACAAGTAAAATTAAACTTTTGGGCTGCAGGTAAAAGCAAACTGGTTGCAGACTAGAACGCTAACAGTAGGTGCACTGGTTGCAGACTAGAACGCTAACAGTAGGTGCACTGGTTGCAGACTAGAACGCTAACAGTAGGTGCACTGGTTGCAGACTAGAACGCTAACAGTAGGTGCACTGGTTGCAGACTAGAACGCTAACAGTAGGTGCACCGGTTGCAGAGTAGAACGCTAACAGCAGGCGCACCGGTTGCAGGATACAACGACCTGAACGCGGCGGCGTGCGTGACCGGCAAGCCCATCAACGGCGGCGGCATCCACGGCCGCGTGGAGGCCACCGGCCGCGGCGTCTTCCTCACCATCGCCACCTTCATAGAGGACGACTACTGGATGAAGCTCATCGACCTGCCCACCGGCTTCGAGGTACCTCTTCCTCACTGTTCGCGATTACGCTAAGGATTTCATTTGAACCGTTCCCGCTAACCATCTTATATCTACCTATCAGTGTTTGTGTAACGCGACACGCATGCGTCACGTGATATCGACGCGCTGCCATTGGCTAAAATAATGTTCGCTTCCCCACTATCCTCATAACAAACACTCACCATCGCCGCCTTTATCGAGGACGACTTCTGGATGAAGCTCATCGACCTGCCCACCGGCCACCGGTTCTTTTTTAAAACAATCTTACGCTCTAATACTCAAACGATATTTAAATGTTTTAGATGATATAAACTGTTTAGTTAACGGATCGTTATTTTCAAAATCGTCGACAAAATTAATCTTTTGATTTACGTAGCGTTTCAGTATTCCGGCGTCACTCTATTTTATATACTTATCATAATGCCAATAAAAGATTCTCGTTATGTAAACATAACATTCAGTACAACAGTCATTTTTGCACTTTGGTGCGCGATCGATTTCGGACGCATTAGCATAGGATCAGAATGCGATATCTTTACCACTAGACCAATCAGTGCTGCAACATACTTCGAACAGGAAAACTTCTATTTTTAGTTTTTGCTGAATCTTTGCAGATCATATTAACATCAAGTATAGTTCGCACGCCAGAACTAGGCTTCCGCGAACTTAGCCGTTTGACCGCAAAGACAATTTAGTTTGAAAAGGCTCTATTGCGCATCGAAACGGCTAACTTCACGACGGCCGAGATCCGCCGTGAGAACTATAACGTACGCTTGGTTGCCTTAGTGGTATAAAAAAAAGCTTTATTTGTAGGGTAAAACGGCGTTAATCCAGGGGTTCGGCAACGTGGGTAGCTACGCCGCTATCTACCTGCATCAGCACGGCGTCAAGATAATAGGCGTGCTAGAGTTCGACTGCAACCTCGCCAGCGCTGACGGCATCGACCCGGTCGTGAGTACTGCGACACTGCACTGCGCTCGACATCTCGACACGTAGATAAATAAATAGTGAACCCTGGCGTAAGTTATAACTACTGCGACACTGCACTGTTCTCGACATCACGACACGTAGATAAATAAATATTGAACCCTGTCGTTAGTTATAACTACTGCGTGGCACTGCATTGCGCTCGACACCCATAATACATATTAATAATAAATTGCAAATAAAAATGTCCAAATCAAATAAAATACATCATTTTGGTGTGATCAACAAAAGTACAAACGGTTCAGTAGTTTAAGGTTTTTCGAGAGAGTAAATAATAAATAAATGAATAATACTAGACAATCCACACAGCATCATCTAGCCCCAAGGTAAGCTGCTGTTAAACAGAGCTGTGTTATGAGTAATAGATGACTGATATTACTTAATACAATACAATACATAGATGGATATTTTTTATTATATATAGAAAAATACCCAGAACACCAGAAACAAATATTTGTAGATCGTACAAACATTTGACCCAAGGCGAAAATCGAACCCGCAACCTCCGCGACGCAGGCGGACCTGCGCCCGCTGCGCCACATCGGTCGTCAAACGTCAGTAGAGACACTTCTGAAGAAAAAATACCTCAGTTAATTGGTGATGAATGGCCGTTGGTATACAGAAACTGCAACAGTACAAGGCGGGGAACAAGGGCAGCGCGAAGGGGTTCGAGGGCGCGCAGGAGGCGGCACCCGACCTGCTGTACCAGCCCTGCGACATCCTCGTGCTCGCTGCCATGGAGAAGAGCCTCAACCACGACACCGCTACCAAGATCAACTGCAAGGTTATATAACTTATATACAGCAACCACGACAACGCTACCAAGATCAACTGCAAGGTTATATAACTTTATACAGCAACCACGACAACGCTACCAAGATCAACTGCAAGGTTATATAACTTTATACAGCAACCACGACAACGCTACCAAGATCAACTGCAAGGTTATATAACTTTATACAGCAACCACGACAACGCTACCAAGATCAACTGCAAGGTTATATAACTTATATACAGCAACCACGACAACGCTACCAAGATCAACTGCAAGGTTATATAACTTTATACAGCAACCACGACAACGCTACCAAGATCAACTGCAAGGTTATATAACTTTATACAGCAACCACGACAACGCTACCAAGATCAACTGCAAGGTTATATAACTTTATACAGCAACCACGACAACGCTACCAAGATCAACTGCAAGGTTATATAACTTTATACAGCAACCACGACAACGCTACCAAGATCAACTGCAAGGTTATATAACTTTATACAGCAACCACGACAACGCTACCAAGATCAACTGCAAGGTTATATAACTTTATACAGCAACCACGACAACGCTACCAAGATCAACTGCAAGGTTATATAACTTATATACAGCAACCACGACAACGCTACCAAGATCAACTGCAAGGTTATATAACTTTATACAGCAACCACGACAACGCTACCAAGATCAACTGCAAGGTTATATAACTTTATACAGCAACCACGACAACGCTACCAAGATCAACTGCAAGGTTATATAACTTTATACAGCAACCACGACAACGCTACCAAGATCAACTGCAAGGTTATATAACTTTATACAGCAACCACGACAACGCTACCAAGATCAACTGCAAGGTTATATAACTTTATACAGCAACCACGACAACGCTACCAAGATCAACTGCAAGGTTATATAACTTTATACAGCAACCACGACAACGCTACCAAGATCAACTGCAAGGTTCTACAGCCTCTCTACTTACGCGATACATACACAAAACGTCGAAAGCTAGAAACAATATTTAATTAAATATAGATCATCATATCAGCTGATAGAAGTCCACTGCTGGACATAGGCCTCCCCCCAAAAGAGCGCCATGACGATTTTGAGCCTTCACCGCCCATCGACTTCCTGCTACCGCTTTAATGTCATCGGTCCATTGAGTCGGCTGTCCTACACAATTCTTATAGTACACAAGATAGTTTACCAAATTGTAGTACCTACATCTAGCTACCTTGTCTTGGCTATTGTTGTGGTGACATTTAAAACAGATTTAAAGCTCTTAGCATCTCTAATTTACTACAACTTTAGTGTATTCACATCTCTACGCACAAGTGTAGTTAGTTCTACCACGTGTGTTGCAACTTGCAACACACGCACGTTGCGCGTCGGATGTATAATGTTGCACGCTGCATATTGCATGTTGCACGTTGCAGATAATAGCGGAGGGCGCGAACGGTCCGACGACGCCGGCGGGCGACACGGCGCTGCGCGCGCGCAACATCCTCGTGCTGCCCGACCTGCTGACCAACGCGGGCGGCGTCACCGTCTCCTACTTCGAGTTCCTCAAGAACATCAACCACGTCTCATTCGGCAAGCTGAGCATCAAGTTTTGGAGGGATTCCAACACTGCGCTCTTGGGTAAAGCTTTCGAACAACCGGACTTTTTTTGCCTTTTGAAACCGCTAAGAGGGTGCTATAAGTGTATTCATTTTTCTTAAGATTATTAAGTGTTAAGACCTACTAGTACATTTATTTATTGTGGACAACTAAAACTTGGTTAAACATAAGTAAACTATTAATGAAAACTGTTTAGGTTCATCATCATCATGCCAGCCATCTAATGTTCCCACTGTTGGGACACTGGCCTACTCTCAGGCGAGAGTGATTAGGTCTTAATCCACCACGCGGACCCAATGCGGATTGGTGGATGGCACATGTCTTTCGAATTTTTAGTTCTTGGACATGCCGGTTTCCTCACGATGTTTTCCTTCACCGTATGAGAGCACTGGCATTGCGCATATAAATTTTTCGAAACAGAAAAATCCATAGGTGCACGACCGGGATTGAACCCACGACCTTAGGATTGGAAGGCGGGGTCACTACCACTAGACCACCGGTGCTCTGTTTAGGTTAATCCTGTTCTATTTTTTAAGCATTACCATTCTCACATGATTTAAACTGTTAGTTTTCCAAATATGTAAAAAAATAAAATAAAAAAAAAATAACTTTGACTATGTGTGTCTGTCTGTCTGTCTGTGGCACTGTAACTCTAAAATAGGAGAACCAGTTTTAATGCGTGGTTTTCCAGTGATGGTTCATGGACATAAATAAATAAATAAATAATAAATAAATAATGCTGGACAATCCACACAGCATCATCTAGCCCCAAGGTAAGCTGCTGCTAAACAGAGCTGTATTATGGGTACTAAATGAATGATATGATATACTTAATACAATACATATATAGATATTTTTTTATTATATATATAAAAAATACCCAGAACACCCGGAACAATGTAGATCGTACAAACATTTGAACCAAGGCGGGAATCGAACCCGCAACCTCCGTGTCGTATGCGGACCTGCGCCCGCTGCGCCACATCGGTCGTCAATTATGAATAGGGTCCTAAATGATTTACCTGTTAGATTCCGTGGAGCAATCCCTGAAGAAAGCGAGCGTGGAGGCCGCCATCACCCCCACGGATATGTTCCGCTCCATGATGTCGGGTGCCAGCGAGAAGCACATCGTCAACTCCGGCCTTGAGTACTCCATGGTCAACGCTTGTCAGGTGAGGGGTGATTGTGTAATTCGGTTGCATTGCAAACAATTTTACTTCTATCAAAAACTGGCATATTTTGTATGAATGTAAAAGCTGAGAAATAGGATTGCAACTTGTTCATTGACCTGCGGTTCCTTTACATTAATTAATTACGGCCCGTTTTATCGATTTACTCGAGATTTTTTAACACAAAACGGAATAAAAGGTACATGTTTTTTTGGTTTTGTGTGTGTAGAACCTATTCCTAGAATTTGATGCGCTAATAATACTTTTATTATTAGCGCATTAGGTATACTACGAGCCTACACAACTTACGATACTGTAGGTACTCAACTACATCCTTACAATATATACGGATCTTTACCCGTAATATATATAGTAATACCTTGACTTTAATGGTGTAATAGTGTGATTTAATTTTATATAATACTAGTAGACCCGGCGCGGTTATTTTTTTCGCAATTTTTTTATAATTTCTCTTCGTATTCTTCCCTGGACTCTTACCAACGTTTCAAGACCATAATTAGGTAAATCGGTCTAGCCGTTGTCGAGTTTTAGCGAGCCTAACGCACAGCTATTCATTTTTATATATAAGAATAAGATGTATGTTAGTTTTAATGTATATAAAAATACAGACCTATCACAAGTTATGTACTAAGTTGCCTGAAATAAATATCATTATTATTATTATTACGTTGCAGAACGTGATGAAGGCTGCGCGCGCGCACGAGCTGGGGCTAGACGTGCGCTCGGCTGCGTATGTGACGGCTATCGAGAAAATCTTCACCACCTACGACGAGCAGGGACTCGCCATCTGAACACTCCCACCACTCCACTTCACTCCACTCTTAGTGCGCTCTTCTAGTTAGTAGACTTTTAAGGTGTTAGGCCAGCAGAGGCTCGCCGTATGAACACTCCCACCTGGCTATAACGGAGGCCTTCGGGCGGCCTATTAACTCCGTCCCTAGTTGACCACTGACTCGTAAGAACATACTTCCCATTTCTTTATATTATGAAAGAGTAGAGACGAGACAAAAAGACATATTTGTTCAAAGAAAATTTACATTTTGAACTATTATGATTTCACAATATATTTTTATAAAAACAGGTTATTGCCATGAATTGAATTAATAAAACTCACAAACAAACATCGGACGATATATGTCCTTTCGCGAAACAAGTTATTTTTGTAAAAACGATTGCTTTGAACAAATGTTATTTTTGTCTACTTTATTATAACAATTCGATGTCTACAGTGCTATAATGTTAGAATTACATGAACGTCTAGTAGTAACAAGTTTTGTATCTCGTTTGCATGGAATAAGTTTTTAGACGAGTGCCGGCTTTTAACCGTTTTTCAAGAAAGTTTCAATCCCTAATTATTATTGTTATTTTTTATACAACTGTAGTGGCAACCAAGCGTACGGCCCACAAGATGGTAAGCGGTTAACGCAGCCTATGGACGCTTGCAATACCAGAAGTATTACTCGCGGGTTGCCACCTTGAGGCAAAGATCGAAAGCCTCATGTGCCAGTAATTTCACCGGAAACCATACTCTTCACATCGGAACACAGCAATGCGAGCATTACTGCTTTGCGGCAGAAATAGGTATGGTGGTAGTCCTTCCCCGGACGAGTTCTATCACAAAGGACTGTACCACTCGTACTGTTATTGTATCTACGCGGTTTATTATCCCGACACGGTTCGATTATTTTGCATCTCCTAGATACTAATATCAGTTTTGTAATTTAGTATTATAGGTATTAGTTTATCTATTGTATGTGCATTATTACACTATCGCTAGAGAGTAGGCCAGTGTCCCAGCAGTGGGAACATTAGAAGGCTGTCACGATGATGTGCATTATTCTTCAAGGCTCCGAAACCAGAGTTGGCCACTGGCAGTACTAACTTACATATTTTATGACATAAAGTGACCACATGTGGTCACTGCGGCTTTGCATTAGTGATTATTTATTTAAATTATACTTTTTAAAATAATTTTGTATGTTTTTTACTGCCGTATCAAATAAAATTGTCTAGATGTGAATTTGTAGGTTTCTGACAGCGCCTCTTTCGTGTGTAAGATGAACTACCAAAATTACATACAAATTGACAGCTGAACGATACGTTAACGTTTACGATTGTCGTGACACGCTCTCTGTTAAGATAAGGCTGCGTTTCCACCAGAGATCTACTAGGATGTGTAGCCAGGGATGTGTTAGGAACCAATAGAATCATTTCATTAAAGCTGGCAGAGCGCGGCTAGGTGATGTGATTCTTCTGGTTCCTAACAAGCACATTTCTTGCTACTCATCCTCGCACAGCTCTGGTGGAAACGCAGCCTAAACTGGATGAAATACGCACATTACAGAATTTAAAAAAAAATTAGAGTTGAGTGAATCCTACCCGAACTTTGTAGTGCTAAGATATTAACGCTTTTCTACCACAATTCGCCTTTTTTGCTCAAGTGTAAAGATTTCGTTTTGCGTCAATTCCGCGCCTAAAAATCCAATGAACATCGTTAAATTGTCAGGTAATCGCTATCCTATAAAAACTTTCTGGATGTAAATACAAAGTAATAGTTTAAATAACAGTTGAAATAATTTTATTGTCATTTTGAAGCACAAATAATAAATGGAATGAATTAAACATAATATTTCACACATTAACGTAAGGGCTGTGATACACATGCCAGTAGCTGATATTTGGCTACAGGTATGTGTATTTTGCCCTAATTATAAACTTACATGGGGGTCTACCATGAAAACGTAAAACTATGGAGCTGAACGAAATGCGAACCAAAGTTTCATTTCGGAAATGGTATAAAAAACTAAAATCGACTTCGGTGGCGTAGTGGGCGAGTGCCCGGTTGAGAAGCTAGAGGTTGCGGGTTCGATTCCCGGTGCAGGACCTAAGTGATCTGCTGGTTTTTCTGTCTTCACAAAGTCGCTGCCCGCCATCTTTTTTTCAAATTCGATTTACTAGATATTTTAACGAATTTTACAGCGGTTCTCACAATAGATCTAACTGTTGAGAAGGTTTATAATACAATACATAGTTTAAAAAACCGTTCTAGGGCAGGGCGCGTTGCTAGTAATACATATACGAAATTGATATGATTCACCGTACGAATCAAACGAAACTTCGGAATCATTTTTCATGGTAGACCGGAGAGGTGATTATGTAAATTGGTTGCAGTAGATTTCACTTCGTTTTAATCAGATTTTGTATACCTAAATGTGGATTCGACCAAACTCGAATAAGCACTATTCTCCGATTAAATTGTAATTATTTCAGAGTAAATTCAGAGTTAACATTTAACTTATTTAACTTCTTACCTATATTATACAATTAAGAAAACTGTGAATCCTAGACTAAGATAAATAAAAATAAACTTTCTCCGCAGAATTATAGATGTTGGTCGAATCCATCCTAAGGCTGCGATCACTTCATTTAGGTAAATGAAGTGATTCTATTGGTTCCTAACAAACACATCCCTCGCTACATGATTTTATTTTTATCACAAACTACACAATAACACAAATTGGTCCATTTCTACTCAATTTTATAAGTGCAACTCTTTACACTCTACATAATTACGTGTTGGCTCTTTTGATTATTATTTAAAATTAAGACCAGGGGCCTTAGGCGGCGTCCTAATTGGCAGCGATCGTACGATGGCGCGATGCGTTTTTTTAAGAAATGTATGTGTTTAATCTTGTCGTGCGACGAAAACACATCATTTGATCGTACGATCGTTGCCAATTAGGACGCCGCCTTACTCTTGAACGCGATCGGTATTGGACAATTATTGGAATATGAGCAAACCAAGCGCCAAATTCAAGCTTGTTTTTAAGAGAACATAAATTTGACAGCAGAAAATAGAATTTGGGATTGGATCGGAATTGTCATTGGATTCAATAGTAAGGCACCTGTTATGTATTACTCTATAAATATGAAGCAAGAAATGATACAGAATACACATCCTCGCACATCTCCGGTGAAAACGCAGCTTGAGACAGCTTATTGGATGTTCGCTGATTGAAATAGAATTGCAACCGAGTTACATAATCGTCCTGCTGATCCAGAGGCTACGTCCTAGCGGTATCTCTGTTCTTTAGAAACCATTGGACTGTTTCCGCGATCGCCTGGTGGAACGGCGTGAAGTGTAAGTCCGGGAACAGGTCGCGCAGCTTGCGGTTGGAGGCGGTCTTCCTGTGCTGTCCGTCCGCCTGCGCCGTGTCGTACAGCAGCGCGCCCTCGTACCCGAGCGCATGCGCTACCTGCTCTGCCACCTGCTTTATCGACACCTCGTCCGACTGATCCACTGCCCGGTGCCCGGAGGGAAACTATACTTAACTCTAATGCTGGACACTCCACACAGCATCATCTAGCCCAAGGTAAGCTGCTGTTAAACAGAGCTGTGTTATGGGTACTAGATGACTGATATATACTTAATACAATACATAGATATTTTTTATTCTACATAGAAAACACCCAGAACACCCGGAACAAATACTTGCAGATCCTACAAACATTTGTCCCAAGGCGGGAATCGAACCCGCAACCTCCGCGTCGCAGGCGGACCTTCGCCCACCGCGCCACATCGGTCGTCCACATTTATTCAATAATATTACAAGGATATGATCATTTTGAAACGTGTTAAAGCTAGGTGAATTTACGCCAGTTCCACGCGCCCCAGCCTAGAAGAATCTTGCAACAAACTCGGCTGGGTTCCTAGCTTTTTTTTGATGATCCCTCTTCATCATAAAGCTTCAGTGTGGTGCCAATCGAACTAGGTGAGGCTCATGCCAAGAATATAAGTAGGTAGGTATGTACAAAAAAAGGAAAAAGGAGCCAAGTATAGTTCGCACAGCGGATCTAGGCTTCCGTGAAGTTAGCCGTTTTTGATGCGCAAAGACAATTTAGTTTGAAAAAGCTCCATTGCGCATCGAAACGGCTAATTTCACGACGGCCGAGATCCGTTGTGAGAACTATACTTAGCAATACATGCTACGCTTGATGAGTACATTCATTATGATCTGTTTATAATTGACGACCGATGTGGCGCAGCGGGCGCAGGTCCGCCTGCGACGCGGAGGTTGCGGGTTCGATTCCCGCCTCGGGTCAAATATTTGTACGATCTACAAATATTTGTTCTTGGTATTTTCTATATGTAATAAAAAAAATATCTATCTATGTATTGTATTGTATTAAGTATATATCAGTCATCTAGTACCCATAATACAGCTCTGTTTAACAGCAGCTTACCTTGGGGCTAGATGATCTATGTGTATTGTCCAGCATTATTTATTATTTATTTTATTATCTATATAAATAAGTATGTTATTATGTAGGTGTCTGTTATTTGTATTGATAAGTAAGTTTTTGCTTTGTTCTTCGTGATATATTAAATTGTTCTTTATTTTTGTGTACTACCAACACATTTTGTTATCCATGATACACCAAAGGATAATGCTTACTAGCATTAAGTCCGCCTTTGTACTAGTTTTTTAAGTACAATAAAGAATTTTCATTCATTAATTCCCTTCGAATTCATTATTCTCTTTTGTTATTGAAAACTAGCTGTTGGCCACGATTTCTTTTGCGTGGAACTCGAGAACCATATTCTTTCGGAATAAAATGTAGCCTATATCCTATTCCCGTGAACAGGACATAGGCTGGTTAGCTAATAAAAAGTAGCCTATATCCTATTCCCATGAACAGGACTTAGGCTGGTTAGCTAATAAAATGTAGCCTATATCCTATTCCCGTGAACAGGACATAGGCTGGTTAGCTAATAAAAAGTAGCCTATATCCTATTCCCATGAACAGGACATAGGCTGGTTAGCTAATAAAATGTAGCCTATATCCTATTCCCGTGAACAGGACATAGGCTGGTTAGCTAATAAAAAGTAGCCTATATCCTATTCCCATGAACAGGACATAGGCTGGTTAGCTATCTGTTTTAAATTTCAGCGAAATCGGTTCAGTGGTTTTCGAGTTAAAGAGGAATAAACAGCCAAATATCTAAGAATCCAATCAAATATTCAATCTTTCGCATTTATAATACTTTTTTTTATATATACAACTGAAGTGGCAACCAAGCGTACGGCCCACAAGATGGTAAGCGGTTACCGCAGCCTATGGACGCTTGCAATACCAGAAGTATCACTCGCGGGTTGGCACCTTGATGCTAAGATCGAAAGCCTCATGTGCCAGTAATTTCACCGGAAACCATACCCTTCACACCGGAACACAGCAATGCGAGCATTACTGCTTTGCGGCAGAAATAGGTATGGTGGTAGTCCTTCCCCGGACGAGCTCTATCACAGAGAACTCTACTACTCTTGTGATGTTTGTTTTAGTATTACGCATTTTGAACCTAGCACGTCCGTCACAAATAAAATTATTATCTTTTTTTCTTCTAATGATGGGACACTGGCCTACTCTCAAGCGAGAGTGATTGTGTCTTAATCCACCACGCGGACCCAATGCAGATTGGTGGATTGCACATGTCTTTCGAATTTGTAGTTCTTGGACATGCCGGTTTCCTCACGATGTTTTCCTTCACCGTATGAGAGCACTGGCATTGCGCACATAATTTATTTCGAATAGAAAATTTATTGGTGCACGACCGGGTTCTGGTTCTAACCGTGGTCCACCTTGTTAGTTCATTTATTTGCCCGTGGTACACCTAGGTAGACCAAAGGTAGACCACGGGCATTTTAATTTTGGTCCTTACCCGTGGTCCACCTTGTTAGTACACTTGGGTGAACCACGGGCAAATAAATGTGCCGGTGGTAAGGTGAACCAGGGGACCTCCGGATTCGAACCCACAACCTTAGGATCGGAATGCGGGGTCACTACCACTAGACCACCAGTGCTCTCAAGTCAGTGTGTGCTTAAAAAAAAAACTTGATTGAGTTAAGTAACGGTAAACGGTAGATAGCCAAAAGCATAGCACCCCCACTTAGCAGTTAGAATGTGATGTTTTACCAGATAGTATGATAGGTTCGACACTGTCATAGTTCCGCAAGGTCCACAGGAACAGCTTGGCCAGGTCCAGCGAGTAGATGAACTGCCGCAGCGGCTTGCCGCTACCCATCACGGTGAATGTAGGCTCCTCTGGAAAGTTATATTATCATAATTAAAATAAATATGTAATGCTGGACAATCCACACAGCATCATCTAGCCCCAAGGAACTGTACCTGCTACGAACACACAAAGCATGGAAGCATTCCTTGAGCTAGAAAATGCAGGCGGGGCTTGTCAACGGAGCTGCGAGCGACTTTAGTTTACCCGAAATTGTCAATAATGACGGCGGTCATCTAATTTTTTATCGGTTTTGAGATTTTCTCATAAAAAAATGCTTTCTTGTGCAGTGAAGTGGTGCATAAGCCAATCTCATTTACATAAAAAGAATATTGGTGTTAGTTTTCACATGTAAGTTCATCGCTATTTACTTATTTCCGTAAAAAATAATCATGCCCAAAATATCTATGGGGATGGTGTTATACCACCCAAAGCATGTACTTTATTTTATCTACCTGATAATATGACTGTCCAACAAATGTTTTCAATGTATTGTAACTAGGTTTCATGATATATTTAACTGCTTAAAAGAGCATTCTATAGATACCCGACCCCACGACGTATTTTTTGTCAAAAGTATTACTTCTATAATAGTTTAGAGGCAAAACACCCTTTAAACAGAAAAAAATATTAGCTTATAGATAACAGGAAAATCTATAAAAAGTCTGTGGTCTTAAAATAACATAGTAAATATCTGAATATTTAAATAAATCATTATTTTGATTATTACTACTTATAATCGATATGGTAGATAAATATTTATTGTTCTGAACATTCTCCAAAAACCTTTTAAGTTAAATAAATGATTATTATGATTATTATTATGATTAAGTTTGACTATAAGTACCGTAGATATTTATGGTTTTATATTGGTTTATTTGTACCGGTCACCTGCTTGTAAATAATAAAATATATTTAGACAATAGATTTATTTTATTTGATTACAGGTACTTGCAAAGTTTTACTTACCATACAAACCTAATAAGTAAAGTAACTCCTTAAAACCTATTCCAGGTGCAAACCTTTAAGCAACTGTTGTCATAGAAGTTCAAACAACTTATGAAAATATTATCATATTTCACCACAATCACCATCTTAATTAGAATTAATTATTTGCATTGCATCATATTGCATGAATCATCCTGGGTAGCGGATGGCGTTGCAGTAAATGACATGCGCGAACTACAGATTAGACGGCAATTTAAACCCAAACGTTGAAACAATAAAGTCTTCTTTTAACTGTGCGTCCCGAGTCCTAATAAATAGTTGGCTAATCAGCGAAGGAGTTTTGACGTGTGAGTTTGTTTGAAATTTTGTGTCAAGTTGCGCGCATATTTCCCTTGAAGTAATAATTCCATGCTTTGTGTGTTCGTAGTATACCTGGTATTAACGTCAGTGATTAATGTCATTCACGTCTTATATATCTCATCATGGAAGAATTTAGGAAAAGCGATTCCCATTTAGTTCTGTGCATTCACAGACAAATAAAAACAGGAGCAAAAGCTAGTATGTAGTTCTATAGTACAAATAGGGACAACATTTTTTCAAATTGTTATATTACGTCATGTTCCATAGAACAAATGGCTACCGAAGCTAAGCGGAGCTTGTGTTATGGGTACTAGATGACTGATATCACACTAATATTATTATAAATGCGGAAGTTTGGATGGAAGCTTGTTCCTCTATAACTCGACAACCACTGAACCGATTTAGACACAGATAATGACCGGGAATAGGATACAGGCTACTTTTTACCCCGGAAAAAAATACGGTTCCCGAGTTCCACGCGAACGAAGTCGCGGGCAACAGCTAGTACTTAATAAAATACAATAAATAGAAAGAGGGTGGACAGATTTGTCTGTCAATAGTTATAAGAGCATAGACTTCCAATTCTCCCATGATCATGGTGCAATGGTGCATGTAACTGCGCCGAAATATCGGGAATTAATAAAACTCACAAACCATGGTAAATATTCAGTTTTCAGTGAAAATTATATACATGTCATGTTGGGTATCTTTGAATTTTAGAGTACAGGTATCTTTATTTATTTTACCTATGAATTTCTGTAAAACACATTGTAACTACGTGATTTTTTTACATTAGGTGTTAAAAATCTCGAGTAAATCGATTAAGTTTATTTGGTCAATTAATTATAATTATTGGAAATCCAGACGAGCGGCGTTATAATAAAATATTTCACCTCTACAGGTCGCGTGCGCTCAAATATTTCATTGACACGCGCCGCGCGCTGTCCGTTTCGATTTCCAAAAAGTAATAAAAAAAAGGTACATGTGTATTTTCTGTGTGCGAAACCTATTTTTTTAACATTATGCGCTAACAATGGAAAAGACCCTACATATTTTTTTTTATGTACGTCTGTGTGATGTGATGTGACGTACCGGCTAGCATGGCGTCGTGCATGCGGCGCAGCAGCGCGGGCACGACGTGCGCGGCGCGCGGGTGGAAGTTGTCGTGCGGACCGAACACGTTGCACGGCACCACCGACGTGAACACGCACCCGCCCAAAGAGCTGTAGCCTCTGCAACAGACAACAGACGCTCAACTTTGTTCCTATGCTCCGAGTCAGTGGCCGACTCTGATGAGTTTTTAGGCCGCTCGAAGACCTCTATCGTGGCCTATCATCATCATTGCAGCCTTCTAATGTTCCCACTGCTGGAACACTGGCCTAATCTCGAGCGAGAGTGATTGGGTCATAATCCACCACGCGGACCCATTGCGGATTGGTGGATAGCACATGTGTTTCGAATTTGTAGTTCTTGGACATGCCGGTTTCCTCACGATGTTTTCCTTCACCGTTTGAGAGCACTGGCATTGCGCACATACATTTTTCTAACAGAAAAATCCATTGGTGCACGACCATGACCTTGGAATCGGAAGGCGGGATCACTAATACTAGGCCACTGGTGTCTCAACGTGTGTATCGTGGCCTAACAACTGAAAAGGCCGGAACCGACTGCTTAACGTGCCCTCCAAAACACAGAAGCGCTCAATTGACAGTACTTAACCTCGTTGACCTGTTAGGAACAACTTAGCCAGCTACGTCAGAAGCGCTCCATTCAGAGGAGCAGATTTCATTTCTAACTGACCTATTCAATACATCAATCATTCTCTTCGCGTAGCTGTATCCGTAATTTGAAGAGTGTGGAGGTCCATTATGAACCTGAAACCAAAATATTTTACAACTAAGGGGTAGGGGTACAAAAATTACCAAGAAACTTTTGAATACTTAGGGTGAGTTGCACCATCTAACGACGTCAAATTGCTCAATCGTAGTCGAACAATTTTACGCTAACGTTAGATAGTGCAACTCAAAGTCAAGTATCCAAAAGTTTCTTGTGATTTTTTATTAAAGTTACCCTAATATTATATTACTAAAAATAGTAAATAGCGGTTTTACCCGCGCTTTTTCAGTTTGATGCTATCCCACAGGAACGGTACATTTTTCCAGGATAAAAAAGTAGCTATGTGTTATTCCAGGATTTAAGCCTAGATGGCTTAAATCCTGGTCTGTCCGTCCGTTCCATATTTCATCACATTCGGTTAAGTCTTCACGGAGATACGCGGTAACAAACACACACACACAGACTTTCACATTTATAATATTACTAGTAGACCACCAGGTTAACGACGACGTGGTCACGGAGCACTTGCCATGGTTTCATCGATAGGGTATGTAGTCTTATCCGGGAAGATGCAAGTAGACAGACAGGAGACAACCTTCTTGACTTTATACCTAAAGCTCGCGTTTAGCACATTGTCGTTTATTGCCATGTTCTCCCTCTGCAAACAATAATAATAATTCATTTTAAAAACGGGTGTTTTCACGTACCGGTGAAGAGGTACCGACACTGTTTCGACTCAATTTCGAGAGTCTTCATCAGGGTTGAGGAGGACGCTCGCCGTGTCACTCAACCCTGAAGAAGACTCTCGAAACAGTTTCGTACCTCTTCACCGATACACCGGTACCTGAAAACACACGTTTTCAAAATGAATGATATAGTTCACGATAGTTTTACGAGTAAAATAATAATAATAATAAATAGTTTATTATTAAATTTTTAACAAGGTACAATAAGATAACAAATGCAAAATCTTAGATATAGGTATACATAACACTTGTGGATGAACTAGGTAATCCTGTATTTCAGGCGAAAAGAGCTAATTAGAATCTAAAATAGTCACTTACTAGAAACTGAAACGTAATAGTAGTAGGTTTTTTACTTAATTAAGCTAAATAGTAGTTGTAAATGCTAAAAGTAGGATACTAGAATCTATTAAAAATAAAAATTATTTTGTCACAATCAAAAACTTCTCTGTACGACATATTTTGGCGACGATTTTCTTACAATTATTGTAATTAGGATGATAAATAATGGCTAACGCCTTCAGTCTGTTGTATAACAGTTGCATAATGTTATGTAGCTCTTAAAAGTTTGAGAAGCAGTGGTGGTCTAGTGGTTGTGACCCTGACTTCCGGTCTGTGAGTTCGAACCCGGTCATGTGCCAATGGATTTTTCTATTTGAATTTATATGCGCAATGCTCTCATACGGTGAAGAAAAGAATCGTAAGGAAACCAAGAACTAGCATGTGCCATCCACCAATCCACATCTGGGTGGTGTTAAGACCCAATTACTCTCACTCGAGAGTAGGCTTCGTTCCAGCAGTTGGAACATTAGAAGGCTGTCATGATGGTGATGGTGTAGCTCTTTGTGCCGTGTACCTACGACCACCGGTAAAACTCAAGTCACTGATGGAGCTTCTTGCAATTTGTTGCCATAAAAAGCCTTCCTGATCAGAAGAATTAAGTAGCTAAATGTCTAACAGCGCAAAATTCTAATGAGCAGTAAGCCTCATTAGCAAAATGTCCATGTAGCAAAACATCCAACTATCAGATGGTCTGTATAGCAGAACATCTATTTAGCAAATAGTTATTTTTAAAATTAACACTCATGATAAAAAGTAAAAGTCATTTGTACAATAAAGCAGTGAGATGTCATCTAAAAGGAATTACAATATGTAAGGCAAATGTAAGTAGCATACTTTTTTTCGCTTTCGATAGATAGAACAGCCCTATGTAGCTCGGATCAACATGGAATAAAACCGGAGGAGTTTTTGAATCCCACTATTAGTGGAAGCATCATGGAATGCCTTCGGGTCTACAAAAAAAAGCGCGAATAAGCGGAAATGCTCGTAACGTAGCTAGCTAGGTTCATACAGGTCTGTAGACAGGCAGTATATTAAGAGGCCTTTCCAAGATTTAGCGATATAATTCATGAAGTTCGCCTGAATATATCTTTATATAGTATAAGTAATAGTGCGCGCGACGAGGAGCGATACGTCCTCCCTCCATAAGCGCTCAGCGCGGTTTGAGAGTCGGTGCTTCGATCGATATGATTATAAGTGAGCTAAGGTGTGATTTTAAAAAATTCTTATTAAAAAAAGTCAATGCTATTAGACTATTTTCTTTGTAGTATTTATTTAATAAAAACTTAAACTTTAATTTAGTAGGTGTATTTTTATTGTAAACTTCTTACTTTAGCAGAAATAACAAGCGTAAAATTGGGAAAAGTACGCGTTTTTTAGACCGTCTTTTTTCAAAAATACTGAACTAACATGCTGTATTTTTCTCTGTACACTTAAATTTCAAAACAGTGATTATTATAATTGCATTTTTGGAAATATGTTAGACTTTGTTATTTCATAGAAAACATGGTAGAAAGTTGACTAGAAAAGCTCATTTTACGAAACGTGAGTTACTAATTATTTTTTAAATCAGTTGTGTCTTGAGTTAATTAATATTTGTTCTGTTGGCATAAATTTTAAGGGATAAAGCTTTTATATGTTTTTATTTTCGTTAAAATATCTTCAACACACGAGCCACAATAGTGTTCGAAACTTCACGGGCTACAAGAAAATTCAAGGATTATCAAGGATAGGGCTCTTAAGTAAATTAGATAAGAGGCATTCACAGTTGATAAATAAACCTATTTAACAAGTGTAATTAATTTTTATCAAGGTTTATACTGGTGCTAAATTAGTAAAAATGTATGTAAAACTGTTTTATAGAACTTTAGCAAGTTGAATAACTTTTAATGATAACATTATTCAGTGGTAGAGTACCTAAACATTCAAATTACATTTTATTCCGCGGTTTGGGGCACTGGTGTCCTGTGGAACAGGTTTTTTTTAAAAACTTTTATCAGGCACCAGTCTCTCACAAACAGGTTAACTGAATCTACCTAAACATTACATGACCTCCGTCTCCAGCCTATGTACTATTTATTTACTAGGTACCTCTATTACTTCCATGTTGTTTTTATAAATTGTAACCTGTTTTGAGAGAAAATAAATCTTTATCTTATCTTATCTTATCTTATTCCTTTTAAAATTCTTATCACACTAGCAATTTGTATGTTTCCAGATAAATACAGCAGAAATGTTCTAACAATGGTAGTGATATGTAATAATATATGATATGTGATAAGCCTATGAAGAAAGGAAGCAAATGCTCCTAGTACTTTCAGTATTCATCAAAAGGTGTTTTTCAGAACCATAATACTTGATACCTCAATCCTATAAGAATGACGGGCAGAGAGGTGTAAATATAACCAGTGACCTCACAGACAATGGCCTCAAGGCAAACATTTGCCTAGCTTTAAGACGTTTCAAAATTATCCTTGTGATATGATTGAATAGAGATTTTTTTACATTACTTTATGCAATTTTTTTTTTTTTTTGCAAATGTTTGCCAGATAAGAGTCAAAAGATCTGCTTTATCATCATGGTACAGAATAATAAATAAATAAAAAATATTTATTTATTTAATCAATTTACCAACATGAGGGACTTTAGCCATTGGTGGGTGCAAAAACTGTTTTTAAAGCTAGGTACAGTCAGCAAAGAAAGTAGTCCATCACTTTTGACAAAAGTTTCTGTGAAATCTGTGACATTCAAATGAATCTCAACCTTAGGGTGGTAGACCACATTTTTTGCTGACTGTATTTATAGTAAAACTTACAAAAAACTCCAAGTTATGTGCCATATTGTGGAATAAACCGCCCACCATGGCGGCCAAGTGTATAACATGTGTAGGCCGGTACTTCTCAAACAATGCATCAGTTTGGACTTTGTCTCTGAAAGAAATTATTATTTTTTTTTATACAGACAAGCAGCTTCTGTGTCCTGGGATGAGGGCTCTGTCACTACAACTCAGTTTTATTAACTTTTGCAGCTGACAACGTTCACACTTAGTTTATGGTATACCTTTTTTTGTTCCTAATAATAAATAAGCCATAGTTGATGAGTCTGTCACAGTGTTAAAAAGTCAGGTTTTGCTTATCAAGCACTTATTCTACTACACTAGATGGTTTTTAATTGTTATTTATTAGTTAACAACTTGTTATCAAGTTTATTCTTGAATGTGTTAATTGAGGAGGCAGTACCCAACCACTGGATGTTGTTTTCCACTGCCAAGTAGTAGGCCATCACACCTGGTGGGTAACCACAAGCTCTAAATCAATAATGAAATGATGATAAACTGACATTTCAGCATACAAAAAAAACAAGAACACCCGGAACAAATATTTGCAGATCGTACAAACATTTGTTCTAATGCGGGAATCAAAGCCAAATCTCCTGCATCACAGGCAGACCTTCGCCCGCCGCAATACACATCGGTCATCATAGATAAATAGATAACGCTTTATTGATCACAACACGTCTAATATTATTTCAATCTTGTTTTATGAGCTTGTGGTTACCCCCAGGCAATTTTAGATAATATTAGTCAGGCATAACATGCCATCTGCAGCACAGGACACAGTTATAAATTACACTGCTAGCATTGTTGTCTCATTTTATGCAAAGCTAATGATGATTGAAAGCTGATTATTTACCTGAGATCACCATCCTTGGATCCACAGAAAACCCATGTTTCCTTTAGTGACCCTTCTGCTAATTCTTTGGTTTCTGCATTCACAGCACTTTGGATTGCCTGACCGACAAGACCAGAGCCTCCTGTCACCAGTATCACATTTCTTTCAGCACTCATCTGAAAGAAGTTTCGCGTTTACTGTGTACTACTTACCGGTACCGGCCGATCTCTAGAATATCATTTTTTATTTGTAGCAAATGAATATTGTAATTGTTAGTCAATCACAACAGACACCTAGTTTTTTTTTTTATTTCAAGATTTCAAGATATTTATTCGCACAAATAAGTGTTACAAAAGGTCTTAAAAGTAATATTATATTGACGCAGGAAACGTGAAAGAAGCGAAAGTAAAGTTTGTACGCGCTGTACACGTATTTATTGAGTGCCTTTGACCTACCACATACAACACACCCCACGTATTATGCGAGTGCTTGCTTAGAGGTACTTACTTTCTTTCTCAATCTATGGATGGATGGATATTAAACCGAGTTACCTAGTTAATATAATATGCCTAGTGTGAGCGAGATTCAATATTATTATTCTCACTCAACCACACTCAAAATTCCGTGATTTGATTTCTGTCCTGTGGTCTGTCTGTATGTCTGGCTCAAGCTTAACTACCACAGACTACTAGGATGCCTAACTAGAAAGAGAATGTCAGAGAGATTAGAAGCACTACGTGAGAATGTAACTAAGCACTACGTTTACTTAGCTAGCCATAAACATTGGTCGGCTGCTCAGACTTTTTTGTCTGAGGTCGGGTAAGTGTTTTTTTATTTTTCTTCTTCTTTGTACAAAGCGTTTTTTTTCTATAACTTAAATTATAACTTCGGGCACAAGTGCATAAAAACTAGTATTCAAAAGTAGTAGAGTTCTCTGTGATAGAGCTCGTCCGGGGAAGGACTACCACCATACCTAATTCTGCCGCCAAGCAGTAATGCTCGCATTGCTGTGTTCCGGTGTGAAGGGTATGGTTTTCGGTGAAATTACTGGCACATGAGGCTTTCTATCTTAGCCTCAAGGTGGCAACCCGCGAGTGATACCTCTGGTATTGCAAGCGTCCATAGGCTGCGGTAACCGCTTACCATCTTGCGGGCCGTACGCTTGGTTGGCACTAAAAAAAAAAAATTGTATTAATTTAGAGAGCCAGCGAGAGAGGTTATAGAGGGGAGATAGGTTCGTACTTATAGCTTTAGAAAGTGAACTTATACGTTTCTAAAATTATGTAGGTACATAAAGCACAATGAGAGAAGATTTATATTTTTGTTTGTTACGAATAAACTAAAAAACTACTGGTCCGATTTATAATTATTTCACCATTAGAATGCTTCATTATCCCTGAGTAACATAGGCTATATTTATTACTAGCGACCAGCCCCAGCTTCGCACGGGTGCATAAGTTGCATCCGTGCGAAGCTGGGGCAGATCGGCTAGTATTAAATACATAGATAAACATCATAATTTGCTACACAGTCCACTACCCTATTGAAGGGCAGTTCTAAATTCAAAATATAAAGTGCTTCATTGTTAGTGCATTAAAAAAATAAAACTTTTTGTCTATGTGTAAATCCGCTCAAATGATTGGCCAATCAGCACTCAGGGTATTCGTTCGTTTCTCGCTCCGAAAACGCCAAAGTCGCGAAATCGCTTTCAAACCAAAATGGAGGATTTGTCGGTCGAGGTGTACGGTGAAAATGGTGCTTATTACAAGGTTTGTAAATTGTAAAGTACACTTGTATTTTAACCAGACTATGTACATTTTATCAACGCATCATTTTACCTAAAAAAGTATGCGTTCTATGTCTACTCATGTCTCATACTTACCAAAATATTTCTCCGGGAAGATCACGGCTGGAATGGACGCCATGTCCGTCTGACAGGGCGTGATTTTTCCATGTGTTGTAATAATTGTGTCGCTTTCTGTATTTTTAGCAGCAATCACGGACTGTAGTAATAAGAGCAGTTCGTGCCGCAATTTTGTATTTGCGCATTTTTATAGAAATGACCCAAATAACATAATTTTAGCGCAGCGCTAAGTTGTCTTGAGTCTGAAAATGTTGTAAACTCTTTTTATTTTTAGGCCATTGTCACCGACGTGCTCGACAACGAGGTTCTCGTAGCCTTTGAAAATGAGTGAGTTGAAATTCGATTGAGATATACCGTTATTGGAGATGAACCGATAGTGCTTATTTATTTACTTGTGGTTTTAGCTGGCAGCCTGAGTCGAAGTTTCCATTCTCGCAAGTGTTTCTCCCACCAAAAGACAGCGGCAAACACACAGATTTCGTGGAGAACCAGGAGGTGGAGGTTTATGCTAGATCCAATGAGAAAGAAGCATGTGGGTGGTGGACTGCAAACATCAAGGTATTGAGTTACTGGTGGTCCTTTCTTTGTGTTGTAAAAATACTACCCTCTGTGAGATTTATTTTTGGTAGTATGTAGGTAGTTAATGTTGCTATTTGATAGTACTGTGTCAATTTTTATTTTTAAAAACTATGTTTATTACATAAAATGTAATAAATTAAGTTTACCTAACTGAAAACTCCTATGATTTTTTATAAATTTTCTTTTATATACACAGATTTTGACTGTAGCAATGCCATTCCTTAACATAGTTTGATGTGGTATAAGATACCTACCAAGATCAAAAGCTCATTTAACAAATGTTTACAGTATTAATTAATGCATAACTTATAATGTTCTGTTAAATGCATTCCAATGTTAGTCTATCTATAAATCAACACTGACTGACATTAGATTTGTTTTTCAAAAAGTTTGACCACCATACTTACATCCTCATCATCTAACCGTTTTTATCAGAAGAATTTAAGTTAGTCACAGAAAAATAAGAATTCAAATGTGAACCTTTTACTTTAGTGAAATCACTTTTTGTTAATTCTAATTAATTTCATTCACAGATCTTCTTAAACTCTGATTTGCTTAGATTGAAGTAAGTTGTTTATTTCAGATGATGAGGGGTGATTTTCTTGTGATTGAATACCTTGAATGGGACAACTGTTACACAGAGATTGTTCCTAAGGACCGACTCAGGGTAAAGACCGCCAAGACGCCAATTGACAAAAATACCTTCCACAAGTTTGACATAGCGGTACCTGACAATCTCAAGGACTAGTAAGTATTCTTTTTAAAAAGATTTATAATGACTTTTTGTTTCCTCTCAGTCTTTAGGTGTGATTCAATGGTTGGTCCTGAAGCTATCATAAATTCATGATAAGTAATAATTTAAATAAAATAAAATTAACATAAGTTTTAAAAATACCATGGTAGCATAATTTAAACTTCAATAAAAACATGATATTTAGCATATTGCGAATCAATCAATTAATCAAATCAAATACCTTATTTATACTATACTTCTTGTTGAGTCTTATCCATTTACAATCTATCTTGTTGAGTGTTTGAATTCTGTAAAATACAATTCAAATTCAAATAGTTTATTATATATATTCAGTAGGGTTCAATGACCTCTTGAGTGTATTTTTATCATTCACCTCGATGCAAATATTTTTACTACAGGCATCACTTATAAATTTTATTTAAATAATAGTATTAAGTATGGCTCAACATGAAAAATTGGAATTTATGTATTGCTTGGCTTGGCTAGGATGTAAAAATTCAACTTTACTGATCTAAATCTTTATAATTATTATAGATTTAATGACATTTGGAAGTAAATAAATTGTGAACTTCTATAAATGCCAGCATTTGCAGGTATTTGCCTGTTTTTTACTTAGTTATGTCTTAGGTATTGTTAAAACAGGCACTCTATTTCTATCCACATCTGAGTGTCCTAGTGCGGAAGTTAGGAGTTTGTATGGAGTTCTAAGATAACATGCTATGTTCATGTTCAATGATTTTTAGAATTATAATGAAATAGATAGACAACATATCAGTTGAATGCACTTGCTCTAACATCACTGAAACATTAAACACTGCAGGTATGTATAGAACTAATTTCGAATGGTCTACTAGGTAGGTACATACTTGCAATATATTATGTATTATGAATGAAGGTTGTATGTTGTTGGTTGGGGATTCGTAACTAACGGAAATTCAGATGACATTTTATCTTTCAGTACTGTTGAGTTACTTATTTTATTTTATGTCTATTCTCGGTATCCCTCCATTGTCTGTGAACGATAAAAACACATACCTACAGTTAGTAGATTATTCTGACATAAGTTTCGCGTTCATTTACGATTATATACTTAAGTACCTAAGTACCCTAGTAAATATAAAAGTCGTTGCGTTACTGATTGACTGACGCTGAATCACTGAGCTAACTTCGAGCGAGAGAGTGTGATCATAGTCCGAACCGGTTGGAAGAAAGAAACAGTGCTACCGCCACAATCGATGAGTTTGTGGGTGCTAAGTCTGCAAACAATCCGCACAACCGTGCGTGAAATGGTATTGGTCAGGTTAAAAGTGGTGTGTTGTTCCATAGCCTGCACGACATCCACAGCGCGAAGGTAGAGAACGCGCACAAGGAGTTCCAGAAGGCGATCGGCGCCGCGCTCGTGTGGTACGTGCCCGAGAGCGCCGCGCTCGCCGTCATCTCGCGCTGCGACTCCTCCGCGCGCCGCGCCGCCATGCTGCAGGAGATGCACTTCCGGTGAGCTGAACAACCAACCATACATAGCCTACGGTAACCGCTTAACATCAAGTCGCTACCTATTTCTGCCGCCAAGCAGTAATATGAACATTGCTGTGTTTCGGTTCGAAGGGTATGGTTTCCGGTGAAATTACAGGCATATGAGATTTTCCATTTAATGTCTCAGGGTGGTGTAACACGCAAGTGATATCTATGATGTTGCATGAGTACACAGGCTACGGTAATCGCTGACCATCAAGTGGGCCGTACGCTTGGTTGCCACTTCAGTGAAAAAAAAATGTATGAATCGGTCAGTGCCTGTTCACTGAATAGAAACAGTAGTCTAGCATATAATAATTTAGATAAATCAAAGCACATTCCGAAGATCACACTTGTAGCTAAAGTTGGGGTCTTTGTTCGGGCAGCCACTCGCTGTCCTTTCAAAAGTCGTGCTGATATCATAGCAGAAGCTCCAGGGCCGCCGGCCACGAGGCTCACGCCGAGACGGTAGTATGAAGCTTCTCACACCACAAGCAGCCGAGCTGCGAGTTACTTAGGGAGGTCGTAGCAAGTGCGACGAATCTCCAGACGATCTATAGAACTATAGAACTTGTTCTCTTCATTTTTGCTGTTTTTTTGCTAGCCCACAGAATAGTAAATTTTCCGGGATAAAAGTAGACTGAAGAATAGAATTTAAGTCTACTAGAATTTAATCACAATTGGTGAGGTCGTCATGGAGATACGTGGTAAACATTTATACACACAGACTATTATAATATTACCAGCGACCCGCTTCGCACGGGTGCTTATACTACGTATGAACCTTCTTCTTGAATAACTCTATCTATTGCTGAAAACCGCATCAAAATCCGTTGTGTAGTTTAATGGATCAAAGCGTACATACATACAAAGAGACAGACTGCGGGGAGCGACATTATTCTACAGATACTATGTAATGATAATTTGCTGTCGATTCGGACAACATTTATTAGGACACCGACTTACACTTTTGTTTTGAATATTTTTTTCTTACTGTCGATTCGGATACCATTAAAAGAACTGCATTGTACAGTCAGTTCAAAAAAACGAAGCGCGGCGGCGGCACATTTAGATGTCTAAATAGATGCATAGCAAGGTTACGCTCTCTCTTTATTTTATTCGATCTAGCGCCATCTAAAAAGAAACCTTTTTTTTAAATAAATGATGGTAGGATAGCGTGATGTGATTGTAAGGTGAAGTTGTTTGTTGGGTGTTCCAGGAACCTGACGCAGAAGCTGCAGCTAGTGAAGCGCACCGAGGAGGCGGCGCGGCAGCTGGAGTCCACCAAGATCCACGCGGCGGGCGGCTACAGCGAGGAGTTCAGCGTGCGCGAGGAGCTCATGGGGCTGGCCATCGGCGCGCACGGCGCCAACATACAGGCGGCGCGCAAGCTCACCGGCGTCACCAACATCGACCTGGAGGAGGTCTCCTGCACCTTCAAGATCTGCGGAGAGGTATGCCATTGTGCCATTGTGCCATTGTGCCATTGCTCTCTTACCTTACCCCTATATACATTCATACACTGAGCTTTAACAACAAATTATACAAATCTGGAAGCTAAACTAAGTATATATTGTACCATTGTTGGTCTCCAGCACAAGAGGGATCCCGAAAAGTCTGCATAATAATAGCAAAATAATAGTAATAATATAAGCTTTATTCAGAATTTCAGATACAGATTAATAAAAGTTTTAAAATAATTAAGTTTAAACTAAAACATCGCCAACCGTAACTGGTCAAAGTTTATAAGGGCCTCTTCCAACATCTTCCAATCCTCTCTGTTTCTAGCTGTTCTTGTCCATGTTTTTCCCGATATCGCCCCCCTTTTATTTCGTCTTCCCATCTTTTAAAATGTCTTCCACATTTATTTTTCGGTTTTCCATGTGTACTATTTTGTATCTGAGTGGAATAAATTATTTTGATTTGATTTGATTTGTTTCTTGCCCATACAAAAATCAAATCAAATATATTTATTTAGAACAGTTTAAGGTTACATAAAACAGTTTAGAAAACGAAGGTGACTGCAAAAGTTATATAGTCTGTGACACAGCCACCAACCCCCCCCTCCATGAAACTAGTACAATAGATGTTCCTAGTGTTCCTATTAATAGGTGGTACCGCAACACCTAGGGCTATTATTTGAGGTATTCCCACGAACTGCACAATTTACAGTGCCTCTTGTGTAAGTATGAAATACCAAAACCCTCATAAAAATTGACAGCTGGATGTTAATTTATGATAATGTTTGCGATTGTCAAATAAGTTTTTTAAATTTACTCTCTGCACACCTCTCTGTACGCATAATTAACTTTTTTTTGTTATGTCATTTTAATTCGTCATCATATGCCTGCTCTTTTACTCACATTATGTAGGGTTAGTGTCAAAATCCCCTTAAAGGGATTTTGGGAATTTTTGTGTCAAATCCCCTATAAATAATCAAGCTCAGTAGCCTAAAGGGGTTTTTGACATTGTGTTCGGCACAACATATCCTCTTCCATTTTCCTCTATCACCCATCATTTCACTCCTTACTCATGACTTGATCCTTCACACAATCCATGTTTGTTGTTTTAATTGTTAACTATTTCCAGTCCCTGGAGTCAGTGAAGGCGGCGCGGTCACTGCTGGAATACGCAGAGGAGTCTGTAAAGGTGCCGCGTGATCTCGTCGGCAAGGTGATCGGCAAGAACGGGAAGGTCATCCAGTGGATCGTCGACAAGAGCGGAGTCGTGAGGGTATGTACCACAGACGCGGCACTACAGTACTAACGAGAGAACGCGTGGCTTAGGCTTTACTTAAAAAAGTAACCTGATAACGCTGAAATGCGCAGCTAATCAGTTAACGCGATTTTAGGTAATTATTTTGACTATTTTGAGCAGTATTTATAAAAAAAAGTCTTTATTTCAAGATTACAAGAAGAGAATGATTTAAATAAGATGTATTGGCTGCTGTGAAGTTGTCCAATATAGAACTCTGTTTAGTTGTAACCTTGCCAGTTATACCCACAGCCTAAACAGCTACATGCCGCAGATCAAACATTTGCGGTACTGGTAGGTTTCATTTTAGCTGACCACTTGAGCACATTTCCAAGATCTCACTTGTAAGATAAAGCTGAGGTCTTGTTTGTTTGGGCAGCCGACTCACTGCCCATTCAAAACTCGTGCCGACATTATACCAGAAGTTACTCTGCCACGAGACTAGTCACGTCTAGATGGTAGCTTACCTTCTAACACGGTCTAAATAACTGAACACACGCAATAGAGCGGAGTCGTGAGGGTATGTACCACAGACGCGGCACTACAGTACTAACGAGAGAACGCGTGGCTTATGCTTTACTTAAAAAAGTAAGATGATTATGCTGTAGTGTGCAGCTAATCAGTTAACGCGATTTTAGGTAATTATTTTGACTATTTTGAGCAGTATTTATATAAAAAAAGTCTTTATTTCAAGATTACAAGAAGAGAATGATTTAAATAAGATGTATCGGCTGCTGTGAAGTTGTCCAATAAAGAACTCTGTTTAGTTGTAACCTTGCCAGTTATACCCACAGCCTAAACAGCTACATGCCACAGATCAAACATTTACGGTACTGGTAGGTTTCATTTTAGCTGACCACTTGAGCACATTTCCAAGATCTCACTTGTAAGATAAAGCTGAGGTCTTGTTTGTTTGGGCAGCCGACTCACTGCCCATTCAAAACTCGTGCCGACATTATACCAGAAGTTACTCTGCCACGAGACTAGTCACGTCTAGTTGGTACAGCTTACCTCTAACACGGTCTAAATAACTGAACACACACTATATTGAACATGTCGCAAATGCAAACAATAACAGTACTAACTTGTGGTGCGTAAGTCATTGACATCAGATCCCTGGGACCTGTGATGAACAAATTTGAATTCTATGCCAACATTTAATAGTTATGTAGTTCTCAAAAACTACTCTAATTTTCATGCTCTACCTGTCTATCTATGTGCTGGTTAGAGAAATAGCAAGTTAAAGAAATGAGAGAGTGCTATGGAGCTGACATGACGTTTCATATCACGCTGAATGTTAGCTTAGTGGCTATTTTATATAACACTAGCGGCCAGTCCCGGCTTTGCACGGGTGAACATAAAATATTAACCTTCACTCAAGAATAATGTTCACCATTATGAATCTTTGAAATTGGACCAGTAGTTTTTGAGTTTATTCTTTACATACAAACCTTTCCTCTATGAAAAAATATTATTAAAAATGGTATAAACTGATAATGATGATGATTAATTAGTCCTGCTACCAACTGATTCACCTGTTAGTTCAATGTTAGTAAATATTGCATCTTGAGTTTGGCTAGAGTATAGATGCAATGCTCTATAAAAAAGGTATGTTCTCGTTAGGACTAGGTAGGGGTAGATCCTGTCTCGTTTCGCTTGGGTGCCGATTACATTTAATGCTAGATCTCTCATAATTTCCAGGTGAAGGTTGAAGGGGACAACGAGCCGCAGCCGGTGGCGCCGCGAGAGGAGGGCATGGTGCCGTTTGTGTTTGTGGGCACGCGGGAGAACATCGCCAATGCCAAGGTCTTGGTGGATTATCACGTGGCGCATCTCAAGGTATGCCTTTTATTTATGGACTCCCTTTTCAGCATTTGGACGAGCATTTAAATGTAAAATGTAAAACCGGTGGGAGGTAGGAAGTGACCATTCTGTACGTAGTACTAATATCGGTTCTGTGGTTGTGCGTGGGGTTGCAGAAGCACATTTGTTAAAATATATCTTTTGTGAGTGTGTTGACGAGCTCGGTGGAGCGTCTGGCGAGTGTTCACTTGAGACGCAAGAGGTTGAGAGTTCGATTCGCGCTAAGGGATAATGTTTGCATGATCTATGATCATTTTCTGAATTTTGTTCAAACATTCGTTCTAAGGTTTTTTTTTTTTTTTTTGCATATTTTATACCCTGTTTATTTTCTCACCGCTTAAACCTTCTCTGAACTTTTACAAACATTTCAAGACTAAAATTAGCCAAATCGGTCCAGCCGTTGTCGAGTTTTAGCGAATCTAACGCACAGCAATTAATTATTATTAATATGATAATGCTCTATTGTTCAGGTGATTATTTGTATGTGTATGTGTAGGAGGTGGAACAACTGCGCCTGCAGAAGCAGGAGATAGACCAGCAGCTGCGCGTGGTGTCCGGCGCCGGCACGTACCCGCCGCCGGTGTCACGCGCGCGCCGCTCGCGCCCGCCGCCGCACCGGTACCCCACAGGTACCACATACACATCCTCCTCCTTTACTATTACTATTACTGGGGAGTGGGGAAGCTGCTAGTAACTAGGATTTGTGCACATTCAGAAGGGCAATACTAGTAACGTAGCTGGCTAAGTTGTGGCAATTTCAATCACTGAGGGCACTTTAAGCAGTAGATCCCGGTTTTTTCAAATTTGTTAGGCCGTGACAGAGGCCTTCTGGCGCCCAAATACTCTGTCACCAGAGTTAGCCACTGACTCGTACAAACTTACTTTTCTTATCGTTGGAGTATATCTCTTCAACTAGGTATGAACTCTGATTTGATCACCAGGTGGCGGGCGACGCGCGACTCCAGAGTTGGGCGAGGAACGCGGCGACTCGTACCGGGACAACCGGGGGCGCGGGCGCTCCTCCCGCGCGCCGCGCTCGCCCGACCGCCCCGACCGGTCCGACCGACCCGACCGTCCGGAGCGACCCGACCGTCCGGAGCGTCCCGACCGGTCGGAGCGCCCGGACCGTCCGGACCGTCAAGAGCGCGGCCCCCGCCTGCCGCTCGAGAACGGACGCGCCCACCCGCACCCGCGCACGCCGAGACCCAACGATGCCCGACACCAGGTAAGCTATGTATGTACCCCTGCCATTACTTTACTTATACCTTAACTCGACGGCTACGGTTTTGCTCGCGTGCTTCCAGGATGAAGAGAATTAGTCGTGATTATATTTTAATCCACAGCCGATCTAGGAACATATTAGGTTAATTATGAGCTGGATTGTAACATTATAAGATACTTTTTGTCCTGGTACCACGCGAGCGGAGGCGCAGGCGGCCGCTGCTTTGTAATATTAGTATTATTATACGTAAAGAGTACAGTGTCGAGATGATAAAATGTCTCTAGGCCGAGAGTAAAGTAGGCGCCTAAGATCTTGATACACTCATCTCGCTTGGCTGAGTATTCAGTGATGTGTTTATATCTACCTATTGGAGCCTCTGGGAACTAAGGATAGAATCGAAACAAGGTCATCCAAAGTAGTTTATTTATTTATATTATTCAAAAAGGATCTACCATCTACCTACAAATCAAATTCAAATTGAAAATATTTTTATTCAACAATATTTCAAGGATCACTTTGAATTTTTCATTCAAACGTCCATGCGTAAGTGGTGATCGCGCTTAGGCATCACCACTTAAATGTTAGGCGCTTAAATGTAGTGTAAAACGTTCTCCTAGAGTTAGATGGAGCGATGATCGTTGTAGCTGGCAGAAGGTGATGATAAGAGAGGAAGATCTGTCTCAGTGGCCCGGATTGGAAGAGACTGCGTACTCCATACAAGTGAACTGTAACATGTTGATCCACTAGAGAAAGAAAATATTTGCATCAAGTTAACCAGTTAAAACATTATACTGGCACCTCATTTTGGTTTATTTACTCAAATGTTTGCGTACAATATAAAATCAACTCTGTGAAGTATTTAACAAAGTTTGGTTTGTATTGATAAAATAATGCAAACATAGACAAGTGAAGTGCCAGCATAAACTATTATGTGATTTGGAATTAAATGTTGGTGTATTGCAGAGCGGGCGGCGGCGCGACGACAGACGGCGACAGACCGATGACGAGAGCTCAGTACTGGACGCTCCGGACGTCTCCAGCTCAGACAGAGGTATGTACACATGCACATCTCTTAGTGGCCTACACATGTTGGCCCAGCGTTGCCGAGTGAACGCCAATGCCAACGTGTGGACAGCATCGCTCGTTGTCGCTCGCCTAGCTGGCCGGGTCAAGCGTCAATATGTATTATTGCTTTGTTGCCCAATATGTGGGCGGTAGCACTTGACTTTCTTATGCATGCCTTCACTCGGCCAACATGTAGTGGCTTTAGGGTAATGCAAAATGGCCATATATACGTCCAATCGCGGATCTTTCCTCCTAGCAGTAGGAGAGTTTGTAATGGTATTTTTTATTTTAGGTGGCACTAACAGCGGTGGTGGCGGCGGCGGCGGCGGCGGCGGCTGGAAGAGCGGAGGCGGGGGCGGGGTCGGGGGGGGCACGGGCGGGGGCGCCGGGGAGGTGGGGGCGCTGCCGCCGCGCGCACGGGACAAGCGGCGCTCTCCCGCGGCCACGGGCCCGGCGGCGGAGGGCGCAGGGGCTGGGGCCGGGGGCGCAGGGGCCGGGGGCGCAGGCCCGGGCGCCACGCTCGTGAACGGCGCCGCCTAGACCGGCGCCCGCGCCGCTGCGCCCGCCCGCGCCCGCGCCCGCGCCGCCCGCCCCACTGGAGCGCCGCGGATATTGTATCCTAACGTAACGTATGCGCCGACCCGGCCGCGCCCGCCTCGCGCGCCGCGGTCCCTAGACTCGTATTATGCTTTTGTAAGAGATTCGTGATTTGTATTCCCGATTGTTCGATTGATGATAAATTGAGACGCGCCGGGAGCCCCGGCCGGCTGCCCCGCGCCCCGAGCCCCGCGCCCCGCGCCCCGCAGGACGATGCGATTTCCTTCAAAAATAAAACATTTCTGTACATATTTTTCAATCGTATTTTTATTTGGACGAGGATTCGGTATGTACACTTTGCTTCGATCCGGTGGATCGGTTCTTATCTTATCGCGTTATTATGGATGTAGTTACTTTTATATAAAAAAAAATATTTGGACTAGTGGAGTGATTGGATTGTTACACGTAGCGATACTCTAGCTAGCTAGATGGAAGCCTCGAGCGAGACGCATGCTTCGGATCGGGGCACATTCGATTAATACTTTTGTCACTAATCCTAAATTATAATGTAACGTGAGATGACGCGGATGTATCGAAGTGGTTATTTACATGTAATACGCTACGATCAGTCATTACGATTATATAAAGTACGTGATATGCATTATTGCCGGGATATCACTAGGAAGTTGTATTTACAAAAGATATGGTTAGCTACGTTTAACTTGCGTGAACAACAAATGAAGAGTGAATTCGCTACTACTGCTAAATTATTATATACGAACGTTAATACTAAAAGTTATTTGATTATTAAATTCACCCATAGATTTGTTTTTCACGCATAAAATACGCTTTTACGTATTGTTGATATGTTAACATTAATATTCGACACGAATTCCTTGCACATTGTTGTACTACTGTACTAATGAACTTTGTCAGTATAAAGGACTCCATGGAAAGTACATTGGCGAGGCCATGGCCTCATGACGACTAGAATTAACTTGAACTTGAGTATTGGCTGCTAGACTTACTGTCTGAGATGGCCCTATTGGACTTACGATCTTGCCTTTTAAATTGATGTCAAGAATCTCATTCTCTGCCAAGAACATCGAATATTGTATTTATAGTTACTGTTTATACTAGCATATTCACTAAATTATACTGCATTTTTTAAGTTAAACTATAGTTTTCTTTACCGATGCATGATATTGCTTTGATAGGATCCTTTCCTGATCAAAATGTTTTGGCATGAAGTTAACATCTGAGATAAATGGTCTTTGTAAATCTATGAATTATATAACAATGTATTATAAATATTTGTTAGGCCTTGCGAGTTGATAACAATTTATTAGGCCTAGATTTGATATCTTGGTTGAACCAAGATGATATGAGGATATAACAACATTTTGGCTGTTTTCTGGGTCTTGAACAGGCAGAATTTACTGCTCTTGTAAAATTCCAGTCGACATTACCCGCCAATGCAATTTTTACTATTATTGGCACCAATGAGGTTCTTCCATTATGCCAATACGTCACACTAGACTAGAACAATGTCTTTTATAGATTCTAATACAAGGTGTAAAAAGTACCCTTGAGGCTCTACTATTGAAGTAAAATAATGTGTAAACTTCAATATTGTACACAATAAAAGGAAACTCGATTTTTACATATTTGTTTTTATCATTACAAACCTTTACACAATAATGTAAGTTAGTTAATAGTATTCTTTTTACACCCAGTACTATGCTCTTACTAAGGAATTACACCAACAAGGAATTACAACCATACAATAGGAGGAATATTAATTGTTAGTTTGATAATGGAACTCAGACTACATATTTTAGTTTTTACTAAGGCTTTATGCACACTGGTGACTAACAAATGTTTTATGAGTATTCGAATGTACAAGAGCTTTTGCATGTATTCAGGACTTTAACATAACTGCTGTTCTAAATTTTTGTGTATTTTTTTTTTTGTCAGGCCAATAACATCAATTGCTTTAGAATTGACGAAAAACAGAGTCAAGTCACCAGTGCGCGTTAGCTCACACAAATCTGTTTATTATATCAAGAAGTGATTGTTCATCCGCCTAAAGGTATGATTCCAAAAACGGCAAAGACATCGCAGTTGTACTAAAGTTAGTTTAGTACTAACCAGTTCCAGTAGTCCCATTGTTACCAAAGCAAAATTAAACTCTGACAGATAACTCTATTCACGATTTGAGAGATTATAGTCTTGCTCTCTTTTATAGTGATGTAGAAAAATATACAAGTGATTTGAAATTGGTAACTGGTGAACCATTCATTGGACTATCATGAGTTGATTGATTCTTAATTTGTAGGAAATTGAGCAATAATGAGCTGAAATTACCATAGTTTATACATTTGTTATTCAGCCCGGCCAGCATGGTAGGTATTGTTAACAACGGTTTTCTCTAGGGAAAATAGAAAATTTTTATGCGTCACGACACACTGCTTTAGTAATATAATTCTAACCATACAAAATGTATGGATACGATATGCTTCTGACGCTCGACACGCCACGACAGAATAATGTAATCACCTTGTTTCCAAATTATGGTAGTCTCCCTCTGTTAGACTGACCATTTTTCATACTCAAACCTCCATCGTTGTACAGTTTTAAATCTTGTCAACTTAACATTAGCAAAATTGTGGCAAACTCGGCCACAGACGCCATAAGTAAAAGAAGAAGAGTAATTTAAACGCGGCTTATTAGAAACTTTGTGGGACTTGTGGGACTACCGTGCCTTGCCGGTACAGTCAGAATAACACCCTAGACAAACGTGCCCAAGCTGTGGGGCTTCCCGGCAACAATGAGGTGTGTGCATTAGAGCAGGCGGTGCCGCTCCTCGTGGCACTCGTCCGACTCGGAGGAGTCGTCGGAGCGCGAGCAGCAGCTGTCGGACCAGTGCTGGAACTCCTCCTTGTGGTGCTCCAGCGCCATCAGGGAGGGGAACAGGCTGTCGCAGGCGCTGCATCTGCAATTACATTACTTTATTTTATTTTTCGTAGTAACGTCTGCAACAACCTGCGGGCCGGATATAATTAGCCTTTTTTAAACTATTATACCTTCGCTCTGTGCAGTGTCACGCAAATTTTCTTCTTGTATAATATAAGTCGCGCAAGAGCTTGAGCTTTGAGTGACACTGCGTCTGTCATTGTCAGGCGTGACACTTATAAAATCAGGCGAACGACTTCATGTATCACTTTAAAAAAAAAGTTTTTAAGACTAGCAAGTGGCTGAGATTGGTGAGGTGCGGGTTCGATTCCCACTGTGGGATTACAACTGCATATTTTTGTACCAGTTGTACTAGGAATGGTACTTGTTGGTAGGACAAGTCATTGCCACTTGTAGGTATCATTATAATCGTGTGGCGCCCATTGAACGGTCACGCACGAAAATCTAATTTAACTAAACACAAAGTATTGAAGTAGTGGGCTCTTTATTGCTCACCCGAAATGGCGTTTTTTCTGCTGATGATCGGCGAGCTGGCGACGCGTGGAGAAGGACCGGTCGCACACATTGCACGTCAGAGCCTCGTCTGGAACCAAGGGAGTGTGCTTTCAAAAATGTCTGGGCGCAATGCACTGGCATTCTCTCAAACGGTAAAGGAAAATATCGCCAGGAAACCGGTACAGACCTCGGTGACCAAAGATTATACGTAATATAAAAATAAAATGCTGGCTGCTGGACAATTCACACAGCATCATCTAGCCCCAAGGTAAGCTGCTGTTAAACAGAGCTGTGGTATGGGTACTAGATGACTGATATAATACTTAATACAATACAATACATAGATATTTTTTATTATATATAGAAAATACCCAGAACACCTGTAACAAATATTTGTAGATCGTACAAACATTTGACCCGAGGCGGGAATCGAACCAGCAAACTCCGCGTCGCAGGCGGACCTGCGCCCGCAGCACCACATCGGTCGTCCATATAAGTATTATTTTCGTGAGTGTTCCAGTTGTGGTTTTCTTTTATCATCTTTGAGTACCTAGGTTATATGTAGGCTAGGCTAATTGCCTTTAACCTACCTATAAACGTCTATACCGTTCGACTAAACAGTAATTAACCCATTTCATACTTACTCGGAGATCGTGAAATAGGCCTTTAGTATTTTAGCATCAGTCATTATCCCGCATGAAGGTATTTCCTTATTCCTCAAAACATTGATGGAAATCAATCACTAAGGTTGGTTAGGTAAGCCACTAGAACAGGTTTTTATTCCAAGAGGCATTGATTTATAGATAAAGACATTGAATAACCTTTTAAATAATTTAATACCATTACAAGTACATACCTACCTGCTGACTAAAATAAAATTAAGGAAAGTAGGTATTCTAATAATACAATGTAATTTTTTAGCTAGATATTTCATAAGATAATATTGAGCAAAGCCCTGATATGTTTTTTTAAATAAAATGCAAGACAGAGTGGACACAAAGCAAAGCACCAGTAGTAGCTATCTAAAGTTGAGGATTTGATAAAGTAATGTAAAGTCTACCTACCTACCTATCTAAGGCAAGACCATCAAAATAACAACTATTTATTATTAAGTTCATTAAAATAGGACCACATCAATTGTTTTTACCTTAGCCATATGTAATGTAATGTAATGTAATAATACTATACATATCTACCTACCTACAAAGGAATTTACACCTCTATTTCTTAAATTGCTTAAACAGTTATGAGATGGGTAGCTTCTAACATGTTTATAATTATTTCTATTTTCTATTTTAACAAGCATAGGTTTTATTATTTTTGATTGATCTTTTAAATACAAACAATTGTTACAGTACAGCTAATTAAAAATAGACTACCTACTTACCTGTATCTTTAAAAAATCTAGGGAATAGTGTCAAGTAGTTATATTTACAGTGATTTCTTGTTGGATGCAAGCTAAGCTGTATGTAGTGTATGTATTGTAGATACTGTTAAAAAGATTATAATATTGAGTTCTGATATTTATTTTTATATTCTAGTGTAAAGCATGCAGATGGCTCATAGACATCACCATAGCAGCAATAATAACTATTTTATATAAAAAAGAAAGAACTTTTGTTTAAACAATAAACTATGGTTTCAGTTGCTGCAAGTTGCATGTTGCTACACAATTGCTCTTATGTGTTCAGTGTTGTGACTATGATCCAAATGGTGCCCTTTAAAACATAACAGGTCACATAACTCATTTTAGCATTCATCAGCTAGTTGCCTTTACCAAAAAAGTACAAAAAACCTTATCAAATAAAAGTCTATTTTCAATCACAAGTCCAGCTCTGTGTTAAATAGGCAGAGTGTTTGACACGGATGATTTGAACATGCTTCCAAAGAACCGTGCCCCTGAGGATCCTCCGGGGATGGAACCCATCATCATCCAGAACAGTGCCATGACTTGTAACACAGCACAGATGATGGTCCATGGGGTGCTTTGGAGGTGAAGGGCACAGTAGAGAGTTGCAATCAGCGTGATCATGTATATTGATGTGGTTAGTGCTCGCTCTTTAGAGAACATCGACTTGAGGTGTGCCCATGGTCCATACAGGAAACTGAAGCTGTAAATAAATTTGTTGTGTTATTAATATAGTTCAACACAAACTAAATAATTAAGAAATTAAGAGCCTTATACATAATCTTATGGTCAATCTTTGCTAACTAATTAACTAGGAAAGACAATACTTAGCAAGTGTTTAAATTACTTTATAAAGCAGGCATTTCTTTGAATTAATATTTGGCATTATTCTTGATGCTGTAAGTATTTTACCTGAGAATAAAAAACAGACTTCCCAATGTGAACAGTAGGGCAAATTTCCTTGCTTGCAGTAGCAGCACTGGTATGTAGAGGAAAGATAATATGAAGCACAGGATTCCTAAGAACAAACATATTCCAAATCCAAGGAAGCGCTGTGTTCTACTCTGAAAAGACAAACATTTCAATAATTTAAGTTCTGCGCTATTTCTACCGTATAGAAGTTGTCAGTATTGTGTAAAATGATCATATTGCCAACTGAACTGGGTCATTGTTTACTGATCTAAAAATGACTCATTCAATAAGTACTAAGAATAATTCGGGCTTACCAAAGTGAAATATTCCTTCTGTACATTCTCGAACCAGCTTGCAGTACTACTGGTAGTGCTAGTTGGAGTCTCTTCAGTGCTCCGGGTGAAAAAACTGGGCGTCGAGAACTGAGGCAAGCTGAATTTGTAACTTCGACGGCTCTCATTTTGTAACAAATATTGATCCAAGTCAGATTTAAGGTTTGTCATTTTAATTGTGCGTGATAACTTAACTTAACTTTAGGTACTTGAATAGGTTGTGCTATATTTTTTAAATGCAAAATTATTTTACACAAAACCTGAAAAGCTGACGAAAGAAGCAAAACAAATTCTTCTTCTTTCCAAAAATAGTTTGCTGTTGTTGTGTTGGATGCCGTGTCAGTGTCAAAATGACAGTAACGTAACGACTGAACGAAAAACGTTGCTAAAAATTGCACAGACTAGGCGTGTTCATGTTTTTAATGATGCGCATGCCTCAACTCAGATGTTATCGATTTTCCTGTATTACTACCACCGCACCAGTACGTCGATGTTAGCCGTCGCACGTAATGCCGTAAGTAATATTGTAACTGTCGGTACTGACATAAATGATATCACTTACCGTAATCACTATCGTCACTGAAATCATCGTGTGCGTGTCGGCGTATGTTGTTGTTGTATCTATCGTGAGCGCAAGGCGGGCACACTCCACGTGTATCACGTTCGTCTAGGTCAGTGCTGCTAGCGTCAGATTCTACTGCTGCTGCCTCTTCTATTTGTATATCATCTTGCTGCCGATTATCCAGCTTCTCGTTTGATGAAAGCTGGTTATAGTTCTTCCTTGGTGGCCGTGCTTCTGGAAATAAAAATAAAACATGTTTCGGTTCGACAGCAGAGTGTTTGGTAGGGTAGACTGATATTTTGTAAAATGCACTCGAAATAACTATTCAATCACATTGTTGATCAAAGATTTTTATACTTGTAAGTAGTAAGTATTTCATCTATCAGTAGGTATAATATAAGTTATATTTTTTGCATGTAGCAAGACTTCCATCATCGTATATTAAAGCGCGTTGATGTACCTACCTACATATAACTGATAAGAGAGATAATGTTCCTACTTAGCGCTATGTAAAAGTAAATTCGTCTAAGTGAGTGGGCAACTATACAATAACAATGTCAAAGGGCACAATGACCTTTTTTTTTTTTTATTAACGAGGAGTAATCTGCAAACAGACATCCAATTTAACTGTACCTAACATTCATTGGTAGGGTTACTGTTGTTTAGCGGAGCAAGTGGATAACAGCTGCTGGTTAAAGCAGTTGTATTTATTATTAAGCGCTAGCAGGTAAGTAACTTGACTAGTCTTATTATTTAAAGATAATATGTTAGTTTATGTTTACAAAATAATATATAGGTAGGTAGGTACCTACTACGCTGGCATTCAATGTAGACGAGTTCTACCGAAGTGCTATGTCAAGAGTCACATAATATTGACTAAAAAACTTTGCTTAATTAAGCACTGTGTGCACTTGTGTGTTTTTGTATTAGTTAAGTAGGTAAGTATCTAAATATACCTTATAAAAATTATAAAATATACTAGGTTATATTATTACTTTTATTGTACCTAGTAGGTACCTAACTATTTTATTAGGTACTGTACATAATACGAGGTAAACTAAATACTAGCTAATCAGTTATGTCTAAATTAATAGGTAGCTACGTTTTGTGCGTTTTGACAGTTTACTGACTTTGGGTTGTGTAAAAGATAAGTGAACGTAAAATACTTATTATTTTTATTTAGTCGCATCTAACTATGTATGCAAAGAAACTATGTAGAAATCTTAGATTCAGAAAGTAAATAGGTTTTTAGGATTAATAAATGAAAACGAAATAGTCCCCAAAAAATATTAGATGCGAGTAGGTCTAGCCTAAAATTTCACGAAGTACCTACCCACTTAAATGTGAACTGTCATGCACCTAATAGATTTTTTAACTTTTATTTCAGATAAGCCGAAATGGACAAGAAAGGATCTACTAATATAGCTGTCATCGGTGCCGGAGTGGTGGGCCTCTCCGTAGCTAAAATTCTACAGGAACGATTACCAAAATCTGAAGTAACCATTATTGCGGATAAATTCGAACAAGACACAGTAAGCTGTGTTGCTGCTGGCATATTCAGACCTGGGCTAAGCTTCAAAGGACCCACCAAAGATATAACCAAGAAATGGATTTTAGATTCGTGGAATTATTGGCAAGAGATATTGAAGACATCTAACAGTGTTGAAGCTGGAATCATACCTTTAGGCGCTTACATATTTTCCAAAGACAACTATCACGTAACCAGAAATCATCTTATCGAAGATATAGTTCCTGTTTACAGACCAGTCGATGAGAATGAGCTGAAAATCTGCGGAGAAGGATGGAAGTATGGTTCGTATTTTTCAACGCTAAAAATCGGATGCGAGAAGCACTTACCGTGGTTAAAAAATATAATTACAAGCAAGGGTGGAAAAATCATTGTGAAAACAGTCGACAGTTTCACATCACTACAGGAGTACGATTTGGTGTTCAACTGCGCAGGTTTAGGCGCGAAAACTTTATGCGACGATCACGATTTGGTTTCTATCCGTGGGCAGGTGCTAAAAGCTAAGGCTCCATGGTTGAAAACGGCCTTTTACGGGGATTACGATACGTACGTAATCCCGGGGCTGGACGGAGTGGCGACTCTGGGCGGGACGAGGCAGTACGACAGTTACAATACGAAAGTGGATAAGTACGATGCTGCATCCATTTTTGAGCGATGTTGTGAGCTAGTGCCGGGGTTAAGGAATGCTGATATCGTAGAGAACAGAGTCGGCTTGCGACCACACCGAGTGCCGGTCCGGGTGGAGGCCGAGCTCGTGGATGGTGTGAGAGTAGTCCATTGTTACGGCCACGGCGGGTACGGCGTGATGTGCGCGCCCGGCACGGCACTTTACGCCATTCAAATCGGATTGGACTTCCTGAAGGATGTTCAGAGGAGTAAACTGTAACTACTGCTGCTTACTTCTGTATTTTATTGTTTTTACTATTTACAGCCATTGCTGTAAATAGTAAAAACAGTAATAGTAGCATTCATTAGTCTCATTGTGCCCTCTCTCCTACCCATAATTTTGACCCCGTACGATTTCAGTCAGGTATGTATAGTTCTCACGACGGATCTCGGCCGTCGTGAAGTTAGCCGTTTCGATGCGCAATAGAGCTTTTTCAAACTAAATTGTCTTCGCGCATCACAAACGGCTAACTTCACGGAAGCCTAGATCCGCTGTGCGAACTATACCGTACCTTACCTCAGAGCGCAAAAGTAGGTATAGATAGGTAGTTAGTACTTTTACCAATGTTTACAATATTTTTGAGGAGGTTCTCGTAAGTTAGGTAGGTACAGATTTACCTACAACATGTGGGAGTTTGATAGATAATATTGTTATTCAAGAATAAAATATGAGTGTTTACTTAGTAGAGGGTAAAGTACTTACCAGCATAAAGATAAGAGAAAGCTAACAATAAGTTGGTAAATAATTCTGTACCTATCTAGATATCTTTGAGTGTACTTATTAACTCATAATAATTATAGTTCCAGCCATTGAATAATGGTATCTACAAGTAAACAACCGATTCGTCAATGTTCATAGTTAATAGTTACCTAGCATTGTAAATACTCGTATTTGATAGAGTACGGTAATGGATGATAAAAGATAACTTAAAAAGTGTAAATGGTTTTTAGAAAGATTATCGTTTTAATTTTATTATATTTTATTAAAATTAAATTGAAAAATTACAGTAAGTTTTTTTAACATTTATGTAATTTAAACATATAGATCACTTTTATATGCAGCTGATAGTAATATCATATGAACTTATGAAAGCTGACCACAAATCCTTCATAGATTTCTAAGTATCACTCTAACTTGGAATTAGGCTAATATCACAAGAAAACTGACCACTTCTGTCATTTACCTACCACATTGAATTCAGAAGAGATTGTCTTTGGCTATCTTGTCAAAACGACATGGGTCTTCCCATTTTAATTATTTTTCTCGTGTTATTTTAAGTTTTATTGCGTAAATTTGGTGGCAGTTTATCCAATTTAACTTGTTTACTTAGCACAAGTGTTAGTAATTTAGTCAAAGACTTTCCAGGAGAATTTTGAAAGAAAAGTCATCGTTTCTTTCCAAATTTCGTTTGTTTACGTTGCTAAGCGACAATCAAACTAATACACTTGACACTGGCAAAATTGTGGCAAACTAGACACAGAGGCCATAAAACAAAAGAAGAAGAAGAAGAACTTTCAGAAAAGGCTAGATATTGGAAACACTAGCAACCAAACGGTGCATATTTTATGTGCAATCCGCGTTGTTTTGGCTGTGATCCGCAACCTTAATATGTAAGTCTATCGCTTTCGAATCGCTGTCGAATTGCTGTCGATCGCTTGGCCGTGTCTATCACACTTACAGTAGCGTACTATATTACCATACTATACTATATTACGTAGTAGCGTACCATAATATCTGTTCGTGGGTAACCACAAGCTCTAAAGCAAAAGAGTATTAGAGTTCTTTGTATTACAACACGTCCGGGGACAACCACCATACCTATTTCTGCCGCAAAGCAGCAGTAATGCTTGCATTGCTGGGTTCCGGTGTGAAGGGTATGATTTCCGGTGAAATTACTGGCACATGAGGCTTTCGATCTATGCCTCAAGGCAACCCGCGAGTGATACCTCTGGTATTGCAAGCGTCCATAGTCTGCGGTAACCGCTTACGATCTTGTGGGCCGTACGCTTGGTTGCCACTTTAGTTGTATAAAAAAATGAAACAATGTTAAATTGACATTTCGGCATACAAAAAACAGTGTAATATTATTTCAATATTGCTTTACGAGCTTGTGGTTACCCTCCTGTGGCATAACGACTAGCAATCGACAGCGATTCGACAGCGATAAACTTACATAATATGGGGGCCGATGTAGGTATAGTTCGCACAGCGGATCTAGGCTTCCGTGAAGTTAGCCGTTTGTGATGCGCAAAGATAATTTAGTTTGAAAAAGCTCCATTGCGCATCGAAACGGCTAATTTCACGACGGCCGAGATCCGTTGTGAGAACTATACTTGAATCACATGCAACACGCCGCACTAAGCACTCGGATACAGACAAACAAGATCAGTAGGCATAATCAAAAACAAGTAATTTTTACATAAAACTTTTTTTTTTTATACAACTGAAGTGGCAACCAAGCGTACGGCCCACAAGATCGTAAGCGGTTACCGCAGCCTATGGACGCTTGCAATACCAGAGGTATCACTCGCGGGTTGCCACCTTGAGGCTAAGATCGAAAGCCTTATGTGCTAGTAATTTCACCGAATACCATACCCTTCACACCGGAACACACCAATGCGAGCATTACTGCTTGGCGGCAAAAATAGGTATGGTGGTAGTCCTTCCCCGGACGAGCTCTATCACAGAGTACTCTACTACTAACCCGAACTAACCCGAACGGTGTCACCCACGTCATTTTTCCATATTTTTAAACCTTCCCCTGGACACCTACAAACATTTTAAGACCAATATTAGCCAATCGTCGTCGAAACTCGACGCCAAACTCCTAAAAATAGAAAAAAAAACTTGCCAATAGGTCTAGCCGTTCTCGAGTTTTTATTAAGTTTCCTTTGCCTATTAAGTAAGCTAAGTACAACGGAATCCACCTACCTATTTCCCATCAAAAATATTAATATCATTATCATCAGGCCTTAATTTACTCGTAATTTTTTCCTCGAAATCTCTGCCCCTGTTTCGTAGAAGAGCATCCGTAGGGGGTCTAGACGGCGTAGAGGTATACCTCAACGCCGTAGAGTCTGCAGCCTATTTCGTTATTACTTTTCTTACTCTCATTTGCCTGTGGCAGGAGGGGCTCTTGTATGCATATTGCACCCGACCGCTTTTATTGCCTTGTACTGGGTTCACTTTAACCCCGAGAGGGTAGTATTATAGGGAGGATTTATGCAAGCACTGGCGCCGCGTGCCAGCTGTGATTCATACGATAAACATACGAATGCTGTAAACCTGAAATTTATGCTTTATTTTTAAATTGATCGGTGTTTTAATCTGCTAGGTATCCATAGGAAGTGAAGAGGTAAACTAGATCAATCGCAAATCTACTGCGAGAGCTCAATTTGTTAGGCCCTGACGGAGCCCTGTGTCTCATCAAGCGTAGCGTGTATTGCTAAAGAACATGGCTCTTTTCCCCTTTTTTTTTATATAGGTATAGTTCGCACAGCGGATCTAGGCTTCCGTGAAGTTAGCCGTTTGTGATGCGCAAAGACAATTTAGTTTGAAAAAGCTCCATTGCGCATCGAAACGGCTAATTTCACTACGGCCGAGATCCGTTGTGAGACCTATACCTACTTATTTTCTTGGCATGAGCCTTACCTACTTCTATTGGCATCACACTAAAGCTTTATGATAAAGAGGGATTATAAAAAAAAACACCAATAAAGCTATAAGACATTGCAAAATTATCCATGTGATATGATATAATAAATATATTTTTTACTTTACTTACTTACTTACTTTACTGGTGTCTCTTAGATGGGGAAACCGCCTAACTCCAGCATACGTAGAATAAGGAAGTTTATGTTAATACAGTTACGTTCCCGGTATAAATATTTGAGCGTTGGTAGTCCAGAGACGACTAAGAATTAGAGTAACGCCGCCATTTGCATGACTGATACATATTATAATGGTGAGGGCGTAAGACGGCCATTACACGCTCTAGCTCTAGCTTAGGTCTAGCTTACGTCAGTCAGTCATGATCACTGATGGCTTTTGAAAAAAAGAGTAGTAGAGCTCTTTGATAGAGCTCATCCGGAAAAGTACTTTTTTTTTTTTTTCTTTTTATACTACTAAAGTGGTAACCAAGCGTACGGCCCACTTGATGGTCAGCGGTTACCGTAGCCTATGTACGCATGCAACATCATAGATATCACTTGCGTGTTACCACCCTGAGACGTTAGATGGTAAGTCTCATGTGCCTGTAATTTCACCGGAAACCATACCCTTCGAACCGGAACACAGCAATGCGAGCATTACTGCTTGGCGGCAGAAATGGGTATGGTGGTAGTCCTTCCCCGGACGAGCTCTATCACAAAGAACTCTACTACTCTTAAAACTACTAGCAGTAAAGCTCGCATTTTTTTTCGAAGGGTATGGTAATGGGTGAAATTACTGGCACATGAGACAAGCACGAACACAAAGAATGTCATAAGGTATATGAACTTGTACTTAATAGAACCTGATATTAAAATGCTCTGAGGTTAAAATATTAAAATGCGTTAGTCAATGATTAACCGTCTAATTGCTGCTTTGATCTTGTAAAAATAAATTCAGCTGAATATTATTTTAATATTTATATATTCTCGGAACACATTTTTTATTTCAGGCCAGAGCCTGATTTATTTTTGATTAAATAAACGACAGACAAATTGACGAATGAGGTTTACGTGAGCAGTGAACTCAAAGTAGTAGGTAGGTAAAAGTGTTTTTCACATGTACCTATATAGGTATAAGCTCATTTACTCATTATTGATTTTGCTGTAAGTATTTGGCTAATTTATTATTTGTGTAAGTATCAATGTTTTTTACTGACTCTTCAAGGCTTGGTTGCGAGAACTTGACATTTGTATATCTCATGGATGCAGAATGCACGACCCTTAGAATAACAACACGCTAAGGCACGGCCTACCTACAGGAAGGTTCAAAATTACCCTTGTGATTTAATTGAGTATATATGATTTAGTGAGGGTGGCCCATAACTGGAATCAGCTTCCAGAAGAAGTAGTTACTGCCACCTCGATAAACGCACTCAAGAATAAACTCGATGCCTGGTTGCGAACAAATAAACTGTTAACAATTAAAAACAACCAAGTTTAATAGAATCAGTGCTTTTAAGTGAACTTGATTTTTTCAACACTGTGACATAGACACATCAGCGAAAGCTGCTCGTCTATTATTAAATTAAATAAATAAATAACTCAGGTTTAGCTCTTGGGCAGGGTTTTCTGAAGATACTCACTTAACACAAACAATGATTATCATTTTGTTGTATAATTAATTATGCAGGTTCAAGCCAACACTAGCCGTGCGTCTATAACATCATCATACCTAAACAAACATTGCCAAAATTTGGTAGGTTACACAAATATTTGTCTTTAAATACAGGATTCCAATTTTGAATGCTGCAATTCGAATGAGAATCTAGAACTATGTTTGACACAAAGGTTTCATTCATTCGCCAATTCGCCATGTGATTCGCCATTTTTATTCTAGTGTAGAGAACTGGACTGAGGTACGTTGAAAGGGTTTTACGAGCAAGAAGGTGATAAATGGGACTACTTCCTATCAGGGCAGTAAAGTATCGTTCGCAATAAAACGTCTGAACGCCCGAAACGGTCAAACACCCGAGCAGCTGGTCGTAGAATGACCATCAATATTCTCGTCTCTATCAACGTCAAAGAGCTAGTTTCAAGTGGCAGGCGTCCAATAACGAATTCACCAAATCTGAGCAAGAAATGTGTAAAATCCTCAGAATAATGACTAAAGTTACGCAAAATCCATCCTAATAGAGTCGTGCCATAAATAACGTCCCGTCGTCTTTGCCTAAGTATTGGCTGATTTTGCAGTTGTCGCTAAGTAAACGTCTGCCGCATATCCTGCCATAGAATAGGAAAAGACCCTGCGTCAAATACGCAAATGGCTAGTGTATTCATCTAGTCTTTCGTGCCACACGATCTCAGATTGCTTTATTATGGAAATCTAAGTACGTGGTATGATTACTAATCTCTATCAAAATCACTAAAAACACGTCGTCATAGTCTCGTAAACGAGTCAAGTAAACGAGTCTAATTATTACAGATTTTATTTGGAAAAAGGTCGTATCATCGACCGCTGCCTTTGTAAGTAATTTAAAATCTGTTGTCATAGCTTTGTAGTATCTTGAAATTTGATAAAAAAACATGAGTCAGCAGTTCGAAAAAAACATGAGTGCTCAAAGCGAGCTGGCTCTTAAAATGGATTATTTATTTAGTTTGATTCGATTTTAATATGAATAAGTAGATAACAAAGCTATGGGCATTTGAGAATATCAATACATATTGTTTAACCGAAAACTCTTATATGGTTCGAAAACTACTTACTTACGTGGTTACAAAAGTTTGACTCGGGTCGCCTCCTGGGAAGACCCTAGTTTACTGCGTGATTACATTGGAACTATTCACGATCCGCCATTATGTACGAACTAACTTTACGTATGTGATTGTGTTACTGCAAGCTAATGTATATGTACATTAAATTTTTGGTTTATGGCGTAAGTAATATTTATACCAGGTATACCTGTATGTATTTATTAAGTGTCAATTAGATCATAAAATCGGCGATAAAATACCTCAAAGAGATCTTTGGCTCTACTCTATTACCTACGTCTCTTGCAGACAAAAGTGATACCTATATCGTGACAGTTTTCATGGTTTAGTTCTCAGAATAAGGTTTAGTTTATGTCCATGAATGCGTTAGTTAACTTAGTTGTCTGTCACCGACAACGATATTTGCTACGATTATTGTTTGTGGCGTTCAAGAGTAGATCCTCCTAAGCTAGGACATAAAGACCCAGGACCCAGGTTCACAAGAATAAAAAATGCAGCAGCATTCCTTCAGGAGTTTCAGTTATTACAAGCAAACAAAAACGAGATTAAAAGCAATCTACAAAAGGTAGGTGATTGCTTGTCACAGATTACTTAACTGGAGGAGACTTCATTACCGCTCCTAGTCCACGACCAATTTTAAAAGAGCTTCAGGTTGGAATATACCTTTAAAGTTGGAAGGTCAGGGTAAACTAGCCATGATGGGAGGTAATCAGGAAAGGAATTAGGAGAGTTGTTTTATGACTCTGAGTCTGTTTTTTGCAGACATAATAATAATAATAATAAAGTGTACAAATAATAACTTGCATGGTGTTCGTATTCTATTAACTTTCCCGAAAAAGGGAACTCCCGCAAAATACCTGTTCTTTATTTTCTCTAAAGGTTAAGGCAATGTCCATTTGGACAGAGTTTTACATTATCCTTAAAAGGGTCCGTAACTATTTCATAAATATCCAGAATAGCGAGGGCTGGTACACAATTTATTGAACTAGCCAACGCCAGACAGAGCGTCTGGGCCGGGAAAATACTAACTTCTTAGTCGAAAAGGGACTTTAACCTGCTGTTACCAGTTGTTTCCAGTTGTTACCAGTTGTTACCAGTTCTTCAGTGTGGTGAAAGCGGCGAAATTCTACCATGCAACTGTCTGTATGGTTACAGTCTAAAACCAGGCTGTGGCATCAAGGCCAGGCGTGGCGCTAATGACGCAACGGATTTTAATACGGTTTTCAACAATAGATAGAGTAACTCAAAAGGAAGGCTTATAGCACCTGTGCAAAGCCGGAGCGGGTCCACTAGTAATGTATAAAAGGCACTCACTTAGGGCACTTAATTATGAAAATGTCATCAACACCAAAGTGCGTATTTTTTCATCAAACCCTGAGCTCTGAATAACGTAATCTAATAAAACTTCGTCTGGCGAGCTTTAGGTACTTATCTCAATTGGCCAGTACTTAGCTCGTAAAATAAATGGAAAATGTAAACTTCACTATTCGTTAGACGAAAATCAAAATAGACAAGTGATAGCGCGATTCGCACCCGAAAGGTTCCGTACTGTAGAAAATAACCTCAGCTTTAATCATGAATATATTAATTGACTGCGAAAACCTGCAGTTTTTAAACAATTTTAAAATGGTTGAAGCTCTTTTGTTGTTTGACCTGCAGTGGGACATGGATGATATAAATAAATAAAGCTCAGTTTGTGTTTTATTATTATATTGATTTCATATTCCTAAAAACCCTAAAACCTAAACTCCTCATAATTCGATTTTTTTTTCTTAAAAAAGTCAAAAAGTGGTTTAAAATAATTGGAGTTTCATTGCCATATCTTTTTAATGCCATGAGTGAGAAGTTTGAATATGCACTAACTTTTTTTTTTTTTATACAACTGAAGTGGCAACCAAGCGTACGGCCCACAAAATGGTAAGCGGTTACCGCAGCCTATGGACGCTTGCAATACCAGAGGTATCACTCGCGGGTTGCCACCTTCAGGCTAAGATCGAAAGCCTCATATGCCAGTAATTTCACCGGAAACCATACCCTTCACACCGGAACACAGCAATGCGAGCATTACTGCTTTGCGGCAGAAATAGGTATGGTGGTAGTCCTTCCCCGGACGAGCTCTATCACAGAGAACTCTACTACTCTTAAACTTAAACTTTATATTGAATAAGTAAGTATAGGTATCAAGTTGATATTCTGAAACTTTCTTAAAAAAGATCTTGACCAATAAATAGACGGACAATAAAGTTTGTCCGCTTTTTAAGCGCAGAACCCTAAAAATAGCTTGTTTCATATATTCCCAGTTTTACTCTACGCTGTCTGCCCTAAGAAGGTTAATGCTTTTCAAAAAAACTGCTTCTACTACCTCTGTTTGAGTTTTGAGGAAGGAACGTTTTAAAATATTTTTGACTGTCTTCAAAGGCGTAGATTATTTTTTGGGCGTAGGCGTTATTTTTTATGTAAGTATTTTTAGCGTTATTATCGTAGACCCCACTTTTACCGTAGATTATTTTAAGGCTCTTATTAGTTTAGCCATTGTAACTAAAATAAGCATTTAAATTTGGTAACTCATCAAGGATCAGTGCGGTAATTGTAAAAAACAAGCCGCACATTCACAATCCCATGTCTGTAGTTATGTTTCAAATAATTGGCGCCATGACATTTTCCATTATCATTTCGTAAAATACTATTGTTATTTATAGCTGGTGGAGGTAACGGATTACGGAATAAACGATCGTAAAATTCAGTTCACGGCCTTATAAGTCGCCCTAAGGCTGAGCACCCACGTGCAGCTTTTGCCTGGACTGACAGCTCTAAACAAAACAAAACCGTTGTCCGTGGGCGCTCAGCCTTAGAAGCCTGCCATACCCTCAAATCTCAATATTAACACAACCAACGCGGTCCCAAATTAAAAATTCAGAGCCAATTTCTTTATTCGTCATGAATATTGTTGACTTTGTGCGGTTTTCCGTCTTAGAAATTTTGTTATCAAAAGACCGAGTGCTTTCTACGCTAATTTCACACTTATCTCGAGGCTTGTATAATTTATTCTTTAGAATACGTGATGTCTGAGACAAAGACTCTACTTTGGGCTGGGTCCACCTAAAGAAGCGTTTCATAAATATTTCTGGAATATTTACTAACGTAAAGTTAAGCCTGTATTATTTTCGTTAAAAAGGGTCGCTTGTTGATTCAGCAAAAATATTTTCGCAGAGCTTCGTTAGTGAATTTCAATACATTTCCATAGATAGTATGTAAATTCATTTTTGTTGTACATTCAGCTTAACAATAGCCCTTTCGTCTGACTGGTTCACGCATGCAGTTAAACTATAAAATAGCTAACCTTTTTGTGTGAACTCATTGTTCTATGAACGTGGATGATTTGTATTTGTCCGAACTCAGTGATCCGCTTGTACTAAATTTTTGGGTCATTATAATGGCACCGTTTTGGCTTTGGTCTAGTAAAATTAGTATTTTAGTTAGTAGTAAAACTGATTATTGAAACGACAGTACCTACTTCAAATTTTAAATATAACGTTCATCTCGTAGCACTTGCTACGACTGCTACGACTACAACAACAACAAAACACATAAACAACAACAAAAACAAAACAATGGAAAATAATAAAAAATAATGACTTCATGATTCGATGCCCTAATGAAGGCATTTTTGAAAATCGTAGCAGATAATTACAAAGTTTGAAATAGTTAAAGCAGACAAAATCACAAGGAATTTCACAAGATTTAAATAAATTGTAGTTATTAACATCAGTTGTAACGCTAATATTTAGATAACAACAATTTTACATGAAAATTTTAAGGCATTTAATAGTGCCTCTTACTAACCTCCTGAGAGAATTCTGTGAGCTTAGCGATATTAATATTCAGGGAGCTTAATGGATTACGCGGCGTGAAGTGCTCACTCGCTCGCAGTTTAACACGGGGCGCGTGTCAGGTGCCGATGGATCTGTCAAGTGCTCTGGTTTCATAAATAAACACACAACAGACATGGTTTAACATATCAAAAAGCATATGCCAATAACTGATTCTTACAGATATTTACTGATATTTACAGACCTGTCAGGTTTCGGTTAGTAAAGCTCTGCTTTCAGCGCTGAGATTTTTTTTTATTATACAACTAAAGTTGCAACCAAGCGTACAGCCAACTTGATAAGCGGTTACCGTAACCTATGTACCTGCGCTTGCACATAATATTAATAAGTATGGTGGTAGTTCAACCTCCAGTAAGCTCTAGCACAAAGAACTATACTAAGTATACTGTTAATGCTGTGTGGATTGTCCAGCATTATTTATTTATTTAATGACATGCAAGACATAAGTCTTCGGGTGGTCTAAAAACTCTATCACCAGAGTTGGCCACTAACAGTACTTCTGTCTGTCTGTCACTGTTGACTGACTCATACGAACTTACTTTTAGGTTGGGTTGATCCAGGACAAACAATAGTGTGAATTACACACAGATGTTTGTTTTGTGTATGGGTATAATAATAACAAGTGTATTTATTTACTTTATAAAAAAACATAAAAGTAAATATTGTATCAGTTACCTGGTTCCCATAGCCCCAAGCTTTGTTTAGTAAAACACGAAGTCTAGGCAAAAACCAATCTCTTTTTATGTTTATGAAGCGAACGCCTATCTTTTACCTAAGTTCTATTCTGTGCCTAAGGGCTTATGATAAGTTAGGTAACTTACTTCCAGCAAACCTGAAATTTATGAAGATCACGTCTTCGTAGTAGTTCAGACGAATGCGCAATTGAAATTCATCTCCAAACGAAAGCGGCGGAAAATAGTCAGGAAGCAATTTTATCAAAATACACCTATAAAATAATAGTGATTAATTTTTTTTCCTCATCATCGTGATATCAGGCTTACTATGCCACTGCTGAGACACTAGCCTACTATCAAGCGAGAGTGATTAGCTCATAATCCACGATGAAGACCCAATGCGGATTGATGGGTAACACATGTATTGTATGTATATATACCTACACTACATATAGTGGTGGCCATATAATTAAGAACGCTGATATAAAGGGAAGATTTTTTCTAACTAAGATGCAAAACTAATTGTATGCATTTGTTTTTATTTCTCTCGGTATCGTAAAACATTTCCATATTACCACTGTATTCATTGATACACATGATTGGCTAAAAATCAATAGGCAAACTTTTTACACTACTTTTAAACAAAGTATTCCTTATTACTGGCTGGTCACGTAATTAAGAACGCTAAGTAGTTTATACCTTTATTCAAATTTAAATAGGGAACACTCAGTCGATTTGTTACTGTTTGTATAATTTTGGCGCAATTACGTGCTGTAAAAGATTAAAGGTGATTGCTTCTTTAGAAAAAACAATGGGAAAAAATAAAAGTTGTGATTATCTACAAGGGAAGTAATAATAAAACTTCGCCGGAAGAATTGGTCTTATAAAAAGATATCATCATCATCATCATCATATCAGCCGATAGACGTCCACTGCTGGACATAGGCCTCCCCAAAAGAGCGCCATGACGACCGATTTTGGGCCTTCACCATCCACCGACTTCCTGCGACCGCTTTAATGTCATCGGTCCATCGAGTGGGGGGCCGTCCTACACTTCGTTTTCCAGTTCGTGGTCGCCACTCGAGAACCTTTATTCCCCAACGGTTATCGGTTCTGCGAGCTATATGGCCTGCCCATTGCCACTTCAACTTACTAATTCTAAGAGCTATGTCGGTGACCTTGGTTCTTCTACGGATTTCCTCATTGCGGATTCGATCGCGTAGTGAAACTCCCAGCATAGCTCTTTCCATAGCTCGTTGGGCGACTTTGAGCGTTTGAACGAGACCTATAGTTAGCGACCACGTTTCAGTGCCATAAGTCATCACTGGCAACACGCACTGATTATAGACTTTCGTCTTGAGGCTCTGCGGTATCTGTGACGAGAAAATATGCCGTAACTTCCCGAACGCTGCCCATCCGAGTTGGATTCGTCGGCTGACCTCTTTATCGAAGTTGGACCTACCTAGCTGAATCACCTGTCCTAAATAGACGTAGTGGTCAACAACGTCGATGATATCGTTCCCAACATGTACCGGCACGGGTGCAACATGAGCGTTTGACATGATATTTGTCTTGCCCATGTTCATTTTGAGACCCACCTGTTGAGAGACGGTATTGAGGTCTCTGAGCATAGTGCCAAGGTTTTCCAGCGACTCCGCCATGATGACTATATCATCGGCAAATCGAAGGTGAGTGATGTGTTCGCCATTGATGTTGATGCCATACCCGTTCCAGTGCAGAAGCTTAAAAACATCTTCCAATGCAGAGGTGAACAGTTTCGGAGAAATAACGTCTCCCTGTCTCACCCCCTTTTGCAATTGGATAGAGTTCGTGTTCTGATCCTGAAGACGGATAGACATGGTGGCCTTACTATACAGATTCTTCAACACTTCGATATACCTATAATCAATTTGGCATCGCTGCAAAGACCGCAACACTGCCCAGGTTTCGACAGAATCAAAGGCTTTTTCGTAATCCACATACGCTAGACACAGCGGCCGATTATACTCTTGTACGCTTCTTTAACAAAGTCCCAAGCGACATACAAAATTTATCAATTGTCAAATTTAAAAACTTAATTAAACAAAATCTGTCTCAAAAAGCTTATTATAAAACAACCGATTACCTAGATGATAAAAAAGCTTGGGACGAATGTGCCCCAACTCTACTTGGAATCCATAACAATAGCAAGGGTCATGCCAAAAAAGCGATAGGAACCCAGCCGGTGTTGTTGCCAGTTCTTTTACGGCATGGGCGCGTTGGAACTGGTGTAAATTTTCCTAGCTTGTAAGACGTTTCAAAGTGATCCTTGTGATTCTACTGAATAAATAATTTTTGATTTTGATTTTGATTTTTACTCTTCGGTCTTCTGTATAATCTGCCGTAGCGTATGGATGTGGTCTATAGTACTAAAGCCTTTTCGGAACCCGGCTTGTTCGGGAGGCTGGAAGTCGTCAAACCTACGAGCGAGACGATTGGTTACTACTCTAGAAAACAGCTTATAAACGTGGCTCAGAAGCGAAATGGGTCTATAATTCTTCAATAGGGTGTTGTCACCTTTCTTAAAGAACAGTACCACTACGCTTCTGTTCCACGCCTCTGGCGTTGTACCTTCAAGTATAACGGAATTGAAGAGCTTTTGAAGGACCCTAAGTACCGGTGTTCCACCCGCTTTCAAAAGCTCAGTCGTTATTCCGTCCTCCCCTGGTGCCTTGTTGTTCTTAAGCTGTTTTAATGCAGTCCGAATCTCGTACAGGCTGACGTCCGGGATGTCTTCGGTGTAGTGTCGAGTCAAACGGGCTCTGGCATCGCTAGACGTGCTAGGAGCAGGGTTTTGCGATGAGGTATACAATTGTCCATAGAACTTCTCGAGCTCTCTTAAAATCTCTGGCTTTGACGAAACGATACTGCCACTGTCGGTCTTCAGTTTTGTCAACTGACTCTGCCCAATAGACAAATCTCTTGCAAACACTTTGGAGCCTTTATTACGCTCTATTGCGTCTTTAATACAATTAGTATTAAAAAGACGCAAATCGTGTCGCATGGACTTGGAGATCTGTCTGTTGAGCACGCCGTATTTCGACATGTCAACTGAAGACTGCAGCCTCATTTCGCCTCGTTCTGCCAAGAGTTTAAGAGTGAGCTCAGAGAGTTTCTGAGTTCTATTTTTCGGTCGAGTCTTATAAAACCGCGACCCGACTTCTTGTACAATTTTTACCAGCCCGTTGTTTAGCTCGTCCACTGTTTCGCATTCGGCGAGACACTGGAAACGGTTTTGAAGTTCCAGCTGAAAGCTCTCGGGGTTTTGGATTTGGGCAGGACTTGGGCGAAGAGTAGATTTCACCAGACGTGACCTTTCCAGCTTAATGTTGAGATTCAATGTGCCTCTGACCATACGGTGATCACTGCCGGTTTTGACCCTGTTGATCACAGAGACATCATTGAATATTTGCTTCTTGGTCGTCATGATGAAATCTATCTCGCGTTTGTGACCGTTGGGGTGCAGCCACGTCCATTTTGTGGACGGCCGTTTTTTGAAAAAAGAGTTCATCGCAAAGAGTCCCTCTTTTTCCATGAAATCGACCAATCGCTGACCCCTTGGGTTACGCTGTCCAAACCCAAATGGCCCCACTCTCAGTTCATTACCGTTTCTCATGCCTAACCGCGCGTTGAAGTCCCCCATCACAACAGTGAAGTGTGTTTTCGAGGCATGCATGGCGTTCGAAATGTCGTCGTACATAACCTCCACTTCATCGTCTGGGCGTTGCGAGTGCGGGGCGTATACCTGTATAACCTTCAGCGAATACCGTTTGGTTATTCTGAGTATAAGGTATACTACCCTGCTCGAAACACTTTCGATCTTCACAATGTTTTTGACGAGGGATAAAAAGAAAAAGAAAAAGAAAAAGATAGCCGACCATCAAATATTCAAAAACGATGGTTTTCCACGCTGTAAAGCATTTTGCTACGTATCAAACTACTTCGAATGTTCCACGTGTACCTAAACAGAGAAAAACAACTCCTCGAGATGACCGAAACATCGTTCGTATGGCAAAACAAAATCCTTTTAAAGGGTCCAATGAGCTTAGAAAAGAATATTTTGGTGAAAACAACTTTTCAGCAATCTCAGCACGCACTATTCGAAGACGTTTGGTAGAAGAAAAATTGCACGATAGGATAGCAAGAAAGGTACCCATGTTAAAACTTTGCCACAGGCAAGCCCGGCTTGCATTTGCGAGAAAGTATGAAAACTGGACTGTGCAACAGTGGAAAAATGTACTTTTTTCTGACGAGACGAAAATAAACAGAGTATGTTCTGATGGAAAACGATATGTACGACGTCCCCCGAATACAGCATTCGACCCAAAGTACACGAAAGTTACATTAAAGCACGGTGGTGGAAATGTGAAAATTTGGGGTTGCTTTTCTGGACATGGTGTAGGACCTGTAAAGTTGATAGAAGGTAACATGGATCAGTTCCAATACAAAAATATACTGGAAGAAACAATGTTACCATACGCTGAAGACGTTCTACCGGTCATTTGGACATTCCAGCATGACAATGATCCAAAGCACACTGCACGCACCGTAAAGGAATTTCTTACAGCGCAATTAGTTTCTGTCTTAGACTGGCCTGCTAACAGTCCAGATCTAAACCCAATAGAGAATCTGTGGTTTGAAGTAAAGAAAAAGGTTTCAAATACAAAGTGTGGAAATTTAAGAGAGCTGTATGACGTTTTTTTAGAAGAATGGAACTCTATTTCTCTTGCGAAATGTCAAAAATTAACAGAGTCAATGCCTCGCCGGTGTAAAGCTGTAATTAAAAGCCGTGGATATGCTATTAACTATTAATTTTAGTTAAATATTTCTTTTTATGTTTCCTGTGCTACATAATATTGTGATTTTTTTAAATCTAAGTGTCAAAACAATTCCCGAGCAGTTAAATAAATCGTTTTTAATTATTTGTCCAGTTTCAGTACTATTTGAATGTGTTACTTTGATAAAATCAATAAAATGTGCAAAAAATAGTTAGCGATTTCATACTTTATTCTTAAGTCAGGTTGCTCTATTAATGTGACTATTATATAACATAAATAGTTGCTTCTCAAAAGGTACACATCTCTGTGATTGATACAATTTAAATAAAAAACTTCTAGAACTTCAAATCGTTCTTAATTATATGACCACAACTGTATATCGATTTTTTGTTCTCAGATATTTGGTTTCCTCGCGAGGTTTTCCTTCATCGTCACAGAACAGATATTAGTTAGATTAGATTAATTAGATTAGTTATGAAGACCGATGTGGCGCAGCGGGCGCAGGTCCGCCTGCGACGCGGAGGTTGCGGGTTCGATTCCCGCCTCGGGTCAAATGTTTGTACGATCTACAAATATGTGTTCCGGGTGTTCTGGGTATTGTATATATATAATAAAAAAATATATCTATGTACTGTATTGTATTAAGTACATATATCAGTCATCTACACAGAAAAAAATAATAATTTTCTACAATACAACCAGAACGCTTAGTTAAAATTAAATGTGTTATGGAAACCAGAATCTGTTTAAAAGAACTAAAATTATTGTATAAAAAACTTATCATATTGTAATGCAAACGATTTCATTTTAGTTAAGCAGGAATTAGTTCGAAATGTTTACTAGATGGTGGTAGTGTAGAATCTCGCGTTTCTACGTTTCTAGATCGCGCTGACGAAAACTTTCTGCCTAATTACAAAAACCATTTCAATAGTGATAAAATTAGAGTTAAGCAAGAGTTGATATATCTATATCTATTGGTAAATATATGGTGTATGTATGATTCCATAGCCTTGTGTGTGCATTTGTGCCATACCACAGGTTCGCTTACTTACTAAAGTAAAATATTTTTTAAATATTAAATCAACAAAGGCACCCCAATCATAATCAGTATCTGTATTAAAAGTTACTAAAGCGCAGCACATCATTTATTCATCATTAATTAATTACAATGAATTCTAGTAATTTAAACCACACAATTATTTGCAACTACAATATTTTTTTAACTAGAACTGTCTTGTAGTTGTTACAAAATAGATTGTCGTCACATATATAGCAAGACATTCTAGTTGATCGTGCGATATTCTGGTTAATAATAGGTTGGGGAAAAAGTTTCTTCGCATTTATTAAGAAAATTCAAAACATTTTTTAATATAGTTTATTTACTTTTAACTAAAGTATGTTCTTTTTGCCATCTTGTAGGTAGGGACATGATCCCATTGCTATAGAAATTTTGGGGCTTCTGAATAAAAATACCGCGACAAGTGGTTTTGGCAGTCCTCTCGTGATGTTAACCTGACACTGCCTAAAGAATTCTGAAGAGACCGAAACAGGTGAAAATCTGAAGGTGCAAGGTCAGGACTATACGGCGGATGCATTAACACCTCCCAGCCAAACTCTCTTAATTTTTGCTGAGTGGCTAAAGATGTGTGAGGTCTAGCGTTATCATGATGAAACACCACACCCCTTCTGTTGATTCCGGCCGCTTTCTCTCAACTTCTTGCTTTAATCTCATCATTTGTTTGCAGTAGAGTTCAGAATCGATGGACCTGCCTGGTGGTAACAGCTCATAATGAATAATGCCCTTCCAATCCCACCAAACATACAGCATCACCTTGTTGCGAGTTAACCCGGGTTTCGCCAAAGTCTGTGAAGCCTGACCGGCCTTTGACTATTTTTCGCACGTTCTTGTCGTACGTGATCCACTTTTCATCACCAGTTATCAGCTTCTTCAAAAATGGTTCGGTTTCATTACGTCGTAATAAAGAATCACAAATGAGTACACGGTTCATTAGGTTTCTTTCAGTGAGCAGTGAGGTATACCCATATATTGAGCTTTTTTGTGTACCCAGTTTTTTTCAAATGTGCCAAAACTGTTTTGTGGTCAATTCCCAGTTCTTCAGCTACGTCGTAACTACTGATATGCCGATCTTGCTCCACTTTTTCAAAAATGGCATCCATTTTATCTGTAATATGGCGATCAGAGCGACGTGCATCTTTGACATCAAATTTCCGGATTGAAAACGCTTAAACCTAATTTGTGCTACTCTCACAGACACTGCATTAGGTCCATAAACATCGCAAATTTTTTTTGCGGCTTGCGTTGCATTTTTTTGTAGTAAAATTTTAAAATGTATCGAAATTCTTCATTAGAATCACTCATCTCTATCAACAAATAAAAATCACATTTTGCTAATTTGAATTTGGAATTATGTTCTTTAAAATTTAAACTTTTAATGATACCAAAACCAGCCGGATACAAATAGTTTAGCCAAAGAGATTTTATTACAAGTTCATACATACTATAATGCGAACAGACTTTTCCCCAACCTAATATAACAAGATTTTTTTTTCTGTGTAGTTCCCATAATACAGCTCTGTTTAACAGCAGCTTACCATGGGGCTAGATGATGCTGTGTGGATTGTCCTGCATTATTTATTTATTTATTTATTTATTAGTACTGTCACATTGAATACAAAGTCTTCAGTGCACGACCGGTTTCGCAAAAGAAGAAAACTAAAAACTGAAGGAGTTCTAGCGTACGAGTATAAGCCAAGCCAAGCCTACGAATGGTTGAGCGTATATCAACTCTATAGATACAGTTCAATTGGCTTTCATTATCATCGTATCGGCATTTCGTCGTATCGGCACGGCTCTGTCGGATCACGCTGTGATTCGATTACGTTGCAAATAGCCAATGTGTCATGCATGTAGATAGATTTACAATGTATGGATTTTATCTACTTTGCTTATTATGATGCTTTTTAATTTTATTTTACCATTAAATATAAAAAAACAATACAAATCGGATTCATAAGGCGGAGATATCTAGTAGCCCCCTTTTTGCCCCTTTTTGGGAAAAGTACGCCCCCAATCCAAAATCCCTGACGATAAACAAATTCTATAAAGTCATAGAACCCTGTATACCAAGTTTCAACAATCGCGCTCGGTTGACAAATGCGACCTGTAGGCGAGAACAGCCGGGACAGACAGACAGACTAACTGACTGACTGCAGACGAAAGCATATTTAGCCCATCTCAAAACTGAGACGCTTGGTTCGCTTCGCTCGCTCGGTGAAATATGATAATAAGCAGTATGATGGTTACACTTTACCCGTAATACAATTTTAAAAGTTTAATAAAAATAACATTACAGCAAATGGGTAAAGCTAAAACGCGACCACACCAATTACCCAATTTGACTCTTTACGAGACAACTTTCATTTAAGACCTTCATAAACAGATACCCAAGAAAGCGATCAAATCAATGTAACAACCTCTTAGGCTTGCCACAGAGAAATCATAAGCGTAGTGCAACTATACGAAGGCTCGGCGCAGCGTTTTAATGTGATTGCGGTGATGTCGGATTTTGAATCTTTTGTTATTTGACCTTGCCTCAGATCCGGTGTAGTTATTACCTGATAAGCCACTTCTAGATTCACTTCTAGATACATCTACCAATTACACGTATGTATGTGATAGATGGCAGAATAGAGTTCGAGGTAGAGTCACCTTAATATATGGTAAAGCTTACCCCCTCCATCAAACACATGGATAATAATATCATTACACTGTTTATCTGGATTTGTCCTAACAAAGAGCACCGGTGGTCTAGTGGTAATGACCCCGTCTTCCGATCCTAAGGTCGTGGGTTTTAAACCCGGTCGTGCACCAATGATTTTTTCTGTTTGAAAAATGTATGTGCGCAATGCCAGTGCTTTCATACGGCGAAGGAAAACATCGTGAGGAAACCGGCATGTCCAAGAACTAAAAATTCGAAAGACATGTGCCATCCACCAATCCACATTGGGTCCGCGTGGTGGATTAAGACCCAATCACTCTCGCCTGAGAGTAGGCCAGTGTCCCAGCAGTGGGAACATTAGAAGGCTGTCATGATGGTCCTAACAAAACTATTGAGCATTTCGTCTCATGGGGTTCATCTGCTCGATGGGTTTACACTAACAGAGGTAGATCCTTTTACCTAACGATATATTAATTAGCTGTAATGGAAGTTCGTATAAATTTATAAATCAGTGTTTCTACTGCTATAATGTTTAACTGCGTGAGCCTTAGACAAGATTAACGGCAGCTTCCGACCAAGTTGAGACAGGTATCAAAAATTATTTATGATACTGGAAATTATCCCTTCTCGTCTCGAGGCGTTCCGGAATTCTTGATCGGGCTTCATCTTTGCAGATTATTTGGCTTTTACGAGATGGAAATGATGCAAAAGACAAAGTTACGGCTGAAACATTAGAATTTTGGTAATTTTGAAGTAATCTTTTGGCAGCTTTACCCTGTACCAAGCGTTTTAATTTTTTTTCCGGGTATCTAGTGAAAGCAACGTTAAGCGTGACCACGGAGTATACAGAGAAACATCCACAAGTCATCTAATCTGTGGCGCGGGCCCGACACGACTTTATTTTTGTGTGTCGTGTCGTGCGTGTCGGGTTCATTCAGCGAGCGAATGCAGTGCAATTTATGTAATTAATCAATTATTTATAAAAATCAAAATGGTTAATGTTTGCAGTGCATGCTGTAATAATAGCAGAAGGAATAAAAACTTTTCATATTTTACCTATTCAAAAGATCGTGACAGGTAAGTTTAACTATCTACCTACCTACCTTTTTATCGAAATGAAATAATTTTTCTATAGTAAGTAGGCTATGTATTAATCTGTATTTATTAATATTTGAAATCTATTTTAACCTACTTCTCATTGTCGTATCGATTCGAACTTTAAGATGCGTAGGTATGTAATTCGGATAAACTTAAAATAATTTGATACTGTCGAGCTGATTTGATGATGGAGTCAGAAGTTGCATAGTGAAACTCTTCAATAGCTGCTAGTAAACCCTACGAGTTTGGGCTTATTTGTTTTGTTTTGACGAGCTCAATACATCACACTTGGTTACGAGGGTCTGATGATGGAGTCAGGAGTTGTATAGTGGAACGCTTCAATGGCTGCTAGTAAACCCCATGAGTTTGGGCTCATTTGTTTTGTTTTGACGAGCTCAATACATCACACATGGTTACGAGGTTCTGATGATGGAGTCAGGAGTTGTATAGTGGAGTTCTTCAATGGTTGCTAGTAAACCCCATGAGTTTGGGCTCATTTGTTTTGTTTTGACGAGCCCAATACATTTACCTTTTCAATTTTTTTTTTTTTGTGACAACCCTACAAGAATAGGCTATTACAAATGACGTTCTTAGGGAGCTGTTCCTCTGTATTACTCTGTGGCGTGACCCAATAGGTGGTTTATATCCTTCATATCAAGTCAAAGACAAAGGAGCTTTATTACAAGTATGGCTTTTCACTTTTTTTGCATTGTGTATCGTAAACGTGTTTATCGTTTACGTTTTTGTAACTCTTTGGTCCATTTTGTAACTAAACTTTCGTGACCTACAGCTAAAATAAGGTTTATACATTTACTTAAAGTTATTAACATATAATTTTGTTCGTTTAGATTTGAATATCGAATACCAAAATAATATCGAAGATCGTTCTAAATCGAATAACGAGTCGCAATCGCGTCGCGTTTGAATTGAAAACCATAAACCTCCGGTTTTATTACAAGCCAATCTCCGCGGTATGCCATCTATGCTTTACTGTTTTACCGGTAGGGCTTAGACAAGCGGTTTTCTCTGGTTTTCTCTACGGAAATGTAGAGAAAATTAGTTTTGTGTGAAAAAATAGATCTACACTATCCCTTTCAAACGTCTTACCAGCTAGGGGCTATAATTACTCTAAAAGAACTAGCAATAACACTTGCTTAGTTACTTATTAGCTGCTTTTTAGACATGTTCCTTGTTATTGTTATGGATGCCGAGTTAGTAAGTAAGTTCGTATGAGTCAGTGACCTGTTCTGCCGAGTAGAGTTTGAGCACATTGACACAAGCTTTTAAATTTTTATAGTTGAAAATCTAATTTAAAAAAATGCAAATTCGAAAAACGCACGAAGCCATAAAGAAAATAAAAAAAAACTATTTTTATCATCTTATGAGATAGTTTTTGTACTCTGAGGTTTTAGTTCTTCCATAGAGAGATCGTTGTCTATGGCACTCATGGTAGCCCAGCAGCTATATCATATTCTGTGGCTAACCCAGGCAACTATTGTGTAAGCTGTAGTAGACTATAAACGAAGCTGGCTACCTAACTTCTGCACTAAACTACAGGCAATTTGAAGTTAAACTTGAAGGTCCTGACTTTGGGGCTTTCGATGGATAGGGTTGAGATTAGTTTAGCTAAAGTGCTAATAATGGATGAGGGAGAACCTTCGTAAATATACTTAAATTGAGGCTCTGTGAAGAAAATACATAAAGATAATAAAATTTTGCTTTGAATTGTAATATTTATGTTCGATGTAACTAATAGCTCTCATACGGTGAAGGAAAACATCGTGAGGAAACCGGCATGTCCAAGAACTAAAAATTCGAAAGACATGTGCCATCCACCAATCCGCATTGGGTCCGCGTGGTGGATTAAGACCCAATCACTCTCGCCTGAGAGTAGGCCAGTGTCCCAGCAGTGGGAATATTAGAAGGCTGTCATGGTGATGTTCGATGTAGATTCTATCAGTTATCTAGTGCCCATAGTTTAAGCTTTGTTTAGTTTGAGGTTAGATGGCGATGTGATTGCTTAAAACATGGATGACTAGAGAAAAGAAAGTAGGGCTCCCACAGTAGGGCACAGTAGGTCCCGCCTTTGCCCTACTGTGGGAGACCATAGTCTCCTAAATAATAATAAAAATAAAGGTAAAAATACAAGTAGGTAGTTATATAAGTACGAAATCGCCAGTAAAATATAACTCAGGAAAATATTAGCCGAACAAAATATTTACAAAATCTCATAGCCTGAAACTCAATACATCACATTACCCAAGAGTGACGTAAGTAGAAAAATCAGAGGAGATTGCGAGGAAAATGGTATGAGATCAATCAGCTTGGAATATCGACGGTGAGCGAATTGATTTCATTACGTGAACCAATATCAAAGGCGAGCGCTACCTCCCGTCATCCGGAATAATAGCAAACACATAGCTTGAACCAACATAGAAGTCCCATTGGCATAATCATCGTGAGTGAGTGTTACTATGCTGTTACTTAAGATTGCTAATATGCAGGTAGGACTACAGTATATACAGTATAGTACAGTAGTCCTCACAGGAAAGTATTCCTAACTAGCTGTTGCCCGCGACTACGTTCGCGTTGAACTCGGGAAGCTGATCTCTTCCGAGATGTAGCCTATTATGTCCTATTCCCGGTCATTATCTACCTATGTTTTAAATTTCAACAAAATCGGTTTTGTGGTTGTTGAGTTATAGAGGAACAAACATACATCCAACCAAACTTGAAAATCAAACGAACTACCTAGTGAAGTTCGATGACAATTATGTGAGCAGCTTAATTCGACGCGATTTACTGTTTACGTATTGTAGTGGCGCCACCTAGCGTCAGCCTTGCACGGAGTTTAGAGGGTTTTTTTTTTTTTTTTTTTTTTTGACGGTAGTATTACTACCGCATCTATTATTTTATTTTTTACCCCCATCCTACTTATCTTTATCCTGAACGGGCCACTGTCGATTTTGAATCATTTTGTTTAGAGCTATATAATTCTTCACATTTTATTAATCTAGGGTTGGGTTAAGAACCTAGGGAGGGTATGAGTAAATCGCGTCGAATTAAGCTGCTCACATAATTGTCATCGAACTTCACTAGGTAGTTCGTTTGATTTTCAATTATGTTTCGCAGCTTAATTCTTTGCGATTTACTGTTTACGTATTGTAGATGTTTAGAGTTTGTATATAAAATGTGAAAATATAAACAACTTTATGTAAGTATACTTAATCAATTTATTTTATTCGTAGTTTAGTCAAAAATATCTAGGTTTTAATTATAACAGAAATTATTGTAACCTATTTGTTCTATTTATTATTTATCAATTTTATTATCATGTACTTATTAGTAAGTATACAATCACTACAATGTACCTATAACTTGGTGTACTTCATCACATTTCTTTTGTTACAGATTACAATTATTAGAAGAGAGGATCACTGTTGCAAACTGGTTGGGATCGCTAATCATTGGCCTGTTATAAAACTTGGCAAACACTGATGAGGAATCTGTCCAACCTGCAGTTTTTCTGACGATGTCTATATTGACACCAAGCCTGTTAGCTGTGGAAGTAGCAGCATGTCTAGTGCTATGTGAACTAAAAATAGAAATGTCTACTCCGCTGCTACAAAGAGTGTCTTTTATCCATTTGCTTAATGTTTGTGAAGATACCTTATGATGTGGTTTTTTGTGACTGATAAATAAATAATCATTTTTTCTAAGCGTTTGTGTTTTGTGTATGTAAGTTTCCAGACATCTAGCTGGACATATTTCAGGCCTACTATCATAATAGGGTAACCTTAAAACTGGTTGAGCAGAGTTAGGCTTCGAGGTTTTTATTATGTCAGGTATTGTTATGACTATATCTTTGAAAGGCTGTATTTTAGTATCTTTTAAATTAACTAACGCAAGAGTTTGAACACGATGTGCGGTTACCAAAGCTAACAGGGTTACAGTCTTCTTAGAAAGAGCTTCCAAGTTGAGATCATTGTTAGGCCACTTTTGCGCTAAGTAATCTAGTACTATAGCTGGGTTCCAAGTTAAGCTATATTTTGGATTAGTAGGTCTTAACTTGAAAACTCCTTTCATAAATCGTTTTACTCTATCATTATCTAGATTACCTAATAGCAGAGATAATGCTGATTTGTATGAGTTAATGGTACCATACCTGGCACCTTTATTGAAAATATCAGTAAGAAAATGTAAAATTATTGGAACTGACGCAGAGGTATAATCATAGTTATAAGTATTACAATAATTTAACCACGCTTTTATACAACCATCGTATTGTTTATAGGTAGAACTAGACAGGGACGATAACATAATTTCCACAGTACTAGGCGACAGTCTTTTCTTTAGTAAAGCTTGCCTGAAAGCTTCGCGGCAACTAACTTCAGGGTTCGGTGTAGATTGTGGTTCACCCTGAAAAGAGAAGTTAATAATTCAATGTCAGGGCCAAAGAATCAGAATCTATAATTTCTTAAAAAATAGGGAACCATGGTTGTGATGGCCAGTATGGTACCACCAATATACCCTCATATTTCTCATTAATATATATATATATATATATATATATATTTTTTGTAATACTTTTGTTATCATAGCAAAGGGCGAAAATGCGTAAAATAACTTATTTTTATATGATCTGCATTGCGGTTATCTCTAGTATTTATGTAAGATACAAAAACTGTTACTTTACGTCTTTCACACCATGGCCAGATATCTCTGGCAATTCTATTTAGATGTTCATATTGAACACTACCCATTCTATTTAAGTATACATGAAATAGCAGTAATATTATCGACACGCAGTAATATTTTAGAATGGTGTGTATTTTTAGCAAAACATTTGAACCCAAGAAAAGCGGTATCATTACTACTTGCTCATAGCTAGAGTTATGAGGTAAACATAAGTATTTAAATTGTTCAAAATATTTTGTATATAACCAAGAATAATTAATGGCAGGACAAGCCGATATCAATAGACCAAGAAATTGGGCATATTCTCTCTAATTTACATTTACGCCTAATCAACATTTTGAATAAACGATCTTTGATTTTAATTTTCTTAGCATCGGGTAGTTTTATTAACATATTTTATGAGTCGAAAATAAATCCAATAAAAATTTACATTGAGTTTTAGGTACAATGCTGCTTTTTTCATCATTAATTAACAACCCCAGGTTCTGGTTATCGTTATGTTGTTCTCGCATTCTGCAAACGTTCTACCTAGCAAAAAATACTAAAGATAGGAATTCACCTGGCTCATGATTGCAGCGAAATATCGCTTTGATATCTAATAGGTTTTTAATGCATGTATTAAAATCTTCAAGTTCTTTGAAAGACTTAGGATAAACACTGGGTGTATCGGTTCGAAAAGGGACAGACTTAAAGGGAATAACGTAACTTTCTATCCAGGACAGAATTATTGCGTCATCAGTTATATCCGACCAGTTTTTAAGAAAAACTGAAGCCTACCCGCATAATGTACCTGATGGTCGATTATCGCCGTTGATGAGCGGCTGAAGGCTTTGCTGGAGAGCGGTCGCGATCCGTTGGGCGTCGCGCATTGCTGCTGAACGGCTGTCGCTGCGGGTAACTGTTCGCTTTCCGCCCGTTGAACGGCTTGTTGTCCGTCTTGCGGTGCTGAGGCACAAAGTTTAAATGACCCCTATTTCCGCTTGTCGAAGCTCGGTCGTTCGGCCGCTGGAACTTGGGCTTTTGGATATTTTTTAATGCTTCACCTGACTGTTGAATGGTCTTTGCGGTTTTCAATTTTTCAGACACATTTTCACCAAATAGCATTTTATCTCTCTTGGATTCAATGAGGGCATCTTTCAACTTTGCGTTTATGGTTGATATGACGAAATTTCTGCGAGTTCTCGTTTCTACGTAGTGACTGTCGCAAAGAATACGGCAAGCGTCACTGAGCGGCTTAAGAATTTTTTGTTTAGACGTTTCGTTATTTATGACCATCTCTGTAACTGTGGCTAAAGCGGACAAAACAACCCCAAGCTGTTTTTGCTTGTACATTAATGACGAATCTCTTTTTACCAAAGCATCTGGTAGGGCAGCCTTGACTTCCGGGTTGAGAGCAGGAGCTAGCAAAAGGTCGCAGTTGCTTGGGACTAAATAATCCTTCAAGAGATTCTCTTTTACCTCTTTTTCTAGACCCTTCGCAAGAATATCTTGCCATCTACGGCCAATGTCTTTATGTATAGGTAAACCAAGAGGAGTCTCTGCCTTAGGTGCATCGCCTAGCAACTGGAGAATGTCGTCATCCAGTTCCAATTCATCTGCTTTGTCATCCAACGCCCCGGGTAGTGGCGGCGGCGATGCGGGATGCGGGACATCACGTAAATTATCACGTGGTGAGGCAGCACTTGGTGAGGCAGCACGTGGCGAGGCATCATGTAGCGGCGAGGCAGCGCGTGGTGAAAATGGTTGCGGTGCGGGTAGATTTGGCGAAGGTAGATACGATGGTGTTTCCTCGTACTGTATTGTATCCAATGGGAACTCGCAATATGATGACCCATAACAGGGTGTGTTTGGCGCAAAATCTGCGAACAATATTGTTCTTTTTAGAACGCAATACTTAAAAAATATGTGACAGTATCAGCCCAAAGTATAGCAGTACGCATCACTTTAACTTGACAGAGGTAACCCAGGTGCGGTACCCTCGCATCAAATAAATTAGATCAATAGGTATATGTGACAGTAGCAGCCCAGGTATAGCAGTACGCATCACTAAATTATTGATCGATTTTTACACAATCACTTAATATTTAAATAAACTTACGGTTTATTTCATCCGATGATAAAGGATCATGTTCATTTGCAGACTTCGTAGCAAGTTGATTTTTCAATTTTTGAATTTTACGACGTATTTCTTCCTCCGTTTTTTCGTGTTTCCTTTTCTTTCCCATCTTCGTAGTTTGGACTCACTTTATTACTTTATTGCTGTTCAGGAGACGTGCGAAGGCTTGAGCACGGAGACGCGGAATGATTCAAAATCGACAGTGGCCCGTTCAGGATAAAGATAAGTAGGATGGGGGTAAAAAATAAAATAATAGATGCGGTAGTAATACTACCGCCAAAAAAAAAAAAAAAAAAAAACCCTCTAAACTCCGTGCAAGGCTGACGCTAGGTGGCGCCACTACAATACGTAAACAGTAAATCGCAAAGAATTAAGCTGCGAAACATAATTGCATTCTAGTGATGTCTTTGCTGTACGCAGTCAAAATTTGTCTTTACGCTGATGCAATAATCTGTCAAATTATATGATTTTAGGTTCATCATAGAACTCGGACGTGTTCCCGTTTTTCCCTAAGGGCGCGGGCCGTAAAACGCAGATGACGCGAACGGTACGCAGGGAACAGTTGCTAGGTACCTGTTCCCCGTGCCCGTATTAAATTTACAAAGTAATTTAGTTTGCTTGTAACTTCTAGACTGGGTCGTACTGTACTGGGCGTATGAAAAATAGTATAAAGATGTTTTACGATACCGGTCCGGGAACGAAGATACGATGGATATGATTTACGTTTCCTTTTTAAAGTAGGAAAGGTTGTTTAAGTGTTTTGAATATTAACGAGACCGTTGAACGAAATACCGTTTTCTTTGGAGACTATAAACTGGTTTTTCTCAACATTTTTTAATAGTTTATGTAGGTAATGTATCTGCGATAGAAAAATATAAATATGCTCGCGATCATTTCACAAGTCATCCTAAGGTATAGTTCGAACAGCGGATCTAGGCTTCCGTGAAGTTAGCCGTTTGTGATGCGCAAAGACTATTTAGTTAGAAAAAGCCCCTTTGCGCATCGAAACGGCTAATTTCACGACGGCCGAGATCCGCTGTGAGAACTATACCTACCTTTGTACGTCTGCTTTCAAGATTTTTAAAAAGTTTTTTCTTATGGAGTCCCAGAGTTTTTTTACTTGGCTAGAAAAATTAATGTGTTGTGTGTGTGCGATGTCTTTCTGCTGAAATTATCTAAAAAGAGTCATCCAGAGCAGGCAACGCATCCTCAATCACAACCTCTGTTTACGTTGTTGGTAACCGCTTACCAATAGGCGGGCTGCACTCCTGTTTGCCTCCAAATAACATAGAAAATTGTTGTTTTAACAAATATATTATACTTCGAAATATAAAATAACTTCTGCGGCCCAGAATTTCATCTCAAGCGGCCATCATTAATATTTATGGGCAACACAAAAAATGTATAGACGATAATGAAAAACCAACGAACGAAAATATTAGTCGAAACGGCAAAAACAAACAAGTTATTGTCTATTGTTTCTCAACTTGTTTACCCGAAAATGTGTTATGATTTGAATAACAAATAAAATTGTTGGCAATGTGATGTGATGTGTGAAATTTATGAGAACGTGAGGTGGTTTCCCATCCCAATATTTATACATACCTATATAAATAAAAAAGAAAAATAAACTGCGTAGGGCTTCGAGTGCCGACATATTGTTTGGTTTTTATTTGGTTGCTTTGTATGTTTTCTTAGCTCCTTAATCGAATAAGCAGGTTTTTTGCAAAGTTTTTGCATAAAAGAAAAACACAATATTTTGTTAGATACAAAGACCATTCAATTTCAGTTAGTAACGCAACAATTTTATATCCACTAGGTGACCTATACAGAGAATCTTAATCTTAATTTTAATATCTTAACAATATTTAAAAGGGGAAAATTTGGATGTTTATAATATGTTTAAGGGGGCATTACGCCTAAACGATTGACTAATCCACGATCCATGATCTATATGAAATTTGGATTATATGCCTGTGTGCTATTCCAGGTGCAATAACTTGTATGCCGCATTTCTTCATAAGAACTGTTTAACCGTGGAAAACATCGCAGGGCGCAGCTAGTGTTTATATAAGTACTTGTGTTGGCATTAATCGGTGCCTTCGCCTATAAAACAACAATAAAAGTTTTATTGTCTCTCGCCATTTATCATCCGACGATACAATACAATACAATACCTACAATAGATACAATAGCGATACATTATCCGTCTGTTCAATAAATAATATTGTACACTATAGCAACTGTGCCGCTTAGTTGTGTTTCGGATTTATTGGTTTACGATGTGTTATGTATGACTAGTCTGTGTGAGGGCTAACATAGACTGTTATTTTTAGTATTACATTGCTAGCCACGAACATTACACGCGTGCGCATTCATAGGCAGCGCGCAATATGCATAACACAGCAACAAATTAATAATACTGTGCTGACGGTACAAGCGGCGCGACCGACGCGGCGGATGGTGAGTTAGCGGACTTCAAAGTGATCCTTGTGATATCTTAAAATTATGGAAACGGCTGGACCGATTTGGCTAATTTTGGTCTTGAAATATTTGTAGAAGTCCGGGGAAGGTTTAATAAGTGGAAAATATGGAAAATAACGCGAGTAAAACCGTGCGGGTCAGCTAGTTAGTTAAAACCAAACTTTGCTTAGTTTGGGGATGGATGGCGCTGTGTAAAAATATCCGTCAGTATTATTTACTCGTTGGTAGAGCGATCTCAATGATCAAGCTCTTGCAAACTTTCAATCATCTAAAGTGAATAAAACACCAATGCGGTTTCAGAGCCCGAGCTTTAAGATTTTACTTTTATTAGTTGGTTTGCGGCGTGGAGAATGAATTGAATGTGTTTTTACCTTTTTGAATTGGATGTGCTCTACATTTTTGACTCTCAAAGCATTTCTACAATCTCATACCAGCACCACAATTTACAACGTGTAACATAAAAATAAGTAGGTAGAGTCTGTTCAATATGAGAACCGTCGTCAGGTGACTTTCTATCGATAACATAGGAATCAAGATGGAATGGATGGAACCAAGACAGTTCTCATTTCGAACATACTTCATCAGTTAATTAGTAGCCAACTGTGCATACTAGACCGCTTCAATGTTTTCGACATTGTTTAATGACGATCGTTACAATCGAAATCGTTTGTAGATTTATTTCAAGCTCGTGTTGGTATTGTTAATAAAGTAATAAAATACTTTTATATATTAAAGTACCTTTTATTTTAGCCAAAAACTTTGAGTCAGTGTCTACATTTTGTTACCATTTGACATAAACATAGACATATTATTTATTCACCACATAGCACACAAATACATTATTTGGGTAAAACAATTATACAAAAAGAATACGTAGGTATAGAAAAATAATACAAAAAGATAGACAAATTATATATATCTATATATATATATTACGGTACTAGCACTCTAAATTACACCTACGTTATTAATTATTTTTGTGTGCTACAAAATGGGCCACGACTCAGCATTATGTCTGCTGTGCTGAAATCTGCCGCGTTTAACTTTTTTTTTTTGATGTGACTATACCTACTGACATTATAAAAACAGATAGAAGATCTAAGTAGGCCACATCGTCTAATCGACCTCACTCCCGCCATTCTTCAGTCGACTTAACGGATTATCTTTGTCCGCCACGCGCTGCCCTGCTTAATCCATGGCATATGTACCTACCCTTAACGAGCCGAATAGTGACCATAGACACAATTTTCTTTTTTTTTTGACCTCGCATGTGCCGGGATGGCATTCTGCCAGCGTCGTGTTAAACCAAAGCATGTTTTTGCGTTTAATTTTACGAAGTTCGTTTAATTAAAAGCTATTTGAAAACGATGATGGTTTCGTGTTTGCTGCGGAGTTTAATAATCTATATTATTTTTAGTAGGTATGTATAATAATATGCAGATCTATTTAGCTGTTTCTAGTTTTACCAAAATAAATAATCATGATAATCTAAATATAATTGATACTTATATATAATCGCAAATAAGTTGTCCTGCCACCTCGGTGTAAAGCATAGGTACGCCTGACCATAACTGAGTTGTAGTGTCACGTATGGTAGGCACTGCACTACGTTCGTCACCTTGAGACATTATTTATTGCCCATAAAACCCCAATACAGACAGAGTATACTGGCACTATGATGATACGTAAATCCACTCTTACTGAATAGTCGTTGCTAAAAACTACCACGTACTACGTTTACTGTTACGTTTCTCGTGAGTTCTCTGAGTCATCTCTAATGACTACAACATAGGTATTATAGAAAAAATACCGGTTAGGTTAATTTTCTGTGTGATCCAAACTTAACTAAATACAAAAACCAGATTAAATTATTGGTTACATTTTGTGCAATCGTATTATTAGAACCAATTGTCCGGATAAAGTCCCAGCTCTACCAAAGTTAAAACTAGCTCGTGATGAATGGCTCCCAGAAGATTGCAACGCAGTGGACGGAGGACTATTTGAAGACGGTAGGTAGGTACATACTTACTTGATTATACGGAGACTAATCGACGTTGCGGGAATTGAAGTATGGGAGAATACTTAGATTGGACTTTACTGTGAATGAAGTGTAGAGGTTTTCCGAAAAAGGTTGATCGATCATTTATCGAATGTATTGTCTTAGAACGGTATATCTATTTAAATAATTACAAAACTAAAGTTCGATTTCACCAAAAGACGGTTAGTTAATTGATGAACATATGCCAGAAGAAAGATAAACAAAGTCAAATATCTCATTCGCATAAAAAAATTCAATAGAGTTCGGTACTAAATTCACATAAGCTACGCTCTAAGTTTCAAAGTAATTTCTCTTGCTACAGTGCTCTTCAAACCTAAACACGGTATTACTTGCACACTACGAGTAGCTTAGAGGCAGAATATCTGCAGCACTACGGTGGTACCCTACCTACTAAGACTGACAGATGGACTCTTGAAGAGTCCTACCTCCAAATAAGTATATTTTTTGAATTCCCACATCCAAAACTAAATAAAAGTCTCTACCATTATACCATCCTATATATTGATTTGAGATACCATTGTTTTATGACACTATTTATTTTATTACCTATTACTATTTATAGTTAATATCTAATCTAGTTCAGTACCTACAGTGTTTAGGATACCTCCGGCCCGTCGGTGTCGACCTAAATAGTCAATGTTCGGCTCAGTTTGTGGCTTCTAAAGCAATCATCCATATTACCCAGCGCTTGGTATCCACTACGCATCACTCCAAGCGTGATGCTCGACCAGACTAATCCACAATTACGTAGGCTTAAAGCTCACGGGTTTTTTTCTTTAGTCAATAAAGATTCACTAAGAAATGACGCAATCTCAAAACATACTCGTGAGTTTATTTCCCGTAAAACGACGAATTTAGGCAAGAATAAAGACAAATCGTTTGTATAAGTAAGTTATTAAAATTAAAGATATCAACTGATTGAAATCGATGATTCATTTAAAATATCAATAGGTTATAATGTGTTGTGTACGATAGGTCACTAATATTTTGGAAAAAATATAACAATATGTAACCGATATTTATAATAAAAGTTCTTACTTTCCTATCATGTATCTAACGTGTCTAGATATCTACAAGTCCATAGTCACGAACTAATTGTTGAGTGTTTTTATTCAAAATTGATAATCGCAATAGAACATAACTCATTTAGATCAAAAGGACCTTTTGTTTTATAAAGTCTATCAAAACCAAGTATGCTCTTCAAAAGAATCGCACAAAAGTTTTGTCCCACAAAAGCTAAAGTCAACAAACATTGAGATAATATAAAAGCGCGAATAATCTTTAACTTGAAACAGAGATGTTATCATCAAGACAATGACCAAGTTCGGGGTCACAATTAAAGATAATAACTTAGGTTAACGCTTACGTTTAGCTGAGGGCAAAATAAGATGAATTAGGAGATACGTATCAGTGTGATTCTGGCTTTATCAAAGTCAAAGCTACATTAGATACGTTATATTTTGATGTAGGCATATGAAAGCAACGAGATAATATATATACATCGTAATCTAGGTACGAGTACCTATGTTGTATGGGTTTCTATTCTAGATGGTTTCACAAGAAAAGCTTGGGTATAAGTGTTTTTTTCTCTATACTTAACACTGAATATTTTAAAATTAAAATTGGCGTGTTCAGAGCTTTTACTAGGCGTTTAAAAAAACCAGGCATACTCATACATTACAGATTGATACCTACCTTTGCGCGAACTTTGTTCGTACGAACGTGTGATCAAATATAATAATGTCCATTATGTGTTTGACGTTCGCGCGATGCGATCGGGCGACCGTCTATTGTTTTAGCGATTATCGATGCTCGCATCGCTAACTCGCGCGCTATTATAACTTCGCGTTATAATAGGACGACGCCTATAAGTAAGTTTGAGTCGCATTCATATCGTCAGCTTGAACGGTCGCTTCGCAGTGGCTGACTCAATGCTGACCTACATTTACTCGCGTTAGTTGCCGCGACGTAAAATGGCTAGTCCAAAACGTTCCGACACGATCGTCATCAACGAGGCTCTTGCATTTATACAATGCAAGCTGGACGTGATGGATCAAGTCAGTCTGACACAGATCCTAACATCCAGCTACACCGAGGCTCAAATCGTTGACGCGAAGAAGGTGCTGTATGAAACATCTGCAACCACCATCCGCCTGATAACGAGGCAAAGAGACGGGCGCGGCAAGAAGGACATCGAGGACATATTCAAGGTGTTCCTGGAGACTGACCCTGATGACCTTCCGACCTACGTGATTCGTGACGTCTCCCGTCTTCCTCCTGTTACATGGGACTACGTTGACGTGTCCTGTGTCCTTAAGAAGATAAACCAACTCGAGGCTGATGTCACCAGCATCCGCGCCAAGCTGTAAGTTTCGGAGAAAACGGTCTCCGAGTTAAAGCAAGAGCTTGTGACGTTGCGCAATAAAAATGCAGCGCCGACGATTTCGCCGGAGTCAGCGCGAAACGTGACCGCGCGGCGCGGTGCCACCCGACACCTGACATCACCGGTCAGCAATATCGTTGAAGCGACGACGCCTGACACCGATTCGCAGGTTAATGACCGCCCGGCTCCAATCTCGGCACCTGGGATGTCAACGAAGAAACCTGCGACGATTGTGCCTTCTCCTGCTCCACGTGCTCATCAGCAGAAGAAAAGTTACGCACAAGTGTCTCGCCAGCCTCAGCCGCCGCGCCCAGTGCCCAGCGCTGTGCTTCAGCGAATGAGTCACGCAAAACTCGTAGCGCAGAAAGTCGATGAGAACGGCTTCACCCTGGTGGAAAAGAAGCATCGACCGAAGCGCTCTCGCAACCAACGCGGAACTGCTACCGACTCATTGCAGTCGCTGCAGGTGGTGGAACCGTCCATCGGAATATACATCTCCCGACTGGACCCGACTACTACCGGGGATAAGATTCTCTGGTATGTGAACGAGAGAGTCCGCAGTAAGCTCAAGCAAGTTCCGGAAGGCCTTGTGCTTGGCTTGAAGCGCTTGGAGTCCAGTAGGGCAACTAACTTCAAGTCCTACGTGCTCCAGGTGGCTGCCAAGTACAAGGAGATGTTCCTCAAGTCTGACTTCTGGACAACAGGAATCGTATACCGTCGCTACAGGGAGGCGCGACCGACTAAGAAAATTCCTTGACTTTTTATAGTGTTATTAGTGTGGTTTAATTTTATATATATATGTATGTTAGTTTTAAGGTATATATAAATATGGGCCTGTCATAAGTTATGTACTAAGTTGCCTGAAATAAAGATTATATTATTATTATTATTATTATAACTTAAAATTACAATTAAAATGAGAGTATCACACCGCATTTGCAAAATAGCTGAAGAAACCGGATACTTAACTGTAGAATAACGTTTGGCTTCCAAGTGGCTGGTTTTCCATAAAACAAATGACAATGAAATGTCGAGCCACTTGCGACTTGCAACCGTTTATAACAAGTTCTCTTGGTAGCGCTTCCAACAAATTTAATGTTAGCGGTTGATTTAGGGATGTCAATGTCACTCATAGTTATAGTTATAAGAAGCTTGTGAGGAGTTTCTTCGGTCATTTTGCCTACTAAAGGACCACACTAAACCACACTAAAGGAATCTCGCTTGGGGCGAAATATTCATTAATATTTTTGGTTCCAAGTTTTTCATCAATATTTGATTCGAATTGAATACACCTTATTCTATTACTTTATGTTTTATTGTGTAAAATTGGTGGCAGTTTATTAAATATTATCATAGCAAAAGTGTAGGTAATTGAAACGGAAGGGTAAGGTTTGACTCTCCTTGAACATGTTTTGAGAAGAAACACCACCATTTCTTTCAAAATCTTGTCTGTTCAAGTTGACAATACTTGACACTGGCAAAATTGTCTATATAAGGTGACTTAAACCATAAATATAAAAAGAAAAAGAAGAAGCTTGTTTTTTTTATTTGTTTCATTTATATTATACATCTACCTACAATTATAAAAAACGACCTCAACAAAATGGTCAAATCAATGAGCCTAACCTTTCTTCGATTCTTAATTTTAAAAAGGTTTTTCGAAAAAAAAATTCAACTCATTGTATAACCCCATACTTTTATTCAATAAACTTTTATTCCACTCAGACTTTTAATTTAGAAATAAATCAACAATAACGATTGTTTAAAGACCATTGTTTGTTACAACAATCTGCTTGTTTCATTTTTGTGTAAGTATTTGCTAATTTCTTTTGAATTCACACTATGCGGCAGATTATACAGAAGTCTGAGGAGTATAATCAGCCCCTGTGCTTAGCGTTTGTGGACTATGAGAAGGCCTTTGACTCTGTTGAAACCTGGGCCGTTCTGCAGTCCTTGCAGCGATGCCAAGTAGATTGGCGATATATCGAAGTGTTGAAATGTTTGAACAACGAGGCCACAATGTCCGTCCAAGTCCAGAAACAGCAGTCTAAACCTATCCAGTTGCGCCGCGGAGTAAGGCAAGGGGATGTAATATCCCCCGAATTGTTCTGAAACGCACTGGAAGATATGTTTAAGACGCTGAATTGGAATGGATTGGGCATCAACATCAATGGCGAATACATATCGCACTTACGATTCGCGGACGATATCGTCATAATGGCAGAGTCGTTGCAGGACCTACAACAGATGCAACAGCCTAGCTACTGCTTCACGACGTATCGGCCTGGGAATGAACTTAGATAAAACTAAAATTATGATCAATGATCGTATTACCCCAGAGCCAGTTACCGTCGCCGGAACACCTCTTGAAGTTGTGTAGGAATACGTCTACCTAGGGCAGATTTTGCAGTTGGGTAGACACAACATCGAGAAAGAGCTAAACCGGAGAATTCAGCTAGGCTGGGCAGCGTTTGGAAAACTCCGTCAAGTCTTTTCATCGCGCATCCAGTGCGTCCTACCAGTGATGACCTATGCTGCTGAAACGTAGACACTTACGGTTGGGCTGGTTCATAAGATCAAAGTCGCTCAACGAGCTATGGAAAGAGCTATGCTCGGTGTCTCTCTGACGGATAGAATTCGAAATGAAGTCATCCGACAGAGAACCAAGGTGGTCGACATAGCTCAAAGGATAAGCAAGCTGAAGTGGCAGTGGGCTGGTCATATATGCCGTAGAACCGATGGCCGCTGGGGCAAACGTGTTCTGGAGTGGAGACCGCGCTTAAGCAAGCGTAGTGTAGGACGACCTCCGGCTAGATAGAGCGATGACTTGCGGAATGTAGCTGGCAGAAAGTGGATGAGAAGAGCCGAAGATCGGGTTCAGTGGCGCGCTTTGGGAGAGACCTACGTCCAGCAGTGGACTGCAATAGGTTGATGATGATGATGATGATGATTGAATTTGCCAGAGCCATAATACTTATTCATTTAAGCCGCACGGTTCGTTGTACTGGTAAACATATTTTTACAGTCACATTACTCTTCATAATCAAAATACAGATTTTTTCGTTCATGTTAGGTTCAATAATCTGCGACATTATCACTGACATAAATAATGCTCTAATGGAGACATGTGGGTGTTGGCAACCCTGCGGTAAGGGGTGACACCTATGTTATACGTGAGGTTATTTTATATACGTTATCCAAGCTATTTTTTTATATAAATAAATAATGCTGGACAATCCACACACTCATCATCTAGCCCCAAGCTACGCAGAGCTTGTGTTATGGGTCTAGTACCCAATAATAAACAATAAATAGATATTTTTTTATTATACATAGAAAATACTCAGAACACCCGGAATAAATATTTACAGATCATACAAACATTTGTCCTAAGGCGGAAATCGAATCTGCAACCTTCTGCGTCGCTGGTGGATCTTTGCCCGCCGCGCCACATCGGTCAATAACCTTTAATAAGTAACTTCTGGAAAAAATATTATGGTTATTTCCTGCTTGCGTCGTACTTCTTTACTAAGGTCTTTAGAGGCGTGGAGCTATATTTACTTGAATAAAGCTATATTGTTATGGTAAGTTTTTACGTTTCTACTGTTATGACACTAGCCTGCCCTCAAACGAAAAAAATCAATCAAAAAATATTTAATTCAATAAAATCTTGATGAGGATCACTTTGACGACCTAGTGAATTTATGACAGTTCCAACGCGCCGAATTAGTTTTTTGGCTTGCTGTGGTTATTGATGCAAAGTAGACTTGTAGCTTGAAACCATCATTGCTTAGCAAAAATCGTGTGTTGCAAATTACTGGATGGTTGATATAGTGCGAGGAACCCGAGACAGCCCTACTGTTGGCCCCAGCGCCACTTTCCTACTGTAATTAGCATTGTTCCGCGCTTATTAGCGTTAAATGTTAAATTGCAACTAAGAGCATAAACGGTGGTTCTACTTATATAAATTGCACAAAGGCTTTTGTGGACTTTTTGCATTTAAAAGCGGTATTTGCTTAAATGAAATAACATCTAAAAAAACAGCTTAGATCTGTACAGGACCGAGAAGAATTACAGAAGCGAAAGAAAACCTATGCTCATTTTTTTTATACCACTAATGTAGCAAACAAGCATACGGCCCAACTCATGTTAAGTAGTTACCGTAGCCTATGGACGCTTGCAATACTAGAGGTATCAATCGCGCATTGCCGACCCTTTAAAAAATTTAAAACACCCTTTTTGAAGAACCCCATACTGTAGTCTCCAGGGAAAACCTCAGCAGGGAGATCATTCCACAGCCTAAGTGTTCGCGTGAGGAAGTTCCTCTGAAACCTTACGGTGCGCGACCAACCTGGCTCAAGAGTGTGTGCATGGATCTCCTGCCGATTGCGAGCGGTGCGATGGTAAAAAGTAGCTGTTCTTAAAAGGCATCAAGTCAAACAATTTTTCAGAACACACCCCATTAAACAAGCGGTAGAACACACAAAGTGAGGCAAAGTCTCTCCTCAGACTTAAGGGCTCAATACTACTTGAGAGCAATTCTAGCAGTATAAACTTAAAATTTTGTCCGTGGTTCGTCCGGGGCAGCACCACCATATTTATATCTGCCGCCAAGTAGCAATGCTCGCATTGCAGTGTTCCGGTCTGCACTTCGTATAACAGAACAATGTTACAGAAAATTTGTATGAGGCAGCAAAGCAAGCTTGCAGAGTAGATACATAAAATAAAATAGGCCCCAGAGCCAGAGGTCGAAGATTTGCCAAAAGTTAAACGTCCCGTTAACGTTTAGTGAAATAAGGCCCGTCACGTAGTACACTTAGGACGTCGTACGTGATATTGCGATGTCCAGTCGACCCGTCTCATGCGTCCCTAATTGGAGTCAGAGTAGTAAAGCCTCTGGAAATGCTTTACAGAACCCTTGACAGGTTTTTGACAGCCTACATTTTAGTTTCCAAGATTACCTGTAACAAATCAAAGTAAATAATTAAATTATATTTTGACGACTAATATTTAGGCGGACCTTGGAAGCTTATACCGCTACAGGCGCGGTCCGTCATCAGCTCTATGCTTTAATTAATCAATATAAATAATACTAAATGCTGTTTATTTTTGTGTAAAAAAAACCTTTTTTCATTTTATTTACTTTGTTTTGATGCCGTCTATGTAGAACAAATATTTGCTCTGTAAATATTTTCTGATACCTAGTACTTATGTCTCAAGGAGTCTTAAAGCGTATGTAAATATTGAGATTGTTGTGTGTATTCATTACTAAGTCTCTTGTTATTATATTCTGTTGGGGTGGTGTGGAGTATTATGTTTATGACAATTTACAAGCCTATTATTGCCTCATAAATATAAATATAGAGCGTTTTTAATAAATATTAATTATTATTAAATGGTGTTTTTTTTATAATAAGGTGGCAAAGAAAGCATTGGCAGGGCGATCTCGACACTTTCGATAGATGGTGGGAGAACCTTTAGGATAGAGACGAATGGAAGTCCTTGGGGGAGACCTTTGCAATTGGACGATATAGGTTAGGAAAAAAAAGCTGGCAAAATAGTTAGGTACTGTAGCCTATGGGCACTTGTAATATCAGAACTTGAAATATCCTACCGTACCTACCTCAATAATATACAAGTAAGTAGTACTCAAGTGCGATAAATCATACCAAACCCACCCTCTGTGCAAAACTTTTACCATGAATTTGAATAAAAACTTTTCTACTAAATTCGAATTCGAATTTCAAATACAAACACGACTAGCATACCATTTAACCTGCAGTTGAAGCTGTGGTTGGAGTCAATTCAATTCAATTCTTGGTTATGTGGCCTTTGTGGGGATGACCACAATTTCGCCAATGTCACGTTGCAAGTTCCTCCTTTGCACGACGATAAGAAGTCGGGTGAGAGAGTGATCGGTGTGAAAGATGACGATCGGTAAAATTTTGAGCCAAGCAAATCTATTTTTCCCCTGTTTCCGTGGTTGGAGTCTTCAAGATGAATCTAATTTCAAGCTATGTCAGTTATGCCAAGCGTTGCATACATACATACAATATACATACATACATACATATAGTTATCTCGGCGGATCTAGGCTTCCGTGAAGTTAGCCGTTTATGATGCGCAAAGACAATTTAGTTAGAAAAAGCTCCATTGCGCATCGAAACGGCTAACTTCACGGAAGCCTAGATCCGCCGAGAGAACTATATCAGACGTCGGGATGTTTCTATCTTCTCGGAACTTGTGCAAGTGACTTTTTTTTTTTTTTTTATACAACTGAAGTGGCAACCAAGCGTACGGCCCACAAGATGGTAAGCGGTTACCGCAGCCTATGGACGCTTGCAATACCAGAGGTATCACTCGCGGGTTGCCACCTTGAGGCTAAGATCGAATGCCTCATGTGCCAGTAATTACAACGGAAACCATACCCTTCGCACCGGAACACAGCAATGCGAGCATTGCTGCTTGGCGGCAGAAATAGGTATGGTGGTAGTCCTTCCCCGGACGAGCTCTATCACAGAGAACTCTACTACTCTTGTGGTACGACATATGGCTAGAGCGATTTCGGATTGGCGACATGACAAGAATCCAAAGTATTCGAATATAATCAGTGATCGGAATAGGTAGAGTTCTTTGATTTACCAAAGTTTAAGGAGCAGAGACAAAAAGTGAACATATTTTGTAACTCACTCATTCTTGCCTTATTCATAAAATAAACTGTCATTTTAGCAGCTGGCTAAGGATTGTCTTTCATTGTCATTTTAAGTCAATGAACAAAATCGATAAAAGATATTTATTATTAGGTACCATTAGGTACCATCTATTTGAAGATGATTTATACATCATCTGGTGGCAAGTTGGTTAGTCTTGTTTAATTATAAATAATTCTTTTTCACTTGATTTATGTATAAGTAAATTGTAATTGTACACCAAAAATATTAACATAGTGAATCCCAGTCATAAAAAAATTATATTTAACTATAATACCTATGTTTGACAATAAATAATTCTCATTCTGATTCTGTTGCCTTGATGTGCAATGTGTGTTTGAGAACGGTTTTTTTTAGAAGAAGTAGGCTTGCTCAGCACCTACATCATCCTCTCAGCTTAGCCAGCCTAATCCACAGGAAAGACATGGTCAATACTTTCGGAGCTAACTAAGCTGCGGGTTTCATCACGGTGTTTTTCCTTTACCGTTTTAAGCACGTGTTAATGTTTACAGAGGTTTATGAAAAGGGCCTATATAAATTACTTATGAACCAACACCATGATGTAAGTGACAGAGATAGGCGGCGGCTGTCGCTTTTGAGAGTATTTTAATAAAAGATAAAAAGACTTACCTACAAAGGATCATGTCACGAATAAATTAGATCAAGCTGGTAGCGCGGCCGCTCATCAAATTAATCATGCCGAATTCCTGAGTAAAAATCCCTTAACAAACTAAAAGCTTTTGTAAAAAATGTCTAGGTGAAATACTGCGTAGCTTCGAGGTTTTTAAATTAGATATTAAGTAGGTAAGCCTGGTGAGCCACCTGCTTTCATTTATCTATGAAAATTTAAAAGACTTAGGTATGCTAATATTTTAGCACTGCATGGTGGTTTAGTGGTAGATACCCCGCCTGACGATCCTGTCGGTCCGGATTCCGAACACGGTCGTGCACTAATGAGTCTTTATATTCGAAAAATACATTTCCATTCGTGTACATTGTGCGGAAATCGGCAGGGTAATATAATTTGATCCCACGAGTTTGATCCCACTCATGCATGTCCAAGAACTAAAAATTCGAAAGACATGTCCACAAATTCTCATTGGTTCCACATCACTGGAGCGTAAGTCAGGGTCCTACCCAGCAGTAGGAACTTTAGGAGCTGTCATGATGAATTACGCAAATTTATCTTCTGCTTCTTCCTTTTTTGGTTTATTTGTCTACAGTGGTCAGTCTCTGGCTCAATATGGAATTTTGGAATTAGGAGTTTTTGTCTCAAGTTATTAAAAAAAAGCTGTCTATTTAGAAGGCGGTAGCTCAACTGGCGAGCCCAAAAGAATGTAAGCACTACGTTTGGCGAGCTATGGTGAATGTGTAGGGAAGTCAACATTATTTGCTCATGCTGTCACTGTCTGTCATACCTCTGGCTGGTGTCAAAGTCATAGTACGTACTACGTAGTACATCATCTTTGGTCGTACTGGAGTTAAATTATTTTGCCTCAAGCAGGACATGAACCCACAACCTCCCGCTTGGCACGAGACGAAACAAAAACGGAGTTACCAACTTTTTTCTTGTTTTGATAACCTTTCCCAGTATGGCAGTAGGGCAGATAGCGCCATCTGTCAAAGCAATCGGAACTACTTTTTTGTTTAACCTCGAATTGAAAATCTCTCATTCTACTTCTAGCACAAAATATGAATCGTAGGTACGTCCACCGTGTGTTATTTAAATTAGTTATATAAAGTTAGTTAAAACCTTTTAAAGTTAGTTACAAAACTGTCAGTGGGTACCACAGATATTAAAAAACAAGCGAGCCCTAAATTAATAATTTACTATAATGTATAAACCGTTAGCAGTAAAACATGATTGAATTTACAAACGCTTGGACAATTTGCCACTTGGTACTTCGTTATACGGCTTATTTTCGCTTGTCACATAGAAAATTGAATCTAGTCATCGGCCGTTTTAACTGGTCGTTTTTAGAGGCTGCAGATGGAAAATATACGGGCTATTGGTCCTGTGAATTGTCTCATAACTCTGAAATATAACAGCTGTTCCATAGGGGATAAAATGCTGTAGCAAAAGGTTTTAATTTCAAAAGAATCAGTGGGGAGTAATAACGTATGCGCTTTCAATTGCAGTTGTGACAGTTATACCGGAAAAAAATTAAACAATGCGACCAAAGCAATGCATTTATGCAAGCTTACCATCATTACTGGTTAGGTTATTTATTTATTTATTATTATTTATTTATCTCCTTATTCATAAAATAAACTGTAATTTTAGCTGTTCGGAAAATATTTTATTTTTTATCATTCTTGTCAATAAACTAAGACTAAAACAGATTTGAGGGACACATTGCTAACAAAGGTTTATAGTATAATTATGAAGAAGACCTTTAAGGTTTTTAACCTCACCAAACGATTTTTTTTGCTCTGTCTTATAACGAACTAGCTGTCGCCCGCGACTTCGTTCGCGTGGAACTCATGAACCGTTATTTTTCTCGAGATCAAAATTAGCCTATGTCCTACTCCGGTCATTATATCTTTATTTAAAATTTCAGTAAAATCAGTTCAGTGGTTGTCGAGTTTTTGAGTAACAAACATCCACACTTTCGCATTTATAATATTAGTGTGAATTAATGTGAATTAGTGTGATAGTGTGATACTTAGATCTTGTGGTAGGCGCCCAGGCTAGTAGAGTAGTTAAACTTCTAAAATGTTTCTAAAGTGTACTTTGCACTTCAAAATCTACAGGCACGATTTTATTAGTTTCAATACAGCTCTATCACAGCTTTGCGTGTGTGCCTGCTGTTAGCGTGGTACCGTTTTTAGGGTTCCCTAGAACAAGGGGTCCTTCCGATCCCTCGATGCCGCCGCTGCGCCAATCGGTGATGAAGCGCTCTTATGCTGAGCGCACACGAGCAACTGTTGCTCAAGCATATTTTTATAATATTTTGCGGGATTGTTCCGGTGTGAAGGGTATGGTTTCCGGGGAAATTACTGGCACATGAGGCTTTCGATCTTAGCCTCAAGGTGGCAACCCGCGAGTGATACCTCTGGTATTGCAAGGTCCATAGGCTGCGGTAACCGCTTACCATCTTGTGGGTCGTACGCTTGGTTGCTACTTCAGTTGTATATAATATATATATTTTGTTTTATTTGCAAATATAATAGGAACGTTGCGATGGACTTCCCGTACCAATAAAATAAAATTTAACGAGGGCTGTAGAAATAAATGAACTTCAAATTATAACAACAGTCTTATGCCACGGCGAAATGAAGACGAATGTAATCAATTCTGCTTCTATTATAAGCTAGCTTGCTCACCCCAGTACCTACTTATTTTTATTATATTTGTTTTAGTTTCTAGTTGCATGTTTTATATATTAATTGTTGTTTTTATTTTATGGATCTGGCGTTATCTGAAATAAAATATTTTTATTTATTTATAAATGCCAAAGTTTGTTAAGATGTATGCACGAGCACAAAGAACTTTATTACTCTTAAACCTACTCGACGATCGTGAATTTGGCCCTTAATATATTATATTTCCTTTATAACCCAAGTAAAGATAAAACTGGGTGTTAATTTTTTATTATTTCATCTAGAACTTTGTTGGCTATTTTTTAATAAGTATTATTAAAAAACATGTCTGGTTTTATCATACTCGTATCTAGGTATTTACTACATGTTTTAGTTATACTGTCGTTTGGATATTATTTATAACTATTGTCGCCCGCGACTCCGTTCGCGTGGTGTTAAACCGTACTTTTTTTCGGGATAAAAAGTAGCCTATGTTCTATTCCCGGTCAATATTTATTTATAAAGATATCTCGCTTGGACGAAATAATCATTGGGATGTCTTCGGCTCGAAGCGCCGATAGCTCCACCTACAGGGGAAACGTTGCAGTTATCCAAGCCTGTTCAATGACTAAAGTTAATTTAGTCCAATGATTATTTCGTCCAAGCGAGATATGTCTCGATAGCTCAATTGGTAGAGCGCCCGCGTATCAAGCTGTGGTTGCGGGTTCAAATCCCGCTTGAGGCAAAATATTTTTTGGGATATTATAATCTTTAGTATTCCCCTAGTGTGATGGTTAACACTATAAAAATAAAAATAGCCAATTGAATAATCAATGCGACACCTCTCGTCAATGAACTAAATTAACTTTAGTCATTGAACAGGCTTGGATAACTGCAACGTTTCCCCTGTAGGTGGAGCTATCGGCGCTTCGAGCCGAAGACATCCCAATGATTATTTCGTCCAAGCGAGATATGTCTCGATAGCTCAATTGGTAGAGCGCCCGCGTATCAAGCTGTGGTTGCGGGTTCAAATCCCGCTTGAGGCAAAATAATTTTTGGGATATTATAATCTTTAGTATTCCCCTAGTGTGATGGTTAACACTATAAAAATAAAAATAGCCAATATTTATTTATTTTTTAAATTTTAGCCAAATCGGTATTGTGGTTTTCGAGTTGATTGACAGATTGATAAAAAACAGACAAAAAATCTCTAGTACTATTCCGCTTAACTTAGTTATAGATGAACAAATATCCATCCAAACATCCAAACTTTCGCAATCCATAATATTAGTGTGATTAGTGTAATAGTGTGATGTGATTAGTGTGATGTCTACATCATGAGCAGTATACCGCGTAAGGTAGCTCCGCGAATTCTCATTTTTCTTATCCATCGCTCATCGTGCAAAAACTGTGCACAGAGATAAATAGCGCCACAAAGGTCAGTTCCTAATAACACCGCATCGTAGATCTGCCCGGGGCGGTACGTGACTAATTTGCTGCAGAGCTAGACTACCCACATACATTGTAACTAGGTACAGTGAGAGTCAAGATATGAGAGTCTAGAGACTACTCTAGACTCTCATATCTTGACTCAGATCATTTTGACTACAAAATGATCTGAATAACATAAATGCAATTTGTTATACGCAGTCCTAATCATCATATTGTTGTAAACACCCAAGGTGTGGAAAATATCTTACTACTCATTGTTTCTTATGCAGTCAAGGTGTTCAAATTTTCGAAGCTGTCAAATTTATCTGTGCATAAAGCGCGTCACACACGGTGAAGATGCTATAATATTTTATCTTAAGATGCCCTAATATAAAATATTATAGTATCTTAGGTTATCACACACGGCTAAGATACAGTAATATTAAAAAACCTGTTCATTTCCTTACGAGTCTGCGTTGATGCCACACGTATTCCTTGTTATATCGTCGTATCTTAAGATAACATATTAAGATACGAAATATATATTTCCATATTTGCGTATTCGCTCGGTATCTTAAGATACTGAAGATAAAATATAAATTATCTTCGTCGTGTGTGATGGTTCATAGGATTTCTATGGTGAGCGATATTCTAAAATATGCTCTAAGATAATATATATTTTATATTATCTTCACCGTGTGTGACGCGCTTAAAACGTACCTTGAAAAAATAAATAAATAATAGAATTTATATATTTCCAGTATCTATGATAAAGTATTTAGGATATAGTAGATAGGCTTGGCTGCGTAGGTATATCAATTTGCTTTTATGTTTTTCAGATCCTTTTGACTAGGTACTCGAAACGCTCATATCAATTTGACGCTGACTGTACATTAACTAAGTACGTAGTGTACTTTGCTGGAACTGAGCGTGCAAGTGTTGTATAACTAACTTGCTGAAACTTGTTCAAAGGAAGATTAGTAGAATTAGTTTGTCCATTGGGTGTGTTCACGCAATAGTATCAGTAACTTGTGGTATTTGTATCTCAGTCACAGATTCGCAGAATAGTCTTTTTACGTTAGTTAGTTTAGCTTAATTATTCTCTAAATTATTATAAGGTAGCATACAAGCTTTCATATTTATAATTTTACCTACTACGTTAAGTTTAAAATACGATTAGATTATGACAGGTGCCTCTAGGGATGGTTCAACATACGGGCGCATCAAACTTAACGTCTTCTTTTACTGCTTGCTCTATTTGTATGAGATCTCTGTTGTTGAACCAACCCTACCTACCTAATTTGTTGTTTTATATAAATTACGCATGCTGTGTTTGCCTATTATTGGTTTCACATGTAGCCTAGAACACTTCTTCTGTAACTTAACTCATGTAATCATGTACAAACTGTTGGCAAACCTATAAAAAAAAAAAAAAAAAAAATAAGGTCTCATTTTTTGATCGACGTAATCAGAATAATCTATTTCATATAAAAACGGTGCTGATACATTTCTGTTTTTTCTTTTTTGCATTTTTTATTCGGCAACTTCAAAGTTATAAAACAAACAATTTACCACAATTTATGTAGATACAAAAAGTTTGTTTCAAATTGCAATATAAATAATGAGTATGAAATATTGATAAAAACCTTCAAATACCAAATGTGTCAGCACCCTGTATGTGAAATAGACTTTAAATAGGATTGTCTTTGGCTATCTTGTCAAAACGACATGGTCTTCCCATTTTAATTATTTTTCTCGTGTTATTTTAAGTTTTATTGCGTAAATTTGGTGGCAGTTTATCCAATTTAACTTGTTTACTTAGCACAAGAGTAAGTAATTGAAATGAAGGGGTAATGTTGGTTGGTAATTTAGTCAAAGACTTTCCAGGAGAATTTTGAAAGAAAAGTCATCGTTTCTTTCCAAATTTCGTTTGTTTACGTTGCTAAGCGACAATCAAACTAATACACTTGACATTGGCAAAATTGTGGCAAACTAGCCACAGAGGCCATAAAACAAAGAAGAAGAAGAAGAAGAAGACTTTGAATAGACTATAGGATACATCGACAGCGAGAGCTCAATTTTCTGTGTTATCTCTTGAAAAACTAAATTTAACTTGACAAACGGTCACGTTGTAGACTATAGATGAGAAAAAACATTGATAAGCGAGTGGATTTTATTTTTCTTGAAATGCTTATTAACAGTGTGGATTTTAGAAATAATAATTGAATGGATCGGTTCATCTGATCCGATTGATAAGACTACGACGAGTGAGTTACTACAACGGACAGTTCTGATTCTTTATCCATCACTAAGATTTCCAAAAGAAATGACACCTAGAATTATAATAATTTATTAGCATTTACTACTGGCACGTAAAAGTTTTGGCAAGCAAGCTACTGACCCATTTTCATGGCGAACATTCCCCTTGGACCTCTTGGCATGTTTTCATGCCTAGAGGGGTTCAAGAATTTATTTCCTACAATAATTGTAATTAAATGATTCACAACTCTCACCAAGGTAGTGAGAGTGGTGTAAGAGATCGCTTCTTTAGCGATAAGACCGCTCATTGTACATAAAATTTTAGTTAAATTGCTATTCTTAAATTGTGTAATTTGGTTTGTAAGGCGTACAATAAAGTATTTTCATTTATTAATTAATTCTATGTTGATTGTTAGTTTACTGCGAGGAATTTACCGATACTGCTTTTATATTCACAGCACTTTACAGTGCTACGCACAGCTACGCTGCTACGCCGTAGCTCGTTTGCTACGTACTAGCTCGTAGCCCGTTAGACACACTCGGTTTAATTTAAATGACATTCTCGACTACTAAGTTTAACGGCGCCAGTGGCAATTTCAACTGAGCGCTCCCGTGCTTTGGAGGGCACGTTAAGCAGTCGGTCCCGGCTTTTTCAAAGTTGTTAGGTCATGACAGAGGCCTTTGGGTGGCCTAGAAACTTGTCACCAGAGTTGGCCACTGACTCATACGAACTTACTTATTAATATAATAAAGGGAGAAGATGTTAATTTTTGTTCATTATGAATAAACACAAAAACTCAGTAGTTTTTGTGTTTATCGGACCAGTGTCCGATTACGAAAATTCTTTTACATTTAGAATTTAGAATGCTACATTATCCCTGAGTAACAGAGGCTATATTTATTACTAGCGACCCGCCTCGGCTTCGCACGGGTGCCTAAGTTTTCATTGCACCCGTGCGAAGCTGAGGCAGAGCGGCTAGTTTTATTTACACAGTACAGTTTTTGTCACACCCGCGGCAGATGCGCCGCAGGCCCGCGCCTGCTCTCTGTGTGTGTTGCGTTTTAAAGTTGTGACTTTTATAACTAACTAAATAACTTTTTTGTATAAACTTAATTTTGACATTGACAAGGCCCCTATTTTTATAGACAGCTTCAAAAACATATTATGCACCTACTATGTTATTGTGACGTAACGTGTTCTATAAAGTCCCTGTCTGTGGTTGAAATAAATGAATACTGAATACTCTAGTTATTTAGAAGAAATAGCTTTTTCGTGCTTTAGAGAGCACATTAAGCTGTCAGTCTTAACTATTACAGCCGTTATGACAGGACTTTTATTCCCCTGTGGTTATCGGTTCTGCGAGCTATATGACCAGCTCACTGCCACTTCAACTTACTTATTTACTTACTTACAACTTACGCAAGTTACTGTCACTAACGTTATTGTTGTGCCTTCAAATGATTCAACAACTTTCAGTGAAAAACAAGATATATTTTCTAAGGTAAAAAGATGTTATTATCCTTTATTACATGGAAAATAATGAGCAAAAAACTCAGTTTCTGTTGCGTAATAGTATCTGAAGATCGAGATCACGCCACACTGAAACTGAATGTTGTTATTCAGGTGGCTACTACGATTTATATAAAAACTAGCTGTTATCCGCGACTTCGTTCGCGTGGAACTCGGGAACTGTACTTTTTCCGGGCCAAAAAGTAGCCTATGTTATGTTTCAGTTCATTGTTATTATGTTTTAAATTTGAGTTAAAATCGAATCAGTGGTTGTCGAGTTATAGGGTAACAAACATCCATCAAAACTAACTAACTATTCCCCTAGTGTGATGGTTAACACTATAAAAAAACAAAAATAACCAATTGAATAAGCAATGCGATACCTCTCGTCAATGAACTAAATTAACTTTAGTCATTGAACAGGCTTGGATAACTGCAACGTTTCCTCTGTAGGTGGAGCTATCGGCGCTTCGAGCCGAAGACATCCCAATGATTATTTCGTCCAAGCGAGATATGTCTCGATAGCTCAATTGGTAGAGCGTCCGCGTATCAAGCGGTGGTTGCGGGATCCCGCTTGAGGCAAAATAATTTTTGGGATATTATAATCTTTAGTATTCCCCTAGTATGATGGTTAAAACTATAAAAAAACAAAAATAACCAATCCATCCAAACTTTTGCATTTAATAATAACAGTGTGCTAGTGTGATTAGTGTGAAGTGCTTCGGAGGGCACGTTAAGTAGTCGGTCCCGGCTTTTGCAAAGTTGTTAGGTCATGACAGAGGCCTTCGGGTGGCCTAGAAACTTGTCACCAGAGTTGGCCACTGACTCCTACAAACTTACTTTTTTAGTATGACGTGTGATAATAAAATTATCAGCAAATGGCGAGACAAAGTCGTTCGCCTGAGAATGATTTTTTCTGTTCAAAAAATGTATGTGCGGCAATGCCCGTGCTTTTAAATGGTGAAGGAAAACATCGTGAGGAAACCGGCATGTCCAAGAACTACAAATTCAAATTTCGAATTCATATTGGATCTGCCAAGTGGATTTATGACTCAATCCCTCTCGCTTGAGAGGCCAGTGTTTTTGTTTGTACGATCTGCAAATATTTGTTCCGAGTTTTCTGGGTATTTTCTATGTTAATAAAAAATATCTATCTATGTATTGTATTGAAGGCATCTAGCACCTATAACACAAGCTCTGCTTAGCTTGAGGCTAACTGATGCTGTGTGGATTTTCCAGCATTATTTATTATTATTTATTTATTTACGGAGCACCGGCGGTGGTCTAGTGGTAGTGACCCCGCCTTCCGATCCTATGGTCGTGGGTTCAAACCCGGTCGTGCACCAATGGATTTTTCTGTTCAAAAAATGTATGTGCTCAATGCCAGTGCTCTCATACGGTGAAGGAAAACATCGTGAGGAAACCGGCATATTCAAGAACTAATAATTCGAAAAAACATGTGCCATCCACCAATCCGCATTGGATCCGCGTGGTGGATTAAGACCCAATCACTCTCGCTTGAGAGTAGGCCAGTGTCCCAGCAGTGAGAACATTAGAGGGCTGTCATGATGATGATGATGAGGATTTACGATGATGATTTGATAACCTGGAGCGAAATAAACTAAGTACCATAGTTCTATGTTTCTAACAGCGCAGCGTCAAAACTTGATTCAAAACAAGCAACTAATTTGAAAATTACTAACAGCGCAGAGCCAGATGATTCAGACGGGATTGCTAGTTCTATTTAGAGATTGTTTAAAGCTACTTTACAGCAGCCAATGTTTAGTGGGAACGATGTGATTGTTTGCGTGTTTGTTGCTATGCTTATCAAAATATGAGCACTGGTGGTCTAGTGGTAGTGACCCGACTCTGATCCTTAGGTCGTGAGTTAAATAAATCTTATTAGTCGTGCACGATAAAAGATTTTTCTAGTAGAAATATTTACTTGCGCGATGCCAGTGCTCTCGATGAAAGAAGACATTGTGAGGAAAACTTGCCGAGAACTAAAATTTGAGAGATTTTGTGCTATCCATCAAATCGCATAAGCCACTGTTCTAACAGTATGTGGGAACAGTAGAAGGCTGTCATGATGCAATCATTTTTGAAGTCTCGCCCACCGCTCTATCTGACGACCTCGATAGCGCGGTAAGAAAGTAAGTACGTATGAGTCAGTGGACAGTTACAGCGCGGTGGGCGAGGGGGATGTGATCGAGATTGTGATGAGCCCGGGCACGGTGGGCATTCACCGCTATCAGTAACGAGACAGAAAGCAAACAAAGGCAGTCAAACAGTAAGTCAATGGTCAGCTGATCTATTTGCCAATAAATATGCAATAAGTTTTTAAAATTAATAAATATTGGGATATGTAAATTAGAATGAGTTTTAGAATTAAATTGATTCTTTTAAATGAATGTTTACGACCCATAAATTAGGCTCTATTATTATTTGTAGTTAATAATGAACAAACCTGTATTTATCGGAAATTTTGAACCAGCACGCAGTAATATTGTTCTGTGCCAGCAGTAAGAATTGTTAATTCAATTCAAACTTTCAACGATTCAGCAGTCCCCAATTCTTCTATCAGTGTGTTCACAGTAAAATTTATAGCAGTAGTAAAAGTCGATACAAGCCACGCTTCGTTTTACGCTTGTGTTTGTCCGGGCCCGCTCGGTTTCTCGTGCGGGCCTGTGTTTTATTGCGACCCGATATTGTTTTATTTCGGTGTACATAAATATAAAGCAGTTGAAACGAATGTTTTATACACCACAACTTCTACGCAACGTAATAAAAATTCAGACATCGTCGTCTTGGGAAATGGTTTTATAGTGAGATATGTGCGTCGTTTTGATTTTTGCGAAACTTTTTCCTACGCTTATGTTTATGCTTACGAAAACAAAAAGTATAAGTTATATCTGAGTTTTTATTATCTTCCAAAAACTCATGTGAGCAACAACAATAGAAAGCACTTAAAATATTATACTCATAAAACCGGTATTTAAATTGCTAGAAGGGTATCTAGTTTTTTTTGAACTGTTTCAACTTTTTGTTATGTACTTATGGAAATATTGCTGAAAGCAGCTCCAGCAAGGTATTATACAATACGAGCCTACCCACGCGGATTCATCCGCGTTTTTGCAGTTTTTATGCTATCCCACAGGAACATTAGGAATAAGAATAAGAATAAGAATTTGTTTATTTGACGATGACGTTGTGAAATTAAGTTAATTTGAAATCTAAGCAGGTATTTCAATATTCTCTATGAATTAAGTAAACCAGCAACTACGTAAAAATAAAAGTAGGTTCCTGACGCCATCTCAGTGCTAAACTAATATATTTTTAAATCGATTTTTCTTCAAGTATTTTTCTACAACTCAAGCCGATTGCGAAGGAGCCGTACAACTCAAGTCGGCCGCATTTCAATTCCGTAGATTGTGTTAACAAATTGTTCAAATTGAGCTGCTTACGAATGCTGAAGATACAAAAGAGGATTTCTTTTTTACCCTTTAAACGTATAAATTAAGTCTCGAAGAGAGCTACTTGATAAATAGGGCACCCACAATGCCTGTCACGGAATATGCGATAGTCAGTACGCTCACACTTGTTGTATTCATTTGGATTGACGAGGGTTCCAATAGCTCCTGTCCGCGGCTTCGCTTGCTTGTTTTGTTTATTGAATCTTCTTCTTCTTCTAATCTTCTTCTATATAAAAATGAATTGCTGTGCGTTAGGCTCGCTAAAACTCGATAACGACTGGACCGATTAGGCTAATTTTGGTATTGAAATGTTTGTAAGAGTCCAGGGTAGGTTTAAGCGGTGAGAAATTATCGAAAAGTTGCAAAGAAATAACGCGAGTAAAACCGCGTCGGGTGAGCTAGCACAGCGCCACTATCCCCAAACAAAGCAAAACTTGTATCATGGAAACTCCCTATAATAGAAACACCCAACCCAACACCCAAACAAATATTTGCAGCTCTTGCAAATATTTGTCCTGCAGCGGTGATTAAATACGTAACCTCTCGCTTTTCAACCGAGCACTCACCCACCGCGCAGCCTAGATAGTCACGTCAAACTTGTTTAGAAACTTTGACACCTCATGTGCGCACCAAACGGAGGCATATTTACGTGGTAACCTATTATGTTATTTAAAAATAAGAATAAGAATAAGAATTTGTTTATCTGACACACACAATAGGAGAGCAGTATAGTAAAAAAGCAAGAAAAAAAGGTCAAAAACAAAAACAAATAAATTAAAACTATTTACAACTTTGCACCCCACATTCCGTGGTTCGACGTGATTGAGTTACAAACACACGCACAAACAAACATCTTTACAAACTTTCGCTTATTACTAGCAGTATACTAATAAAGTGCTATGTTTTTGTGACTGCAAAGCTGGCGGATTAAGATAATAATTCAACTGTTACGCAAGGCTTTTAGGCAAAATGTGTCTGTGTATGACTGTGTTAAAACTAAATGTCAAAATTGTTTCGTTACTGATAGACTGGCTGACTTACCGACTGACAATCAATGTACAGTAAATACTTCAACTCCTTGAGTTCTAAAATTTTCTGGCTGTGTTATTTTTATCATAATATGTCTATTGAACTGTACATCTAACATAATGTGTCTGCGATAAATAAATAAATATTGAATACTATTGGCGGAATTTCATGACGAAACAGCGGCATCGAAATCAAAATATATGCATACAAAAAGTCAGAGCGGAGAAAGTAAAGGATTTAAAAATAATGGACCAATGTGATTTGTATCTAAAAATAGTGCCGTTCATTTTATTATTTGAGAGATCGAATAAAGCGATGCCGATGACTGAGAATTTTAACCTTATAAAATTCAAAGTAATTGACGTCTCGTCGTTGGAAAAATCCGGCTCTAGAATACAAATGAAGCCTACTTTATAGTCTTAGATCAAAGTGAAGTTGTGTTTTTTTTTAGATTATTGTTACCGACTCTTGCTGTAGGACTCCTAACCACCAGGTTAACATTTAGTGTTAGGTTTAGCTTTGAAAAATACTGTTGAATAGTTGAACTATGTAAACGGGAATATACAGAGAGCCGATAAAGACGTGATGCCAATCCGATAACGGCACGTTTACAGATCATTACACGGGAATTGGCAATCTCGTGTCAAATTGCGAAGAAATCTTGTAAACACGTTCTTGGAATGTAGCTACGTTTTTTCTAAAAAAACAAGATTATTTTCTAAATAAAATTATCTTTGCAAAATGAATTTTATATAAAAACAAGAATTCACGTGAAACCAACTTTACCTAAACGCTTAAAAATGTTATCCTGTTACAAAAAAAATAATATACTGCATCGTTTTAGCAACGCTTATTAAAAACTTGTTATAGAGCGGACGGTAATTTACAAAATGTAAATGAATGCGGTAGAATTTTGTTAAGCTTGTTTGTATGTTTAAACTGGAATATAATTATCATTACAATGATACTACCTACAGAGTTTCGTGTAGTTTATTTAGTTAATGTTAATTACATTCGTGTACTTCATTTTTATTTATTATTTCCAAATAGGTATGTAAGTTTTATTTATCATAACATTTAACACCTATTCACTTGTTGAAGCCACCATTTATAAACAAATATTTCAAATTGGTGCTAGATACGAGTACTTACTTATAACTTATAATTTAGATCATGGAGCTCTCAAAGTTCTCAAACTAAATTCAAGTCGCCGGCATCGGCTGTATAACTATAGGTCAAGTCACGTCCTTCTTGTGTATAATAATGTATAAGTAGTTCGTTCATCGATGAACCAAGCGACTTGAAGGGAAGTGACGCCTGGAAAGACACATAAGTGTAACCCAGTGTCTTTTCAGGCACCTCGTTAGACCTCCAAAGCACGGAAGCACTCTAGAAATTGCCATTGTCACCCATCCAAATAGTGACTGCGCAGAACAGTGCTTAACTTCGTTTATCTGTATTGAACTTAGCCAGCTAGTCACAAGCGCTTCGGATGGAAACTTTTATATTGTTATTGAAGTTTGAGTTTGTATAACTTTCTGGGATCTAGGCTTGCCTTCTTTTTGGGCCTTGGACTAAATATATCAAGTGGTATTCCGTCATACGCGTGGGTAGTTTATTTAGGGCCAGAGGTCTTGTCTTGGTAAGCACTTCCATTTATTGAAGTGTTTCTGAGATCGATAAATATTTGCTGTCAGTTGACATTTTGTTTTAAAAATATCACGACACGGCTGATTTACTGATTTAGTAATATTCCGTTCAGAGACGGCTGATTTACTGATGCTTTGTTCACGGAGCTTATTTTTTATTTAAACTACACTCGAGAGCAATGAATCCGGGTCACTCAAAGAATCCAAAAAATCTCGGAAAGTAAGAATGCTAGGTTAATGCAATAAATTGTATTTAATAGACAATTTAATACTCCTTAAATGAAAGTTAAAAAAATATGAGTCACCATACATTTTATTTACACAAAATTACATAAAGAAAAAAAACTGCTGATCTCTCCTTAAAACAAAAATAGGAAACATGAAATTTTTGAACTTTATGACGATTTTCTTGAATTTCAATACTTCGTATTACCTCCTCGTGCTTCCATTACTGCGTTTACGCGGTTTGGCATGCTGTACACCAAGTTCCTCATACGATTTTGGGGAATATTCTCCCATTCCTCTGTGAGAGCAATTTTGAGCTCAGGAAGCGTGATTGGGGGAGGGTTTCGTTGTTTTACGCATCTCCCTAGCTCGTCCCAAGCATGCTCGATCGGGTTGATATCCGGGCTGCGCGCTGGCCACTCCATACAAGTAATGTTCATCTCTTGAAGGTAGTCATTCACAATCCTACCTGTATGAGGTCGGGCATTGTCATGCATAAATATAGCATCCTCACCCAAATTGACCATAAATGGACCAACGTGTTCGTTGAGGATTTCTTCCACATATCTTACGCTAGTTAAAGAGCCGTTTTCTATGATCACCAGCTCTGTGCGACTTTCAGAGGAAATTCCGGCCCACACAAGTACAGACCCACCACCGTAGGCTACTTTTTCTTCGATGCATGCTTGCTTGAATCTTTCCCCTGGTCTTCTATACACTCTGTGTCTTCCATCGTGCTTGTAGAGCATAAATTTTGATTCGTCGGAGAACATAACTTACGACCAATTCGATTTTCGAATTTGATCGATTTTTTGGATTCTTTGAGTGACCCGGATTCATTGCTCTCGAGTGTATTTCATTCTACATCTAGGCAAAGGTTACCTCCAAATCCTTCCATCCATACTATATAATTTTATCCTTCGCATAAAACATTACGCCGTAGTAGGTATAACATAACTTTCCAAGAAAAAAATAATAGTACTTCATCAATTTAATATTTAATTTTGGTACTAACTGAAATTAATATATAAATTAATCGTGTTAGCCAGAATAAAAATTAGAAAAATGCATGGATAATCACTGATTAATTGTGTCGTCTTTCGGGTCTAGTGAAGTTTTATTAAATAAATTTCAATGAAGTAGTTTTTTATTCTGAAGTGGTTCTTACTTAGAAAAATTGGATGGTTGAATTATATTTTTTAAACTTTTTAAACTCAATGCCGCAATGCCAATGCAAGAAGGGAACGATTCCGTCTGGTAGTGATTTACACCCATATTCTAAGACGATTCCTCAAGAATTCCTCGACTCGACTCAACCTCACTCAAATAAATCCGTATTCTTAGTTAGGAAAATTCTCCTGCACTTACTACTCGAAAGTTTTCCTTACCGGAGGTGAGAAAATGATTGTCAAACTCAAGGTACGTCTAAACCTACCTTGAGTCGAGTGGAGGAAGATTCGAGGAAACTTCTTAGAATATGGGTGTAAGATTTGATTGGAGTGATGGCTCAGCTGTTTTATATGTATACCGATAACCAATAAGGGAGAATAAAGGTTCTTGAATGGTGACCACGAACTTTGACGATCATTATGGCGCGGCGGACGAAGGTCCGCCTGCGACGCAGGAGGTTGCGGGTTGGATTCCCGCCTTGGAACAAATGTTTGTACGATCTGCTAATAAAAAAAAATGATATTGAAGTGTGGGGCAGCCGATGTCATTTCTGCAGTCGTCATAGCGTCAAAAACTGGCGTCTTTCCAGGAGAATTTTGAAAGAAAAGTCACGTTTCTTTCCAAATTTCGTTTGTTTACTAAACGACAATCAAACTAATACACTTGACACTGGCATAATTGTGGCAAACTAGCCACAGAGGCCATTAAACAAAAGAAGAAGAAGAAAAACTGGCGTATTTTTTATAGCTTAATGACAGTTCGCTGATTGAAATCAGATTGAAACCGAGTTAGGCAATCGGGGAGTATATCATAGATAGGTTGCTGCACAATTGTTACTTTGATTTGAATACAGTTGCAGTCAAATTTCAGTCAGCATCCTGTCAATAAGTAAAATAATGTCAGTTTCTGATTGAAATATATTAAAATTGTTTGCAAACGAATTAAATAACCGCTGCTGACAAACTATCTGGCAATACGAGTATGTCCGGTGTTCCGGTCAGTGTTGGCTTGGCTACCATTCACGTCAGAGTAAGCCTTGTTTACGTTGCAACTAATTAAACTTTTGCCGTTTAGTGTCGCTTGTTTAATGGTGTGGTACTTTATGGTAAGCCATCAAATGTTATAGTGTCCGCTTAACAGCACTATTAAAACCATCGATAACAGAGCCTGGCATCACTTGATGGGTATATATATGCCTTTGTTTGTGCCATCTATTATTAAAATAATTTCATTAAAATATCAAATAAAATTTTACAAAATGAAACAAATATAATAAAAAAGCTCTATAGAGCATGAAAATGAGCCACAATAATAAAGTAGCAAAAGTTTGCTTGTAACAAATTACTGAAACTAAATAACAAACATTTTACATTAGCCTGCTAAAACATTATTAAACTGGATAAAGTACGTACTTGCCCTAGTAATCGGGTAGGTATTATCGTTATGAATAAGTTATACGTTTTTATGGATCTTGCTATCTTAGGAGATGACTCGAAACTCGTTAGGAGCTCAAACTTTCACTATGGAAATAAATCATTTTTTATCAGACAAATTGTGAATGATAAATGAGCTGAGAATATAATTGTCTTGAGGAATCCATCATCGTCAGTTTACTAATTATAATTGCGAAGGTCAAGTAGTTTTTTAATTCGTGATCCACGCTGCCGATTTTGATAAAAGATGACATCTGTGTGCCTTTATCATCAGTCATCTGACTTGGTATAGAATGTTTATCATGACCAGCCGCTGAATGTTCCCACTACTGGAACTTAGCCTTACTCTCAAGCGAGAGTGATTAATCGCAGTGGAATGCTAAATCAAATCAATTGTTGCCATACATATTCTTGGTTTTTCCTTAGATTTACCGAGAGTTAATTAGCCGGATGTCTGATTTCGTTTTGGTCAGATGTTGCGATAATAAAAACATTCTATAAATAATAATATATCCGTAAAGTATTCCGTCTAGAAGAACGGTCTAGAAAAGGTGTTATTGATATTTTCAAGGGTAAAAATATTCCAAAATAGAAGTAATGAACTATTAGTTATATCTTAATGGTTTTTATGGTAATGGAACTCACTCCATTGAGCGCTAGTAATGGAGCGTAACGGTTGGTGCAAAGTTTTCTTGATGCTGTCTTACTGCGAGCACGCAGTTAGCAAACTGGCAAGACATGCTGAGTAGGCAAGTACTATGTATAATAAATAAATAACTAAATAATGCTGGAAAATCCACACAACATCATCTAGCCCCAAGGTAAGTTGCTGTTAAACAGAGCTGTGTTTATGGGTACTAGATGACTGATATATACTTAATACAATACAACAATACATAGATAGATATTTTTTATTATATATAGAAGTACCCAGAACACCCGGGACAAATATTTGTAGATCGTACAAACATTTTACCCGAGGCGGGAATTAAACCCGCAACCTCCGCGTCGCAGGCGGACCTGCGCCCGCTGCGCCACATTGGTCATCAAATCGGTCAAAAAAAAAAGTAGTAATTTTTTATCGTATCCGCTTTAACGGGTCCGTAAATACGGAGACTATGTGTGAACGGGCTGTAAGTTGGCCACTGACTCATACGAACTAACAATACTTACTGCTAAATCAACCTCAGATGTTAAGTGAATTTTAAATCTATTAACAGTAACGAAAACAAGAGAGTGGTATTATTAAGAAAATCCCAACTAAATACTCATAAATACAAGAATAATTGGTTTTCCTAAACAATGGCATTGGGCCATTTGGTGAGGCACATAAAACGCGGTGGGCCCTGCCGTCGGCTTAAGTCCTGGTTCCCTTAAAAGTGGCAAAGAAATAATATTACAGGCTGTCAAATTTCGTGAGTTTAATGAATAAAGTTCTACCGGGTTAAAGTTCAAATTACAATAAGGACCGATATTGGGTATGCGAACCCAAAAAGGTTTAATTTTTCATGCAAACTTTTTGTCATTGAGACGTTGTCGGTAGACGGATTGTATGAGGCTACATCATCATGTTCAGTCTTTTAATGTTCCTACTGTTGGGACACTGAATTTCACCTGGTGGTAGGACTCTTCAGCAAGAGTCCGGTTTGGTGGGTACCACCGCAGTGTCAGATATTCTACCTCCAAGCAGTAGTGTGCAAGCATTACTGTGTTTAGGTTTGAAGGGCACTGTAGCAAGTGAAATTACTGGGCGAAAGAGACTTAACAACAATGTCTCGGGGTGATAAGCGCAGTGCAGTGCCACGCAAACACTTAAAAACTTTAAGTTTTGGGTGGCACTGCATCTGTAATAGCGTGGTGCTTAACATCAGGTGGGCGCCTTGATTGTCTTGTCACTTGTAGACATAAAAAAAAAACACTGGCCTACTCTCGAACGAGAGTGACAAGATAACAAACTACCACGCGGACTCAATGCGGGTTGGTAGATGGCACTGTATTTTTATTACATGTCTGATGTTTTCCTGCACCGTTTCAAAGTACTAACATTGCACACATACTACACACATAATGTGCTAGCACGAGAGAATATGAACGCACGATCTTAGGATAGAAAGGCGGGGTCCCAATTGCTAAACCACTGGTGCTCTAACAACATACGAGCAGTCTGCTGCGACCTCGATGACAGCCAGTGCGTTTAGTATCGAGCCACCGCTCCCACCGCGCTTCCACCCGCTGTCGCAACACTGCCGCCATGCTACCACCCCGCTGCCACCTCGCTCCCTCGCTCGCCACTATCATCGAGGTACGTCTACGGACGTCATATCTGTCGTCGTTTCTCAACAACCAGACCGTAATAGCCCACTCGTAAAACATTGCGATTGCTTTCTTCCAAACATTTCCGACGAGAGGCTTGAGTACTGCTCGTTTCGGTCTATAACCTTTTACGGAAACTTCCCGCGTGCCTGTAAGCTTTGTAATGTTTATGACCTTCAGGTATCACTTTTGGCGGCTTTTAAAATCTAATCAAATCAAAATATCTTTATTTGACAATGAAAAACGATGATATACTCGCAAAAGTATATAAGTATAAATACTGTGAGGCGAGAACCAACATTGAAGAGAACCAGGATCCAATAAAAATATAACAGATTATATTGCAAGTCAACTAGGCATTTAAATTGATGTTAGCTGGTTCCAATTTTGAAATACACACATAAACATTTGTTTTTTTTTGGTTATAAAACGCTTGCAATCAAATAACTTTTACATAAGGTTTACAAAACACAGATGAAATTTCTGACACACGAGGCTTTCGATCTATGCCGTGCTGTGCGGGGTGGCAACCCGCGAGTGATACCTCTAGTATTGCAAGCGTCCATAGGCTGCGGTAACTGCTTACCTTCTTGTGGACCGTACGCTTGGTTGCCACTTCAGTTGTATAAAAAAAAAATACAGACGAAACAGCCAATAAAAACCGTTTGAAAAATTTAATAGACCCACTCAAAAAGTTTCTTACAATCGAGTATTGTAAATTAAATTATTTGTAGCAAGTACTTACTGACTAAATTCAATAAAACCACAAAAACACAGTATCTCGGCAGTCGGTAAAAGGATATAAACTTATTTCCGTTCGAAAACTCCTGCTATTATCACTGAAGCCTTCTGATAGGGTTTCCTAAAGTTTGAACAATAAACCCGATGGCATCCGATAGGCATTCATGAAAACTCAATATCATCTGCTCTAGGAGAAATAATATTATAGCGCACCTATTTACACGAACAAGTCGTAAATGTAGATACTGGTACGAACTAACAACTTTGGTGGTCGAGAATCGAGAGGTTTGGGAGTCCGATCCCATGTTTGCATGATCTGTAAATATTTGTTCTGGATACAGGAGTTGTAGGAGCATGGTATTCGTTCTGATACGACACGAAATCCTAGGAAGGACTATGTAAATATTGTGATTGTTTGTGTTCGAGAACAAGTATTAATTACCGTTTCCATCCCACTCGCCCCTGTCGATGTAAGGGCGTTAATATAATTAAAAATTCTTTATCTGTACAGTAACTGCACACTTCGCTCCCTTGCTCTCAACACCCGGTGATTAGTGGAGTACACGTTCAGACTACAGTCGTCAAAGTCAGCATTGAGAGTGTAGGCATCTGTACTCTATACAATATATCTCCTCTTAGATTCAGGTAATATCCAAGTTGAAGTGTTAGAGGCGTGACTAGGCGGCCATGTTGACTCAACGGCCCAAAACTTTGAGCCTTCGGGCTCTGTCGCGTCCTTGACTCTGACTCTTTGTAAGTGTAAAAAGGTATTCTTTGCCAATACTTTTAGGTAAATAGATCATAGTTTGGGATAATACATTATGCATCGGTGAGTTTGTTTAAGCGTCGCGTTTAGTCTGGAAAATCTTAGACTCTCCCCTCAGTCGGCATGCGGCATCGCTGATTTTGTCGGTGCGACGTTAAATCTACATGTTTCGGCCCTTAGTCATTATGATCAGTTAGTCAAACTGGTTTATAGAGCATGTAATGCCCTTGTTCTTGACTATACTAATATTATATACTATCTACAACTATTCCTATTAACAGATTATACCCAGTTTATATAATTATGTCATACATGACGGAGCGCTAACGAGCGACCTATGAACTCAACAAAAGTTTTGACAAAATTCATAGCACAGAAAAAGTATGGCGATTCGTCTGAGATTATGACATTATGACCTTTAATAAACTTAACGCCAACGTAATAAAATGCGTTTGTTTGAGTTTGCGTGTCAACAACAAAATGTATTCTAATTAGTTAATTCTTCAATCATCATCATGACAGCCTTCTAATGTTCCCACTGCTGGGACACTGGCCTACTCTCAGGCGAGAGTGATTGGGTCTTAATCCACCACGCGGACCCAATGCGGATTGGTGGATGGCACATGTCTTTCGAATTTTTAGTTCTTGGACATGCCGGTTTCCTCACGATGTTTTCCTTCACCGTATGAGAGCACTGGCATTGTGCACATAAATTTTTCGAACAGAAAAATCCATTGGTGCACGACCGGGTTTGAACCCACGACCTTAGGATTGGAAGGCGGGGTCACTACCACTAGACCACCGGTGTTCTCTTCAATGGTAAGTTCAAAATTAAAGAAGTACTTTTAACGAAAACCACACTAGAACCAAAACTTTTCCGTTCAAGATTAGGGCAATAGCCTCCCAGCAGTAAGTAACTTCGACGTCAGTTCATTTCAAAAAGTTTGTTTTTATTATTGTTAAGGAAAAAATAAGGAAGCATTTGAAGGCTCTGGATGAAGGTATTATTTATTCTGTGGCTCTCGGAACAGGAAAATAAAACACCCTCTTACCGCAACTTTACCTTTCATAGGATTACACCCACAGAACTATATTTAAGTAGAATGAGTGAGTGTATGTATTTTGCGTGCCGAAAAGACCGTGTATTCCCGATATCCCCATTAACCGTGTCTCCGTTAATGGGGACAGCGGGATTTTAATAAAATTATTAAAAAACATTCCCGTTGTCCCCATTGTCATTAATCTATTAATGGGGACAGTAACATTTAAATAAACGGGCTAAGTAAGGGCTGAGTAACCTCTTTACTCGCCGCGAAACTCAGTCTGCTCCCAACCGGGGGCGGTGTGGTGGTGTGCCAGTGTCTAGAATCGGTTTGCCGCGTTCTCAAACCATTCATTTTTCGCGCGGCTTATGTTTCCCATCACTAAAATATTTTGTGTGTAAAATACAAATACGCAAAAATCTTTCATTCTACTTAAATATAGTTCTGTGATAAAGGGGTGCACCCTTTTGGGGGAAGAAAGTTGTGTAACCATTAACTAAGTTGTTCACAGACTGATATATTTTGAGCGCATTCTAAGATACATCGCACAGGTCTATCCATGAAAAATTGCAAGTTATAGGCGGATTACTCATCTAAGAAACGTGACTTGACTACCGACTGATAAAGGATTATTTACTACAAACTATTTTTAAATCCTCCATTGGTACCCACGGGACGTGCCACGAGCACGAGGAAGACCACGGAGAAGGTGGAGCGACGACGTGATAGAGGTTGCAGGAAAACCCTGGAGCCGGCTCGCTCAAGACCGTAAAAAGTGGAACTGCATGGAGGAGGCCTTCACCCATTTTTGGGTGGCCAAACAAAACACAATATAATATTTAATAATGAAAAATACACAATATTTAAGAATATACGAACAAAAAAAAAAAACCAGTGAATATTTTATATTAAGTGTATTGTGAATAGTTATTAAGTTTGGAAATAAAAGGTTTATTAATTAATTAATTAATTAATTTTTAAATAAAAACGTTCATCTATCTATCTATCTATCTACTAAAAAAGCATCTATAAATATTCTCCCAGTACTTTGTGACCGCCGGGTGAGCAAGAGTTGATAGCAAATTTTTTTAAACACAGACAAATCATATTTAAAAAAAAACGACTAATTTAAAATAATACTTTGTTAGATTGTGGTGATACGAGGGGATGAAGTTTGACACGATTTTTACGATTTACGAGCTGACCCGTGTGGTTTCACATGCGATTTTGCATTTTTAAGCTATCCCAGTACAGTACATTTGGACATGGATTAAAAGTAGCCTATGTGTTATTCCAGGACATAAGCCATATACATTCCAAATTTCATCACAATCGGTTAAGTCGTCACGGAGATACGTGGTAACAAACACACACACAGACTTTCGCATTTATAATATTAGTAGCATTCGAAAAGTAGGTACTGAACCGATTACAATAAAATTCCACTGATCTTAGCCTCAAGGTGGCAACCCGCGAGTGATACCTCTGGTATTGCAAGCGTCCATAGGCTGCGGTAACCGCTTACATCTTGTGGGCCGTACGCTTGGTTGCCACTTCAGTTGTATAGAAAAAATAACACACAAAATAACACATGGGAACATCTCTGAAGATAAAATCTTTTAAAAAAACTCATCATCATCATCAAAATCAATCCCGTGAATATTGTATGCGTGAACACGCTGATAATGGATGCACATAAACTGTATCACTGTTACCTGTTACTTACCCATATTACGCAATAAATATATTTGATAATTGGCGAAGAACTAGCTTATGAAACATACAAAAAAAAATACAGTCGAATTGATAACATCCTTTTTAAAAGTCGGCCTTTTCTTTATCTTGGATTATCAACGTGTACAATATATAATAATCGATGGCGGACAGAGAATACAAAGAGAGACATCGCCTTGAGAGACTCTTGTCGCGTTTGAGTCGGGATAATACGTTCCAGTCTGGAATTGACAATATATTGAATTCCATTCACCCAAATATAATAGCATAACTGTGTATCATCTTCTAAAATATAAAGAGGTAAATAATTCCAAGAAAGTAAACGTTGAAAACTTATTGCAATTTTAATTTAATAAAAAAATGTGACTCTTTAGGTTCGACTGAATTTAAGGATATGACATTCGATCGATCGTTAGGCTGCGTTTCCACAAGAGATGTGCGAGGATGTGTAGCAAGGGATGTGTTTGTTAGGAACCAATAGAATCATTTCATTAAAGCTGGACAGAGCGAGGCTAGGTCAATGAAGTGATTCTATTGGTTCCTAAAGAACACATCGCTACACATCCTCGCACATCTCTGGTGGAAACGCAGTCTTATACATGCTTTGTGTGGAGCTAGATGGTGAAGGCTGAGTGAATTATGTGAACATTGTCCGCCATAATTTATTTATTATTAATTTATTTTAACGCGTTGGCTGAGGTAACCAAATGCTGTATTAAAATGTGCGCGTATTTTTCAAAAACAGCGCAGCAGCACCTTTTATTAAATAATATTTCGTTGGACGTCTGGCTCGCCTGCAACGGAAATGGACCAATCATGTATCAAGGTACATTTCAGCCACGTAATTTCCACCGACTTCCGCCTGTACCTTATCCCACCAGTCCATATTCAACAACTAAATAAATAAATATGAGTATGCATTTTTACACAGTGCAATTTAGCCCCAATCAGTACCTACTAATATTTATTCTGTGCTCAAAATAGACAAAGACTGGGGTTATTCCCTATGACCCCCAGATTTTGCCCCCACTGGGGGTCAATGGGAAAAAACTTCCCGCTCGTCCCCACTTTAACTTAAATGGGGACGACCGGGAATTAATTTTCCCATTGGTCCCCATAAAATGTTATAATTATTTTTTAATAATATGTACTATGAAAAACAAAACTGATATTTTTTTAAAACCGAAAACCAGTTTAATGTCAAAATCTATGTTCATATCAAAATCGTGCTGAACCAATTTAGATAAACCAGGAATAGTAATTGTAATAGTTAGACCAAGAGAAACATAATTATTGGTAAATTATTTTCTTTCCGCGCGAGCAAAACTGCGGGCAAAAGCTAGTTCTACCGTTCACAACTCCGCTTCTTTTTGAATAAAGGGACCACTTTAGCCGAGGGCTGTCAGGAATCGGTTTCCGGACCGTCTAACTGAGGATCCTGATTTAATGCTCGCGCCACGTTTTCACAAGTAATATACTTATTACTCAGGCGCTTTACATTTTAATATTCTGCACCTCGAGTTTATACAATAGTTAATATAATATTAGTAACCTTTATTTCATACTAGTTGTTGCCCGCGACTTCGTTTGCGTGGAGCTCAGGTACTGTACTTCTTTTCAGGTCATTATATATTATATCGCTTTATGATGAATATGATAGTTTTTTTTCATGATCCCTCGATCATCAAAAAAAAACAAGAAGCCCAGCCGAGTTTGTTGCCAGATTCTTCTAGGCGAGGACGCGTGGAACTGGCGTAAATTCACCTAGCTTTAAGAGGCCTTTCCAAGATTTAGCGATATAATTCATGAAGTTCGCGTTAATGTATCTTTATATAGTAGAAGTAATAGCGCGCGCGACGAGGAGCGATACGTCCTCCCTCCATAAGCGCTCAGCGCGGTTTGAGAGTCGCTGCTTCGATCGATATGATTATAAGTGCGCTAACGTGTGATTTTAAAAAATTCGTATTAAAAAAAGTCAATGCTATTAGACTATTTTCTTCGTTGTATTTATTTAATAAAAACTTAAACTTTAATTTAGTAGGTGTATTTTTATTGTAAACTCCTTACTTTAGCAGAAATAACAAGCGTAAAATAGGGAAAAGTACGCGTTTTTTAGACCGTCTTTTTTCAAAAATATTGAACTAACATGCTGTATTTTTCTCTATTCACTTAAATTTTAAAACTGTGATTATTATAATTGCATTTTTAGAAATATGTTAGACTTTGTTATTTCATAGAAAAAATGATCGAAAGTTGACTGGAATTGCTCATTTTACAAAACGTGCGTTACTAATTATTTTTTTAATCAGTTATGTCTTGAGTTAATTAATATTTGTTCTGTTGGCTTAAATTTTAAGGGATAAAGCTTTTATTTGTTTTTATTTTCGTTAAAATATCTTCAACACACGAGCCACAATAGTGTTCGAAACTTCACGGGCTACAAGAAAATTCAAGGATTGTCAAGGATAGGGTTCAAAATGATCCTTGTAATGTGATTGAATATATTTGTGCGATCTGCAAATATTTGTTCCGGGTGTTCTGGGTATTTTCTATGTATAATAAAAAATATTTATCTATGTATTGTATTGTATTAATTATATCAGTCATCTAGTAGGTACCCATTACACAAGCTCCTTAGCTTGGGGCTAGATGCTGCTGTGTGGATTGTCTATTGTTATTTATTATATTATTATATTATTTTATATATTATTAAATAAATATATTTTCTTTCTTCTTTCTTTCTTTCTTTCTTTCTTTATTATTTATTAATTTCTACGAAAAAATAGTTGACTATAACAGATCTACTTATATAATAGAGGTGTAAGTTTACCAGCGCTACTACTTGTAGTAAACAAAGCCAGAGAAGTTTCTCGAACGACAAAAGAAATGGAATGACAAAGCTCTTATTGTGTCACAGAAGTAATATCGTAATTGTAATTAAGAAGACGCGGCAGCTGCTCACACATCTATTTGAACAGGCCTCTGTAGATCTAGCACCAATCGGAGTATAATCTTCTTTTTTTATATTAGTAATTGTCGCCCGCGACTTCGTGTGGAACTCGGGAACTGTAGTTTTCCGGGATAAAAGTAGCCTAAGTTCTATTCCTGGTTAGCCTAAGTTATGTCTAGTTCTAGTCAAAATCTATCTATGTTTTAAATTTCAGCTAAATCGGTCTAGTGGTTGTTGAGTTATAGAATAACTAAAATCCAAACGTCCAAATGGTTCGTTCGTTCGTTCGTTCGTTCGTATGAGTCAGTGGCCAACTCTGGTGAAAGAGTTTCTAGGCCGAATGAGAAAATTTTCGAATTGGTGACTACGCGGAACAGTGCTTAACTTCGTTGATCTGTCAGGAACAACTTAGCCAGCTACGTGAGCGCTCCAATATGCGATATACAATTATGAATAGAAACGCCAGAAACTAGTGCTCAGTAGTTGGGCTGAAGGGTCTCTTGGTGCGCACCGGCTGGTAGAGACAAGGGATGTATTTACTACGCTCTCTGGCTACAGTCTCGTTGGTTACGTCTCACTAAGTTCATGTCTAATGTTAAAATTAATAATATTTAAACTTTGTTTTCAATTTTGCATGTGCGTGTACAATAGTTTATAATCAAATAAATCATTTATTTAAGTTTCATTTTATTTAATTTAGATGTGAACATACATAAAATCACGTAGGGGTAGGCAGAGGCCACAGATTTCTACTAATAAGAACTAGCGACAGACTACGCATATTTCTATAGCTACATCTGCATTCTGAGCTCACCCCTAACATTGTAATAAATAAATAAAAATAAATAAATAATGCTGGACAATCCACACAGCATCATATAGCCCCAAGGTAAGCTAAACAGAGCAGTGTTTATGGGTACTAAATGACTGATAATATATTTAATACAATACAATACATTAATAGATATATTTTTATTATAAGTACTTATATAGAAAATACCCAGAACACCCGGGACAAATATTTGTAGATCGTACAAACATTTGACCCGAGGCGGGAATCGATCCCGCAACCTCCGCGTCGCAGGCGGACCTGCGCCCGCTGCGCCACATCGGTCGTCTACTATCTGTTCTGTGCCCTGAGGAATCCATGGTATTTTAATCACCATCTCGTCCCCAATTATGCGAAACCTGCGTAATATTGCGGTGCGACTGGTATGCACGAATAATTTGAACATTCCTGTACTACGAGACCACAATTATTAGTAGCTAAATTACCTATGTTCATGTCGAGGACACCTTGTGCCAGTTGTGCCGAAGGTAGGACCTGGTAGGCGGTAGACTTGTCTGCTAAGGATGTTAAGGATTGGTTTGTATTATTCTTGTGATGAGAGTCCGAAATGAATCACTGTAACCCTACAATTCAGGCTCATTTAGAGACCTAGTGTGGGGGACAGAGCTACGTCAGGTACACAGCAACAATCTGACTCAACAATAAGTAGGTAGGTACTTATTCAACACTACAGTACCATAACTATTATCATTGTCCACTTACTGTAAACTGATAGTAATAAGAGACTGTTGTACCAAATTACTGAAAGAACTAAATAAATAAAGCTTTAAGTCTTTAAATCTCCACATACGTAACGTAGATAATAGCAGTTACCTATAATTAGAGGAACACTTGATTAAAGGTACAAGGACTAATAAAAGTGTTTTTTGCTATATTTTTTTTCTACTTATGATTTGTGTATTCACGGGCAATTAAAACCATTGCTGCCGTCAAAGAAAATACAAATCGTCCACACTACAGGGTGTGTCCTATTTTATTCACAACGGAAATTGCATTTCGATTACTTCGCACACGACATTATGCATTAGACGAGTTTGACAATATGCGTATTTGACATTTTGCGGAAACTTAAATCTTGTCATTTTGAGTGTTTGACCTAATGCGTATTATTTTGACCTTCACCACTATGAATTATGATACAAGCAATCCCACTTTTTTTTACTACCCACTGCTGGGCAAAGAAAAAAAAATTATACCAGCTGCTCTGCGGTGTATCTTGTAGTCGGGGCAGGGCAACCGAAACCCAACCAACCCATGTTTTATAGTTTGTTAGATTTTTTCGATGAATGTGTTTAAATTTAATTTTAATTTTTATAATAATATAAGTACTAAGTGTATCATTTTTGTCTGTGCTACTAGGTGCTACATTGTATTATTGTGTGTAAACAAACTTTATGCATATTGTACGTCCGAAAAGGGCAAACTGTTGGACTATTTTTGTATTTTTTAATTTTACCATCTTACATTTATAACAGTTTTACAATAAAAATATTCTTATTCTTATTCTTATTCAACGAAGCGTGCTTCCATTGTCCGTGCACTCAATGAGAGCTGTCGAACGAAATGTTTAAAGCGCTGAACTATTGTTCTATTGGGATTTAAACGATGCAAAAATACCTAATCAAAACATTTTTAGGCACTTTTAAAAACATTTTTATAATGCGGTTGGCGGTTGAGACCATAGAAACATAGAGATTGTGGGTTCAACTCCCGCTGCGGGACAAATGTTTGTACGATCTGCAAATATTTGTTCCGGTTGTTCTGGGTATTTTCTATGTACTTACATACCTATAATAAAAAATATCTATCTATGTATTGTTTAATAAGTATATCAGTCATCTAGTACGCATAACAAAAGCTCTGCTTAGCTTGGGGCTAGATGATGCTTATGAGTGTTTTTTTTTTATTTATTTTTTTATAACAGCACCTGACAAGACAATCAAGGCGCCCACCTAATGTTAAGCACCACGCCTGACTATTACAGATGCAGTGCCACCCAAAGCTTAAAGTTTTTAAGTGTTTGCGTGGCACTGTACTGCGCTTATCACCCCGAGACATTGTTGTTAAGTCTCTTTCGCCCAGTAATTTCACTTGCTACAGTGCCCTTCAAACCTAAACATAGTAATGCTTGCACACTACTGCTTGGAGGTAGAATTTCTGACACTGCGGTGGTACCCACCAAGACGGACTCTTGCTGAAGAGTCCTACCAGCAGGTAAATTGTCCAGCATTATTTATTAAAGTAAGTAAGTTCATATGATTCATAGACCAAATCTAGTGACAGAGTTCATGCCGGCCGAAAGCATCAGTCATCATATCATGCCATGCATCATCATCAAATATGTCATCTATCATGTCATTATTTATTTATTTAGTAACGATAAAAACCCTACCAGTTAATCTCGAACATCCTAACAATGTTACCACTAATAAGCAATCTAGCGCGTCGCCAGCCGGTGCCGCCATTAATTAGATCCCGCACGGTAATTCAATAGAGGACAACAACGTGTCACACAGCACCAGTAACAGTTAGTATGGCCCCTTGAAGTACAGTTTAGGGTTACCAGATAATTAATCGTTAGGGACTGTAGACTGACGTGTAGACTGTTGATCGGGGTTTATTTTAGGAAAGACGAGATAAATAAATAAATAAATAATGCTGGACAATCCACACAGCATCATCTAGCCCTAAGGTAAGCTGCTGTTTAACAGAGCTGTATTATGGGTACTTGATGACTGATATATACTTAATTCAATACAATACATAGATAGATATTTTTTATTATATATAGAAAATACCCAGAACACCCGTGACAAATATTTGTAAATCGTACAAACATTTGACCCGAGGCGGGAATCGAACCCGCAACCTTCGCGTCGCAGGCGGACCTGCACCCGCTGCGCCACATCGATCGAGATTAAAATTTACAAAAAATATCAGACTATTATTAAGTTTGGATGGATGGATATTTGGTTATTTTTGTTTTTAGGGGAATACTAAAGATTATAATATCCCAAAAATATTTCGCCTCAAGCGGGATTTGAACCCGCGCTTCAAGCCGAAGACATCCCAATGATTATTTCGTCCAAGCGAGATATGTCTCGATAGCTCAATTGGTAGAGCACCCGCGAACGAAGTCACGGGAAACAGCTAGTAATAAATGTGAAAGAGCGGTGCGTAAAATTAACTACAAAAATACCATACAAATTGGCAGCTGGACAATAAAAGCGGTATTTTGGAAACGGCCTCTGTACCCTTATTCGGTGGATAGCTAATCAACAGGTAGGTAGTACTGCCGACGAATGTCTGCCATCGTGAAGTTAGCCGTTTGTGACCCGCAAAGACAATTTTAGTTCGAAAAAGTTCCATTGCGCATCGAAACTGCTAACTCTAACTTCACGGCCGAGATTCGCCGTCAGTACTTATAATAGGTTAGATAGAGTGTTAGTAGTGCTACCTGGCAACCCTAGGCAGGGTCGATAGGCAATTTAGAAAGGAAATGATTCCTAGCATCCCCTGGGATTGTGTCCGTGATGCAAAATACGAATATACCTGAAGGACGCGCAACAATTAAATTACATCTGGGTTTTCGGGCATATTTTCCAACATATAATACATCATTTTTCTCGAAACCAAAATTCAGTTACTGGTCCATTGACGACGGATGTGGCGCGGCGGGTGAAGGTCCGCCTGCAACGAGGACGTTGCGGGCTCGATTCCCGCCTCGGGACAAATGTTTGTACGATCTGCTAATATTTTTTCCGAGTGTTCTGGGTATTTTCTATGCATGATAAAAAATATCTATCTATTTTTGTATTAAGTATATCAGTCATCTAGTACCCATAACACAAGCTTTGCTTAACTTGGGGCTAGATGATGCTGTGTGGATTGTCCAGCATTATTTATTTATTGGTTAAACTGATGAGTGTCCCTTGAAAATAAATACGGGATATCACCCAGACGACCTCGGTAGGGCGGGGTGCGCCAGTGCCTGGTCAGAAACGAGAAATAGCGGGTTGATCCCTGCTGCAGGACACAAGTTTGCATGATATTGTTTATTGTTATATTGACTATTATTATGTTACCTTCATACTATAAGATTTTTCTGTGGATTTATTTGAAATAGTATCAAGTTTTGTATAGTGTAATAAGTGTCAATATATAATAATTATCTAAATATATTTTATGATTAATGTAATTGGTGTGAATTGTACTAATTATTATTATTAATAAACAAATAAAATAAATGACCTGCTATTTTTTTGTACTAATGATTACACACTGCTTGAAAGCAGATTATCTAGCTTTGCATTGGTATCCACAAAGACGGATTCTTGCTAAAAATTTTTACAACCAGGTTGACGTTTTGTTATTTTACTTCTAATAAACAAACAAATTTCTAATTAAAATACAATATATTATCTTAAATCTCTTTAGCTAGCTTAAATAATTTGAATTTGAAAAAGCACACGGTCTTTTGAAACTTATATAAAAACTTCCACAAAGAAAGTCCCCGTCAACAGAGACCAATATCCTTTGTCAAAGCATAGAAGGATACCTATAAAGTACCTCTTTCGACGCTGCTTATCCCCGGCCTATACTCCACTCGGCTCTTGTGATCTTGATATCCGATTCATGAGGGTTTCTGCTGAATTCAGTATCGATATTTTACCCTTAACATCTATACATATATTACTAGCTGCCTCCCTCTGCTTCGTACGCGTAACACCAGGATAAATAGTAGTCAGAGGCTGAATCACAAAACTCGTTTTAAGTTAGACGATGCACTGAAATATAAAACTAGTAAGACAAACATACTACCCTTAGACATTTCCAAAAAACATCCATTATTCTGGGTAGGTACCTCTCTGCAATAACTGAATCCGACTGCGCTTGTAAAACAACTGTAATATCCATTGGTTGTTATTTTAGTGTTTACTTATTACTATGAAAGAAGAGCACTAGTGACGTAGCTGGCTATGTTGTTCCTAACAAATCAACGAAGTTAAGCACTGTTCCGCGTAGTCACCATTTGGTTTGGAGACCGCCAGTAGCAATTTGAACTGAGCGCTCCCGTGCTTCGGAGGGTACGTTAAGCAGTCGGTCCCTGCTTTTTCAAAGTTGTTAGGCCATGACAGAGGCCTTCGGGCGGCCTAAAAACTCTGTCACCAGAGTTGACCACTGACTCATACAAACTTACTTACTTACTGTGAAAGAAAACCTAGGGAACACAAAACCAGCACTACCTTTTCACACGAGCAAGTGAGCTTAGTGGATTACCTCATTTCTGTAACTTAGGTAGGATCTATACCCAAGCGTACCACTCAGAGGACGGCACGATTCTATTCAGAAGTTTGTCTAGACGGGTATTTATTTGTTGGCCTTGAAGTGAACCAAATGAAATATTGCTTGGAGAAACTACTGCCTCTTCCTTAGTATTCTTAGCAATATGATTAACTAATTCTGAAAATGTTATAGCATAATTAATAGATTCAATTATTATTATTTTGGTTTGGTTCTGAATTTGATCAGCATGGTTTAAATTTACTCTGCTTGTAAGACGTTTCAAAGTGATTTTACGTGATTTTAGTAAAAGTTCTTTTGCCTTGGATTTTGACTTTGACTTCATCACCTCGGCTCAAGTTGGACCGGTAAAAATAACTGAGAAGCATGGTCCTAAGCAAAGTGCAACTCAGTGAGTTTTAACTGACATGTCTTGGCTACTTCTAATTGACAGGAGGGCGATTCTCGTGCCATAGATCACATACATCATACATGTGATATATATCGTCAAAACTGACAAAATTTCTATACATTTTTATAACCATTTATCTATTCACGAGAACAGGTCAGTTTGCAAAAAAGTTCTGCTGTAAAACTATAGCAACCTTTGCAGACTGAGTTAGCTTTCCAATATTAAAATTTAAGGTGAGTCAAAGAGCTGAGCCCTGCGGAAGTCGTTTTTTGAAGAGTTCGCCAAAACAGAATTTAATTATGGCGGGTTTGTGCTGAAGCATCGAATTACACAGATGTCAAGATCTCCTGAGAAATCTGTTCCAATAGAGGTGACGTGCAAACGGCTATTCTTTAGCCGGAAAAACGGATAGGCGCATTAGATGTTTTAAATTATTTTTACCTCAAGGTTGTCTAAAAATTTTGCTTTTTATAGGACAGCGCTTAGAAATTTAATTTAGAGTAGTCCGCGTGGTTCATTGTCTCTCAATCACTCTCGTTCGGGAGTGTCAAGTGTCCTAATAGTCACAACAGTGACTGTCGGGATGATTAGAAGGGACTGCCCATTTTAGAAACTTCGTTTTTAATTCAATTTTGCCATGTTTCCGGCACATGTATTTTATTGATATTTCTACGGCATAGTATAAAATAATTGCTTCCCGCAGGCTGATGTAAAATTGAAATAATGTGTACCAGCCAGCACCAGTGTTGAGTAGAATATGAAGTGTAGACTGAAACCCTCGGGGTAAATTTCTTGGTAAAAATAATTAAAGGATCTCGAATGACAAAGCTGGTTGTAAAATCAGGGGGCGTATTTTAGTAAAATCTGCCTGAAAGCCGCTTTTCAGCTCAATTAGGAATTTAATTTACCCAAAACTTTGAGTTCGGTTCGCTACAGAATAAGCTTACTAGCCGATGTCGTATTTTCTGAAATATGAAGGACTAATAGAAAGACCTGTGACTTTGCACACGTTTATAGTAAAAGTAAAGTAAACGTTTATTTTGACAATAGATACAGGTTAAAAAGACAATAATTTTCATGAAAACTTCTCCCCGCCGGCCTCAAGGCATATTTCGAGAATTTCTTAGCGACTTCGTTCGCGGATGTGTTCATACAATTCACTCACTTAGCTTATTTGCTTAAATGTTTGCGTTATTTTGTCACTACAATGTCAACTCTGAAAGTACCTATCATACAAATTTTAGTTTGTATCAATGAAAAAATTTATAACGCTCATTGCGTTATATCGAATCCAGAGCTGTCTATCCGAATGAGTATTCGTACTTCGTTTATTTCATCATTGTCTTAGGTTTAAATCCTTTATACACGAGTAGCCAACCTTTTTGCACCTTAATCTAAAGACGTATTCAAGAAAACTGGTTGGAAAACCTTTTTTAAATCTCTTTATATTCCTTATCTAGCCCTAGCCAGCTAGCACCGGTGTGGATGTTATTAGTGTGCTAGCGAGTTCCCTAAAAAATTAAAAATATATCAACGACTTAAAATCGAGTAATTACAAAAAATATTTTTAATCAATAGGTAACAATTTCGGTAGAGTAACTTGAGTTGCAATAGACTTGATAATGACAAAAACGAGTCATAGCTTCCTTATAGTGGCTCAAATACCTCATAAGCGATATAACACCTAGATACGCGATACCGATTCGCTTTACTTCCGAGGAATACGGAAACCTTTAATCCTAGTTCCGTCCGCTCCTCGCTCTGTCGATACAGATCTACAAAGTAATTTAAAAGGCTAAGCCAGGTGCCCTGGGGAATCCTAGAGACTCGGAATGTTCTTACGTAAAGTGGAAGTATTTACTAGCTGTGCTTACGTAGCTTTGTTTTTTGTAGGTATTATACTTGCGTAAGATTGTTTTTAGATTTTGTTGCTGGTAAAGTTTACTTACGAATATTAAGGAACCTAACGAGTTAGGTAATGAAAACCTACCTGATATTTTTCTTCAAAAATACAAGCTAATAATAAACAGTCTAGTAATAACTGAGAATTAATGCCAACAACCTTCTTAATCTATCTACTTAATTTATCTACGTACTTCCTACTTATTTAAACTTCGGCCTCCATGTTGTCATACCCTTTGACATGGTTCATATGTGATACTACCACCTAATTATATAACAACTGTAAATGTTTCAACCATATGAGAGCAATAAATAAATTGAGTATTGAGTACAGTCCTGATTTCTACACAATGTGAGGTTCAGAATCAGATATCATTTGTTCGTAAAAATGTAGGTAGGTGCATAAATTGTTAGTGTAGTAATAGAGTATTATTATTTGATATTATTAAAAAGAGGATCGCGGTAGATGGCACACTTAGGTAGTCCTATACCCAGCAGTGGGTAAAGTCATGCTGTGGATGATGATGATGAATATTATACGCAACACCCGTTTTAAATTAAAATTAGTTTAGTCAGGTGCTTCTAGTTTTGCACTCGTTTCACAAAAATACTCAAAAGCTTTTAAATATATCGTTGAAATATTCCGAAGTTTGTAAAAATACGAGCTTTAAAACCAAAAGCCTTTTAAATCGTCAATAAAAAAGCCGCTTCCACTGAGGCCTGCTAATTTTATTCAATTCATAAAAAAACTTTCAGTTTTATCACCAGCGCTTACGTGACGCTTTTGTGAAGCTGCTACTTTGCTCGAAGTGGAATCGTTGGGTGTGATATGACATCGAGAGTTATATTAAGGTAGCCATGGTACCTTAATATAACTCGTAAAGGTAGGAAGCTCCAGTCGAACTAGATAATGTATACCGATTTGTCTTATTGACGTTTCTGAACAAGTAATTACTGAGAAACTCACAGACTATCAACATCAGTAAATTATATTATACTAAATATTAAAAACTATTATACTCAACAGTGTTGTTAATTAAAACCTCGACTTAAATCGAGTCTCAAGTTAAAATTGATGATAATTTATAGAGTAATGGTTCCAAATATGGCACTATTATGCTCATTGACGTTTGAAATCGCTCGCTAGAAAAAAATATATTTAAAGTCTCAAGTAACGTAATAATTTTCTTATAGTTGCAATAACTTTTCTTACGTCGATGAAGTAAAATATTATTTAGTAACTAATAGTAAGGATAATGAATAAATATTTCTAAAATACAAAATATAGTTGCGTTCTAAATAATGAAATTCTATAAAAAATGCTCTGTAACCAGTTCTGCTTAGAGGTTCAACTTATTACTTCTTATATGTATCTTATCTAGTTATGACTTGTGCGACCTCAGTTATGTCACGAAGAACACCTAATTGCTAGACTCCCTAGAGATTCAATGACGTCCGAACAAGAGCCCAACGTCATAATCTTATATTATTACTCTGAGAATATCACTTTGAAAGTTATCTGACAACATACCATACATAAGATACTCGTACCTATAAAGTGTGTTCTTGCAAGGAAGATTTTCGAGGTATTTCTAGAGATTTTTTTCGTTTCGTTCACTTTGTAAAAGTAAAAATTATGACTTTCTGTTGACGCCTTTGAAACTTTTTCGTATTTTGTTTTACGGGTATTTTTCAGTCTGCGTATTTTGTGAATAGAAATTTACAGTGCTTACCAGGATCAGAAATAAATTAAAGTTTAATGCTATACTATCTTAAACCGTCGGATTTAGACCATTTGATTATTAGCATTCTCTTGGTAGATGTTTTTTTGTGATCTCATTGAGTCCGCGTGATGAATTAAGACTCAATCACTCTCGCTCGAGAGTAGGGCAGTGTCCCAGTAGTTGGAATGTCAGGCCGTCATGATGGTGATGGTGGATGTACTTCATTGTTATCTTCTTTTATTTTTACATTATAAACTCTATTGACCACGATAATTATGACTGTCGCCGGTTTTTATGAAAGTCAGTAGGCAGGAAGGTATGCAAAGAGCTCACATTCTGTAAGGATATTTGGGTGCCGAGACACGATCGCAGCATTTTGAAGCAAAAACGACTACCTTATATACCTCACGGAATTTATGTACATATTTCAAAGATGAGAGCGTTTATTTTCGATGAAGTGTCTGTGTAAAGTAAATTTTAAGCTGACAGATAATTTGCTCGGGAAATCCTGGTGTTGGATTATTCCGCCAAAATATGTGGTTTAGAAAATTACATGATTCTTTATTAAAAAGTATCGTGACTCATTTTGAAAACCATAGAAAATGCTTTGTATATCATACTTACTCGTGTTTGTAAAATAGTAAGTAGGTGATATATTATGTATTTGCGTGGCTATACTTTTATTCTAAAAGTTAGTCTTTTTTGCATCAATCAAGAAAAAACCAACGAAATGACGAACGAATGAAGTCTTCAGAGATTATCTTTAGTTATCTATTTCTTGTTCCTTTAACAACTGAATTACGGCACTCTCTCAAACAATAGTACAATAACTTTGGCTAATACAACTTTTAATTCACTTAGGTTTGTCATTTTCTGCCCTGAAGGCTTAGTGCGAGTTTTGCTCACTGTTTACTCGTGTACACTGGGTGTTCTAGTAATACAGTTGCTTTATCATCGAAGGTATTATTATTATTATTGTTACTTTTTATATAATTATTTATTTAGATTGATAGTATATAGATACAGCGCTTTGGTGTTCACTGTAATGTTGTATCTCATAAGTAAATAAACGAATATTGAATTTTGAATTTTGAATCAGCCGATAGACCTCAATTGTTGGACAGAGGTCTCCCCCAATAAACGCTATGATGACCTCACATATAATGACAAAATTGTCTCTATAAAGGGCTGTTTTAGCTCATTTCAGTCTTATATTCTGCTCAAGAGAAGTAAAGATAAGTCTTAATAATTAAAAAAAAACAATTTCTCATTAATTATTTCCACTTTGTTCGAAGGTTGGATTAATTTATTCCAATTTGAACAAAAATGTCTCTTTATCACATTGTTGAAAGGTGAACAAATAATTGTGCTCAAAGTTCGCACTGGGTTCTCTGGACCCTGGGGAATGTTGATAACAGTTCCGCAACTTCGTCCGTCCCGTGGCTGTCGGCAAACTGAAGTTTGCCTAACTTTTCCTTTCCGAAATTGGTTTGAAAAACGGATTTTCATAGTGAAATGTTGTTAGAGTTTCATAGTCCGAGTGATGTTGAATAATTTTGGTTTTACAGGAAATGGCGGATAGATCTAAAGCGTCAGGCTCGATTGACCTTTACAACTATCCCTTATGCCTATTCATAAAAGAAACTGTTATCTTAGCACATCCTCGATGATTATCAGACAGCCAGTCAGAAACATGAATTGAATATTAGCTGTTGCCCGCGACTTGTTTGCGTGGAACTCGGGAACCGTACTTTTTTTCAGAATAAAAAGTAGTCTACGTCCTATTCCTGGCATTGTATTTATTACATTATCTATATATGTTTTAAATTTCAGACAAAACGGTTCAGCGGTTGTCGAGTTATATAGAGAAACAAACAACGATTCAAACAAACATACAAATATTGCATCTATAATATTAGTGTGATGTGATGTGATTTTATCTAGTGTCAATTTAGTTACTCTTTTTGACACTAGATGTGTAAAGTGTTGTGGTACGAGAAGGCTGCATTTCCACTAGAGATGTGCGAGGATGTGTAGCAAGGGATGTGTTTGTTAGGAACCAATAGAATCATTTCATTATAGCTGGACAGAGAGAGGCTAGGTAAATGAAATAATTCTATTGGTTTCTAACAAACACATCCCTTGCTACACATCCTCGCACATCTCTAGTGTAAACGCAGCTGAAAGATGGATAAATGAACTAGAATGTTACTGCAAACTTACGTTCGTTTCAGACTATAGTTAAATTTTTCCCGATTGGTTTTGAAGAGCTCTGAGTGGGGTCGCGTATTAACTTTTTCATTTGTCAATTCTCGCCGGCGGGAGTTCATTCGACGCGTCAAAGAGATTGGAGTGAAGAGGAATTGGACGTCTCATTTCCATTTAAAAGGACCGTGAAAATATTAAATATACTAAATAATATGGAGATTGCAAAATGAAAGTATTTTAAAAGCTGGCCGAAGTTGGCCTGGTTTTTTGAGAGCTTTGAACGCGGTTAGAGTGTGGGTGGGTGACCATTTGTAGAATTTACTTATTCAGAGAGCACGTTTAGTTATAGAAAGAAAAGAAAACAAAAAAACTGTCATTTCAATGGCTTGGATTACATTTGACCAATGGATTTTTCTGTTCGAAAAATGTATGTGCGCAATGCCGGTGCTCTCATACGGTGAAGGATAACATCGTGAAGAAACTGGCATGTCCAAGAACTAAAAATTTGAACGACATGTGCCATCCACCAATCCGCATTGGGTCCGCGTGGTGGATTAAGACCCAATCACTCTCGTCTGATAGTAGGCCAGTATCACAGCAGTGGGAACATTAGAAGGCTGTCATGATGATGATGATGATGATGGCTTGACATATTTTTGTCTTAGGCACATGAGACTTTCCATCTAACGTCTCAGGGTGGTAGCACGAAAGTGATATATGATGTTGCAAGCGTATATAGTCTACGGTAACCGCTTACCATCAAGTGGGTCATACGCTTGGTTGCCACTTTAGTGGTATAAAATGTGAATACTAGCAATATAAGGTGTATAATACCTATAATTTAATTCTACTTATATTATAAATGCGAAAGTCTGTGTGAATGTTTATTACCACGTATCTCCGTTACGACTTAACCGAATGAGATTAAATTTGAAATGTAGATGTTTTAAGCTCTAGAATAACACATAGACTACTTTTTGTACTGCTAGGTACGACAATTTTTTATTAAAATTGACTGTTCTGTGGCATAACACCAAAACTGAAATGCCACAGGATGAACCGCAGGGCACAACTAGTTTCTCTATAAAAGCCCGAATAAAGTATTCAATGGGAGTTATGCCAGTCTTGAAGTTTAAGCAAATATGCGTCGGCGGTGAAGTCGCCGCCCGCCCTACCAGTGCCCAACAATTTTCATCTCACAAATTTTGAAATTCAAAGTTTCGCTGAAAATTCACAATTTCACGGTAAATTTAAAATGCTAATGGCGTGTTTGTCGGGAAAGTTCTATTATGTTTATTATATTGAGATATAATTTTTAGAAGATTTTTTTTTTTATTAATTAAATTAATTTTAAAAATTATTTTTATTAAATTTAGAAGAAAGCTAAACCTTTCCTGGACTCCTATAAACATTTCAAGACCAATATCAGCCAAATTTGTCCAGTTGTTCTTGAGTTTTAGCGAGGCTAACGCACAGCAATTCATTTTTAAATAAGAATATTTATGTATAAGAAGATAATAAATCCATGTTCACACAAGAGCTCACAGTGTAAGGACTCTCAGAATGGTACTCTACACGTACTAAGGTTCTTAGTACAGGGGCAAAGGTCACGTAAGGTGAGCGTCGAGCGCTCCCCCTGGTCCCATACGACTCGTATTGAAATAAAACCCTTCTCGCTGAGATATCGGGGTCTTGGCCCTGAACTAGTGATGGGATAGACACTAGACATATCTTTAAGGGGGCAGAAATGTTAATGTCGTAGCTCATTTTTTTTTTATTCTTTTAAGCGTATCTTCATGAAAACAATATGTATCTTTACTCAGAGAGATAATAAAAATAGTTTATTCAATAACTATAGTAAAACTAAACTACTCAAAATGAAATAATAAAGATTTGATTATCCTAAAAATGATTTCGCCTCAAGCGGGATTTGAGCCCGCAACCTCCGCTTGACACGCGGGTGCTCTACCAATCGAGCCTTAGTCCCAATACATAAAAAACAAAAAACAAAAAAAAACGGGTGTTTTAACGTACCGGTATATCGGTGAAGAGTTACACTGTTTCGACTCAATTTCGAGAGTCTTCATAGTGACACGGCACGCTTCTTCCTCCGCGTCGCGATATGCACGATATACCGGTACGTGAAAACACCCGTTTTTAAAATGAATGATATAGTTCACGATAGTTTTATTAGTAAAATGAAATAATAAATAAACTTATACTAACTCCGCTTAAAATAAATTGAAATTGAGATTGTGTTGCAGGTTCTACGAATATATCGAATTTCTATTAACCGTTGGCTTTACTTTCCGATAAAAAGCATCCCAGCACTACTCACTCAGACACTTTTAATTTGAAACCGGATACAGTTGTGCAAGTTTGCTGTATAGATTGTCAGTGAGATACCGGGAATGCTTGCGTTCAAACTCCCAATAAATGAGAAGCGCCTTTAATTAAAGTAATATAATGCTAGATGGAAAAGGGAGAATTGTTACTGTTGTAGTCAAAACATCGACTTTGCCACAGTAGTTATAAATAAATAATAAATAATGCTGGACAACCCACACAGCATCATCTAGCCCCAAGCTAAGCAGAGCTTGTGTTATGGGTACTAGATGATGTACTTACAGTACAATACATAGATCGATATTTTCTATTATACATAGAAAATACTCAGAACACCCGGAACATATATTTGCAGATCATATAAACATTTGTTCCAAGGCGGGAATCGTACCCGCAACCTGGCATCGCATGCGGGCCTTCGCCCGCCACGCGCCACATTGGTCGTCATTAATTAGTTTTTGGAAGATTATTAGAATTTAAAGAGGGTTTCGATATTTGTAATTCAAATTTCTGGTATTGCTACAGCTGCTACGGCGGAGCGGCTATGGCGTAGCGGCTACGGCGTAGCGTTTATCACAGACTGGAGTTGATGTAAAGATCCTTCATATTTCAGGGTCAAGAGTTTGCGACAAACAAAATAACTTGTCGTAGGTAAATTGGATTTGTAAAGATTGGTTATAAATAATATATCTGAGCGAAATACTACGTTTTTATTTCGTACCTAAGCGATAACATTTGTTTTTTTTTTGTCGTCAGCTGTCTTATTTCGATATCGATTCATTTTTACAGAACCTTGGATCTAAGATAATTAATAAATTACTATGAGCCATAATTTAACCTTATCCATATTTTTATATCACAATCCATTTTCTTTTCAACAGAATTACATAAACATTTTAATGTGTAATTTATTAATATTCACGGCAACGCTGAGTCAAGAACGAACGTAACGGATAATGACCTGGGAAACCATGAAAGTCCAAAGTTCACGAACATGCTTGGTTTAATTATACCGCTTTTTATGAAAGCCGTCAATGCAATCATATTCTTTGCCCTCTTTGCTCTCTAAAGCTTTTCAGTTTTTAAACCGGTGACGTAATCCAGTTACGGCAACTATGCAACGACAAAAGCTTGTTTTGAGGCAAACTACTGAAGAGGTGCTTGCTTGAGGACATTTTTTGCTTTTAAATAAAGAAAACAAATTTAGTGAAATGAAGAAAATAAAATTAGTGAATACCTAAACAGAAAGTACACGAGCATAAAACGTAGGCGATAGTTGCTCGTCTGCTATTAGCTTTATTTTGAAGGTGTGTTAAAGCACGTTTTTGTAATTAAAGGATATAAGTATTAAAGAAATACTTATGTAATAAATTATATTTGTTCCGGGTGTTCTGGGTGTTTTCTATGTATAATAAAAAATATCTATCTATGTATTGTATTGTATTAAATATATATCAGTCATCTAGTACCCATAATACAGCTCTGTTTAACAGCAGCTTACCTTGGGCTAGATGATGCTGTGTTGATTGTCCAGCATTATTATTATATTAGGTACATTTTAAGTTGACTCTGATTATGTGTTTTGCTTTGTGTTATATTGAACTAATCTTGTACAACTTACAATTCCACATGAATGAAAAGCTGGTTTATGTTGATCGAACTAGATTTAAGACCTAATTAAATATATGTTTTTATTTTCTGATTTCTAAAACCAGCGATATGCAGCTAACAAGACGACCGATGAGGCGCGGCGGGCGAAGGTCCGCCTGTGACGCAGGGGGTTGCAGGTTCGATTCCCGCCTTAGAACAAATGTTTGTATGAACTGCAAATATTTGTTTTGGGTATTTTCTAGGTATAATATAAGAAAAATATCTCATTTCATTTCATTTATTCATTAACAATTAATAAAATCGTATTTAAAATTAATTAAAATTATAACTAAAACTAAAATTAAATATACTACATTATTCTAATTTTTTTTACACAACAGAAATTAATAAAATATTATAAAGAAAAATTAAAATACTATAGAAAAATTAAAATACACATGTCCAAATGACCAGAGAAAATAAAATGTCAAGTCCTTAATGAATGTCTAAACTCTAATACATAAATAAATGTCAACAAAGTCAACTTTATATTATAATATTATCACATTCTTGAAATTCACTTTATGAATAAAAACACCCTTTAAACAACAGCTTTTTAAGTTGCGATTTAAATATGTAAGGACTTTCGATGATCTTCATGTCAGTAGGTAGTGAGTTGAATAGCCTTACCGCTTGATAACGAGAGCCATGCTTTGCAATATTCAACCTCGGGCATAGAGGTGCCTCAAGATCTTTACGTCTTGTATTTAGTCTACTTATTCTTTGTTCCCCAGATTCATATTTAAATGGATGTTTAACAATGTCCATCAGTAGTACTAAAATATATAGGCTAGGAACTGTCAAAATATTAAGACTCTGGAAATGCACTTTACAAGATTCCCACTGTGGGATACGCACTATGGTTCGAATGGCTCTTTTCTGTATGACAAACGCTTTGTGAATATTATATTCATAGCTGTTTCCCCAAAAGCTAATACTACATCTTAATTTTGATTCTACGAGAGCGTAGTAAACCATTTTAAGCTGTGAGACATCTACGTATTGCATTGGATTAAGTATATCATCTAGTACCCATAACACAAGCTCTGCTTAGCTTGAGGCTAGATGATGCTGTGTGGGTTGTCCAGCGTTATTTATTATTTATTTATAACTACTGTGGCAAAGTCGATGTTTTGACTACAACAGTAACAATGCTCCCTTTTCCATTAATCAAACAGAATATAGCATTTTTTGATTACATTTTAAAAGCTGCATTGCTCGACCTTTGATGTATTTCTGTGGTACACACACCGAAATTTACTTGAGCGTGACCGGAATGAAATAATGTAAATTAAAGAGCCCTATTCATAGTTTTTCTAGACTAAGTATGCAAATACCAAAATTATAATAGAACCATGGGAACGCCTCACAACTTTGCCCGCGTTGTTTTTGCATACAAACTTCTTCCCGTGGCTTTCACTAGAAGCTAGAGTTTTAGAAATCCCTTTTTTAGTGCAGCCATACACTATTAAAAGGAACCTTAAAAAAAATAGTTTCTAGGACGTTGGCTGTGCGTTGATTTTCAGTTAGTCAATCAGTAACGAAACAATTTTATATATTCAGATAAAAAGTAAAGATACCAACTTGTAGGCACCAACCTACACAAGAAAATATTATTTCTAAACATCTATTACTATATCTAGTGAGTGACTTGGAATGTTTCATATTAAATAATATCTAAATATTTTTTTGTATAAGCTAATTCAAGTCGACAGCAAAAAATAAAAAGTGAAATAGAAAAAAACGAGGTAAAAGTTAATGACCATTATACCTAACTAAGTTAGCTGAGTTTTCATACAAAACTGACCAAAGAAGCGCTGGAATAAGAACTCTAGACCTATACTATAACAGTTTGTGCTGAAATAAAGACAAGACAAAGAATACCCCCGTATTCATTGTCTTGTTAAAGACGACGAATAGGCGGTTGCGGGTTCGAACAAATGTTTGTACAGTCTACAATTATTTGTTCCGGGTGTTTTGGGTATTTTCTAAATATAATAAAAAAAATATCTATTTATTTATGTATTGTATAAAGTAAGTATATCAGTCACCTAGTACCCACAATATAGCTCTGTTTAACAGCAGCTTACCTTGGGGCTAGATGATGCTGTGTGGATTGTCCAGCATTATTTATTTATTTAATATTGTTAAAGTTACCCAAGCTGCGTCTTTACATTAAGTTTGTTCCCATTTGTCACCCAGATCTAACCTAAAGTGACAGATCGGACAAGAAAGTTCGATTTGTTATTCTTTTTGCAATTGGGTGACAGACCAAACTTTAATTTTTTGAAAAAGTTATAATTGTCACCTTGATAGAGGCGAGAAAGCAGTAAATATTTTTAAATTAATGTTCTATCTATCTCCCTAATAACAGATAGACTTCTTCCATGTCACACAAAAGTGTACACACTCGTCTCTTTACGTATTACAATAGGTTGTACTGCACGCCGTCGACGGCGGGGTATTTCATTATAATCCCTCGTTTTATAAATGCTTATATCTGTGGTTGTTGGAACAATAACGGTAAGCGCTATTTCGTGGACACGATGCAAATGGCAAACGGCTTTGTAATGTTGATTCAGTTTTTTTCAGTATGAGATTCATTCAATTATAATTTAATATGATCTTACATTGTACCATACTTCACGCAAATAAATTATTTCATTTCATTTACAAACGGGTAAAAGCGATGGTACATCTATATGTGCAGAGCTTAGTATATCGGTACAGAACTAAGGTGTTGTTACTTTTTCAAAATTGTTAAGACCTTCAGGCGGCCTAACTACGTACCTGAACCATATGAACTTACTTGTATTCATTTATGTTTATTATGTTGGTGTTCTTATGAAATAAATAAATACTTAGGTACTTACTTCCTAACCATTTTGGCTTTTACAATGTTGATCTCAGAGCATAATTAAAATACTCAAAAGATCATGTTTACCGATAGTTTTACTAGCCTGTAAAACAATATCTTTAATTATTTAACTGAAATCAATTAATTACAATATTATATTTAGTCTGAAACGTGATATAAACTGAAGACAATAGGCTGTAGGCACATATTGGTGTCTACGGTTAGTTTATGTATTCTGTAAGCATATTACTAACTCTACGTAAGCTGACATAATAATATGAGAATAATTATTCGGAGTACAGTCAACCTGGAAATTAGTTTAATGTTCAAATTTTATCATAATAAGGTCCGGCAGGAAGTCGGTGGATGGTGAAGGCTCAAAATGCTTGCTTACCCGTTCGACCCAAGAATTCGACCAAAAACATTTGATTTAAGTTACCCTTTCTACCCACACCTACTTATTCCTAATTTAATTTAATTTTTTCTTTAAATTCAAACAAATGACAGTGAAACACTAGAATAGAAGGGTCAATATCGGCCGTCATGGCGCTCTTTGTGGGAGGCCTATGTCCAGCAGTTGACGTCTATCGGCTGATATGATGATGAAAGTCCGTCTAAGGGTCTTATTCATAATTATACTATATATCTTACTATAAACCTCTTTCAGATTTGTCATCGTCTTCGTTGTTCTCGATGCTTGCACACTACTACTTGGTGGCAAAATATCTGTCACTGCAGTAGTACCTTAAGACGGTGTCTTGTTCCAGAGTCTTACCACTACGAATGTTTAACTTTGATACTTCTTGTTTTTGTTTTAAAAAATAAAATAAATCGTTTTTTTTCTATTACATGCTAACTTATTTTATTAGGCCTGTATTCAAGAACTATACTTACCTGAGTGTAAATCGTGACTCAAGCATCGATTTGACATAATTTTTCTATGAGGAACTGTCAAAAATCGATGCTTTTGTCACAATTCTCACTCAAGTATGGTTCTTGAATATGAGCTTTAGTTTCCAACCAAAAATATTACTTTTCTTGAAAGTCATCGACCGGGTCCTGTTTAGTCCAGCTTACTTTTTTTTTTATACAACTGAAATGGCAACCTAGCGTACGGCCCACAAGATGGTAAGCGGTTACCGTAGCCTATGGACGCTTGCAATACCAGAGGTATCACTCACTGGTTGCCACCTTGAGGCTAAGATCGAATGCCTCATGTGCCAGTAATTTCACCGGAAAACATACCACATACCACATAGTTCACACCGGAACACAACAATGCGAGCATTACTGCTAGGCTGCAGAAATAGGTAGGTATCCTTCCCCGGACGAGCTCTATCACAAAGAATTATACTACTCTTGCTAATCTAGCCTGGTTATGTTGCAATCGGTATCTGTAAATATAGATAGATAGTTGCCAGCACACGCCATTTTCACTGGCTGACTGTAAATTAATATTCAACGCGTGTAGTTTGATTTCAAAGGCCTCTTGTGCCAGGATTAGCAATTTGGGTATTAGAAATCGTTAGATGAATTTCCCCAGAGGCCTAGAGTACACCTCAGGCACCAGTCTCTCTCACAAACAAGTATACTTACTTATACAAATGTAGATTATTAGCGTTATGTTTAGTTTATACCTAGGATTAAACATGGATTGGAAATCGCCGTTGGTTTCACAAATAAACAAAAAAAAAAGTGTTTCTTACATGTCTGGAAAAAGCGACACAACTCGAAAACAAAATTCAAAGTATTAATGGAATTTACGCATGGTTCAGCAACCGAGTCCAAAAGTCTATCCATTTGAAAACGGTCTCCCCTTTTATTTATAAAAAACTTTAATCAATTAGCGGCTTGATAAGTAAGTAAGTCAATCTATTTCCAATTTCATAGTTCTGGTATAGCTAGTATGTCAATACATGTAAAGCAAAATTGATCTTCAAAATTCAAAACGGTTATTGATATCTGTTTTCTCAGATTACTTCTGATCTTTATATTTCAGGAAGGTTTTCTTTGTACTGAGAACGGACAACAGATGCCAAAAACGTTTCTACTCCCAGTTTCATTAATTTGTACTCCAATTCTCTAGAGCGTTTAAAGCAAGCGATTGAAGATGAGATCTTCAAACAATCGATGTCTCGCTCCATCGCCCCACATCCTGTGCTCTAGAGACTGCTGCGCTGTCTGTGGCGTGCTCAGCTCATTTCCGCACACTAATGGCTCTCCCACTGTATCCGATTACACATATCGAAAGTATGTGAAGATTTTTGTTTGTTTGATTTGCAAGACGTTGTTGCATTGCGGTATCGTGGAATATACTGGAGGTTCAGTAAGTAGATACAAAATTCTTCATTGTTTTTAGTTTCGTTATACGTCTAAAGTTTACAGTTTTTTGCAATTTCATAAGCATAATAACAGGTATATTGTAAATTATTATTTGATTTAAATCTAATTAGCGTAGCTTAATTTTTTTTTCATTATCTTTTTGTACTAAATCTATAAAATGTATCAACTAAATAATAGTGTGTATTTCAAAAATATGATGAAAAAATAATTTACTAAAAAACTGTATCATCATTTAGATAACTAATTAATTATAATTAATTCGAAGCGACGTGTGATCCAAAGGCTGGTTCATATCTGGCTCAACGTATCAGCATTGCCATTCAACGTCGCAATGCAACCACCATGTTGGGAACGCTTCCGTCTGGTAGTGATTTGAATCAGTTGAGCTATCTATAGGTCGTTTGTAACGGTCTTTAGATGGCTCAACTGTTTCATATGTATTTTGTATATTTTGTAATGTAATGTAATTATGTACATATTTTATTTTGTTTAGTAAAGATATCTATATTAATTATACTTAGATATTTATACTACTTCATGGGTAAATATTAATTTACTATATAATCGTCCCACGAGGCGTTTATCCTTGGAGGCGCTATTATAAGCCCGTAGCTCAGCGAAATAACGCGCAACCTTCAAACGAAAGCAATAACTACGTAATATTTTCATAAAGCACGGTATATTCTGAGCTCTTATTTCTTTTTAGGTTCGCCGCGCACATGCCATTCGCGATAACCACAAGCTACATATTTATATTCATTCATTTCAGTGGCTGCCATTCTGACAGAGTATAATATGTAGTAGACGCACTTCTCTACTACATATTATACTCTGTCGGCCTATAACTTCATCACTAGAGTTGGCCACTGACTCATACAAAATTACTTACCACTCTTCTCTCTCAGAGTTCTGTGTGATAGAGCTCGTTCGCAGAAGTACCTAAATTTTTGACGACCTCGATGTCATGGTTCGCGAATACCAAGTGAGCAAGCGGTCGCGGGTTTTTATCCCGCTTCGGTATTAATTGTATGATCTGCAAATACCAGACACGGAACAAATATTTGGCGATAAATAAACTATTCTAACAAATGGTTAGCGTGTTAACTATCGATTAAAAAACCAACCCAGAGTCCGGTCGCTGTTCCAACATGTTTTGCCAATTGTTTTTGCAAAACCCTGCGACATTCAAGCTCGAAGCTTATCTGGCCTCTGATTAAATTTTGAATTTAGATAAACAACTTGGATGAATTAGAAAATGAAATAGATCTGATGGGTTTGTTAGGTATCTATTTGATTGATTACTTTGTTTACTGTTTAGATTATTTTGGAAAGTTTGTTTATATTTGGTTTGTGGATCAATGACCGTCTGTTGACGACCGTTATATAAACGATGAGAGAGATGCGTGCGTTTGACTGTTCTCATGCTGACACAAGCAAAATATTGTCATCTCGAGTTTTTTGATACCTAAACTATGTAGAAGGTTTAATACTTATACAAACTTCATCTTCCCGTTGCGTCATCTAGGAATTGAAATTCGTGCATACCCTTTACGACGTAGTAAACTTATTAAGCCTCTTTCGCTCAGTAATTTAACTTGCTACAGTGCCCTTCGAACCTAAATGTATTTGTTACTCTTAAAATGATTGTGTTATAACAGTAGGTATATATTATCATGCTGGTTATTCATTAATTTAATTTTCTAGAATAATATTAGTCGTGCCTATACTTGGTTTTAGTAGGTAGATACTGCCACCACATCAAACGCTGGTGACTTTGTAACGGCGTAAAAGCTTTTACCACACAATACACAAGTGAACACAGCATTGTGTGGTTGTATATAGGTACAATACAGTACGCAAGGTAATTGGTTTACCACTTTAAGTGCGAATTTTATTTGCAATTTGCAGAAGTCTACTTTCGCTGCTTTCTATTTTAAAAATCAATTCAAACTGAATCTATATTTTATTTTATGACTTCTGTGATTGCTTTTGACACAATATTTTTCCAATTTGAAAACGTGAAACAGTAAGTCGGTCTATCAGAGGGAGACCCTAATTTTTATACAATGTAATATCTTATGATATCCTAAAAAAATACATAGAAATATATAATTATGATTGTTGGTATATCATTTTTGATGGATAGATCGGAAACAGTTTGTTATTTTGACATGCGATTATCAATGAAGATTCTATCAAAACTAGTTATTGAGTTACTTTGCGTAAACCCAAGAAATTTATAAGTACATATTAGTTCCATGAGTGTACACTGGACACTGTCATTTAGCGCTTGAGATTTTTTTTATCATCGGAAATTGCCTTGATAATGTACCATTTTATTATTTTTCTACCAAACAAGAGCGAGAGTTCGCGGATTCAACGCAGTTTTGTGAATGGAGCGTTTCTCGAATTTAAGGCCGGTTTCCTTGCGACGTTTTCCTTCACCGTTTCACGAGCTTTACGTATTTTTTTTTGAGTAGAAATGTGAAACAAATATCCATTTATCTGTACGAGTAACCCACGCGAGACTTTTGTATTGTGTCAACGCACCTTTAGATATTGGAAATTCACGGCAGAGAGATTGAAAACGTCTGAGAAAGTGCTGAGCTATAAAAAGGTGCAGCTCGAAGCTCAAGAGGGTAACGGCCAAGTGCTCGTCGGCCATTCGTAGAGTGGGGTTCCGCTGTAATTTCTCTTGACGCAGCTATATTTTTACCAAATAAAAGCAAAAGCGAAAAGGTTTTACTGACGTAGGTCGGATCTAAACGCCTTAAGAGTTCTTCGTCAGGCTGCGGAACTCGAAATACTCGATACGGCAAAAATGCTGACAAGCTGAGAGGGTATTAAATTCATGTCACAGAAGGTTGACAGAAGGTAGAGTTTAGTGAATTTATATTCTGTCGCCGATCAATTTTGTAGGCAGAAAACGAATACACATTTAGGTACAATTTTATTACTTGATCAGTGAGTACAATTTGATTGTTGAAAAGCAGTTATTTTCTGTATTATTATTTATACGGTTTTATAAAATCGTTTAAAAAACGTTACTGACTGGAAAGAAGCATATGTGCTATTCCAGACTATAATCTATCACTGTGCCAAATTTTAGAACCGTTCAGCCGTAGGTATAGGTACTGGCGTGATGGATTAACAAACAATATAGTACGATTCATATGGAAGTTATGCGGAACAAGACCATGTCATCCCATAGAACAGATAAACTTAGACTTATGTATAGATAAGCTCATTACAGCCGCTCATCCGACCTCTCAAGAAGCCTCGCTATCTCCCATAAAGATGCAGTAAGCTGCACACAGCCACTTAGTAGGAATCAGCCGGGTCATTTAACACACTAAGCTGGTATTGTGTCGCAGCTCATTGTAAAAAAGCTGGTTTACTAACATAATGTATATTAAAACTTACTGCCTTAATAGTTTATTTCTTGAAAACAATGTTTCTTGTAAATGAAATTGCTAGTGCTAGTAATTTTAAGTAATAATAAGAAAGCAACACCGTTGAGTGACTCTGTGTCCCGCACTTGGACTAAAAAGCTTGTAGGTATAGCAAAGTCACAAATACTCGTCGAGGACAATATCAATTTCAAGAGTTTATTAAACTTAACTAAGACAAAGACTTTCAAGAGTTTAAGAGAACTAGTTAACTTTGTTTTACCTGCCTCGGGGGCTAAGGAATGATGAGTCAACGCCGCCCACCACCCCCGGCTAAGGGCGCTCAACCCCACTCGACTCGATAAACTATGTCTTATTTGATGGTGATGATAAAGCTAGTTGAATGAAGTGGTTTTAAGTACCTTTGGGATGAATTTGGATTAAGAATTTAAATTTAAGTTAGTTCACAGTAATTGTAGACGCAGTGACCAAGGTAAAACTATTGGATTGAAAGCCATCAACACACAGAGTTTTGATCAGCTCGCAGATAGAGTGCCTACAAAGTTGGAAACAAAACCTCGTTAGTTTCATTATTTCTGTGAGACAAATAGCAGGTTTTGGGTTGCAAAGAATTTATTAATATTAAATTATAGAATCAATGCGTATGACTTTTTTTACTTCAATTGTTAACTTTTGTTAACAATTTAAGTGCCATGACGACCTATCTATACAAAAAAAAAAAATTTTTTTTTTTAAATTGCAGTCTATCTGTTTAGATAATTCTGCCAGTTTCAAGTAATTGTGAATGTACATACAAACAAATCAAGTTCTAATTTTGAATTTGACGAACAAAATTTTGAAAGTAAATATTGCGTTCTTTAAAAAAAAAATCTAGGAGAATCTTCGACCAAATTACAAACCAACATCACCCTTCTATTTCAATCACTTACACTTGTGCCAAGACTACGAGTCGTATTGGATACACTGCCACCAAATTAACACGATAAAACTCAAAATAACACGAGAAAAACAGTTAAAATGGGAGGACCATGTCTTACCGGCAAAATGACCAGAGAAACTCAATGCTGGCATGTTCCTTGACGCTGGCGCTGGCTATATTATTGTTGAGTTCTTTTGCAGTATTTTTTGTGTCGTATAACGTCATTTGATGCTTCCTATAATACAAGCTCTCTAGAGTCTGTGGCAGCGAGTCAGCTTTGATTACGCGGCTACTGTCAACATCATTACGACATATTGTCACAGTACCTAATCCTGTCGGAGATATCAAATCACTTTCATCCCGTGGTATCCGAGATGTCGCCGTCAGCCACAAATTACTATCATTTGGGAGATCTCCGGTGTCAGACAAAATCACTAGTAAAGGCCCGGTAACATGTATAATTACACTTTTTTTTTGTCATGGATTATGTACCGTTTACCTGAATCTTCGGCATGAGTTCGTCTTGGTAGGTACTACTGCAGTGCCAGATATTCTGCCTCTAAGCAGTGTTTATCAGACATCTCTCAAGGTGACGAGCGCAGTGCAGTGTCATGCAGAGATTTAAAACTTTTCGGTGTCACTGCAGTTGTATGGTCAGGCACGCATGGCTTAGTATCACCCACACGACTTGACTGTCTTGGCATTTGCTGAAAGCATTTTCTATCGTTTGAAACATCATTGAAAATGAAACGTGTAAGTGTAACAATCGTAACAAGTGTTCAATCGTCGTCGAACAATTTGACGTTAACGTTAGATGGTGCTATAGTATATTACCCTTAGAATAGATAGTAATCATTCGATTGTTTATAAATCGCTAGCAACTTACTAAAGCGACGCCTGACTTCACTTGAAGCGTGGCCTGATATCTTTCTGGTTTTACTATTATCATTATTTATTATGATTGATTGAGTGATTGGATTACCGACGAAAGATACACAGACATACACTTATAAATTACAGAGGTACTCAGGTTACTGAGAACATCTGAGAATATTAGGCTATTTTTATGTCGGCAAGCAACGTAAGATGTCCGCAAATATTTATATATTATTTAATATGTGGATAAGCAAATATTTATATATTATTTAATATATGGATAAAGAACTTTTAAATACCCAGTTCACCTGATATTTTATCTGGAAGCTCAACGGATACAAATTCTATTAGTGTTGGTTCAATTACGAGGAGCCGAACGAATCTATTTCACGGCGGCACCTGTTGATAAATTCAATTTTCTTCATGAATTCCTTCATGTTTGGATAGGTAGATGCTTGGATACAGAACAAACAAATAAATACAACATGGTAGATTTACAAGCAAGCTTAGGCAAGCGTAGTGTAAGACGCCCTCCGGCTAGATGGTGGTAGGACTCTTCAGCAAGAGTCCGTCTTGGTGGGTACCACCGCAGTGTCAGATATTCTACCTACGAGCAGCAGTGTGCAAGCATTACTGTGTTTAGGTTTAAGGGCACTGTAGCAAGTGAAATTACTGGGCGAAAGAGACTTAACAACAAGGTCTCGGGGTGATAAGCGCAGTGCAGTGCCACGCAAACACTTAAAAACTTTAAGCTTTGGGTGGCACTGCATCTGTAATAGTAAGGCGTGGTGCTTAACATCAGGTGGGCGCCTTGATTGTCTTGTCACTTGCTGACATAAAAAAAAATGGAGCGATGACTTGCGGAATGTAGCTGGCAGAAAGTGGTTGAGGAAAGCCAAAGATCGGACTCAGTGGCGCGCATTGGGAGAGACCTAAGTCCAGCAGTGGACTGCAATAGGTTGATGATGATGATGATGATGATAGATTTACCCTCAAGTACAGTTTATTTCACAGAACTTGTAGTAAGAAGCATGTAGCGTCTTGTGAACATCACAAGATCAATGACCTAACTCTTAATGCCCAAAAAAGAACCAGTGCGACAACAAACAAAGAAACTGAAAGAAGGAACCCTTCTGGAATATCTATAGACAATCCTTAGAATCTTAAGCATTTCATTTGGACGAGAAGATTTGTTAAATTCAGAGGTGCCTAACGAAACTTTGAGAAATAATTAGAATCCTTGTCTATGTTTCAAAATGAAAAGCTTTTAAAAATAAACACCTGGATGGGTTCGGTGGCCTTATTTAATCAGTTCAATAACACATTTAAATAATATTTACATTATAAGTAGAGGAAACGAAAGATGTTGGACTTTCGACGAGAGATCAATGACGCCGTAGCAGCTGAAACGATGTTAATGACTTTTTTTTGTTTCAGCAAATGACGAGACGGCACTGTCAAGTCGTTCGCCAAATGTTTAGCGCTACGCCTGACCATAACAGCTGCAGTTGCAAGAGTAGCACAGTTCTTTGTGATTGAACACGTCCGGGGAAGTACTACCACCATACTTATTTCTGCCGCTAAGCAGTAATGCTCGCATTGCTGTGTTCCGGTTCGAAGGGTATGGTTTCCGTTGAAATTACTGGCACATGAGGCTTTCGATCTATGCCTCAAGGTGGCAACCCGCGAGGGATACCTCTGGTATTGCAAGCGTCCATAGGCTTCGGTAACCGCTTACCATCTTGTGGGCCGTACGCTTGGTTGCCACTTCAGTTGTTTAAAAAAAAAAAGATTGACTAGCTGCGCTCCGCAGTTTCACTCACGGTTATTCAGTTTTCATGCTATCCTACGATATAGTGTTTTATCAAATTTCCCCTCAATTTTCTTTGGCTGTGAGTTGATTGACAGTCAGTATGTCAGTAAGTACTTTAATATTAAGAACCGTCTATAAGGTAAGACCCATCAAAATAGAAATTGAACAAGAATGGAAATTCAATTTGAATTTTCATTGTAGGATTACTCGTTATTGAAATTCAAATCATTTTCTGAGTTTTCCAATAAGACTGAATTACATGAAGCAGTATATTGAGATTGAAGAAAAATATTTTCTGAAGTTCTAGTAGATATTTCACAAGTGCGTAAGTAGCTAATACAGGTATTCTCTCTTGGGCTCGCCAGTTGAGCTACCGCCATCTAAATAGACAACTTTTTTTTTAATAACTTGAGACGAAAACTTCTCATTTCACTTGCTACTGTGCCCTTCAAACCTAAACACAGTAATGCTTGCACACTAATGCTTGGAGGTCAGATGTCAGGGTGATGACAAACATCTTGTCTTGACAATAAAAGCTCAAGTGAAAAGATTGGAGAAGATAAACGACTTCACCTTACAACTTTGCGGGCCAATTGCGCAAGCCGCTCGCATTGAACGCATAGCTTAAACAGTTGTGCATTCGATACAAATGTTATAAATAAATAAATAAAATAAAAATCATTTATTTCGGACACAGGTTCCATAGTAGGGTTACACATTAGGCACACACAACATAACATATAATATATAACATATAATATAACATATGTTATAACTATGTAATAAAAATGCTAGCGCTTACGTATTTACCCTACTGAATACAAATGTAAGTTCATATACTGAGTTAAGGGTAGAGCCCTGTGGTAAAGGAGTTCAAAGGCCGCTTCTAGACCTCTCTCATGGCCAACTGACAGTTATATAATTCATTATATTGACCGGCAACTATCGTGCCCCCAAACAACTTCCACTAACCATTTGGATTCTATATTTACGAGCATCCGACAATATTGTTTTCTATGAAAAAATAAAACAGATCAGTGCGAAGTAGACTCGCACCCTGAGGCTTCCGTACAAAAATAATTAAGACCCAGCTTGATTTTTTGACCGCAAAACAGCAACATCGTGTGGCAAACAACATAGACGAAAATTATTGGACCTACAAATTGCACCCCCAACCACCTAGAGAACCTTGTAATCTGAATTGATAAACCTTAAAAATTCTCAATATTCGTTTTTATAAAATTGCTATTTATTCAAATGCTGGTAAAACACGGCAGTTGTTGTTTAGTTGACCCTAATATGACAGTTACGCCATGACGGAGGCCTACGCCATGACGGCGGCCTATTCAAAGTTGTTCACTAATACAAATTTACCTAATAAGCACGATTAAATTTTATGCTAAGCTACATAATTTAACTAGCGCTTCTAGTGACCTATCAATGATCTTTATTAAATCATTTGAATTTTAGAATTGGGAAAACTTTGATTAAGTTCATCCCACATAAAATTTAAAGGCCTAATAAGAGAAAATACTAAGGTAGCGGTTATTACAGCGTAAAAGTTTATGTTACTTTTTTCGGTTGTCTGTGGAGAAAATAAAATGCTCCTAGGCTCGGTATCCACCCACACAAGACACACAATGAAATGTTGGTTTCGTGGAAATCAACTACTTAGCAATATTATAAGAATACCTACTTAATTGTAAAAGTATTTATAATATCCCTAAAACGTCTCAGCTCAGACTGGACTTAACCAACAAACTTATTTTATTATGGAATATTATAAAATTCTATTCTCATCCAGGACAAATATTTGTGTGATGAACAAAGTTGTTTCTTCTGTGTCTGGGTGATTAATATGTAGGTATTTACAAAAAAAAAAAAGTACATTAATTAGCCAGTTACCAAATTCCCATAATTACATACAAGCTTTGCTTATTTTCTGAGCTAGGCAGCGGTAAAAGAAATGCCCACCAATATTATTATTCATTCAGTCACCGCAGTTACACGATGAAGATGAGTAAGAAAATATGTAAATGTAATTAGTTCAAAAAGCAATGCTCTGCTAGGTAATGGATGTTTGTGTTAATTTACGCTAATGGTACAGGTAAAACCTGTTTCAAAGATATATTAGCAATTAAACAGTAAGTACGGATTCAACACGGGAGAACTAATTTGAGCGGAGATGCTTTGAAATTGTTTCGCAACATTACTTATCTACGCTTTAACTTATTCCTTGTGATGTCTGCGAACTACATAAATACTGGTTAATGAAAAGCCAGAGGTTGTTACGAGTTTAACAAGCCATGGTGCTCTTGAATTACTGGGCAAAAGAGACTTGTAAGAACCATGGAACTAATATGTACTACCGTACAACCAAATAATTCTATGTGTCGTACGACGTTGTTTACTTATACAGTTGTGGTCATATAATTAAGAACGATTTGAAGTTCTAGAAGTTTTTTATATAAATCGTATCATACACAGAGATGTGTACCTTTTGAGAAGCAATTATTTATGTTATATAATAGTCACATTAATAGAGCAACCTGACTTAAGAAAAAAGTATGAAATCGCTAACTATTTTTTGCACATTTTATTGATTTTATCAAAGTAACACATTCAAATAGTACTGAAACTGGACAAATAATTAAGAACGATTTATTTAACTGCTCGGGAATTGTTTTGTATGACACTTAGATTTAAAAAATCACAATATTATGTAGCACAGGAAACATAAAAAGAAATATTTAACTAAAATTAATAGTTAATAGCATATCCACGGCTTTTAATTACAGCTTTACACCGGCGAGGCATTGACTCTATTAATTTTTGACATTTCGCAAGAGAAATAGAGTTCCATTCTTCTAAAAATACGTCATACAGCTCTCTTAAATTTCCACACTTTGTATTTGAAACCTTTTTCTTTACTTCAAACCACAGATTCTCTATTGGGTTTAGATCTGGACTGTTAGCAGGCCAGTCTAAGACAGAAACTAATTGCGCTGTAAGAAATTCCTTTACGGTGCGTGCAGTGTGCTTTGGATCATTGTCATGCTGGAATGTCCAAATGACCGGTAGAACGTCTTCAGCGTATGGTAACATTGTTTCTTTCAGTATATTTTTGTATTGGAACTGATCCATGTTACCTTCTATCAACTTTACAGGTCCTACACCATGTCCAGAAAAGCAACCCCAAATTTTCACATTTCCACCACCGTGCTTTAATGTAACTTTCGTGTACTTTGGGTCGAATGCTGTATTCGGGGGACGTCGTACATATCGTTTTCCATCAGAACATACTCTGTTTATTTTCGTCTCGTCAGAAAAAAGTACATTTTTCCACTGTTGCACAGTCCAGTTTTCATACTTTCTCGCAAATGCAAGCCGGGCTTGCCTGTGGCAAAGTTTTAACAAAGGTACCTTTCTTGCTATCCTACCGTGCAATTTTTCTTCTACCAAACGTCTTCGAATAGTGCGTGCTGAGATTGCTGAAAAGTTGTTTTCACCAAAATATTATTTTCTAAGCTCATTGGACCCTTTAAAAGGATTTTGTTTTGCCATACGAACGATGTTTCGGTTATCTCGAGGAGTTGTTTTTCTCTGTTTAGGTACACGTGGAACATTCGAAGTAGTTTGATACGTAGCAAAATGCTTTACAGCGTGGAAAACCATCGTTTTTGAACATTGCAGATGGTCGGCTATCTTTTTATAAGACCAATTCTTCCGGCGAAGTTTTATTATTACTTCCCTTGTAGATTTATCACAACTTTTATTTTTTCCCATTGTTTTTTCTAAAGAAGCAATCACCTTTAATCTTTTACAGCACGTAATTGCGCCAAAATTATACAAACAGTAACAAATCGACTGAGTGTTCTCTATTTAAATTTGAATAAAGGTATAAACTACTTAGCGTTCTTAATTACGTGACCAGCCAGTAATAAGGAAAACTTTGTTTAAAAGTAGTGTAAAAAGTTTGCCTATTGATTTTTAGCCAATCATGTGTATCAATGAATACAGTGGTAATATGGAAATGTTTTACGATACCGAGAGAAATAAAAACAAATGCATACAATTAGTTTTGCATCTTAGTTGGAAAAAATCTTCCCTTTATATCAGCGTTCTTAATTATATGGCCACCACTGTAAATTCCTTGGTAATAACTAAATCTCGGAGTGACAAGCGCAGTGCAAAACAGAAAGTAATGCGTGAATTGAAACGTAACCGAAATGATATTTCCTTTGATGCAGCGTGACGTGATAGGTCTTCATTAAAGAGGACACAGCTAATAAGGTAAGCTGTATCTTTAAAAAAAACGCGTCTATCTGAACACCTCCTTCTTTATCAAAGACGGTTTAAAAATAGTAAGCCTTATTTAACGCCATTGCTTGGGTAGCTGTACAAATTCAAATACTATTTGGATGAAGTAATATTTAATTTATTTTAAGAGCTAGTACAAATTGACGTCTTCATCAAAAGATTTGGCTTTTTAATTATTGGAAGACTGACTGAAATGAGCCTTTTAACTTGTAGTTGAACGGCCGAGAGCTCGTTTATTTCACGTCGTTTGAACTAGATTAAATTACAGGAGCACGGTTATAATATTTAATGAAACAGGAGTTTATGGAAATAAAATTGGGTACTTACGTAATTAGTGGTAATAAGTATCAATGGGACAAAATAATGGGACCACGAGAAAACACCCAAATAAACCTAAACTTTTCTTTTCAAGAGGTGTTGGCTGATAATGACATAAACTGTAGTTAAAAAAAGATCAAAATTCTCTTCGTTCTGAAGTCAGACAGCCAGTAGTTGAATGAAGGTGATAATTATCTTATTTCAAGCACATTAATTAACGGAGTCGTAAGATCTCGACTGAGTTTAGGCATCACTGAAATTCAACCACAATTATTCAAAGATGAACACAATTTTGTTAAGCAAACCAATTTCAATGAGTTTGGTTATTGCTTCGACAGGGTTCTACACAAGTAGAACGCAGACACCAACCATTGTTTTAGGCGTTATCTGATATCCATATTCAAATTCGATGTATACTTCGAGTTACATCTAATTACTTTACAGGTTACTGTACTCTCTGTATGATAACGACGGTATTTCAAACTTTGAAATTATGTATAAAATAACTTTTATTAACAAATTAAAATGTGTACTTACATAGTTACTATACATAATATGAAACAGTTGAGCCATCTTTTTTATTAAAATTTTGTAAGTTAAACATTCTTTACTTCAAAATATAAGTCAAAGTCAAAATCAAAAAAGGTATATTCAATAAAATTACACAGATCTTTCATTTTGACGACCGCTGTGGCGCAGCGGGCGCAGGTCCGCCTGCGACGCAGAGGTTGCGGGTTCGATTCCCGCCTCGGGACAAATGTTTGTACGATCTACAAATATTTGTTCCGGTATAAATATATATATATATATATATACACATAAGTATATATATACTAGCGACCCCTCCCGGCTTCGCACAGGTATTAATATAGCCCTGGTAATAGTTTTAAAAAAAACTACCTGCGTGGTATGTTGATGATTATTATGATGATCATGATTATCATAAAATTATTTTATTTGAGATACATACAAACCAAACGGAATATACACAATAAAACAGTAAAAACAGAAAGTAGTAGTAACCGGTAAAATCTATAAATTACAAATAAAGAGCCGGGTGTCGAAACGTAATCCTCAACAAATCGTCACAAATCGAAAACAAGCAATAAAGTAAGTGAGCAATTTGAAATGTCTAAATCCATTTCCTTATTCATTACGAAAAACAGAGAGAAAAGTTTATCCGACAAAATTTAATTTGACTTCGACAGGCATCGGCAGGTAGCGAAAGTTGAATCGTAAAATAAATTGAATATTTTTTTTTGATATTGGAAATATTCTCACGCTTCATAAAGCTTCATAATTTTTTAATTATCGCAAACCTAAGTCAACCTTTGTAAGATCAAAGATCAGAGAAGGCTAGTGAAATTACGAATTGTCTAATTACACAAATGAGATCACTGTGTCTTATGCAGACCTTTATGATATTAAACAAAGTAATAATTTAAGCGGTCTACAACAAAAGATACGACCGCCGTAGGGCCGCTACGCAGACAGGCTACGCCGTAGCATTGTAATTATAAGCTGCTCTAATAATCATAATGGACGCTGAAAATAATATATCCCATATTTCTAAAAAGCTCAAAACCATTCTTAACCACTGCAGGGATATAGAATTCTAGACTAGATTATGCTCAGGGCATATCTGAAAACATTCCGTGTAGACTTTGAAGATTCCTTTACAAAGCTTTATGCTTTAAACCTGTTTTAACGACGAGACTTGTTATATCAAGGTAGAGTAGCAAACGATGCACGCTTTAAATAGAAAGACATTTCAAAACTATTATTGTAAAAATTTTAGTAGCTTACGCAGTACAACGAAAGATGCACATTATTACACATTTTATAAGTACACAACCTTGTGTATGAAGAGTACCTGCCAAGGACTTTATATCTTTGGTACCTACTCAGGTCAGGTGTTTTGTCAATTAGAGGTGTGTCTAGAGCTGCGACGCCGCAAAGCTGAAATGCTCGCATTGCTGTGTTCCTGTTTAAAGTGTGTAAGTGCAGGATAAAGTTACGTGAATATGAGCTCTTTCACCTTTGTCTCAGGGTGACTACACGTGAATTATTTTTCTGGTACTGTAAATCCATCAGCTACGAAAAAACCACTACCATAATGAGTACTTTGTTGCCATCTTAGTAGATGAAAATAAAGAATTAAAGCACGCATGCCAAAACCTGAAGAAAAACTGAAGTGGCAACCAAGCGTACGGCCCACAAGATGGTAAGCGGTTACCAAAGCCTATGGACGCTTGCAATACCAGAGGTATCACTCGCGGGTTGCCACCTTGTGGCTAAGATCGAAAGCCTCATGTGCCAGTAATTTCAACGGAAACCATACCCTTCACACCGGAACACAGCAATGCGAGCATTACTGCTTGGCGGCAGAAATAGGTATGGTGGTAGTCCTTTCCCGGACGAGCTCTATCACAGAGAACTCTACTACTCTTACCATGGCTTGATGTAGCAATGGTTTTGATCATGTACGTTTGACCATCATGATCTTGTCTGGTAAACAATGATGTAGCCAACGGCGGAGATTACGAACGTTATCCATGTTTGAATAACCAGGATCAAACACAACCTTTACTGCTCTAAAGTAAATGTTTTTGATATTCTCGTGTTTTTCTCGAGATAAAAATTAATAATTATGTACTAAAATATTTTTCTTCAAAAATATAATTCCACTTTTTATAGTACACAGATAGGTTTAATCTGGTTGATATACATTATTTCAGATGCTGGCTACATTCAAATAATTTAAATAAAGATTACTCACAGCCCCTGAAACAAATCCATAACCCAAATATCATCTACATCCTTGAAGTAAATTGAAAATCAGTCATCTGAAAAACCAACCTGTTTTGCTCGACTTGCTGTTGTTGTTGTTGTTGGTGCCGGAAGCCTGGCTGAACAGCGACACGCCAGTCAGCTTTGCTCGACGCAGAATCCACCACATGCTTACTCTTTACTACCCAACCTCTTCACAAAAAAAACTGTGGAAACTTTACAGAAAAAAGTCGGTGAAAACTATTTCGGTAATTGAATTTATTGACAGTCAATTGTTTTGCATTTGAAATACGAATATTTAATTTAAACGAGTTTAATATTCGTTGTAAATTGAAATGGAAAAGCTTTGCTTAATTTTTTGATAAGTTCATTCATAAAATTCAATTTGTTTACTGTGATATGTTCTCGATGTTGAAATGTCGCGGGGTTGCTAGGGGTGGCAATGTGCTCCCCGGGCGAGGCTCGACACAAGACTGAGCCTTCAAAAACCTGCGCCCCTGCGCATAGCGAGCCACTGAACAGGTGAGATTCACCTACAAGTACTCGTAATTTTGCAAATTTGTTCTGTCTTGTCTAATAATGCGCAGATAAATATCACACGATGCGTTATACGAGTAATATGTCAGACTTATGTTATATCTCACTAATATTGACGACCGATGTGGCGCAGCGGGCGCAGGTCCGCCTGCGACGCGGAGGTTGCGGGTTCGATTCCCGCCTCGGGTCAAATCTTTGTACGATCTACAAATATTTGTTCCGGGTTCTGGGTATTTTCTATATATAATAAAAAATATCTATCTATGTATTGTATTGTATTAAGTATATATCAGTCATCTAGTTCCCACAACACAGCTCTGTTTAACAACAGCTTACCTTGGGGCTAGGTGATGCTGTGTGGATTGTCCAGCATTATTATTATTATTATTATTATTATATTATATGTAAAAGCATGAGTGTTTGGATATTAGTTACAATCACATAAAAAAATCGTTTTAATTTGGTACGTAGATAGATAATGATCTGGATTGGAACATAGGATATTTTTGTAGCACAGCCGCGGGCGTCAGCCTGTAAGTTTTTTTTTTTTTTTACAACTGAAGTGGCAACCAAGCGTACGGCCCACAAGATGGTAAGCGGTTACCGCAGCCTATGGACGCTTGCAATACCAGAGGTATCACTCGCGGGTTGCCACCTTGAGGCTAAGATCGAAAGCCTCATGTGCCAGTAATTTCACCGGAAACCATACCCTTCACACCGGAACACAGCAATGCGAGCATTACTGCTTGGCGGCAGAAATAGGTATGGTGGTAGTCCTTCCCCGGATGAGCTCTATCACAGAGAACTCTACTACTCTTAGAGTAAAAGTTAAACTTAAGTTAAACTTAAACACAAAATTGATGTTTGAAATAAAAATTGGTAATGTTATTTTTATCGTCCCAGCTACAGATAGGCTACCTACTACGGCTTTATTAGACGAAGGCATATATATATATATATATATTTTTATTAATTACTGAATATTAATTACTGAAGGACTATTTGGTTAATGCTAATCTAGCGGGCACTTAAACAACAACAGCCAACAGTTACAGTCAAACAGATTTTACACGAACGCTTGTAAGATCTCTCGCGACTTTGTCATATTTCATCATCATCATGACAGCCTTCTAATGTTCCCACTGCTGGGACACTGGCCTACTCTCAGGCGAGAGTGATTGGGTCTTAATCCACCACGCGGACCCAATGCGGATTGGTGGATGGCACATGTCTTTCGAATTTTTAGTTCTTGGACATGCCGGTTTCCTCACGATGTTTTCCTTCACCGTATGAGAGCACTGGCATTGCGCACATAAATTTTTCAAACAGAAAAATCCATTGGTGCACGACCGGGTTTGAACCCACGACCTTAGGATCGGAAGGCGGGGTCACTACCACTAGACCACCAGTGCTCTATTTATATTATATTGTCATATTTATATTATATTTATTAATTGAGCACCAACACAATGTACACCACTAAAATTATATAGGAAACATTTCAAGTAAAACTAACCAACTATCATAACTAAAGGTACAGACAGAATGCATGAGGCTTTATAGCGAGTAGCAGAAAGAAGTTACAGTTATATTATACGTCGGTATCATGTTATTTGTAATTATACTAAACATTTTCAACTCTTGTTAACATAGAACATACATGTTTTACAAGCTATTAGATTCGTCAATCTTCAAATTAGTTCTGAACTTTAATACTATGAGTACCTACCTGAGTAGAACATCCGTTTTAATGAATCTATTAAAACTAGAGACTCCTATACTTCGGAGACCGAATATTATTTTAAAATACCCGTAATTTGAAGCTTGGGGAAAATTTACTTTGTGTAGTACTCATTAAAGAAAATATAATAGGACGGCATTGCTATAATAATTATAGAAGATCAGGATCAAATATCATTGAATATATAATTTTTCGATAATACTTACTTAACCTTTAAAAGTAGTATAGTAAAACTTTAAATCTAGCATATTGTATTTTGAGAAACCCTGTTACAAAAAATAATTTGAAGTTAGCAGTCGTGCAAACATAGAATAACATTGGTTCTGTATAAATTAATCTTATATTTTTCATCGTAAAAATACATAGGAGCTTTGTAACAAGTAATGTAAACGAAGTGTTCTATAAATCATACTCCATTCGTTAGGAACGTGACTACGCTTAAGTTCATGATAGAGTTGGAAAGAGTTTAGCTCTCACGTCGGCGTCGCGGCGCGTCTAGATTTGTGAGGGCTTGCGATGCGAAATGAATCCAATAGAGCGAAATACAATATAATATTTAGGTCGGTGTCTTATAAAACGACAATAAACATAACAGATTAAGCATCTGCCTTAGTTTATTAGACGGATTCAGAGTAATGCTGACATGAGTTGCGCGTAGTAATAATATACACTCGAGAGCAATGAATCCGGGTCACTCAAAGAATCAAGAATTGGTCGAAAGTTATGTTCTCCGACGAATCAAAATTTATGCTCTACAAGCACGATGGAAGACACAGAGTGTATAGAAGACCAGGGGAAAGATTCAAGCAAGCATGCATCGAAGAAAAAGTAGCCTACGGTGGTGGGTCTGTACTTGTGTGGGCCGGAATTTCCTCTGAAAGTCGCACAGAGCTGGTGATCATAGAAAACGGCTCTTTAACTAGCGTAAGATATGTGGAAGAAATCCTCAACGAACACGTTGGTCCATTTATGGTCAATTTGGGTGAGGATGCTATATTTATGCATGACAATGCCCGACCTCATACAGGTAGGATTGTGAATGACTACCTTCAAGAGATGAACATTACTTGTATGGAGTGGCCAGCGCGCAGCCCGGATATCAACCCGATCGAGCATGCTTGGGACGAGCTAGGGAGATGCGTAAAACAACGAAACCCTCCCCCAATCACGCTTCCTGAGCTCAAAATTGCTCTCACAGAGGAATGGGAGAATATTCCCCAAAATCGTATGAGGAACTTGGTGTACAGCATGCCAAACCGCGTAAACGCAGTAATGGAAGCACGAGGAGGTAATACGAAGTATTGAAATTCAAGAAAATCGTCATAAAGTTCAAAAATTTCATGTTTCCTATTTTTGTTTTAAGGAGAGATCAGCAGTTTTTTTTCTTTATGTAATTTTGTGTAAATAAAATGTATGGTGACTCATATTTTTTTAACTTTCATTTAAGGAGTATTAAATTGTCTATTAAATACAATTTATTGCATTAACCTAGCATTCTTACTTTCCGAGATTTTTTGGATTCTTTGAGTGACCCGGATTCATTGCTCTCGAGTGTATTTACATTCTATTTGAGCAGCATTTAAATTCGAAAAATAAAGATCATAAGATTATCAAAACCGTAGGTCACATCAATATCTAGACTATCTTTTTTTCCTATTTTTTATTATTTTAAATATTATTGGGATAATACAGGTTAAAAAAAATAAAAAAAATATGGCAATTTTAAGAAGAGGACGTCAGAAAATTAGGCGTACCCATGGAACTAATACTACGGCGTACCAAAATATGTTTTTAACCGACCTCAGAAAAGGAAATTTTCATTTCGGCTGTATTTTCTTTTTATTTCTCCGCAAATTATGAAATGATTTACGTGGTTTTTTTGTAAAAATACTTTGGAGTTGGTCCCGTACAAGTTTTATCAAAAATACTTTTTGAATAAACGTGTCAGTAACTACATCCCCTCGTATTACCACAACCCATCAAAACATGCCACATCAGCCGGCGAATGTTCGCGCGCAGGAGGTTGCTGGGTCGATTCCCACCTTAGACAAATGTTCGTACGATCTGCAAATATTTTTTCCGGGTGTTCTGGGTATTTTCTGTTTAATAAAAAATACCTATCTATGTATTATATTGTATTAAATGCAAATATTTGTTCCGGGTGTTCTGGGTGTTTTCTATGTATAATAAAAAATATCTATCTATGTATTGTATTGTATTAAATATATATCAGTCATCTAGTACCCATAATACAGCTCTGTTTAACAGCAGCTTACCTTGGGGCTAGATGATGCTGTGTTAATTGTCCATTATTTATTTATTTATTTATTTATTTATTTATTAAGTATAATATCAGTCGTCTAGTACCCATAACACAATTGGGGCTAGATGATGGATGTGGCTGTGTGGATTTTCCAGCATTTTGTTTATTCAGTTTTATTATTTTTCATAAACAATAGAAAATTTTAATTAGATCGCTTAGCCTTTCTCTGCGCTCCTGTGCACTCCAACGCCAAGGCGGAGTGAGGTTTTTGTACGTACAAAACAAGCGAGCTAAGGGTGCGAGAAATGTGTGCAGCACATTTATGCATCTTGAAAGAACCCGCTACGAATCCTCGCACCGCTCAGCTACCTCGCATATCTTTGGTGGAAATGCTTTTTGTTTTACTTTTAGTACCACTTACTGATAGAAATGTTACTATCGTACCTCACCCTGGTAATCCTCTATCGAATTGGAATTAGCAGATAAATACGCTCGCCTCCATAAATTAGATTAGTCGTTCTAGACATCTATTTGGTAGAGCATGTAGTTTTAGTATTTTAAGTGTAGTTTCACCTAAGTAGGTAGAGAGCGTAGCGGTAGAGTTCTTTGTGATAGAACTCGTTAAGCCCGGCTAGCAAGATCTTCAGTACATAGAACCATTTTCAATTTACAAAGTACTTTTTTTTTGTTTCTGATTAATAAACTGTTGTTACCCATTTGTTATTTCAAGTAGTACTTAGTTCATACATACTTACTTTGTATGAGTCAGTGGCCAAATCTAACGGAGATTATAAGCCACCCGAAAGCCTCTATCATGCAAATCCTAGTAAGTTGTTAGTGCTTGTACTGTTGCTGCCTATAAACCAGTGATTTTAAGCTTAGGTAATGGCCATTTCCAATTCTATCGAACTTGATTTTCAAAACAATTTCTCTTCAATGGATCAAGTTTACGAAAAAAGTCAATGGTTCCGGGAGGAAATCTGTAAAAAATACAGCCGCAACCGCTCCCACGAAACAGTAATGTATTCATTGTTGGGATCTGAACAAGAAGTGCTTTCCAATTCAATTACACGTGAAGTTTCTTCTCCCACGTTAGTAAAACAATGGTTCGGAATCTTTATCAAAAAGGAAAATGTATATAAATCGATAAGCCTTTTTTCATAAAAAAACAGTAATTTCAGCGGCTTGCCTAGTATTGGCTATCCTTTGTCATTCTTATGTCAAAAGACACATTAGCTAACACAAGCAAGGCCCTAATGTTGTAATAAAACTTCGGGATAATTATATAACGAGGTAATTACGAGATCAATTTTAGTTTTATACCTGGTTTGTAAAATGTACATACACAATTTGCTTAACGGCAAGTTTACCACAGCTGAATGCAGATTCGCAGTACGGTTTTCAAAAGCTTAGACAATTTACACTCAGGATTTACAGCTTGCATGTATCCAGCTTAATGCAACCTTACCAAAATGTTTTCAATGTTACATTGAGAGAGCTTTCTATCAATCTTCCTAACGTGCCTACGACGAGGTGAAACTCGGTGAAACGTAAACGTATTACGTTATACCCACTTTTATTTAACCCGGTTTTGATACGCGGGATTCGTTCACGATGTTTTCTTTTGGGATAACGAGTGAAGCTTGTTTTACATACGAAAACAAATCATAAAAAGTGTTGAATAGGTTATTTTTATAAGCTTTTGTTAACCTTGTTTGAAACCAAGTTTTCAAACCAGTTTAAATGAAATTCTGTATACTTATGTAGCTTTGATGATGATGCAATAACATGGTAACAACAAGCTGATCTTATAATAGAATCAGAAGCAACAGCTCAAGGTAATTTTCTGTTATTCGTGTCGTTTTTCCGTGGTTCTTCCACGGAACTTTGACTCACACACATACTTTTTGCTTGGTTTGCTGAGAAAATAACATTTTAGTAGTCAGCTTGATGTTCTCCTTGCTAATCAAATATAATGCAAATTAATTCGACAAAAGCTCGTTTAAAAAAAACATAACATAAACAAACTAATAAAACAACATTCAAAATTAGTTTAATAACAATAATAAATATAAATGAGTTTAACTTCCACAAGGGTAGTTCCACAGGGGTAGTTACTAGAAGATATACGTCTTTTTTTCTTTACTTTATCATGCTATAAATGGTTTGCTATAAATCTCAACAGCACTGGTGGTCTGCGCTAGTGCATTTGCGCAATGCCAGTACTCTCAAACGGTGAAGGAAAATGTCGTGAGGACAACAGCATGTTCAAGAACTAATAACTCGAATCACGTGTGCTATCCACCAATCTGCATTGCGCAATGCCAGTACTCTCAAACAGTGAAGGAAAATGTCGTGAGGAGAACAGCATGTTCAAGAACTACTCGTAATAACTCGAAGCACATGTGCTATCCACCAATCTGCATTGTGTTCAAGTGGTGGACCAGCAATGAGAACATTATAAGATTTATAAGGCTGTAAAAATAAATTCCAAGTACAAGTTATTGTTCTTGTTCAAATTAAAACTTTATTGTTGGCTAATATCACAGGAAACAATGGCTCGACTACTCTGTTACCGGCGTAACCCCATAAATAACGCCCCTCAATAGGAAGGTAGTACCCACTCAATAGAAGGTCGAGGTTCGCAGGCGTTCCGTTATTTGAGACAATATCCCTGAAACCGACTACAAGGCAATCCATTTAGAATTTAACGGGAACGAAACTGGGATTAAAAGTTATTGAGATCAGTTGATCTTTTTATCTTATACAGTCATATTTTGATAATGAAATGTGTGTTGAGAGTAGTAGATCTTTGTGATAGAGCTCGTCCGGTACTACCACCATACCCATTTATGCCGCGAAGCAGTAATGCTCGCATTGCTGTGTTTCGATGTGGAGGGTGTGGTTTTCGGAGAAATTACTGGCACATGTGGCTTTCGATCTTAGCCTCAAGGTGGCAACCCGCGAGTGATACCTCTGGTATTGCAAGCGTTTATAGGTTGCGGTAACCGTTTACCATCTTGTGGGCCGTACGCTTGGTTGCTACTTCAGGTGTATAAAAAAAAATACTTAGCATATATTACTGTATAAACATAATTTACTATTTATTTACTGTTTACTACTCGTATTAGCGGTCATACTAGATGTTGAAAAAAGCACATATACAGTTGTTACGAAGCTGAGTAGGAACAACAAACACAACATTCGCATTTATATTGTGTGATTCATTCAAACGTAACCCAAAACAACTGTTTTTTTGTTTGTGTTTCTAGATTTTATGATATGTTTACTGGAGATATTGGAGATAAATAAACGTCGAAGGTTAGACAAAATTATTTACCAGTCCGAAAAAGCCAAGGCCAAAAGGCATAGTAAATAAAATAAAAGTATCCAAGAACCACTGCAAAAGACGAAAACAAAGCACGGAAAAGCCCGTTGTCGACGAAGACAGATGGACATTGTGTTTTTGGTCGTTTTTCTGCGAGTAAAGTTTATCGAGTCCCGTATGTCCGTTGTCCGCTCGGCTGTAATATGCGTTAACCTTCCCCGACCCCCTGGGAGCGGACTAATATGAGCGGAAAGTAATCTACCGGCTGTTATTGCCGGCCGGTGTTTGTTTTCAATTGGTTTTGGTCGTGGAAGCTTTTGTGTATCGAAATACAATGACATTCAATGACCTAGCTGGAGGATTCTGTAGGGATTTCAAATGAAATTACTGGGTGACTTAATAACTACGTCTAGGGGTGACGAGCCTAGGAACGCAGAATTTTAAAAATTAAAGCTTTTAGGTGATATTGTAACTGTTATGATAAGATGCGCGCGTAAATCTTACTTTATCTTACCTTAATATCATGCAAAAGACGCCGACGTCTCGTCATTTACTAACATAAAAAAAGATTTATATCTAAAACACTGAAAACGAGTATTTGTCCGAACAGAGAAAATCATCGTGAAATAACAGATCCGTTCAGATAAACATTGGGTATTACTGCAAGTATTTCTTAGCTCTCGGAAAAAAAGTCTTCGTAAATGAGGCTAGCGTGTGATATCTATGTTCGCACTTAGCTTCGACAGGCACCGACTACAGTGAAATTTATTGCTGGAAAGGAAAGCAGTGTTACAGAAACTGACGGCACGTTTCTACAAAAACACACAAGCTTCACAAATATCGAAACCAATTTTCAAACCGCGATATGGCAAGGTAGAAAACGAAGAGAACAAAATATTCTATTGTGGACAAAGTGTTGATTAATTTTTGAGATGAGATGAGAGGCTGATGATTTATTTATTAATTATTTATTTATTAACAAATTAAAATATGTACATAATTACACTACCTATAAAATATACAAAGTATATATGAACCAGTTGAGCTATCTATAGATCGTTTGTAACGTCTGGTAGTGATCCAAATCGGAACGGAAGTGTTCCCTAGTTCGTTCAGTCTAGCAATGGACGTCGAATTGGCTGATATGATGTATGATGAAGAGTAGTAGAGTTCTTTGTGATAGAGCTCGTCCGGGGAAGGACTACCACCATACCTATTTCTGCCGCCAAGTAGTAATGTGAGCATTGCTGTGTTCCGGTCCGAAGGGTATGGTTTCCGGTGAAATTACAGGCACATGAGACTTCCGATCTACGTCTCAGGGTGGCAACTCGTGAGTGATACTTTTGGTATTGCATGCGTACATAGGCTGCGGTAACCGCTTACCATCTTGTGGGCCGTACGCTTGGTTGCCACTTTAGTTGTATAAAAAAAAAATAAAAAATAAAAAATGATGATCGTGATAATGATGATGATTATTGAACAATACTTGTAGTTTCTGATACCCACAACACAGGTATTCCTATAGCGAGCTCAGAACTATGTTTGTGGCTGTCAGAGGTTTGTTAACTGTGATAAACCACAGCGCCATCTCACCCTAATGAGGCGCACGACACCTGATTGCCGCCGCGACGCCTCCGCTTTTAATCCGCCTCATTGATGTGACGTCACGTTTCTGAGATACTCTACTGTTTTATTCTCATAATTATCATTTACCGCGGGGTTATGTTTTGAATTAAACATTCGGGACTGTGTTACAGTTAGACATCAAACATTATTTGCTGCTGAAGGTCATACTAGCGACCCAACCCCGGTTTCACACGGTTCTTATTGATGATTGCGTATTTTATATGATCTAAGCGTACATACAGAGATCAGACGGTGAGATGGAACTATGTTTTATACTATGTAGAGGAGATTTATAAAGACAACCACAGTGGCGCGATAGGCGCGGTATGAGGGGAGTGCTCGGTCAAGATTTAAGCTTCATCAACTTGAGAAGCGAGTAGCTTTAGGTTAAGTTCCCACTGCGGTTCTGAGTCATGTTGTGGTAGCACAGTACTGGTTGTTTTTGATACCTACGACACAGGGAATCCTAGTGTAGGGCCAGATCTGTGTTGTGTATGTGACTGCACTAATTGGTGTGTTTTGTAACGTCAAGCTATTTTTAAACGAGCAAATAAAACGGTGATGATCAATGTTTTAATGGTGATGATGGTTCAAGCAAAGATTTATATAGTCAAAAGGTACAAGATAAAAATTCAATGGTTCTAAATAAGTATTGCACAATTAAAATGTCTTTGGAAGATGATGAAGAAAGTTGGGGGTATATTATTGACAAATTGGCACAATAAAGTTCCGCCCGAGTTAACAGAGACAGAAAAATCTTACGAAAACAACTGTGACCCAAATTCAGTCCCGAACAAAAACAATTTAAAAGTTAATTCCCTAATACTTACTGAGCCAGTCCCAGAACACCTGAGAACGAATGTAAGGACGCCACATCTACTTTTATCTGTTTACAATTCGTCGTCCATAAAAACTTCTTAGGCGGTTCGTGAGTGCTTACCCGTTCTGTTCGTTTTAAAACTATGCTTATAGTACTATAACTAGAATATTTAGTAGTAACTGTTAAACGCTTCAATTTAATTTAATTTATTTATTTAACTTGGAACGCTCGTGACGTAGCTGGCTAAGTTGTTCCTAACAGATCAACGAAGTTAAGCACTGTTCCGCGTAGTCACTATTTGGATGGGTGACCGCCAGTGGCAATTTCAACTGAGCGCTCCCGTGCTTCCAACCAGACCAACCAAATGATTTACGAGTGCCTCTATATCTACTTCACTACCATACCGAAGCGTTCCTATTATATAATTTGCAGACGCCATGTTTCAATGCAAATTGCTTATAAAACAAATGCTCGGTTTACTATAAACGCCTGTTAAGATGATAAATAGCATCAAAAGCGATTCTTCTAAAAAAAAAATTTTTCAAACTTTTGCTGTAGCTTCCATGTGTTACGTACGGCAGTTATCACGACGCGACGGTCACTGCTACAAAAGAAACCGTAACATAGGTACTGCGACAAAAACCTATAATTGATATAAAAATGGCTTACGAAAATATAAACGGTTTTCGTCAATCTTTTATTTTTGCATTCAGGCAGAAAATCCGCGAGACCATTCGTTTGAAGATTGCTTCATAAAGCGACTGCGCGCTCGGCTGGATGCCGAATGGAGCATTTTTTGTAGACTCTCCTTTCTCTTTTACATGGTAAAATACGTGGCCAACATTTATAGAGTTCTTTATTGTGAAACGAGAATACTCACTTATTGTTTTGCCTGTTCTTTTAACCTGTTAAGGCGCGCTGCGTTTTAAGGAACCGAGTTCAAAACATTCCGATTAAACGTGCAAGTTTACGCACATTGAACCGGGAGTAAGAAATGCTTCAAATTAAACTTTATTCCAATAGAATCACGTTTGATTGTGACGAAATCTCTGAGATGTTCTGCGTGTCTGTATGATTGTTACGTTTACACAGCCAAACCGCTGAACCACATGAATGAAGTAAGGTACAGAAGTAGTAGATATAAAGTCTGGAAAGGACATAGGCTGTTAATTCGTATGTTACTCTCGAGCAAAGCCACGGGGCAGTGAGTTAGAGTTTTAGATATTAAATACGGAACCTTTCACCGTGGTTCTACACAAACTTTTTGCTTTTTGCAAAGCTTTGTTTAGTGAACTGCTATGTTTATTGCTCCATTTAGTTTTTTTGATCGTCTTACGGGTAAGTAGTCCTATCAACCAAACTCGAATAGTCACTATTACCTGAATAGATAAGGGTGGATTCGACCAACATCTAGAATAACTATTCTGTGAAATAAGATATGTCAAATACAAGTAAACTGTCAGTTTAATCGCGAATAACTACCATTTATTCAACCATCGCACCCCTTTTTTTGTAAGTAAAAGTAAAAAGCATTTAAAATGGAAAACAAACCACTTTGTTACGGCTCATTCGATTCAATATTGATTGAGAAAGTTAGAAGCCCAAGATAAACTCTGAAACTAAATTCTAACTACGCATTTCGGATTGAATATAGGTATTTAGCCACACGAACTAATCAATCCGTGAAACCATCAGCTAACTAATACAAAATGTATGAACGGGAAAGTGTTTTCATTCATACTATATTTATTTTAGGGTGAAAGTGGTCTTCGGTGAAGCACGCTTGCATAAGAGAAACCTATTCACTCGTGACTTTTTTTTATGCTACTAAAGTGGTAACCTATCGTACGGCCCACTTGATGGTCAGCGGTTACCGTAGCCTATGTACGCATGCAACATCATAGATAGCACTTGCATGTTACCACCCTGAGACGTTAGATGGAAAGTCTCATGTGGCTGTAATTTCACTGGAAAGCATACCCTTCGAACCGGAACACAGCAATGCAAGCATTATTGCTTGGCGGCAGAAATAGGTATGGTGGTAGTCCTTCTCCGGACGAGATCTATCACAAGGAACTCTACTACTCTTCATTTACTTTAGCAAGCCACGTATTACATGGATGAATGATAGGATCTTTCAGCTTTTCACTCACCTTTATGTATTCAGGCTTGAGATGGTCCTCGTGATGCAGGTCGATTAGCTTCAGTTCCAGGTCGAGGTTTAACGCCTTCGCCTTCAGGAGCACCGCCCTGATAATGTATGAATATATGACCTGGGTGTCATATTATTGGGAAATAAGGACTCCAGCCAAGAATTCCATTCCCTGGCGGTGCGCAAAAATATGCTCTACCTTTAGCTCAGCTTGTTGACTATTCTATCTTATTTTTAAACTTACATAATACATAGGTCCTATACTTGTATTTGTATCAGTTGTATGTCAATCATGACCAGCGTTCTAATGCCATTGCTGAGTCAACTACACCAGCGATGTTTCGACACTAATCTAGTCAAAAAAAAAAAAACTAAAATCAAAAATTATTTATTTCAATAGAATCACAAGGATCACTTTGAAACGTCTTACAAGCTAGGAAAATTTACACCAGTTCCAACGCGCCCATGCCGTAAAAGTACTGGCAACAACACCGGCTGGGTTTAGTAAAAGAGTTTTTTTTTTCTAAATTTTAATATATGTAAAAAAGATAAAGTATGTAATTTTTTTCTGTTCGAAAAAAATTATGTGCGCAATGCCAGTGCTCTCATACGGTGAAGGAAAACATCGTGAGGAAACCGGCATGTCCAAGAACTAAAAATTCGAAAGACATGTGCCATCCACCAATCCGCATTGGGTCCGCGTGGTGGATTAAGACCCCAATCACTCTCGCCTGAGAGTAGGCCAGTGTCCCAGCAGTGGGAACATTAGAAGGCTGTCATGATGATGATGTCAATGTTTGTAACGTTTTGTTATACCTAAGTTAGTACCTTATATTTGAAGTTAGAATTCTGGCAGATTACGTTTTCTCTGAAATAGTCGAGTAATTTGGCTTCTGTCTGCGAGGTACGCCTCGGGGGTGCAGATAAGGACTGGAATAGGTACCTATTCCAAATCAAAGGCAATCAGGTGTAGGTACATACATAGTTAGTAAGCCTCTAAGTACTCGCAGGCTCATTAAAAAATAAAAAAAGTAAGTTTGGCAGTTTCACTTCCGTGGTACTGATACCAGGATAAAAAGTACCTACTCTATTTCCAACGGTAACAGTTTAGTAACCTAAATGTACAGTCAACAAAGAAAGTGGTCTATCACTTTTGACAAAGGTTTATGTGAAATCCTATGACATTCAATCTCAACCTTGGGGTCTTAAATCACATTTTTTGCTAACTGTACCTAACTGCGCCGGAATATCGGGAACCAATAAAACAGATAAATCATGGTGTCCCGTTTTTAGTGAAAATTATGTTATTAAAAAGTATATTCTTTAAACGTTTGCATAATATACTCGTAGGTATAGCTATAATATTAGCGTGATCATTTTGTTGGTTATGTAATATTATTATTGTGTTACAGCGTAACAGAGACACAACGGCCTAACGACCCTTAAATAAAGGCCAAATCGCACTGTTTGTCAGTAAAGCCCGCTCGAGGTTAATGAAGCACGTATGAAGGGTGTGAGATAAGGCAGGATGCTGTGTTCTAATAAACTCTAGGTAGATGGTTTATGTGTGAAACCTAACAGTTTTGTGGGGATGTTTGTCAGTAATTGACGAGATTACCAATGTCAAGTAAAAGTAAAGTAAAAAATATATATTCCATCATAACGAAATTACGGGCACACGAGACTTTAAATCTACGTCACAGGGAGTACGCGCAAGTTATATATTTAAAGTTGCAAGCGTACATAGGCTACGGTAATCGCTAACCATCAAGTGAGCCGTACGCTCGGTTGCCACTTTCTGACTTTTGACTGGCCAAGTTTCTATGGATACCTGACTTTATGCCCGGCATTTATAAACACCTATTTCTAGCATTCTCAATCAGCTAAGTAGTCTTATTTTTATTTTTTAGTGTCTAAGTTTTTAATCAGTGAAACACGTGTAACATTTAAGCAGAATATAAACAAGCCCGCTCAGCTTTTTGATCCCGAGAGGGCAAGGTTACCAAATATTAATTGAGAAGGTATATTAGTTCAGGACTGTGTGAAGAAGTCTCGGGTAATGGCCTTATCGCTTTCATTTAGCGTATCTTCCGAAGTTCAAAAATAAATTCAAAATTTGACAATAAAATTCAAGTTTTAATGTTCGAAGTTATTAAAAATAAATAAATATATAAATAATGCTGGACAATTCACACAGCATCATCTAGCATACTCAATACAATTCATATATTTTTATACGTAGAAAATACATAGAACACCCGGAACAAATATAACAAATATTAGCGTACAAAGATTTGTCCCAGGGCGGGGTAATCGAACCCGCAACCTCCTGCGTCGCAGGCGTACCTTCGCCCGCCGCGCCACATCGGTCGTCATGTTTCTTTCGCGCAGTAATTTTACTTGCTACAGTACCATTACTAAGATAGTGATTGCTTGTACACTAGAAAGAAATAAAACTTTATCGAGTCCCCACAAAAACTTATAACTACAACTTGGGTATTACATCAAACTATACGTACGCTATCAAACATTGGAACAAAACAGAGATAGGTGCATAAATATTTAGATAGATAGGCAAGTAAGATGCGCTAGAAAGGTACAGGTGGGGCCCAAAAGGTCCCTGTCTCACTACTGCTTGGAGGCAGAATATTTAACACTGCGGTGGTACCCACCAAGACGAACTCATGCTGTAAAGTCCTACCACTACGTATTTTAATTAATCTTCATATTTGGATGAAACATAGGATCAGTTTTTGATTAAAACTGACTAAAGTTGGATTGCGAAAATCTGTTGTACAAACACCGCACTGAAACCAGTCATTAGTAAACTTTTTTAATTATATTTTAAAATGCAATCAAGCGCTTTCTGATAGAGATGGAGCCAGTTTCATGCTATACTAACTTCAGAACTTTAACTGCGCTGAATAGTTTCAAGAAGTTTTGTTTAATTTTTCATTTATTAACTAACATTTAGCGAAGTAAACTAGAAAAAGTAGGTGTACTTACCTTGATAGACCCAAGATGATTTTGTTTAAGTTTATTTTTAACAAATGATCCTTGAGATTTTAATGAATGAAATATATTTTTAATTTGACATTATAGGGGTAAAAATACTTAATTTCCATAATCTAGGGTAAGTCTCACCGCTGGCGAGTGGCGATGAGCGAGTTGTCGCCCGTAAAAAAATACTCGTAAAAAAATGACAGGCGGCGAGTGATTTTGCAATTCCAATACTCAATACTCAATTCATTTATTGCTCTCATATGGTTGGTTCATTTACAGTTGTTATATTATAGGTGGTAGTATCACATATGAACCCTGTACAAGGGTATTCCTATTTTTCTGATACTAACGAAAGCCTAAATTATAAGTATTAGTCACACAGTTTTTGGGCAAGCAATTATTTGTTCGGCGAATAGTCTAACACAGTAGAGTAGTTCTCAACTTTGAATTGAATGTCACTTGCATTCTGAACTAACTGATGTAGCACTGAGAATATTTGTTTCACCAGTAGGTATTTAGAAACTATTTTTACTTTTTCCCTTGGGAATATTATTATTTATGTAGCTGACGTGTGGAGGACATTCAACCATCATAATTTAGATGTAACGAATCAATTAAATAAAAATTATTATTTTCATCAATATTCATGGCATTTCATCTGTTCAGTAAGCTGGTTAATGTGTCTTGATTTATGAATAAAAACATATTACTACTAGACTTGCCGATAAACATACTTAATCTACATAAAACAAATCGTGTTAACTCGTGTTAGCTACAGTACACCATTTAGGTAGAACTCAGAACGGCTGAACCAATTTTCATGATTTTTGAATTGTTGGAATTATCTCCGCCCCGAATATCAGAATAAGAGATAAAAGCTGCAAAACCACGGTTGAAACCGCGGAGCTTAGCTAGTATTATAATAAAATAAACTTGGCAAAGTTAACGAATCACTGCGCAACAAGTTTAACTTATTTCTGTAATCGTTCAATATAATATGATTTACGGCGTCGTTCAAAATCAAACTCCAAGAGTTATCGTGTAACTTAAACTTATCGGAACCTACTGAAGTACTCGTATTCAATTTACTATTGCCGTTGACTTCACTCGCAGAGACTTTAGAATATTTTGTTAAAAATCCTAATCATTGTTGTATATTATTTGCATTACCCACACACCTACTAATTTCATTAAGAGTCTGCTTTTAGATAAGAGAGACTAATGCAGAATATTGCATGGTAATATTAGACTATTGCACAACTACAATGTACCACATTCAATCAAATAAATTAGTTTTGATTTTGAAAATGGAATTGAATTACAAGCTTTTTATAAAAGTCATCAAAATATGTTACTGAAAATAAGTGAAACTAAATTACTCTATTCTAAGTAGATATTTTTTTTTTATTGGATTTATTTTTACATGTTTTTTATTATTACTATGACATTGATGACATAAATGGTGTACCTAATCAACTGGCCTTCTAAAATATTCATCGAATACCAGTTTCAAAAGCCTATGTGGAATCAAATGGTCATGATAAATATTTTTGGGTTCAAACGATATAAAATATTAAGTAGGGTCAAACTTGTGGGATCAAACGATAATGACCCGTACAGACAGTCTACCAAAACAAACATTATAGTGACATTACGAATAGCCTTACCCTTGAAAGTGTCTCATAGTTTAGCAATACAGATGGTAAGGCATACAGAAAAACGCAAATAAATGTTATTCTCATACAGACAGAACAGATGAATTAGATCTTTATTCTATTACATTTTGCTATAGCTTGAATATTGGTAACTAATTAAGGAAAAACCTGTGAGCGGTACTTAAAGTCTTTGCAGTTCGAGTTTTACAACGGGTAAACAAGCTGTGCCTAATTTCTTTATTTTAGCAATTTAAACTCATTCCTATTGGGTTTTATCTGTATATATCTACACATAATTTTTTTTATCTCAACAAGTGACAAGACTATCAAGATGCCCGCCAGATGTTAAGCGCCACGCCTGACCATAACAGATGCATTGCCAACCAAAGCTTAAAGTTGTTAAGTTCTGCGTGGCACTGCGCTGCGAGACTGCGAAATCACCCCGAGACTTTGTTGTTAAGTCTCTTTCGCCCACCATTACTGTATCTTAATTTATTTTTAAAACGACGAGTGTTTTCGCGTGCGTACCTACCGGTTTGTCGGTGCGGTGACACCGTTGACCGATGATACTGTTTCTACTGAATTTCGAGAGTCTTCATCAGGGTTGAGTGACACTGCATCTTTCCACGTCCGTGTCGCAATATGCACTGATTGGTGACTCTTCACCGGTACGTGAATATACCATTTTACACATATTACTTGCTTTCTTTTTTACCCGTTTTAGAGTTATGGACGATTTTAAACGTAGGAAAAAACTGTAGCTTTCTATACTAATATTTTTTACTCTTCCGAAAGGAAACCTATGTTCTTTCACTTTGAAAACCAGCAATCGTGGTAGCCAGGCTAATAATAATCATAATCTATTATTTATATGTATTTACCTATACTCACAAATTTTCGTCAAAATGGGTTCAGCTGTTACGGCGTGATTGAGTAATAAACATCTGAACTTAAATTTTTATCTACTTGTATTTTTATCTACTGTAAGTACACATACATATCTTATTCCTTATTTTAATTCTAGGGCCGTATTCTATAACTATGGTAATATTTTTAAACCGTTTTACATAGTCTCGTCCACAATTTCTAACTCACTCGTTTTCCCTTTCATGACCTCAGGGCTCAAACCTCATTTTTCACAAAATAAAGCGTATATTTTCCAATTTCATTTTAGTATAAGTAATGTGCCTAAATTACATGGCCATTTGTAAAAGCTGCGGTCCTAATGAGTTTGTAAAATGTAATCAGTACAGCCAGAAAACTGGGGAAAATATTGTAAAATAAGTGGTAAAAGTACCTGTGAAAGAGTCCTTTGTAAGAATAAATTTAATTCTACCCTTGGGACATTTCATTCTACCCTATTATGTTGATTACTTGTTGATCTAACAACTGTTTTAAATTTAGGCTTGTTTGATCTTTGCTATCGTAACTTAGCTTACTCAGATATATTTTTAATTACTTGTACGACTGCGAGGTTCTAAACTACACTTATCTAGGTAACACTACCCACACTTATTAAGGTACGAGCTGACCCGCGCGGCTTCACCCGCGTTTATTGCAGTTTTTACGCTATCCTACAGGAACAGTACATTTTTTCGGGATAAAAAGTAGCCTATGTTATTCCAGGCCAGCTGCATTTCAAATATCATCACAATCGGTTAAGTCGTCACGGAGATGCGTGGTAACAAACATACACACACAGACTTTCGCATTTATAATATTAGTAAGATTTAGATACTTATTAGACGTAAAATAAGACATTGCTTTTTTATATGTTTATATTTAGTTTGACCTGTTTGTTGTTGTTCTTGTTTACGCAAGTGTTTGCAACCGTATGTTGTACCTACCAACCGCATTTAAAGAAAGAAAGAAAGAAAGAAAATAGTTTTATTTGTGACGAGCATAAGTAGATACAATATACAGAGTAGGTACATTTAATTCTAATAAAATAACAATAAAAAAAAATAAAAAAAACTAAGTAAGTTATAATAGGTCGTGTGTTGTACCTACACAAAAATGCGATCGCCACAAAAAGGCTCCAACTCAGCATTTGCTGGGTCGCATAGCTACCCAGCGCTGGTCTTCCGTTGGGGCCTACTTAGAGGAAAGAAGCACGGATGTCAGCCCAGTAAATACAGTACCTAATAAAAATAAATACTTAAATAAACGTATTCAGTCAGACAGTAATTATGCAACAGAAGTATAACTAAATATCAATAGAAAACATACATAAATACATTTAATTTTAAATATATCATACGTATATACAAATAGTTTATGGCATTGGGTCCGACCCAATCACACTGGAGTCTCGCGTAGTAGAGTAGGCCAGTGTCCCAGCTGAAGGAACCTCAGTAGGAGTTAAAAGACTGTCATGATGATGACGTTTAGTGGTATTTAATAATCGACTCAGGCGAGGCTTGAAGCTAACTTATCAAGCGGAAAGGGTAACTCTGAATCATATCATAAAAACTTAGGAAATAACTTATTTTATCCTAATGTGGTAGCACTATGAAAAAAATAACCAACACCAAATGTTTCAATTACATACTTCCAGAGACACTGATGGTGTGATTTAGGTAAGTGCGCCCTAATATCCGGCCCTTGACCTTGGCTTACCAACCCTCGTCATAATCCTTATCATAAGGGTCGCAATGATATCGTGAAGCAAAGTAGGTACCTACGAGTACCTATGCATAAACCAGTTTTGTATCCAATTTCCTTCTGCATCTTTCGTGTGTCACGACAGTTACAAGTATTTTCTTGATCTGAAACTAAGTTAGGTCTCAAATATTAATAAATACATTAAAACTGCTCTCAAATAGAACAAAAATACTAAATAAAAATTTTGAATAAAAATAGAATAGAAATAGGTAGAAATACTTACATTTATTTACTGTAAGAATACATGTATTTACATTACACAGAAAAGCAAAGTAAGCAGCTGCTTATACAATTTACACAGTATTTTACAGGTAACTTAAAAACTAAAGTGGTTTTATGAATTGGATTTCTCACTAGGCTTAGCCTGTATCGAGAAATCCTATATAATTTGATGCAGAGGTTTTGATAGATTGTTAGTCGTAAGCTTTTAATAAACTTAAACCAGGTAATAAAGATTATTCATTGGTGGCCAAAAGAAAATACATAGAGAGGAGACACTTTAATTAAACAGTGTAATATGAAAGCAGCCTGTGTACAACAACGCCGTTTCATTTAATGTAATTAATCATTCCGAGCACAATAACCGCTGGACAATACACGTCGCGTCAAACGGAACGTTATACGCAATAAATAATGACGGAACGGGAACATTGCTTCAGTTGACGTCGTGCAAAATGAAATTTAAAATACCGGGGTTTCTTCGGGCATTTTGCCAATACGACATCCCATTTTAATTGTTTTTCTCGTGTTATTTTGAGTTTTATTGTGTTTTGGTGGCAGTTTATCCAATAGTAGTTTGGAACAAGGTGTAAGTGATTGAAATGGAAGGGTGATGTTGGTTTGTAATTTGATCGAAGATTCTTCTAGAGTTTTAAAGAACGCCATCATTTATTTCAAAATGTTGTTCGTCGCGGACCCAATGCGGATTGGTGGATGGCACATGTCTTTCGAAATTTTAGTTCTTGGACATGTCGGTTTCCTCACGATGTTTTCCTTCACCGTATGAGAGCACTGGCATTGCGCACATTTGTTTTGTATACTTTGACAATTACTTGACACTAGCAAAATGGTATATAGAAAAAGACGTACTGCAATTTGAAAGAAAAGAAAAAAAAAACCTACCCCACTAATTTACCTAGATATTTTAACAAACTCAGTGCAAGTTCCTTAGCGCTAGATCTAAGACTTTTTATGATCTAGGTACTAATGTAAATGCGAATATTTGTTTCACGTATGCTGGCTGTTGTTATACTTGGTGTAGCCTGTAGTTATACAAGGAGGTATCTTATACCTTACCTTAAGCTTATACCTTACCTTATACCTATACCTTATAAGCTTATACCAATCCTTGTAGATAGATTCTACTGGGCTGTTATGTAACTTCGGTTGCAATCAGATTTCAATTAGCAACTTGTCAAATGTGTAGCTGCCGTAATTGATTTATAACTGTTTTATTGAAATTGGATTGCAACTGAGAGCGCGCCCTACAGGTTTTATACCAAAAACAAACATAATTAATGATCTTTTATTAAAAAAGATATATTAAAAACTCTACAAAAGTAAATGATAAAACAGTCTTTGTACGAAATGATTCGTATTAAAGTATAATTCTGTTGATTTGCCAGAGACAATCTGACGGAAAATATCAAACAACGAGTGAAATTTCCATTTCGTTTCGTCGACATTTTGTTTGCTAAGATATACTTTCAAAACATTTCTACTTGCTATCCATCACAATTACTCCCATCAGTTTGTCCCTAGCCTTATAGGCTTGCTTGAAATTAAACGTTTGACAGCACAACTTTTTAGGCAATGAATGCTACCTGTGTAACAAAGTTGTTTTTCCACAGCCTACAAATATAATGAATTGCAATTTATTGTTTTATTTATTGTTCACACTTAGTTTATGGTATACCTTGTTTTGTTCCTAATAAACAATTTTTTTTTTTTTCTTGTTGCATAGAAATTTTCAATATCGATAATTTCAAGAAAGCCTATGGTTCAAGCCCTTAGTAAATACCCTAGGCCTAAGGGCATACAAGGCCTAGTTCTATTAGCAGTAATATCTCTACGCAGAAGGTCCGGCGCCATTGGGTTTAGGGGTTTCAAGAGACGCTTTGAGTCTGGCGTTCTCTGCATTCAGTGCTTGCACCCTTTCTTCGTATTTTGACCTTAGCTCCTGTAAATACAAAACCGGAGTCAAACAATCATAAGTTTTATTTAACATAATCACAAGGATCATTTTAAATAACTCTCCGAGAGCAGAGAGGAGAGAAACAAATGGAATTGTGTCAAAATTGCGTCAAGTGTTTGGGCCTTTGCACACCACATTCTTTTGTGTGCTGACGACGCGCGTAGGACGCAACCAGAAAGCTCAGTAAACGCAAGACCAAAACCCGCTGTAACCTTTGCACTCGATCATTTCGTTTGTATCGCTACAAACGCGCTGATACATCGCTACGAACGCGCTGTAAACGCGTTTGTAGCGATGCATCGCACACAAAGAGAGAGAGAATTTACTGTTGCAACTGGTCTGAGAAGCGCAGCGCGTCGTGTACGGCACCCCACGCTTAACCGCATACAAGCGTTTGTAACAAACGTGCGTTTAATTTGCGTTTGAAATACAAACGTGTAAAATCTGCTAAAACGTGTTGCGCAAAGGACGCGCTCATCAAAAACGCATCAGCGCCAAAAAAACCTGATGTGCAAAGGCCCTTTGTTTCATTGGTGTTAAAAACTGTGGATTGTGAAAAGAAATTCGTAGAACTAAGCTACGTCGTAGTACGTCTACGAAGAGGTCACACTCAGCTAGGTAGATGAAGAGCTACGCCGTAGCAAACAATGCTTCCATTTCAACATTGAAAGAAATTATTTGTTATGCACCAATGGATTTTCTCAGAGAAAAATATCTGAACAATGCTATAGTACTTAAATTGTGCTGAAAACCTGTCTAGTTTTTAAAAACAAGCATTTACCGAGTTTTAAAACTTCATGCAGAAGCATTACAATTTTAACTTTAATTGAAGAACGTTACGTTTGCAAATTACGATTAGATCCTTCCGATTTTATTTAACTAAAAAAATTTAAACTGAATTTGAATCTAAGATTGAAATTGAACTTGAATTAGTAATAATCTCACCTTGAAGATGGCGAGTTGCGTCTCGTACTCCTTGCGCAGGTCCTCGTTGATGTTGGAGCTGTTCTGCGCGCGCTGCAGCACCAAGCTGTGCCGCTCCTTCTCCGCCTTGTAGCGCGCGTCCATCGCCTGGTACCTTTCCTGACGATAATAGACGACTCATTTTGAAAAACTGTTTCTTTTTTCTTTTCGGGCGTCTGGTCGAAGCGACGCGTGATCAAAAGGCTGGTTCATATCTGGCTCAACGTATCAGCATTGCCATTCAACGTGGCAATGCAGCCAGCATGTTGGGAACGCTTCCTACTGGTAGTGATTTGGATCAGTTGAGCTATCTATAGGTCGTTTGTAACGGTCTTTAGATGGCTCAACTGTTTCATGTGTTTTCAACTGTATTTTATATTTTGTCATGTATTTTGCAACATAGTTAACAGTAAATGGTGAAGTAATGTATTACGTCCTGGAGTACATTTACTTGGGTCAAATAGTCACACTCACACACACAGAAACACTAGGCACCAACCTCCATAGCCTTGACCTCGTTGTTGCGGATCTCGAGCAGGTCCTTGGTGATCTGGTTGATGTCCTTGAGGCTCTGCACCTGGGTGGTGAGCGCCTCGATCTGCAGCTCCTGGTTCTTCACCATTTTCGTCTTGTCGAAGATCATCCCGCGCGCTTTGCTGAGGAGCTGGTTAACCGACAAAAATATTATTAACCGCTTTTTTACTTTGGCTTCAAGTCTTGCAAAATTTGCTATCGTCTGTCAGTTTGTTGGCAGGAACTCATTTAGAGGTGTATTTAAGAATAGTGTTAAAAACTAAACTTTAGAAGGCAGCATAATGAACACGTTTGCAAGTTTGCTGTTCCTGAACTGCGAGTTTCTGAAGTACTTTAATCAGATCGATTCAAATCGTTTACTTGCAACTAACGACTCGGCAACCTTAATTAAATCATCCTACTAATATTATAAATGCGAAAGTCTGTGTGTTTATGTTTGTTACCACGTATCTCCGTGACGACTTAACCGATTGTTATGAAATTTGGAATGTAGATGGCTTAAGTCCTTGAATACATAGGCTACTTTTTATTCCGGAAAAAAATGACCTACTGTTCCTGTGGAATAGCATAAAAACTGCAAAAACGCGGATAAAGCCGCGCGGGTCAGCTCGTACTTTAATATAAAATTATGGGTTCTTATTGAAGTCGCGAAATACCTCTTCATGACAGAGGCCTTCGGGCGGCCTAGAAACTCTGTCACCAAAGTTGGCCACTGACTCATACGAACAGACGAACGAACCTCTTCATGTTGTTGCTTGATATTTTCAATCATCTCGTGGTTCTTCCCGCTCGGCTTCGAGAGCGCTGCCTGTAGTTCTGTCTCCAGGTTCTTGACTCTCGCTTTCAGCAGCTCGATTTCATCTTCACGGATCTACAACACGAATAGCCACATAAATTATTCCAAGCCTCACTTTATAGCGATCATACAACACATAAAAGACCAGCTGCCTTACTCTTGAATCCAATGACAATTCCAATCCAATCCCAATTTCTGTTTTCTGCTGTCAAATTTTTGTACTCTTGAAAATAAGGTTGAATTTGGCGCTTGGTTTGCTGTCAGAAGTACGAAATGTTAGATTCCAATAATTGTCCAATACCGATCGCGTTCAAGAGTAAGGCCCCAGGTCCACCCTTCTATTAGTTACCACTTGCACTCAAATGGCTTTTCGCCACACTTAAGCGTACCAACTTCGTAATTAGTTAAGACTTTTTTGGATTCAGATTGCTTTTGTCACTGTATTATTTTTTTAGATGGTTGCACAGCCCCGCTACCTTGAGAAGGGTCGTGTGATTATTTTTATAAACAACACACCTCTCCTTTGCCGAACTGTGCGTGGAATGCCTTAGCTTAGTTAGTTGTTGTTAATTGTTAGTTCTTTTTCTTAGTGGAAAGTTTAGGCCAAGTTCCTTTTGTCTCGCTTAGTGAATCTTTATTTTTTGTGGTTTTTACGTAGGTATCAGGTGGCACGTCTATTGAAAGAGTCCACTTCAAGCGTTACACTGATTTTCACCTTTCGTTAAACTCTTTTAATGAATATGCTGTTTGTCACGGGCTTAAATCGAAGCGGAACAAAGTCAAATAATAGAATCGTAACAAACATCATTTGGGTCACTTATGTATTGCACAGTTTTAATCAAATTCTCCGCTCCGCCTCGGTTAATTGACCTTGAAGAGTCCACTATGTCTATTTGAAGAAGTGATTGAGTCTTTGGTCCTGTGTTAGCCTCATCCACGTCAGTCAAGTCAAGTTATAGATGCCGTTTAACAATAGTATAATATCTACAGGAAGCTATAACATCATGATGATTTTATATAAACGGGCTCATTACCTTTAACTCAAACTTCAAACTTTCTTCTGTTCTTTCTTTCTTGACTGTTTCTAACTTTGCGATCTTCTTCAGAAGCTCCGACTCTGTTTGCTGCCAATCCTGTAACTTATAAAATATCATCGTTTAATAATATATTGTCTTTATTTAAAAAAAATGGTGAGAAGATCTTGCTCTGCAATGTGGCAGCTTATGTATATTATAGTTCAAAGCGTTAAGGCAAGAATAAATAGTACAGTTGAAAGAGGAAGACCTCTATTAACTTTGAATTACCTATCAAAGTAGTCTTATTAAACTGAAGTAAATCTTCAGAACACTTAAGAGTAGTAGAGTTCTTTGTGATAGAGCTCGTCCGGGGAAGGACTACTACCATACCTATTTCTGCCGCCAAGCAGTAATGCTCGCATTGCTGTGTTACGGTGTGAAGGGTATGGTTTCCGGTGAAATTACTGGCACATGAGGCTTTCGATCTTAGCCTCAAGGTGGTAACCCGCGAGTGATACCTCTGGCATTGCAAGCGTCCATAGGCTGCGTTAACAGCTTACCATCTTGTGGGCCGTACGATTGGTTGCCACTTGAGTTGTATAAAAAAAATTAAAAAACTTACCTGTTGTTCAGGCGTAGCATTATTTTCCACCTTAAGATCATTTGCTTCTGGTTTAACTTCAGCTGGCTTTGGTGCTTCTGCCGAATTTAGTTCAGGAACAGGTGCTGTTTCTTGTGTCTTGACTTCTTCTGTTTTAACTCCTTCTGCTTTTACATCTTCTACTTTGACTTCTTTTGTTTCTTCTCCTTCTGCTTTTACATCATCTAATTTTACTTCTTTTGATTCTACTCCTTCTGTTTTTTTATCTTCTGCTTTTGGTGTTTCTGCCTAGAAGGGAAATTAACAGGTCAGTCTGCTTACAAAATATTACCATGAGCGCTTCCGTGCTTCGAAAGCAGTCGGTCCTGGCTTTTTCAAAGTTGTTAGGCCATGACAGAGGCCTTCGGGCGGCCTAGAAACTCTGTCACCAGAGTTGGCCACTGACTCATACGAACTTACTTACAATGAATAGCTGGTCATGAAGCTTTAGATACTTACGTTCTTGGCTGCCTCCGGAGTAACAGGAATTGCAGCTATAGGTGCTGGGAGCTGGGCTGGTACACCTTCGCCACCTCCTGCTTCCTGGCTTTGGACTTGGTCTGCCTGCAAATTGACACCCAGTGTTCTTCATTTAACTTTAGGTACCTATTTCGATACTATCCACCATCAATCAGGTACCTACTTACTACCTAATACTTTTTACCCATCTGGTGTTTTCTTGAAGAAAAGGAGGCTCTTGCACTGCAGTGGGGCACCACAGGCTAACCGAGTTGATCTTGAGATCTTGATGATTATAGTAATAATAATGGTGTTTTCCGGTTTTTTTTTTTTTATACAACTGAAGTGGCAACCAAGCGTACGGCCCACAAGATGGTAAGCGGTTACCGCAGTCTTCGGACGCTTGCAATACCAGAGGTATCACTCGCGGGTTGCCACCTTGAGGCTAAGATCGAAAGCCTCATGTGCCAGTAATTTCACTGGAAATCCTTCACACCGTAACACAGCATTGCGAGCATTACTGCTTGGCGGCAGAAATAGGTATGGTGGTAGTCCTTCCCCGGACGAGCTCTATCACAAAGAACTCTACTACTCTCACACGTTTAGACATCCTAATGTTTATGTTAGTGGGGAGTTAATGGTGTTGGTTCTGTTGGTACATTAGCTAACTAGACCAAACTGACTACTTATATTTTTGCTGTTCTTTTTTAATGATCTTTGATACAAAGAATCGCGACAAATTTAGCTAGTTTAGTTAGTGGGTACTACTAGAATCATCGAGTATACTCGATGACTAGAATCAACACCATTCTTAATGGTTGTGCTTTTTACATCTAAAATAAATCAACACGAAAATAAATTAACCTCGAAGCGAAATTAAGGAAAAAATAATCCTAAATCATGATCTACCAAAATAAACAAATACCTACGCATTCGTTTGTAGCATCTGGGACATTTGAAACCACATCGCAAAATGTTATTAAGTACCTACCTTACGGCGTGAATAAAATGACTTGCCAAATACGACACAGTCACATAATTTTCAAAACAAACTCGTGAATTTTACCTATGCGAGCATAAATTTTGTAGAACAATTCAGAAACGGGCCATTTCTGCGCAGCACCCCTACATAACTGTTTAAACGAATCTGTCTAACCGACTTTGCTTAATTGCGTTAGCTTGTTTAATTCTTTATTGTTTGCGCTATGTGTATTCGTGGTGCTTAAATATTTTTAAATTATCTCTTCTATCTCCTGTCTGGATTTAAAAGCTACGAATAATTACATCATAACACCTATTTAGGCACGTTTTTAATACGGCCGTATTTAGGTACCTAAGGTAGGTAAATGCGTGGCGCGCGCATTCGATCCCGACAAACTCAATATCTACGGAATAAGGGGCCCGACCCTATCCTTGCTCAGGTCCTTCATGGCCAAACGCACACAGACCGTAAATGATCATGGCCGAGTGAAGTCAGCAGAGCTGATGCACCACAGGAGTACCGCAGGGTTCATGCCTCTCAAATATAATATATAACATAATCTGATATCTAGGAGATAGGTTTTACCTACGCGCAAGCTACCAAACCATAAATTTAAACAGTCACCCAAAAAAGAACTAGTTAATAAAACTAAATCCCTCACTCAAAAATACCCAGAGATGTATAAGTAGAATATGGGGTGTCCTGTCCACTGACACAGAGCCACTACTCACTTAATTCCTACTGTAAATCACATAAAATATCTTACAGCTATGAAAATCTTATGTATGTTCACAAAATATTGAAAAATAGTGTCCTATTGACTAGAAATAAAAAATTTACTTCGCAGTTCCCACAGTTAGGCTCATTAAAGTGTGACAGACTCAAGTCAATAAATTGTTAAAAGGGCAGTCAGTGGTGTACCTACGCTTCTATAACACAAAAAGTCCCAAGCGACATACCAAATTTATCAATTGGAAAATTTTAAAACTTTAACAAAGACTGTCTCAAAAAGCTTAGATACCAATTATTTAGATGATAAAAAAGCTTGGGACGAATGTGCTCCAACTCTACTCGGCATCCATAACAATAGCAAGGTCATGCCAAAAAAACGATAGGAACCCAGCCGGTGTTGTTGACAGTTCTTTTACGGCATGGGCGCGTTGGCACTTCTGATTTTACCGACTAAAGCACTTTTGATTTGATTTGACAGCTAGCCCACGAATTAGGCTAGCTAGATACTTGAAGAAAGTTCATAGGCGACTTTCTGAATAGTTTCAAGAACTTCCTGCTCTCTGATAAAATGTGAACAATAACGATACCCTTCTAAAGAAATACGGGTGCATTTTGAAACTCATAAGTTTTACTCCATCATCGTCTGAATCACGTATCCTTGTCCATATGGATTTCATGTTTAAAATTTTAAATTCACCAGAGTTTTATCGATCACTTACCTATCATATTTCCATGACATTTATTCTAAGCTGAAAATGACAAACAAAGAAAGAGGTTGCACTTACCATGATTTTAATAGTAAAGCAGTTTTATTAATTTATCAACAAGTACCTAATCACTGCACTTGCTGCGACGGAATACTGCTCAAAAGTCGAACCCCATCTATTTCAGGAGTGCAGACGCGTTGTTACAAAAATAGAAAATATCTCAGCGGGATCGTCAGTTATGTACTTTCCCGCGTGAATTTCAACTGAAAACAGGTTAATACCTAGGTACTCGCAAAATATACTCTACATCCTAACCACCACCCACAAAGAGTATATCATCATTATAACAGCCTTCTAATGTTCCCATTGATGGGACACTGGCCTACTCACGGGCGAGAGTGATTAGGTCATAATACACCACGCGGACCCAATGCGGATTGGTGGATGGCACATGTCTTTCGAATTTAGAAAGAGTATCTAAAGCACAAATATGATTCAGAGAAACCCCACAAGTAGGTAGGTAGGTATCTACAAATATATGCACTATATTACCAGCAGGCTGTTGGAGCACATGAGTCTCGTGGTCGCCCATAAGTCACTTAACCGTTAACAGTGGTTGTAAGCTTGCTTCGCTCGCCACCTCCCTCCGCTCAAGTCCGCTCAGCCTCACTTAGGCAAGACCTCTCGCAATTTCCTGGTTAAGTACCTTCCATCGAGTATTTACCCTTAATTATGTTACTTGATTTACCCACAGATGTACCTACCTAGCTACCTACCAACTTCTCTAAACGACCCAGGATAAAAAGTATCCAGAAATATGACAGCGACTTGACTGTGTTTTAATTTTATTAACGAGCTTAGCCCATGAACTTATGCTAGACCTATAGATCGATTCTAGGCACAGAATAGATAAAGTTCATCATCAATCAATCACTGCTCTCGTAGTGAGCTGCAGGTGAGGGCCTCGGGTATAAACCCATTACCCTGTCATCTACCACGGCTCGCTGGGCTAACACTCTTAGTGTCTGCCCTCCTGGGTAGGCGGCTCCTCCAGGCTTTTCGCTGGTCGTTCTGCGGCTCTGTTGCCGCGTCCTGACTTGACGATGGTTCTCCCTTTACTCTTCACCGACGTCTTCAACTGGTGATGTTGATACGTCCAGGATTTCGCGAGGGAGTGGTCGACAAGGTCCTTTGTGGTCTGAAGGGTGTGTATGCAGCGGGTCGAATCCCTGGAGTTGTTCATGTCGGTTGTTGTCGGCGCGGTCAAACATACGGCGCGTCGCGCACCGCCAGCGCCAGCCTGACAACGTACTCCTCAAAACTCTGGGTATGGAGGTCGCGGGCGATTAAATCGTTGCGGATGTAGCGTCCAGCTCCAGTGCACATCCGAAGCGCGATGTTTCGCTGGGCTAAGGAATAAAGTTCAATGGTTGCCTAGCAACTTTAAGCTTTGGGTGGCACTGCATCTGCTGTAATAGTCAGGCGTGGTGCTAAACATCAGGTGGGCGCCTTGATTGTCTTGTCTTCTTCTTCTTTTCTTGTATGGCCTCTGTGGCTAGTTTGCCACAATTTTTCCAGTGTCAAGTGTATTAGTTTGATTGTCGCTTAGCAACGTAAACAAACGAAATTTGGAAAGAAACGATGACTTTTCTTTCAAAATTCTCTTGGAAAGTCTTTGACTAAATTACCAACCAACATCACCCCTCCATTTCAATTACTTACACTTGTGCTAAGTAAACAAGTTAAATTGGATAAACTGCCACCAAATTTACGCAACAAAACTTAAAATAACACGAGAAAAATAATTAAAATGGGAAGACCCATGTCGTTTTGACAAGATAGCCAAAGACAATCCTTTGATTGTCTTGTCACTTGCTGACATTAAAAAAAAAAAAAAACTGACATATTTAATATCACGTGACTTTGACTTTGACATTTATGAAGTGACGTTTGTCACAGAAGTAAAAAACACTCAGTCGACCTTGACAATGGCAAAATTGTGGCAAACTCAGCCACAAACACAGAGAACAGACGCCACAAATTAAAAGAAGAAGAAAAAAGACAAACAGGAGGATTCAGAAAGAGAGCAAAAAAATAAAAATCAAAACAAAACAAACTCTATTTTCTTTGATTCAGTTGATCAAAATTACTAGTTCAGACCATAATTAGCTTCTTCATACACTGTAAAAAATAATTTAAGTAACACATTATACGTCCAGCCAGGTAAGCCTCTAAAAATATGTTTTACTTCATTTGTAAAAACAGTCTTCGGATTTCTGAATAACGGTTTAATTTTCAGCAAGACCATGACATCAGAGAAGAATGCGCAAGTAGGACAGGCCCGGGAGGCGTTTCAGATGATGTTCCAGATATCACAGCTGCTTTGCACAGGCTTGGATGCTGAATCTCTTTCCATTTGCATTAGACTGTGCGAGTTGGGTGTAGAGCCAGAAATACTTGCTCGAGTCATTAAAGAAATCAGGAAAATGGGTGAAACAGCTGCACAGAGCAAACCTACCGTCTTACATTCATAGTATTAGAGTACAATTTGTGATTAGACTTAACCACAAATTGTTCAAAAAGGTAAGTAGATCTGTAACATGAAGTTGATGCCTTTTGAATTTTATTTGAATGTGTAAATATGGCTAGATTAGTTCTTATTTAAACTACATAGAATAAGAAAAAAAAAAAAAGTTTTAAAATCTTTCATAATATTGATAATTTATGCTAACAAGTATTATTTTTGAAATAAAAACTTCTTTAGAATATAAAAAAAACCTTTTATTAAACAACTCTAACAGGCTAACACATTTCATAGTATATCGTATGATCTACAAGTGTGTTTGTACCTTGACTCCCTTTAGTTTTAAAGCAAGTAGGTTTACCTATCTAAAGATGGGACATAGCCTTTAGATTAAGTCAACACAATGCAAAAAGTAGTCACATCAACTCATAGGAAACAAATAATCAAGTTGAATGTAACAATTGATTTACTATGAAATGTGGCAGTAATTTTCGATAAATAATCAGCTTTGAACAATAAATTACAACCTGGGTATGGACTAACACTATGATCAATGAATACATTATGGAAAGGGCATGTTGTATCCATTTGAACTCAAAAACAAAAGGTCATTGTGTCAACTTTTTAAATGATCATTGTGAACAAGGCTTTTACAAGAATCTATTGATGTAATATTAATGTTACAAGTGGCTTATGCAATCAGTACACGACTGAGAATATCACAGATGCAAATATTCCACTTGCTAATGTCAAACAAAATCAAATATTGTATTAGTGCCTTATTTCTGGATTGTACAGTAAACCTCAACTCTTCGTTATATTTCTTTTATCTAAACCTAAAACCTTTTTATCAAATGGGAATGTCAATTTAAAATAATTTAACTGTAATCTAACAAACAAAGAAAGTCAAACAAAGAAAAAAAATTACAAATTATCAAATTAACTGATGAAGTTCTGTTATGATGGATTTCCATAGATATTTAAATATTTTGATAATTGTATACAAGGTTTGAAACTAAAAATCTGTATTCATATTAATTACAGCTAATCAGTACTGTACCTAAAAAAAAATCTGCTACTAACTGTACAATCCTAAGACTAGGGGCTTATTTCATTATCTTCGTAATGACATGACATGGTTAACTGTTGGTTAGCTAATATAACTGTAGAGTGAATGATGACTGACATAGAGGGACATTTTTTTTATTATATTAGCTAACCAGCAATTAGCCTACTTGACATTTACTCAATGATACTGAAATAAGCCCTAGGGATCAGATAAATGAAAGTTACTTAGCAAGTGATTACTCAATCTGCTTGCATTAAATGCATTAACAGTTTTTATGTAAAAATTATGCAAACAAGAGAATGTTTTGAATGCAAGCAATTTACATATTACCACACAGAGGTAGTGCAAAGAAACTTTTATTTATCCAAACCCAAGTCTATTAAAAAGATGGATTTTGTGCTTGATTTTGGCCGAGCACTGAGGGATCTTCAAAGATAGGCTGTGGCTTGAACTGCTCCGCTGTGAGCCGAGTAAACATGATACCTATTCCTTCAATAAGGGCAAGGAGAATACCACCTACTAGAGCACTGCCTGCCATTGCTGGTACACCTGAAATACAACAAGAGTTCAATAGAATATTCTAACTAGCTGTTACCTGTGACTTCATTCTCATGGAAATTTTGATGTGTACACGGGAACCATACTTTTTTCTGGGATAAAAGTAACCTGTGTGTTATTCCAGGCTATGATGCTATACCATAATCTATCTCTGTGCTATTCTAGTGTGGTTGAGGAACAATCATCCATCTATCCAAACTTTTGCATAGTGTGATTCTTGTTATCAAAATAAAAACATTCTTACCATTTCTAGCTGCTAAGATGCCACCAGTAAGAGCCCCACTCATTATAGAGTTCCAGGGGTCTTCTTTTTGTCTCATGTATACTAATGTACAATCAATAGTTGAGAACATGCCACCCCAGACTGCAAAGTTGCCACCAATAACTGGAGACCTCTCTTTGACTGCTGCCAAACTGCCAAGCTACAAAAACATACTAATATGAAGTATGGAAAGATCATACTAATATTAAGTAAGTACAATGGAAAAAAGTACAAAATTCTATGCTTCAATGCTTACCATTTTTCTGCTAAACCCAACTGGTGCATTTCTGAAACCTTTTATTGAATGGAAAATACCACCCCCAATAGCCCCCATGATGAAAGCTCCACCAGAATCATCAAGAATTCGCCATGGACACGGTTCTCTTGTGTATTCATCCATTTTGTATCGATTTTGCTACCCTGGAACACCCGTATTATTAGATAATTATAACCTCAAAATTATTATTTTCATTGCTTGAACCATAAACAAATCGTTATAATTACACAGTTTTATCAATTTAGAACGCCAGTATAGTTCACTTGATTGTAATAAGTTATGTTGTTTGGTTGGATGTTTCTAAAATAAAATTGCACCATCCATGGCTGGCAGCAGTTATTATAATTTTTGGCTGGCAGGCAATTTTTTTTTTTTTAATAGAAATGATTAAACGTAGTGCTTACATTCTCTTGGGAAATAAAAATAAAAAAGGCTTCTTCTTTTTTTCTTAAGGCGTCTGTGGCTGAGTTAGCCACAATGTTGTCATGTCAAGTTGACAAGATAAAACTGAAGAAGAATATGAAAAATAATAAAAAAGTCATGAAGCCAGAGACTGTTTCTGACACTGATACAGATTTTCTGATAGATAACAGAAATACAGACATCAAGCCAAAATGTAAATAAAAGATGACAGCAAGCCAAATGTAAATAAATTAGCTTAAAAAAATAGAAGAGCACTTGAGTGAGCTAAGTATCGGGGGAGGAGGTTGGGGCAAGGAACACACACTACACACTATGGCGGGCATGGCCTGTGTGTGCTTTGCCTTGCCACAGGCTCTGCTCCATTTCAATATCAATTTCAATTTCAATTTATTAACCATAAGTACAACATTACAGAAGGGATCCAATGCGTTATACAAGAACTTTTAAAAATATTTACATCTCTTAACTAATGAGTACCTACCTATATTACAATGAATAAGTATAAATTTTAACAATAAAACAAAACACTTAACTTAATATTGCTTAAAATTAATTTTAATAAGTATTTACTTAATTTAAGTAGTTACTTAGTCAAAATCAAAATCAAAATCAAAAATTATTTATTCAGTAGAATCACAAGGATCACTTTGAAACGTCTTACAAGCTAGGAAAATTTACACCAGTTCCAACGCGCCCATGCCGTAAAAGAACTGGCAACAACACCGGCTGGGTTCCTATCGCTTTTTTGGCATGACCCTTGCTATTGTTATGGATTCCAAGTAGAGTTGGAGCACATTCGTCCCAAGCTTTTTTATCATCTAGGTAATCGGTTGTTTTATAGTAAGCTTTTTGAGACAGATTTTGTTTAATTAAGTTTTTAAATTTGACAATTGATAAATTTTGTATGTCGCTTGGGACTTTGTTAAAGAAGCGTACACATTGCCCTTTAAAAGATTTACTGACCTTAGTGAGCCTAACTGTGGGAACAGCGAGTTTATTTTTATTTCTAGTATTAACATTATGATTATCACAATTTTTTTTAAACAGATTAATATTTTTGCGAACATACATAAGATTTTCATAAATATATTGACAGGGCACTGTCATAATATTAATTTCTTTGAACTTATCTCTAAGTGATTCTCTGGGACCCATGTTATAAATTGCGCGAACAGCCCTCTTCTGCAACACGAATATGGTGTTAATATCTGCAGCACTCCCCCACAACAAAATACCGTAAGACATAATGCTGTGAAAGTAGCTGAAATAAACTAGTCTGGCTGTATCGACGTCGGTGAAATGACGGATCTTTTTGACTGCGTATGCTGCAGAACTAAGTCTCTTCGACAATTTATCTATGTGTGGGCCCCATTGCAGTTTATTATCTAAAGTTAAGCCTAGAAAAACTGTGGTGTCCACAAGGCCTAGCTTTTCATCTTTTATTTTTATATTAGTTTGGTTTTGTTTTACATTAGGTAGTATGAAACGAACGCATTTCGTTTTATTTTCGTTTAACAATAAGTTGTTTACATTAAACCACCCTACAATTTTAGAGATTGCATTGTTTACTTTGTCAAAGTTAGTCTCTTGTCGCTTTAATTTAAATAAAAGTGACGTGTCATCAGCAAACAGTACAATCTCATGATCGTTCCTAACAAGCCGGGGTAGATCATTTATATATATTAAAAACAAGAATGGCCCAAGTATTGATCCTTGTGGTAGTAATTTAAGTAGTCCATCTATAACAATGCCTGCCATGCATGACATAAAATAGGTATTAATCAAAGATTTCTATATGTCAATACAGGTATATAGTCAAAGGTAATAATGAAGTTATGCAATGGAAATAATAAAAAAAACGCCGTCTTTTTTTTATTAATACTTTGAAAGAAAAAACAAACTAGCTACAGTCCTATTGAAACTATCACTGATAGATAGCTGGACTATCGATGGTGTGACTGATTTTCAAGGCCACGTTAGTATCACGATAGGTACTGATTTTCAAGGCCACAACAGTGTTACGATACTATCGATAGACCTACAGAGCTGAACCACAGATAACATAATATTAGTAGCTGAGCTAAACAAAGTAATAAAAGGTGGTATGGTCTCTCTCAGAACTCTTGCCTGCCCATTGGGTGAAAAAAAAACAACAAACAAGAAAAAATCATTTTACTATTTACAAAAAAAAACGAAAGAAAGTTTCAGAATTCAGCAGACCCAAGAGAACAAAAACGCACTATTGGCACTTGCAAGCAGCAGACAGAATGACGATCCACAACATATATATTTTTGATCGGTATGGCACTCTATTGTATTACGGTGAATGGAATAGAACAAAACAAGCTGGAATGTCAAGGGAGGAAGTGAGTTTTTCTAACAAAATTATAATTTTTTATTATTAAAATAAACTAAATTATTAATGTACACATACACACGACCTACTTACTATACCTAACGTACCAAACAAGTAAGCATTCATATAATTTTGGCCTGACTCGCTTTTTCTTTTTTTAATCCTGAATACCTATAAAGGTACCTAATACCTCTGTATAGTGTTTAGTCACAGATCAGATATTAATTAGTAGTTACTGCAGTTCTAAAATATTTTTGAATTTATTGAATGGTTCCAAGTTTAGTTTTAAGCATGTTCAATTCAGTAAATAAAACTGCACTCTTAAATTAAAAAAAAAAATGTTTTAATTTTTCAGGAAGGAAAGCTCATGTATGGCATGCTCTTTTCTATTAAATCTTTTGTCTCAAAAATATCCCCATTGGACCCCAAGGATGGTTTCATGCACTACAAAACCTCAAAATACACACTGCACTGTCTTGAAACACCATCGGGACTAAAGTTTGTTATGAATACTGATAACCAAGCACAAGGAGTCAGAGAACTCTTAAAAAAGATTTATGCCGAGATTTACGTTAAGTATGCAATAAGGAATCCACTCAATGTCATTGGGGAACAAATAACTAGTGAACTGTTCAAGAACAAATTAGACGCTTTTATCAAACAGACCCCTAACTTTGCTGTGAGAGCATCTTGATAGTGCATTTGACCTAATTTTATTATAATATGTGTGTATTTATTACTTAGCAGTATGAAGTCAGCCAATGATGACTATTCATACCTATTTGTTTATTTAAACTCTTATCTATTTTATTAATTACCTATACTTCTAATTTTTTTTTTTAACTGTAATGTAATAAATAAATGGAACTACCTACCATGTTTTAGCATAAAGACAAAAATAATAAAACATAAAATCGGTGTAATAATATAATCAAATCAGTGCCCATAGGTAGGCACCTAACTTTATTTTAGATTATTTAGTGAATTTGTAATTTATAAGAAAAAATGCTTAAATCAATAGAATACTAAGTAATACTATCACTTAAGCACAGACTCAAGTACCTATCATTGCATTTAGCTTTAGCCGCCTCATGTTTGAGCCATTTGATTCAATTAAATTTGTTGATGATGATGATTACTATTTGTTTTATTCTAATTTGCCAACAGTCTTTGTTTAATCGTATTAAGATTATGTTAATGGTTCGGAAAGTCATGAAAAAAGCTGTTATGGTAGGTACCTTATGTAGGTAACGCTGAAACGTCGCGCGCGCGTCTCGTATATTACCGTCGGTCGTATACCTACTTTTGGTGGCAGTATATCCAAGACTTATAGAGAAGAAGATCTTGGCACAAGTGTATGTGATTGAAATGGAAGGGTGATGTTCGTTTGTGATTTGTTTGTGGTTTGTTGAAGTCTACCACAGAACACATTAAACTACTTCTTATGATTTGAAAACAAGGAATTTATTAAATAAGCTATACAACGGTAGTACATATTATTTTCATGGATTTTAAAAGAACAACTTCAAAAAAAAACTAAAATAAAAAAATCGGAGGAATGGTCTAAAGACTTTAGCCTGCCCTTTACCAAAATGAAAAAAAAATAAAAAAAATTGTTTGTTTGTTTGTTTGTTGTGTTGTGATTGTGATCAGAGAGAATCTAGGCACATTGTGATGGTTGTTAAATTGGATGGATCAACAAACTTTTAGATTTTGTTTCGTAGAATACGTAGGAGTGCACCATAATACCTAAATTTTTCTTCAATGCGCACTTGCGGTTACCCATCTGTGTATAATGGCTCAAGATTTCAGAGTTGGATATCAGTTTAATTGCTGTGATGAGTGAGACCGACGACACCGATGTTCTCCTGTTAATAACACCGAATTTCTTTCTCGTGCAGAGCTCTGGATCTGAAGACTCACTGCTAGAATCCTCTAGAACTGTTGTGCATAAGCCTCTTTCATGTACGGCCCAAGTTATAGGCAAATTAGTAAACCAAGTACAAACGTTGGAGTCGAGGTTAGAAAGTTTAGAAATCAGCACCGATATTTCCAGTTTGGGGTCAAGATCGGTGCGTAAGGCTTTGGATACGACAGACAGCTTCGACAATCGCAGTCTCGATCGTAAATGCTTTACTTTTCCGCGGCGACGACGGAGAAAAACGGTTCGAAAGGAATCGAAGAGAGAACTTTCTCTAACCAGTTTAGATTCCTTAAGCACTAACGGAAACTCTGTTCCACCACTCAAACTAAGAAACGATACGTCACCACATCCTAAACCTGTTGAAAACATCAATGATTCTAAAAGTATGGATGGCGACATCAGCAGTATCGTCTCAACCCCTAGTAAGAAGACTGACAAGCTTTTACTCAGTGAGATTGATGAGTTCCTCACCAAAGTTGAATCTTATGAAAGTCCTGATTCCAAATACAAAAATGAAAGACCCACAAGTCCAGATAACATTATAAAAGTGACAGGTGATTACCTGTCTCAAAAATTAGATAATAAACATGATGAAGATCAGATAAAACTACCAAGCGGAAGAATAGTTACCAGTAGTATTCTGGATAAGTATATTTATCTTGTTAAAAATGGTGGTGGATCTCCCCATCTTGAGAAATCATTGCCGTCTACCAGTGGGTACCGACATCACTATGATACCTCCATCAATCACACTATGGAAAGCACTATTAAACAGGACCTCCCGAAGCCTCTAGAAGTTAAATCCCCCAGTATAAGAAAGCTAAACTTTTCTGACAAGGATGTGCAACCCACTTCAACACCCAAAAAAAATACTCAAAGCTATTTAGACACATTCCGACCTACATCCAACAAAATCTATGATAGAGCTACAAAAGTTCTAGAACAATACAAAGCTCAGAACAGTCGTAGCACAGACCATTCAGACAGCTACCTGCAAAGTCATGTTCAAAAAGAGGAATTCAAAATGCCCCAAATGAGGCCTTATGGTGGTGAGAACAAGGATGGTATTCGGATGCAGAATAAGCTGTTGGATTCAATAGACACAGATTTGTTGAGTCTTAGTGAGTTGTGGGGGGAGAAAGCGGAGCAAGAACGGGCAGAAAGGGTTGATAGCCTCAAACTAGAGGAGGAAAGATTGAAAAGGGAAGTAAGTATAAAATAACTAGTTTAATCTGAACTGTGAGTATTCATAATCTGCATAGTGTTTTATTGAAGCCATCATACATTAGTTAAAAACGGAAAAAAAAAACAAATATATAGTCATTTGAAAGCTTGCTAAGTATTGTTTTTCTCTGTCATTCTTATGAAAATGAACAAAGAGGATGATGATATGAATGATAGAATTGAAAGACACTCTAACTAACAGAGTATGTAGAAAATATGAATAATCATATCAATGACCATAATAATTTGAATAGAATCTCACTAACATCAAATACAAAACTATCCCTCTACGAATTTCTTCCAGCACTGCGAGTCAATAATTCAGCAGCTGCAAAAGAAGATTCTAGAGCAGCAAGAGAAGCTAGCGGTAGCCATCAGGGTGGACAAGACCAAGGATGCAGCCATCACCAAGCTGAAAGATGCCTGGCTTAGACTGACCGGAAGCTTGGACAAGGCAGAGGAACGACACCGAGGTGCTCTGGAGAAAATGCTGCGGGAGGTGGACAACTTCAGAATGGTAGCGGACGAGACTCAAAAGGTACAGGTTTTTTATCAACAAATCAGAGGTAATCTCAACTCATCCAGTCTCATGTGGTTATAATTTCACGAGCAATTATACCCTTAAAACCAGAACACAGCTAGGCTAAAATCACTGGTTGACGGCAGAAGATCTTGAATACACCACATGGACCCAATGTAGATTAGTGGATGGGACAAAAATGTCGTCGTAATACATTTTTCGACATGGCGGTTTTCTGACGGTGTATTCCTTATTTTGAGAGCTCTGGCATAGAATTCTTTTAATTGGTAAAACCGATTGTCGACCACTGGTTTCGAACCCACAACCTTAGGATCGAAAGGTTCATTATTTTTTTATCCTGCTTATTTACCTGTTATTAAAATAAAAATAATATTCTTTTTATCTTATTCGAATAAATAAAAATGAGTTGCTAAAATAATAAATAACAAATTAATAATGCTGGACAATCCACACAGCATCATCTAGCCCCAAGCTAAGCAGAGCTGGTGTTGTGGGTACTAGATGACTGATATACTTAATACAATACAATACATAAATAGATATTTTTTATTATACATAGAAAATACCCAGAACGACCTGGAACAAATTTTGCAACAAACATTTGTCCCAAGCCCGGAATCGAACCAGCAGCCTTCTGCGTCGCAGGCGGACCTTCGCCCACCGCGCCACATGAGTCATCAATAATAAATACATGTATGTATATTTGATTAAATTCTCAGAAAACGAACCATTTCGAAGCTGAGCTCTACAAAGCTTTAGATCTAGCTCACGACTACCAAGAGAAGTGCAAGCAGCTCACATCTCAACACAAGGACACCCTCGACTCCATGACGCAGGCGCTAGCGGCCAAGCAAGAGACTATCAGCGAGAAAGAGATAGAGATAGAGGTGCTGAAAGAGAATTGTGAGACAGTGATGCGGTTGAATAAACAGTCAACTGATTGTGTTAAGAACTTGGAGGACGCTTTAGAGAAGGTAATAGCTATGTTCTTTACAAGTACCTACTATAATGTTTTAAGTTAAAGAAACTTTAGGTGTGCGGATTCGAATTCTTACCTCAGTATCTAAAAGGCTTCTACTCAAAGTCAAAGTCTTTGAGTCAAAGTCGTCTAACAAGCTATGTGAATTTACTGCACCATCATATTATGGTGTAGTAAATTCACATAGCTTTTAAGATGTTTCAAATTTTGATCCTTGTGATTTTCTATACTAGTACTTTAAAGAGGAAAGATTTGTATGTTTGTAGTTTTGTTTGTTACGAATAAACTAAAAAACCACTAGTCCTAATTAAAAAAATATTTTACCTTTAGAATGCTACATTATCCCTGAGTAACATGGGCTATATTTATTACTAGCGACCCACCCCGGCTTAGGTTTCATTGCACCCGCGCGACGCTGGGACGGACTTCTAGTAAATAATTAGCTATCAGAAATTTATTGTTCGTTTATGAACAAGGCTCAATATGGATAAAGATTAATGAAAATTAGGAGGAACAAAAATAGGACTATGTACATTATTAAACAAAATAAAATATATACATAATTACATTACATTACAAATATACAAAATACATATGAAACAGTGAGCCATCTAAAGACCGTTACAAACGACCTATAGATCGCTCAACTGATCCAAATCACTAATTAATCAAAGTACATTATAATACTTCACATTAGTGATAATAACTATTATGACAACAAATTTTAGAAATCAAGACTATTATGACTATGTAATGGTATGTCTCTATTATGTTAGGACAACAAATATGTATGTCAGTTTAAGTTTGTCCCTCAATATGATCAAGACCAATATGACTCAAGGACGACCTATGTGGCGCAGCGGGCGCAGATTCGCCTGCGACGCGGAAGTTGCGGGTTCGATTTCCGCCTCGGGACAAATGTTTGTCTCGGGTTATCTGGGTATTTTCTATATATAATGAAAAAATATCTATCAATGTATTGTATTGTATTAAGTATATATCAGTCATCTAGTACCCATAACACAGCTCCCTTGGGGCTAGCTGATGCTGTGTGGATTGTCCAGCATTTTTTATTTAATATGTTATCAGGAAAGATCAGACCATGATAAGAGCAAAGAAAGACTTTCTGAGCTGAGCAGAAAGCTACAGTCTTCGGCCGACAACACGGCGCTTCTGGCGCAAGAGCGGGACATACTGAAAGAGAAAGTAAACGAAGAGCGAGCGAGATGCAACATGATGGAGAGGCAGCTGTGCGATAAGCAGAACCTCGCGAGTGAACTGCTGAAGAAATGTGTAAGTATTACAAATCGACGACCTTGGTGAATGGCGCGTTCCTGGTTCAGAAGCGAGAGGTAAGTAAGTAAGTAAAAAATATCTTTATTCAATCATATCACAAGGATCATTTTGAAACGTCTTATTGTTGATTGTTCACCAGTTCCTAGCTTTTTTTTAATGATCCTACTTTATCATAAAGTTTCAGTGTAGTGTCAATCGAACTAGGTGTAGGCCTGAGTGTCCGGGATGTACCTTTGCCCAGCTGTGGAAAAGTATTGAAAAAAAAATATTAAAATAAATAAATAAATAAATTATGCTGGACAATCCACACAGCATCATCTAGCCCTAAGCTGCTGTTAAACAGAGCTGCATTTTGGGTATAAGATGACTGATATATATTTAATACAATACAATACATAGATAGATATTTTTTATTATACATAGAAAACACCCAGAACACCCGGAACAAATATTTGCAGATCCTACAAACATTTGTCCCAAGGCGGGAATCGAACCCGCAACCTCCGCGTCGCAGGCGGACCTTCGCCCACCGCGCCACATTGGTCGTCACGAACTTATTCTGAGTAGTCCAATTATGATGACTATTTCTAGGACTCGCTGGACTCTGAAACTCAATCGCTCCGTGCTCACATGGAGGTGCAGAAGTGCGAGCTGAAGTCCCACTACCAGAGGCAGCTGGAGGAGGCGGTGCTGGGCAAGCTGCAGGAGTTCCAGCAGCAGCTGGACCTGGCCTCCCGGGAGCTGGAGCGCCACGCGGCAGCCAAGGAGAACGCTGTGCTCGACACCTTCAATAAGCAGATGTCCAGAATTCAGGAACAGTGAGTCATGACCTTGTAATGTCCCAACCGCTCAAGCAAATGTCCAGAATCCAGAAACAGTGAGTCATGAAACCCTTGGTCTTATCTGATATACTATTTAAGTACCACGCAACCGTAGCCGCGGACAGCAGCTTGTTTAAGTACTTATAAGATTAAACAAATAATAAATATTCATTTTTACAGCCCAACACTAAGCAAGCTACATATTATTATTAGCTAATATTGGAACCAGGAAATACACAATTTATTATTTTTTTGTAAATACTTATTTACTTTTAGACACTCTCGCAGCGGGGGTCGTACCTGCTACCTCGCGCTTTTCAACCGGGCACTCTGCCACCGCGCCACCGTGGTTGCCATTAAAAAAATAATGACATTTATTTGCATCAATATCCAGGCACAAGTTGGAGGTGAATATCTTAGAGGAGAAACAGCGGGAGGAAATAAAGCTGTACCGGCTGCAGCTAGCGCAAGCCAGCGAGAAAGCTGCCCTGCTCGAGGTAAGAATAACAAATGTTTTTAAAGAGTAGTAGAGTTCTCTGTGATAGAGCTCGTCCGGGGAAGGACTACCACCATACCTATTTCTGCCGCAAAGCAGTAATGCTGGCATTGCTGTGTTTCGGTGTGAAGGGTATGGTTTCCGGTGAAATTACTGGCACATGAGGCTTTCGATCTTAGGCTCAAGGTGGCAACCCGCGAGTGATACCTCTGGTATTGCAAGCGTCCATAGGCTGCGGTAACCGCTTACCATCTTGTGGGCCGTACGCTTGGTTGCCACTTCAGTTGTATAAAAAAAAAAAATGTACACAAATAAAAGTATACATACACAAATATTTTATTGTCCAAAAATACAATGTTGACATACAGCAGTAGTGATTCACTGGTTTCGGTGTTAGATCACACTAATATTATAAATGCGGAAGTTTGTATGTTTAGATGTTTGTTCTTCTATAACTCGACAACCACTGAACCGATTTGGCTGAACAATCACAAACATAGGCATATTTTATCCCGGAAAAAAGTACGGTTCCCGAGTTTCGCGCGAACAAAGTTGCGGGCAACAGCTAGTCTATAATTGTGCTCTGTTTGTGTGTGTTCAGAATAAATGTGTACCTTCTGTACCTACCTATCCTGTCTTAGTGATTTTTGTCCATCAAATCCGTTGAGTGGGGCTCTGATGACCTGTATTACAGGTTTTTACAAACCTTTTCCAGGCACCAGACTCTCGCAATACAGGTTTACTGGACTTTTGTCTAGATATTAAACATCAAACTATTCTACCTACCTATTTAGAATCTAATTGTGAGAGTATTATTATATTTGTTTTGTGACATAGTCTATTATTATTGTGCGCTGTTTGTGTGTCCAGAATAAATGTATAATGCTTGTTTGTGATTGGTTGATGTATGTGTCAGAGCAAGCTGGAGGTGCACCGGCGCCGGCGCGGGCAGCTGGCGACGCAGCTGCACGGCGTCATGGAGGCTCAGTGGCGTCAGGCGCTGCGTCTGCTCACGCACCCCCCATCCCCCCTCGACCTCACCATCCAGGACTCTGGTAACTACCTTATACCTGCAGCCCTCCTCCGAGCGAGCTCGACCTCACCACCAAAAATAAGTATGGTGGTAGTTCTCCCCCGGACGATCTCTATTACAATGAACTCTGCTACTATTAAACATACTATAGAAGGACACACTTTCCATATGTAATGTTTCCGCGTGTCCTTATTAATTGTCTTTCATTATTAGCGCATAATATTCAAGGAATAGATTCCACGCACAAAAAAATAAATACTTGTTAATATTTTTTTTACATTTAGTGTTAAAAACCTCGAGTAAATCGATAAAGTTCATATGGTCAATTATTAGTTATCATTGCCAAATAGATGTATGTTGATGTAATACAGTAGTGACGCCGGCGCCGGCGCTGTCGGGCGCGGAGATGGCTCGCGCGGCGCCAAGGCCCGACAAGGGCTCCTACTTCGAGGCACTCTCCGACCACGAGCTGGAACACTATGTCAAACTGGTACTTACTTCTTATACTTATTTTCTTTTACATCATTTATAATAATGTTGGAAAATACACACAGTATCATCTAGCCCCAAGCCACACTCCGGACATCCTCAATAAAATGTATAAAGCAAACGCGTCGCAATCACTACGTGCCGTTGTATGTGTGAGTGTCATGGTTGTCCCCACACAATTATAGCAAAAGCAAGATAGCACATTTGCGCTCGCGCAGGCATGCGCGCGCTTGGACCTACATTGCATTAAGTCTATCATCTAGTACCCATACGCAAGCTCTGCTTAGCTTGGGGCTAGATCATGCTGTGTGGATTGTTCAGCATTATTTATTATTTGTTGCAGTTGCTAACTAAGCCGCCTCAACTAGAGGGGGCAGGCGACTCGCCGCCCCTGCCCCCTCCCCCTCCCCCTCCCCCGCTACGGGACCTCCCCGAGGAGCCCACCAGCGACCGCCCCGAGAGGGACCGCAAGGACAAAGCCAAGCGAAGTCTGAACATAAGCAAACCTCCTTGGAAATCATAGAATATTTACAGCCTTACCTATAAACGCTATACAAAGCACCACAGAACTATATTTAAGTAAAATGAAAGAGTTTGTATGCAAACCGAGCGTGTAACATTTTGCGTATTTGTATTTTACACACATTTATTTTAGTGATGGGAAACATAAGCCGCGCGAAAAATGAATGATTCAAAAGCATCGATAAGCACGCGGCACCTATTCTAGGCACTGGCACACCACCACACCGCCCTCGGTTGGGAGCAGACTGAGTTTCGCGGCGAGTAAAGAGGTTACTCAGCCCTTACTTAGCCCGTATTTTTGGCACGCGAGGTACATACACTCATTCTACTTAAATATAGTTCTGTGCAAAGCACTTTAGTGTCGATTCTGTAAACTAAACTAGCTCAAATTGTTGCCGTCCTTTTCTAATCAATTCAAATACAAAGGACCGCGATAATGTTTGTTAGCGATAAGAATTAGCTTTCTCTGTTTTGTCGATGGTGTCAATTCTGTTATAGCATTGTCTAAACTAGGGTAGAGACTAAAGACTAACTAAAGTTGTTGTCGTCCTTTTATAATGAACTAAAATATAAATCGTGCTGTAACAGAATCCACACCATTATGTAAGAGAGCGCTAAAAAACAATGTTTTAATAGCGTTTATAAGTATGGCTGTTAAATAATTTAAGCAAGAAGCAAACAACTTTAAATGCAGCTGCTTCTTATAGCGTTGGAAAAGTTTTAGTTGCAATATAATCGGTGACGAATCTGTGCAATTGCCAAATGTGGTCTCTAAGAACTGTGCAATTGCTAAATATGTACCCTAAAAACTGTGCAATTAGTAAATCTGTGTACTATTAGCTCCTGCTTACCTGAGCTCGGCAATACTATACCTAGTATCAAGGCGCTGTAAAAAATCCTGTGAAAGTTTGACAATACGTTTACCTTACAGTTGCGATACGAGAGTTTTCCTGCCTAGTACCTACATATAATATTGACATTTAATATGTTGCTATGTTACAAGGGCCTCAAAAATTTAAGTGCATTTGCACTGTTTATAATGTATAAATTATAATAAAGAAATACTATGAATTTATGTTTGTATAATATTAAAATTAAATGAAATCCCACCTGATCTCGGATATTTTGCATTTTAATCTGGTAAAGACTGAAATGAATCATCAAATAGTTTTTTGTTCACCCTTGTTTTGTGTAAAGAGCAATGTGAAAATTTGTCAGGCGTAATTTATGTAATTGTTTTGATATATTTAATTTTTTTATTATTTATAGTATGTTCTTACTGAAATTTTCGCAATGTACTTACAGTTGGTTTTGTTTTGAATTTATAAAAGTAATGCTACTTTTATGCTCTAGTTAAGTATTAGTCATTAGTCAATACTTCACTTGTAACGATTTTAAGTAAAATATAATTGTTTTTATTATATTATAAAAATTATAATCTATAAAAAAAAATAGTTTTTTTTTCTTCCATTAATTCCCTTCAAGTCATTAATTGTAAGTAAATTAACATCCTCAGAACTTTAATAATGTCGGAGTATCTACTTTTATTAATTTATGTATAGATAAACATGGGTTGATGGCCGATGGCCGCTGGGGCAAACGTGTGCTAGAGTGGAGATGCGCTTAGGCAAGCGTAGTGTAGGACGCCCTCCGGCTAGATGGAGCGATCACTTGCGGAATCTAGCTGACAGAAAGTGGTTGAGGAAAGCCGTAGATCGGGCGCATTGGGAGAGACCTAAGTCCAGCAGTGGACTGCAATAGGTTGATGATGATGATGATGATGATGAAACATGGGTTTAGTACATCAAAATCGAGTTTAGATTACCTTATGTGGGGTCATGCCTATGTAAAAGGTTTCGTATATCACGTCAGAACAATTGCCAGCGCGTGCCAGAAAGTGCACTAAATAAACAAAAAATAAGTTTTATTGTAACAAATTTATTTAATCATAAATGCGAGTTAAAAATATACATAAACGTAAAATATGATTTTCAATATGTCTATATTTATGATTTCAATATGAATATAATGGCATCACGATTTATTTACATTACTAACATTAAAAAATGTACACTTACGAAATATTAATCACAATTCTAACAATAATTAGGGCAAGAAAATAATTTTGTTATACATAATTCCGAAAGTAGAAGAATTAGCATAGAATTACAAAAATAGCCATTTTTGCGCCAATTTCTATCTCTAATATTTTCTTATTCCATGGCCTCTTATAACAAATATAAATAATAAGTTACTATTTCTCAAAAAACATTTATTTGTCATGCACGATCAAAAAATAAATGACGTAATCAACCTATCATTTTTTGTTTAATTATTTTGATACTACCTGAGGCCCGCGGCTTCGCTCACGTAGTTACCAAAATAAAAATTATCTTATTTTTCAATTCAAAGCGTAATCTATTTATATACCAAATTTTATCAAAATTAATCAACTATTTCGACGATGATCGAGTAACAAATATCTAAACATAAAATATTATAGTATGATTCTGTATAAATATAATTTGGAAACCTGTGAACATAATGATAAGTAGTTACAGTAATGGGTAAAATAATAAAAACAAAACGACGAAAGAACGAATGCAGAAATAATAAATTAATTTCACCACAAACATAAAACACTCGCTCCTGTAGACAAATGACATTCAAAAACTAACAAAAAACGCTCCGCACGTCTAATGTAATGAATTATTTTTTATAAAAGAATTTGCGATCGACCAACACTGTCAAAATATAAAATTAATATCGCGTAAAATAACGTTAATTCCATGAATCGGAAAGTACGCAAATTTTCAGTCTCGGCACACTAATTCAATGAAATGGCACGATCGAGGCTATCCAGCGACCTGTGAACCACTCAGAAACTTACTTTTTCATCGCATTAACTTAGTTACTTTGAGCTTTACATTTTCTCTGGATAAGTATTATATAGTCTCTTATGAGAATGGTGTCTTCAGCGGAAACCCGAGTTTTTTTAAATTACACACCCTCATTCACACTACATTTCCTCGCATAAAGCCATCCTACACTCTATTTTCTAACTCTTTTTAATTAATGTTTTATTAGTTACATCACTGTCTACATTAAATCTATAATAGACCTAAGCAAGAGCAAAATCTCCTATGACAAGTACTTGTTTATTACTTAAAAGGAGATATTAATCACTGTTAACATTATAAACTCTCTTGGAAACGCAATAAAACACTTGTATTTGTATTCAAAACGAGAAAACAAAATCCGTGCAAGAGATACCTGCGATTTAATTATTTGAATGCGACGCGTTTTTATTTTAGTTTTCGATGTCCATTTATCTAACAGGGCTATTCTACAGTTTATCAATCTGAAAACCAGCGCTACTTCCACTGAATAACGCAAAGCTATTGAAAAATACATTGAAGCCGTAAGTTCTGAACTTTTAGTGCGGCGTAAGAATAACAAAAAAAATCTAATTAAATTTCTCGTCTAAGTAGGTATGCATTGACGACAACTTACTAATTTTGTAGCTAATAATAATATGTTCATTAAAATATCCTTGTGCAAGCCGACTTCAAACATCGGGATCTAATTAAAACCTATAACACAAATTAACTAAAAACAATATTGTGATGATAGTATATTTACATTTGCCGTAAATTAAAGCTGCCTTTAAATTATTATGAGAACAATTCGGTTTCGGCCCGAAATTTCGGAATTTATGTTTCCTGCCCCTTGATCACATAACTCTGTTAGCGACCAATCTCCATTGATCTCCATCTCAAACTGTCTAATATAGACACAAGAGCTATGGTTAAACTGTCTAATATAGACACAAGAGCTATGGTTAAACTGTCTAATAAAGAAACAAGAGCTATGGTCAAACTGTCTAATAAAGACACAAGAGCTATGGTCAAACTGTTTAATAAAGACACAAGAGCTATGGTCAAACTGTTTAATAAAGACACAAGAGCTATGGTCAAACTGTCTTATTAGATAGTTTGAGATGGAGATCTTTATCTCAAACTGTTTATTATGACAGAAGAGCTATGGTCAAACTGTCCTAATTTATTTTATTTTATTTATTCGGGATAACAAACAGTTATATATTTATGGTTAGGTAAATGATAGATATGAAATACAGCGTTATCCACAACTTACTATAAAAATCTAGGTAGAAGATATCTTGCTGCTTGTTTTTAAACCATGGTACCTACCTAGCCATCTATTTATCTACAAACCCGTCTACAAACCACGCGACTCTCAAACTCAAACTCAAACTGTCTTATTAGATGGAGATCAATGTAAATTGGTCGCTAACAGAGTTACGAGTATGTAACCAATCCGTTGACCTCGTTGCAAAGACAACTTGACGCTACTGTTAACAATATAATAATGTTCTAGTATCAAACTAGCTATTCTAACACCGAGGTTATCTGTTGAATCGATCACAAATATTTTTTGTAAGCACGGCGGGCGACAGACACGCGAGAGATGCGGGTTCGGTTCCCACGGGACAATATTGCTTGCAAGATCTGCAAATGTTGTTGGAATAGACTAAGCTTCTATTTAATAGAGGCTTTAATACATTAGTTACATTTAAAACGAGTTTTTAGAAAGTTTTAGTTTCATGGTTTTTGCTCAAATAAATAATTATTGTTATTCCCAGTAATCTTTTTTTTACATAACAACATTAAACAGTATCCAATATTTAATCGACCAGGTATTCGGATGGTGGCCTAATGCTCATCTAGGCTCATATATGCACCGACTCAATAACAATAGCAAACACGCGGGTTAAATTGTCCAAAAATTTCCAAGTATTTTTAACTAGTATATGATAAAATAGATGATGAGGATCATGCAAAAAGTGATAAGAACCCAACCGGTGTTGCCAGTTCTTTTACAGCATGGGCGCGTTGGAGCTGTTGTAAACTAACCCAGCTTGTAAGACGTTTTAAAGTGGTCCTTGTGATTTTCTTGTTATAAAACAAAGTATTGCCGATGTACGTACTCGTATGTACCGATAGCGATGTGGCGACGCGGAAGTTGCGGGTTCGATTCCCGCCTCGGGTAAAATATTTGTACGATCTACAAATATTTGTTCCGGTTGTTCTGGGTATTTTCTATATATAATAAAAAATATCTATCTATGTATTGTATAGTATTAAGTATATATCAGTCATCTAGTACCATAACACAGCTCTGTTTAACAGTAGCTTATCTTGGGGCTAGATGATGCTGTGTGGATTGTCCAGCATTATTTATTATTATTATTATTATTATTATTATAGAGTAATTTATGCGAAGCCGGGAAGGGTCCTCTAGTTATTGAATAAAGCATTATACATTGTGATCGATTCTTTGTAAGATATATAAAATAAATAGGTGTATAAAGTTATGTTAGCGCGGAGGCGGGCAGCGAGCTGTGCTTGGGCTTGGCCTTGTGCACGAACACCTTGATGCAGCCGTTGAAGTCCGCGCTCACCAGCACGTGCCCCGTCTGCGAGGACGCCACCATGCCGCCCGACCGACCCGTCTGCTAACAAACAGCTTGCCGTCACACTACTACTAGTACACTTCGTAGTAATAGAGCTCCTCCGGGGAAGGACTACCACCATGCCGCCAAGCAGTAATGCGAGCATTACTGTGTTCCGCTGTGAATTGTATGGTTTCCGGTGAAATTACTGGCACATGAGGCTTTCGATCTTATCCTTAAGGTGGCAACCCGCGAGTGATACCTCTGGTATTGCAAGCGTACATAGGCTGCGGTAACAGGTTACCATCTTGTGGGCCGTACGCTTGGTTGCCACTACAGTTGTATAAAAAAAAAACACATAATTCCCCATTTAGTGGTATTCCAAATAACAAACAATTTGTAAACATTATAATCACAGAACTATATTTAAGTAGAATGAAAGAGTTCGTCGATTCGCATGGGCACCGAGCGTGTAACATTTTGATTTGTATTTTACACACAAATGTATTTTTTAGTGATGGGAAACATAAGCCGCGCGAAAATGAACTATTTAAAAGCATCGATAAGCACGCGGCAAACCGATTCTAGGCACTGGCACACCACCACACCGCCCTCGGTTGGGAGCAGACTGAGTTTCGCGGCGAGTAAAGAGGTTACTCAGCCCTTACTTAGCCCGTCTTTTCGGCGCGTGAGTTACACACACTCGCTCATTCTATTTAAATATAGTTCTGTTATTTTAATACTATAGTATAGTGTAACACCCATCCGCATTGGGTCCGCGTGGAGGAATAATACCCAATCACTCGAGAGTAGGCCATCCAAGCAGTGGGAACATAAGAAGGCTGTTAATGATTGACGACCGATGTGGAGCAGCGGGCGTAGGTCCGCCTGCGACGCAGAGGTTGCGGGTTCGATTCCCGCCTCGGGACAAATGTTTGTACGATCTACAAATATTTGTTCCGGGTGTTCAGGGTATTTTCTATATATAATAAAAAATATCTATCTATGTATTATATTGTATTAAGTACATATCAGTCATCTAGTACCATAACACAGCTCTGTTTAACAGCAGCTTACCTTGGGGCTAGATGATGCTGTGTGGATTGTCCAGCATTATTAATTAAAAAAAAAAAAAATGATGAAGGTAATATCCTACATTTTACAAATCAGGCGTGATTTAACCCGTCACTTTCGGCTACTAAAAGTTTGCATAATGCTTCAGCAAAATCGAAAACTATTAGTTGAATAATATTATAATAAATATTGAGAACTAAGCGAGAACATTTTTTTTATGGTCACATAATGATTGGCATTTTGTAAATGTCTATGCTGTTTATTTATACAACAATAGCCACTTAATAAAGTTCTTTAAGTCCGTATATTATTTTACTTTACTCTTTGGGCAAGTAGTTATAGTTCGCACAGCGGATCTAGGCTTCCGTGAAGTTAGCCGTTTGTGATGCGCAAAGAAAATTTAGTTTGAAAAAGCTCCATTGCGCATCGAAACGGCTAATTTCACTACGGCCGAGATCCGTCGTGAGACCTATACCTACTTTTAGTCTCACTAGCTGAACTAATCACAACTTACCGGTTCATCCTTCTCTTCATACTCCACACTCGCCATCTTAGCTTCCTCCTCCCTCTCACTGATCATCCTGATCATATGATCCGGGTTAGGAGCGAACACAGCACAAGTCACCACAGCATTATGCGCCTTAATCCCCTCCCAGAAGTCGTTCCTGTCCCGTCTCACCGACGTGAACTTGGAATAATCATGATAAGTCTTCCATATATATATACACTGATTCTCCGAACCGGACACAATATATTTCCCATCGTGGGAGAAAGATGCTTTGATCTGACTGGATATGTTCACATAGCCTTTGTATTTGCAGGATAGGTTTAGATCTCGTAGATCGTAGAGTCGGATTCTGCTATCGTTAGATGTGACTAGGATTTTATCATCGTTCGGCATCGGTTCTATCCCACTGATCTTTCGTCCCGTGGAGTTCTTCCCACGCGTGGATCTAACGTCGATTTGCGTGTGGTATTTCAGCTGGTCCGTGGTGTAGAAGATGCAGCGTCCGTCGTAGGTGCCGACGACTGCGAACTTGCCGTTCTGGCAGAAGTTCGCCGCGGTTATCAGCTTCGTTTTGCCGTCGACTTCGTTCCATACTGCCACCTGGGGATATCAATAGTATTTGGTGACGATTCTGTTGTTGCATTTTCTAAATTTAGCTAACTAAAATTATCGCGGTCCTTTGTATTTTTATTCATAAGAAGAGGACGACAACAATTATAGTTTTTTTTTTATATAACTGAAGTGGCAACCAAGCGTACGACCCACAAGATGGTAAGTGGTTACCGCAGCCTATGGACGCTTGCAATACTAGGGTATCACTCGCGGGTTGCCACCTTGAGGCTAAGATCGAAAGCCTCATGTGCCAGTAATTTCACCGGAAACCATACCCTTCACACCGGAACACAGCAATGCAAGCATTACTGCTTGGCGGCAGAAATAAGTATGGTGGTAGTCCTTCCCCGGGCGAGCTCTATCACAGAGAACTCTACTACTCTTTATATATAGTTAGGTTAGTTAAGAAAATGTTACAACAGAATCGACACCGTTGGCGATTACAGATTTTTCTGTTTGAAAATGTATGTGCACAATGCCAGTGCTTTCGTACATGTATGAAAACATCGTGACTGTAACCGGTATGTCTAAGAAATATAAATTCGCATTGTGTCCGCGTGGTGGATTAAGACCCGATCACTCTCGCCCGAGAGTAGGCCAGTGTCCCAGCAGTGGGGACATTAGAAGGCTGTCATGATGAATGTAGCCTAAAACTAAGCAAAGCTTGTACTAAGGGAACGAGATGACAAATAGAATAAATAAGTAAGATCGTATGAGTCAGTGGCCGACTGGTAATTAGAAGAATGAGATAAAATAAAGCTACGGGGCGCGCGCGCTCGAATATTTTATTATTAAGCCTCCCGTCTCGATTGCCAACAATGATAACTAACCAATGATCAGATAAACTTTATCTAATTTTATTTTAAGAGAAAATGAAAAAAAAAGTACATGTTTTTATGTATTCAATATTTTTGGAAACATTGACAAAAATCCATAAAAATAACCTTATACGATTTTTAACTACGAGGTTAACTTTAACAATCAGAATGACAAAGAGACATAGATTTTAGCTACGAAACTACTCTCGATACAAATCTAGTCAAAATACGTCTTCACAGCACAAACTCTTGAATCGAAGTGCCCCGCATGCCGATCGGGGCGCGCTTTATATAGCCGGTCGCTCGTTCGTAAACGAGTCCTAACGACACGACTCGAACGCTGTTGTTGAGCGAGGTGTGCTTGATATCATCGGCGCCGGTCGGTTGCTCGATATAGCGCGACGTTGCGCGTTGTTGTTGATCTCTAACAATATATAATAATTGAAAAACCCTATACTAAAATGATAATATGTTGTAAAGTTTTTTTTATTCTGTTCTGATTATCCGCAATCAGTTGGTGGCCTATAAGCGGATGAGTTGGATGTTTCTCTGGTAGGGCATCGGAACCAGTTTTCCGGTTTCAAAAGAACCGGGAATTCCCGGTTCTTGGGGCTACAAAAAGAACCGGTTCTCAAAATTATTCTCTGGCGTTTGGGATCCGGGCTCATTAGTCCTTCTTCCCTCATTATTGGAGATTGTCCAGGATGTGACTTCTTTTCAAGCGGCATGTGGTACTCGGGTTACCTACTCTTATCTATGAGTGCCCTTGCAAGTGGGTTAGTGTGACTTCTCAAGCATATGTTGTAATGTAAATGTAACATTGTGCGCTTAATGGAGCGCTCGTGAAGTAGCTGGCTAAGTTGTTCGTAACAGATCAACGAAGTTAAGCACTGTTCCGCGGGGTCATCATTTGGATGGGTGACCGCCAGTGGCAATTTCAACTGAGCGCTCCCGTGCTTCGGAGGGCACGTTAAGCAGTCGGTCCCGGCTTTTTCAAAGTTGTTAGGCCACGACAGAGGCCTTCGGGCGGCCTAGAAACTCTGTCACCGGAGTTGGCCACTGACTCATACGAACGAACGAACGAACGAATGTAACCTTTTTGTCTGGAATGTTCCAGAGTCTGAGCTTCCCGTCGAGGCTGCCGGAGAGGAAGTAGCGGTCGTCGCGCGGGTGGAACACGATGGCGGTCACGAAGTCGATGTGCTGGAAGCAGCACAGGCACTCGCCGCGCGATATGTGCCACAGCCTGCGTACACATACTATTTATTTATTTACACGACCGATGTGGCGCAGCGGGCGCAGCGGGCGCAGCGGGCGCAGCGGGCGCAGGTCCGCCTTAGACGCGGAGGTTGCGGGTTCGATTCCCGCCTCGGGACAAATGTTTGTACGATCTACAAATATTTGTTCCGGGTGTTCTGGGTGATTTCTATATATAAAAAAAAAATATCTATCTATGTATTGTATTGTATTAAGTATATATCAGTCATCTAGTACCCATAACACAGCTATGTTAAACAGCAGCTTACCTTGGGCTAGATGATGCTGTGTGGATTGACCAGCATTATTTATTTATTTATTTATTTCACATAAATTTAAATGCTAGGAGGACTTAATGCTAATAGCATTCTCTACCAGTCATCCTGGACGCGCATGATGATGATGATGAGGCGTAAATAAATTTTAAATAATAAATATACTTACTTATAACTACAATTACATACTTAATATTATTATATACCTACTTATAAACATACTTAATACAATATTATAAAAAAATGCAACAATAAAACTATATGTTATATCTATACATACATACATACATACATAAAAACGTAAAAAAAAAAAGAAACTTGCCACTAAAAAGTTAATTAACTCATAAGATAATGTTTCCGTACCATTATTTTAAACAACTCCTTTGAATCGATCCTTTTGATACATAATATATGTACATATATTATACTGTATGTACATAATAGATACTTCTCATTATGGTAGGTACATCATCATCCACAATGAAAATTTTTAATGAAAAATAAGTTTATTACAGCAAAACAGAGTAGGTACAATTGTTATCTAAAGGTACAATGAGCATAATATTATCTGACTGACTGTCTAAGTGGATACAGAACGGAATTTCCAAAATTCAACCCCCGAGGACTCAACAGGAGTGGTCTAAGAGTTTTATACATAGTTTAAGCCCCGTGCGAAAGTAGTTTTTACCTGACAGTCTTGTCCATAGAGCTGGAAAGTATAAAGTAGTTCTTGGACCAGCTGACGTCGAGCAGGTCGGACGAGTGCCCGCTGTAGATAGCGAAGGGCGCCGGGCTGAAGGGGGCGGCGGGCCCGAGGGGGCGCGCCTGCTCGGGGGACGGAGGGGGCGCGGGGAACGACGCCAGAGACTCCTGCGAGGGCGTAGGGGAGGACTTCTTCTCAGCATTGTATTTCGTGCGCATGTCCTGGAACAAATCATGCTTGTGAACACAGTTTGGAGAACCGAATGAGAGCTGTGGAACCGTGATAGTTCTGAAACTGTATGAGAGCTGTAGAAACAGGAAGAGTTCTGAAATTGGATGAGAACTGTGGTATCGGATGAGAACTTTGGAACCGGGTTAGACCTGTGGAACCAGGTGTGAGCTGTAGAACTGTATGAGGGCTGTGATGTGGCGTAGAACGGAGCTCAAGGCTCGAGCATACCTGGAACATGTGGTGCGCGTCGCGCGTGACCCAGACGCGCAGCAGTCGGTCCTGGCCCGCGGTGGCCAGCAGACGCCCGCACACGCTGAACTTGCAGCACCACACCGCGCCCCCGCACACGCCAACCGCCGTGCCCATCTCCTGCACATTGCACATTACACATTACATTGTACACAACAGGACCGGTGGAGCGCGACTGTCCTATTACATTACTGGGGTATACACCTGCCTTGCGATCCTGGGATTGTGGGCACGAACCCGAGATTATATATATATTGGACATTGATCCATTTTGTTGACATGCTGCTAAGGTATAGGTTATTTTTCCTTTTTTTCTTTATTGTTGTGTTTAAATTAATTTAGTTTGGTGGCACGCAATATAAGTAGTTTTGATGAATTTCTGGTGTGTTTCTATTAGTGAAAACCTGTTATTGGCTTTCTGTAGCTACTTACTAGCTTCTAAGAAAATTATATTTAGTTGTAGATTTTCCATATAATTAAATAAATAAATCACACTTAAAAGTATGATTTATTTATATATATATATAATATATTATAAAAGTTTGGATAACAAATTTAGCTGAAATTTTAAGTTTTTTTTTATGTCAGCAAGTGACAAGACAATCAAGGCGCCTCCCATCTAATGTTAAGCACCACGCCTGACTATTACAGATACAGTGCCACCCAAAGCTTAAGTTTTTAAGTGTTTGCGTGGCACTGCACTGCGCTTATCACCCCGAGACATTGTTGTTGAGTCTCTTTCGCCCAGTAATTGCTACAGTGCCCTTCAAACCTAAACACAGTAATGCTTGGAGGTAGAATATCTGACACTGCGGTGGTACCCACCAAGACGGACTCTTGCTGAAGAGTCCTACCACCAGGAAGTATGTCGATCTAGTGAATTCCCTGATTTAGGGAATACTAAAGTTATAACTAACCTGAACATGCCTAACGCATCCATCGAAGTCATACGGCCCTTTATGAGAATTAGATGCTTTCAGCTTGATGTTGTGCTCGCCCCTGACGTCGTCCGCTATATCCGCGACGTCCTCCTTGTGCCGCGCGTGCGAGACCTCCTGCGCGAGCGACTTCGCAGCGTCCACCGTCTTCTTGACGGTGCTACCGAAGAAGCGTTTCAATCTGCAATAATGTATGCTTCAGTAAAAGTCTAATTATTCAAAAGTAAGTAAGTTCGTATGAGTCAGTGGCCAACTCTGGTGACAGAGTTTCTAGGTCGCCCGAATGCCTCTGTCGTGGCCTAACAACTTTGAAAAAGCCGGGACTGACTGAACGTGCCCTCCGTAGCACGGGAGCGCACAGCTGAAATTGCCACTGGCGGTCACCCATCCGAATGATGACCCCGCAGAACAGTGCTTATCTTCGTTGATCTGTTAAGAACAACTTAGCCAGCTACGTCACGAACGAGAGATTCAATATCACAGAGATAATGGATAAATAATATATGGCCTAATAACTTTTTCGAAGATAAAAAAACGGGCGAAAACCTCTAGTATAGTTCGCACAGCGGATCTAGGCTTCCGTGAAGTAAGCCGTTTGTGATGCGCAAAGACAATTTACTTTGAAAAAGCTCCATTGCGCATCGAAACGGCTAATATCACTACGGCCGAGATCCGTCGTGAGACCTATACTACTCCGTTTAACCTTTTAACCAATAAGGTCACAAATTTAACACAATTAACCTGTATTTTATCTTGTAATGGATTTCCGCAAAGTAACAAGTTGTTAGGCCATGACAGAAGCCTTCGGGCGGCCTAAAAACTCTGTCACCAGAATTGGCCACTGACTCACACGAACTTACTTTACTTACTTACAAAGATAATTTTGAAACGTCATAAAGCTAGGTGAATTACGACCCAGCCTAGAAGTGGAAGTGGACCCTGGCAACAAACTCGGCTGGGTTCCTAGAGGTTTTGGGATTTGTTGATTGGTTGCTATATTTTAAGTGTCATCATCATCATCATGACAGCCCCTTCTAATGTTCCCACCGCTGGGACACTGGCCTACTCTCAGGCGAGAGTGATTGGGTCTTAATCCACCACGCGGACCCAATGCGGATTGGTAGATGGCACATGTCTTTCGAATTTGTAGTTCTTGGACATGCCGGTTTCCTCACGATGTTTTCCTTTACCGTATGAGAGCACTGGCAATTTTTAGTGTATCGAACATAAATAAAGTGATTCACCTGTGATCTTAAGGTAAGTTTTATTTATGTTGTTAAGATCACGCACACGCAAAGCATATTAAAAATTACACACACACACACACAGCATATTACTTACCTGTTTAGTGTTAAATGTGTAATATCTTTGTAATGTTAATGTATAGTTTTAGAAGCCAATTCTAAGAGAAAATAAAATTATTGAATAAAAATAAGCAACGCTGCTCAAAGTTACAATAAACAACAAATAGAAAATCACATAAAAAAATCTGACTTTGTGAACATAAAACCACTTCAAAAAGCAGAAAAACACGATCGTGTCAAAAAGCCGAGAACACGGTAATTTCCAAAAAGCTGAAAAACAGTTTTCGTTTAACAAAATAACTGAAAATAACGTTATTCGCAAAAATCCAGTTGTGTTTCACCTGACGTTAATGTTGTCCTGAGAGTGGCTTTTCACGAATTCCGCTGCTGTTATTCTAAACGCAACAAAATACTGATAAAGTGTATCCATTTTTTTTTTATTTTTTATAAGTGTTAGTCAAGCGTTTGGCCGCTATCCCACCTGATGTTAAGTGTCGATGCGGCCTAAGATGGAGCACGCTTGGCTAGAATATACCTGTTCACTCTTGTTTTGAATAAAATTGAATAAAAAGTTGATAGTGTATTGTGTGATTTGCGTTTGTACTTTTAGTTTATGCCCGCTAAGTACTCTATTTTCTTGTCATGCTTATAATAAATGATAATAAATAATACTGAACAATCCACACAGCATCATCTAGCCCCAAGGTAAGCTGCTGTTAAACAGAGCTGTGTTATGGGTACTAGATGACTGATACACTTAATACAATACAATAGAAATATATTTTTTATTGTACATAGAATATACCCAGACCACCCGGAGCAAATATTTGCAGATCTGAAAAACAGTCAAACCTATGTCACACCCCGGACACTCTCACTAAAATGTATGAAACAAAAGTTTCGTAATCACCACATGCATAGTTTGTGTACGTAAACGGTGCCGTTTTATGTGTGAGTGTCAAGGTTGGCCTTGCAAGAGCGAGAGGTCACGCTTTTGCGCGCTCTTTCAGTGCCGGCGGTACGTTCGTGGGGTACCGGCAAACTTGCGACTGGAGTGGGGTAAGTAAAACCGGTGGGAGGTAGGGAGTGGCCATTCTGTACGTAGTACTAATATCTGTTCTGTGCCTATGTCTTAAGGCGGGAATCGAACCCGCAACCTCCTGCGTCTCAGGCGGACATCCGCCCGCCGCGCCACATAGGTCGTCAAATGTATCGTCAATAGATGGTTATAGGCCTTGTTTGTTATAACTCTGACTATAGTTGAAGGAGTTATTCTTACTTGTCAGTCTTCCGTTTGATGGCGGTGGTCTGTCGGTCGGGCGGCTCGCGCTTGTCCACTTTGACTTCCTCGTCCTCCGCGCCGCCCGCGCATACACTTTCACTCTCCTCGTCCGTTTCCCTGTAAAGATAATACATCTTAGGCTGGATTCGACCAATTTCTGGAATAACTATTCTGTGGAATAAGAAATGTCAAATACAAGTAAACTGTCAGTTTACTCGCGAATAACTACGATTTTTTTTCACATATTGAAATTTCCACATGAAATACATAATGAGCTTACATAAGAAAGTCAAAACACAGTGTAATTTCTTAAACAGTGAACACAGCATGCAATTATTCGGAGAATAGTGCCTATTTGCCCCTTCTCAATTAAATTTTAGTCCGCTCCGTGCATAGGTTGCCTAGCAGAGATAGCTTTCAGCGATAAGGCCGCCAATTGTATTAGCTCTTAATCTAAGTTTATTTCTTTGTATTATTTCTGTGTGGTGATCAATAAAGCGTTATCTATCTATCTATCTATCTATCTATTCGAGTTTGGTCGAATCCAACCGTAATATCCGGTTATAGACATTTATTTCCCATAAAGAATCCACATTCGTTATGGGAAATAAATGTCTAATAATAGAAAGAGGAAAGATTTGTATATTTTTTTTGCAATGAATAAATTCATAAACTAATCGTATTAAAAAAACTCCTTTACCATTAGAATGCTACAATATGGTATAATTTATTAAATTATAGTAGTTTATTAAAGTAAGTTGGTATAAATAATGTCTATTAGGTCCTTAATGATATTTTGTTGATTAATAAATAAATTGATATTGAAATTATCCCTGGGTAACATAGGCTATATGTTATGTCTACCTGTGCAAAACCGGGACGGGCCGATAGTATTTAATAAAATCACAAGGATCACTTTGAATTGTCTTAAAGTTAGGTGAATTAATCTAGTTCCAGCCTAGAAGAATCTGGCAACTAACTCGGCTGAGTTTAGTTGAATAGTACTAAACTTAATTGATCAGTTAAAATCAACGCTACATTATTTTTATACAACTTTGGTCGCAAAGCGTACGACCTACCTGATAGTAAGCGGTTACCGTAGCCAATGGACACTTGCAATACCACAAGTATCACTCACGAGTTCCCACTCTGAGACGTAGATCGATCTCATGTGCCTGTTATTACACCGGAAACCGTACCCATCGAACCGAAACAAAGCAATGCAAGCATTACTGCTTGGCGGCTGAAATAGGTATGTTATAAACACGTACCTGGTATTTTCGTCGTCGTTGGCGCGGCCGATATACTCTGACGTCAATCGCATGATGTGCAGACTGAGCGGGTTGATGCATTGCGGTAGCTTGTGCTCCGCTACGCTCAGTGGGACGCGCTCGCCTAGGTCATAAACAACTAATCTCTATTATTATAACACACACATCCTTATACACAACACATTCTCACACCCACCCACTCACATAACACATTAACACACACCCACCCACCCACACAACACATTCACACACACCCACCATCTCTCAAACAACACATTAACACACGCACGGTTCTCCTGTGAAAGCCTGGTTCATAAGAGCCTTTTTTTAAACTTAGAATAGGCTAATGTTCGACCACTCTCGCCTGACGTTAAGCGATGATCTTCTAGGCGAGCGTGCTCCACCGTAGACCTATTCACTCGTGAAGACACCCAGGCCTTGCATAATCAGGAGAACCCCTCACATTCGCATTTACACACACACACCATCAGTCGCACACAAACCTCCCGACCTCCCTTTAGATATTGTGGGTGTTACTGTGAATACAATAATACAATACGGATTTGATACAATGTAGAGAACATCCAGTCTAAAACGATGCACGAGTCATAGATTTGAATTTAAATTTTCGGAAAGTAACTCTCGAAGTGGGGCGTGCATTTTTAGGCTGGTTTATCTTTACCACAATATTCAGATTTAGAACAAATGTTTGCAGATTATGCAAATATATGTTAATAATGTTTGCAGATTAAGCAAACATTTTGTGACGGGGCTCAGCCCGTACGTCACATCTCGTTGGTTTAGTTGCGAGGATCGAATCCGCGCATCCTCTTGCTTCTAAACCGGGCGCTCGGTCGCTGCGGCATCGGTTTTCCTATCAATCAATCATATAGTATTATCTTCAAATAAGATTCAAGTATAATGGCAAGGTGCATGCATACCGGTGTCGAGGTTGAGCACGGTGACGCGCTCCAGGATCTCGATGTCGGTGAGGTGGTGTCCGCTGGCGGTGCGGCTGCGCGCGCCCTGCTCGTCCCCGCACGAGCGCCGCCGCGCGCCCCCCGCGCCCCCCGCTACCGCACCCCCCGCGCCTCCGGACCCAGCGCGAGCGGACCCTGCGCCTGCGCCGCTGCGACTGTATTACATACACTATTTCATTATGCCTATATTAAAAGTTTGTTTGTGTGGGTGTGTGTGTGTTTGAGAGGATGTGTGTGTGGGTGTGTGTGTGTGTGTGTGCTGTTTGTTAAATGGTTGGGCAGATTTGGATGAAATTAGCTTAAACATTATTAAATGCCAGAAAAAAATGCTCTAATGATTACATAATTTGCAAATACCGTTGTGTGTTATGTCAAATTGAACATAACTCTAGTGTCTAGCTAGGGTGTTTGTCAGTCTCTAGAGTGATGTCAAGCCTAACATCGGAACAAATATTTGAGGATGCATGTGTGATGTATGTATGAGGGTGTGTGTGTGTGTCCATACCGCGTGGTGGAGCCGAGGCTGGAGTGTCCGGAGTGTGTGAGCGCGCGCCGCGCCCGCTCCTCGTCCCACGCGCCCCCTCCCCCTCCCCCGCCCCCTCCCCCGCCAGCGCGCACAGAACTCTCACCTGACAACAACCAAACTTTCACTGATACTATAATAACACTCTCGCTCGCGGGTAAGCCATCAGTGCGCTATCATTTGGAATCATCTGGAATTTTTTTTTTTTTTTTTTTTATTCTTACATAATATATTTACAAAGGGCTTTGAGTCGCTTTGCGAACTATGTCAGCCCTGTTACAGCTTGCATTTGAATCTACTACACCTTACTTAACTATATTATACAGCATTGTAATAAGCGTCTTAGCCGCATCACACGACGGGGCGGATAAAACACTTTGAAATGCGCCAACATCTAACATATTCAAATCGTATTGACTACACATGTGCGATCTCACAGGCTGACTTCGAACACATTCAACCAGAAGGTGATGGACATCTTCTATAACTCCGCAAGTAGAACAGTTGGGAGACTCGGAAATTTTCATAAGGTGGTTGAACTTGGCAAGTGGAATATGTCCCGAACGCAGCCTGTGAGCTGTTACAATCAGACATCTCTTATACTTACAGTTCACAAACCAGGGCATACGAGGAGGTTCATATTGTATAATTCTATACCAAATACCTTTTAACTCAGAGATATTTAAATAATACTCTTTCCATTTCTCAAAAACTTTGTATTTATATTTCAACAATATTTCCGTATGTTCGGATATAATGTACGTATCTACTCCTACTGAAATAGCCCCCTTTGCCAGCTTATCGGCCTCCTCATTGCCCTGGATACCAATGTGCGATGGAATCCACTGCAACCTCAGTTCCATGCCATTGCTAAGTACAGACAATACTTTATTAAGTATGGCATACGCTAATGACGCCCCCCGTGCACCAGATGCACATCGGGCGACATGCTGTAGAGCGCTTCTACTATCTGTCAAAATAACTACTTTCCTTAGACCTAAAGTCGCGGCATATGATAATGCCTCCGAGATTGCAAAGAGTTCTATCGACATAATAGTATTATACTCAGATTTGACTTTGTACTTCTCCTTTACATTGCGACTGGGATCATAGAAGGCTGCACCCGCACCGTTGACTGTTTTAGACCCGTCAGTGAACAGTTTATGCCAGCCTCTATATTTATTATTTAGCATAGCAAGTGAAAAAAATTTTAAATCATTATTATCATATTGATTTTTAGCTTGGTCTATTCCATCTACAACAGTCTCTATAAAATCTAATCTTATATTCGATACCCAAGTATTTAACGAAAACATGTTTAACGGATTACTACTTTTAACAATTTCTAAATTAGTTTCTTCAAAAATGGATATGAGTATAGGTGTTTTCTGACAATTGGTATTTAACAGTTCTTTAAATAAAGTGATGGTAATATTATCAGAAAATGACTGAGCTTTAAGGCAATATTTAGTAGCTAGGTATTGTCGTCTAATCTGCAGTGGATGTAAACACAAATCACATTCCATAACATGTACAGGTGTGGTTCTTATAAATCCACCGATCACTCTCATCGCCATATTCTGAACCCTATCTAATTTCACAAGATGCGTCTTAGCAGCGGTTTCGTAAAGAAAACATCCATAATCCATTCTGCTACGAATTAAAGCAATATATAACCGGCGTAGATGCTTAGGGTGTAACCCCCACGAAGCACCAGCTAAAACTTTCAACAGACCTATCATCTTCATTGTTTTTTCGCGAGTCTCATTAAGATGTTTGTTCCAAGATAGAGACCTATCCAACCAAATGCCCAAGTATTTTATATTTGATACCGCTGTCACATTATTACTATTAATAGCAAGGTTGACCCTATCCATACTTCTACCTCTCCTAAAACTACAGCATTGAGTTTTTGCTGGAGATACTTCTAAACCTAATTCCCTCAACTTGCTTACGGCGATATTTAAGAGTCCGTTCCAAGATCCAGCGCTGTCAAGTTTAGGTATTTACGGGCGCGCGACGCGAGGCTCTACGTGTGCGCGGCTCACCGTTGTGTGCGTTAGTAACTTACACAACTAAGTAAAGGACAAATACATTTGATCCTTTGTCATGTCGACTGGGTGATTATGTTTAAAAATAGGTGTCTACTGCATACTCTTATGTTCCTACCTAACTCTACTTGTTGAACAGATAATGACGTGAATAAAAATAGGTAGGTAGGTATATATTTAAATATACATGTAAGTACCTACCTACTTACTTTTTTTTATTAAAACCTAGGTACCTACTCTAGCTAGGTTAGGTACCTACTTACCTATTATTATGACTGGGGACCACACGCTCTTTTCAACGTTATACCTACCTACTCTCAGTTTTGTCCTCAAACAGGAACCATTACATGGTAGGTAGGTAGGTAGGTAATACCCTGTAGTACCTATTTCTGCTGCCAAGCAGTAATGCTCGCGTCTGTGCTCTAGTTCGATGCTCTAGTTCGATGGGTATGGTTTCCGGTGAAATTACAAGCACATGATACCTACCTACTTTTGATTGTATTAGCGCGTGTAGCGCGCGGCTACCATACAGGCAGGGCTGGGGTTGGAGAGTACTAATACCTGTTCTGTGGTTAGAGGTACAAATAAGGGTGACTTGATGAAAGTGCCCGCGCGGCACTTTGCGGCTAATTTGAAATCACACTAACAGTAAGTACCTAGGTAATTACCTAAAACTATTTATCTCGACGAGACGAGATAAAATAGTTTGAAGCGTATACAACTGCCTGCCAGGGCGGCAGCATAGTAAATAAGTGCGGTTAAAAAGCGCGAGTGCTATAGCCGCCGTACTATGCGAGCGGAGCAATATAAACTTTCGGGGAACTGTGATAGAGCTTGGAATCGCTGGTAGTCCAATTCTTGAGAGAGTGCAGTTTTAGTCATGGTCATGAAATATTTGAGTTAGTGTTTTTCATTACCTACCTACCTATTTTATGATGCGCTTGATAAAAACAAAATCGTACTGATTATTATCTAAGTACCTACTAATGTTTTACAATACACATGACATAATTTATGATTTGGAAGAACACATAAACCAGGTAGGTACGCGAACGGATGCTATTAATAATTTAATTAATCTGGTATGATGGTGTATGATATCTAATTATTTAAAACGTGTAACATAATGTACCTATAATCCCGAAAGGGGGGTATTCCACCCATGCACGTGAACACTTTGACGGTGCAAAAGTTGAATTAGTATATCGTATTTAAAAAGTCCAATTAGTAAGTAAGTATTCATTTCATTTACCTACGCATACAGTACGCATTTCATGAATGAAAAACTTTGAAATTTCAAAAGTCATAGTGCATAAAAGAGTATTAGAGTTCTTTGTGATAGAGCTCGTGGAAGGACTACCACCATACCTATTTCTGAAGCCAAGCAGTAATGCTCGCATTGCTGTGTTCCGGTGTGAAGGGTATGGTTTCCGGTGAAATTACTGGCACATGAGGCGTTCGATCTTAGCTTCAAGGTGGCAACCCGCGAGTGATACTTCTGGTATCACAAGCGTCCATAGGCTGCGGTAACCGCTTACCATCTTGTGGGCCGTACGCATGGTTGCCACTTAAGTTGTATAAAAAAAAAGTAATTGAAATAACATTGGGGGTTTTTTTTTTTTTTATCGAGAATAGACCTTCGTTTGACCACGATCTCGCCTGGTGGAAAGCGATGATGTGGCCGACGGTGGAGCACGAAGGTCTATGAGACACCTATTCACTCTAGCCTTGAAGAGGCCCGGATTGTAATTGTCAGGAAAAACAGAAAACGGCAGAGTATTCCACACCTTGGCAGTTCGCATAATAAATGTTGAGCTGTAACGCTTGGTGCGAATGGGTGGTATGCTGACAAGGTACGGGTGGTACTGCGCCGTACGTCTGCTACTCCTTTGATGAAAAGGAGATGGTGGGATAAGATCATGCAGTTCCTGGGCACATTCACCGAAATGCAATCTGTAGAAGATAGATAGGCACGCAACTTTGCGGCGGTGCTCGAGACTCTGGAACTTAGTCTCCGCAACTTGTTGCTCACCCACAAGTCTCAAAGCCCTTCGCTCAATCGAGTCTAAGGCAGCTGGTGTTGAGCTGAACCATCCCATAGGTGGCAGCAATACTCCATACCTGACCGGACTTGTGCTTTGTATAGAGTGAAAAGCTGTCCAGATCAAAAGCTGTCAGAGTATTCCACAGATCTTGCCAAATTTTGGCAAGACCTGTGAATACCCCCTTTTCGGGCATAGAGGGACATTAGGTTACACCATGTACTTATACAGGGTGTAAAAAGACTTCTACCGTGATTAATCAGGTGTGAAAGATCAGACCATGATTCTGAAAATATTTAGCGGAAAAAAACGCAAAAAATAATGTTGTCTTGTTTACGTCCTTTTGGTTTTTTCTAGTTTCATACACATAGTACAACAAAATAAGATCACAACTTTATAATTATCTCTAGTCGTTTTTTTACACGATGTGTATTTTGTATCTTGAGTATTTTCTTTTTCTAATAAGTAGGTAACCTCATAATAATTATGAATTTTTTTCTTGCAAAAATAAATAAACAAGAACAGTTTGACTGTACTTTCATAAGGTTATTTTACACTAAAACAAAAAATCAAATAACCCCTCATCTGTGTCGCAGACTATTTATATAAACAGAGTATTTATTAAACGTATTTATTAAAACGCAATATTATGTTGGTTTCTTGAAGAAACCTAAACGTTGGAAAATATTATCGAGGACACGAAAAAAACCTTTGCTTAGTGGATTTTAATATACTGATTACAGATAACTATCAACTTGTATTATGCAATTTATTATTACTTCATCCGAAATAACTGTGTCATAATCATCCGTGTCATCGATCATTTCATCATCTTTCTCCTGAACTAATCCAATATTGTTATGGTGAATAAATCCACTGTCGTTCTCATAAACCATTCCATCATTGTTCTCATGAATAATCAATCTATCGACGTTTTCATTTGTCAATATGCGCACATTTTCTCTGGCTATAGAGTTCACAGTATCAGGGGCCAAGAGTCTGTAATACAAGTAGAATTTATAAAGGAACATTCGTTTTATAATTTTACCTATAATTCTACAGAAATGTTAGGTACAATATCTGAAATTCCGAAAATTTGGAAGTGATCGGAGGTCACTACAGCTTTTAAGTGCATTGGGCACTCACTAGACCAAGAATGAATGGGGAAGCTCAGCTGTGGTTTATGGGCTTTGGATGATGATCCATATTTTTTTGTGAAGTTGATATAAACTTTATTGAACTACAAAGGTTTCACCAAAGTGCTACTACTTCTACAGCGAACTATTATCGAAAAGTACATAACAAATAAATTGAAAATTAAAAAAAAAGTTTCAATATGTTTTTCAAACCTTTTTTTTCTTTTAACGCAACTGAATTTTTCGGAATAATCTGAAAGTTACAAACATAAATATGTTATTATTTACGTAATTACATAATTTCACAAAGAAAATGACAATTATTTTCATCTATATCCATTATATTATTACATTTTCATTTATATCCATTATACCAACTGCTTTGTACTTTATTGAAAGAAGTACTTATGTATATTAATATTTTATGCTATAGGTATGTTACTACTTGATGCACTACTATGCTATACTTTTTTTGCTTTTATTGCTTTACTATCTACAGAGTGAGTACTTTCAACCGCCCGCTGAGGGTAAAATCTAAACGACAACATTTTTCCATATCTATAGCCGTTTTTTTTTTTATACAACTGTTGTGGCAACCAAGCGTACGGCCCACAAGATGGTAAGCGGTTACCGCAGCCTATGGACGCTTGCAATACCAGAGAGGTATCACTTGCGGGTTGCCACCTTGAGGCTAAGAACGCCTCATGTGCCAGTAATTTCACCGGAAACCATACCCTTCACACCGGAACACAGCAATGCGAGCATTACTGCTTGGCGGCAGAAATAGGTATGGTGGTAGTCCTTCCCCGGACGAGCTCTATCACAGAGAACTCTACTACTCTTAAACCGTTTAGATTTTACTCACAAAGGGCGTTCGAGAGTAGGTATTCACTTCATACACGGTGTATCATAATGTCCCTATAAACTCGAAAAGAGGCTATTCCACAGGTCTTGGTGAACAATGTTTTTTCAACGACTTTTGACGACGACGATTTTTCATTCATAAATTAATAATAAATAAATTATCTGTGTAAACTCCAAGTTAATTAATAATGTTACATTAATTTTTGTAAGGTAATGAATGAATTACGAATTTATGATGTACCTATTCAACTTTTGCACACGTCAAAGTATACACGAGGACGACGTGTATTATACGTGCTTCGGCGGGATATCCCCCTTTCGGGTTTATGGGGACATTTTGTTACCTACACGTCTATGATACTAGATCATACCGTACCATACCGTCGTGCTTATGTTTTTTTTAAACTAACTAAGTAAGTGTTCTCATTCATTCTACCATACCATACACCATCATAAAACAAAACATACCATACCATAACCTATGTATTATTCCAAGACATAAACTATGTGTATTTCAAGTATCAGCCAAATCCGTTCAGCCGTTACGGAGTAAGCGCAGACAAACATACACTCTCACTAACTCACAAACTTTCGCATTTTACCATAAAGGATTCTGTTTTCTATTAGATTCAAAAGAAATTGAGGCTATCTACTTATACAACTGCTTCATCTATCCTGTCAATAATTTTATTAGTACCTAGGTAAGTACATAGGGAGGGTGATACTTACATAAGTTGTTACTTTGGTAGGTAAGTCTAATAATAATTAAATAGGTAGGTAGGTACCTACTAGTAAGTATATAATAATAAATAAATACCTACCTACATGATTTACGGGAAAGAGACCCCAGCTAGTGAAAAAAAAACGGGTTTGACCCGAGTTTGTCGTTTCTATGTTTACATTTTTTTACATAGAATTTGGCCGGAGCACTGGTGTTCTAGTGGTAGTGAGTGACCCTGTCTTGTGATCAAGGCGCAGGCCAGATAGAAGACGCGCGGGCGCGCGGGGGCGCGCCCCGCCATCGGCCAGCGCACATTATTCTTCTATCTGTTTTGCACCACGTCCCTCTCCCTCTCCTATATTTTGTATGAAGTGGTGCGGCGCGCCCGCCCGATGCGCGCCGGTCGCTTTTTTCTGGCTTGCGCCACAGAGTTGCGCTGCGCTTCGAACCGACCGACGACCATAAGGTCGTGGGTTTGAAGACGGTTGGTCGCACACCAATGGATTTTTTTATTCGTAATAATAATGTGCGCAATGCCATCAGGTCAAAGAGGCGATTCAAAGTTTTGATTTTATCAAGAGTTAGCGAGCTCGGTAAGTGCAAATAATAACATACCATAACCTGTGACAATAGAGTCCAAATTTGAAAGACAACCTAAGTCCAGCGGTGCTGGAATGACATTGAATTTAATTGTCTATCTTTACCTACTTACCATAAAAAGATAAAAACCATATATAGATAAAAACTTAGAATCGCTTCTCAATGATCTATCTCACACGGTGAAGAAAAACATCGTGAGGAAACCAGTAGGTACGTACCTATGTCTAAAAACTAACATTCGAATAACGTGTTATTCATCATACCTATCGGTACTTGTATAGTTACGGTGGGTTCATTATTTTGCATACCTACCTACAGATACACCTACCTGTACTTATATAAAGTTGGTACCAGCTCTCCTAACTAGATTCTAGTTAGTAAATCGATAAATGCAATTGTATCGCAAATAGAAAAGTAGGTACCTACTTATTTCATTTCAAATTCCTAGGTATCTATTTGCAGAACACGCAAACATAATAACCACTGCAAGAATCGAACCCGCACTTCATGCGTCTCAACTGGACTCTCGCCAGCCACGTCACCGAGATCGTCAAAGTAGGTCTGGTAAGTTTAGTTTAGGTCTAGTGTCTACCTACTTAGTAGGTAGCTAGATTGTGTAAGTACCTATGGTATAGGTACCCATCTACGTAGGGACATCCGTGCCCTTTGTAAACTTACGTAAAACAATTTACCTAGTACCTGATCTAGGTCACAGAGCCTAGGTACTTTGACGATCTTGGTGGCGTGGCTGGCAAGTATTCAGCTGAGCAGCTGAACTGAGCTGAGATGCAAGAAGTGCGGGTTCGAATTCTGCAGTGGTAAAAATGTTTACGTGTCCTGCAAACACCTAGGAACGTACTAGGAACTTGAAATGAAATAAATACCTTTTACTTGACACGTAATTGCTTCTTCTGTCTGGGTCTTGTATTACCATGGTAGGTTGGTACTAGAGTTTCTGATACCCACGATTTAGCTACTAAGTAGGTACGTAGGTAGGTATCTGTATCTAGGTAGAAATTTTACCTACTACTTAGTGCTAGATTATGTACCTACCACGAAGAAGGTAATTTTAATAATGTCATAAAAGTTTACTACTAATATTACTTACTAGTATACTATGTATTACTACTATGTACTACTACTTACATTCTAAGCTACTTACTCGTATCACTAGTTCTCTAGAACCAGTGTGGTTTACTACTTACATTATTATATCATAGGTACTTACTTAGAGATTTAACTATCACGGATCAAAACCACACGATCGCTTTATAATTTGTATAAGCTCCCTATGATTATACGTAACAGCTCGCGCGACAAACAGCGATACGTCCTCCCTCCACGAGCGCTTAGCGCGTAGTGAGAGCAGCCGCGTTTTGCATCAAGCTATAAAGTGGATTCGGAGGATTCTTTAAAAAATCGTATAAAAATAAATTAAAACTTTTAGACCATTTTTTAAATTTTATTTTGTAAATAAATATCAAAACTTTAATGTAGTAGGTATATTTTTATTATAAACTTTCTAATTTCGAAGAAACAACGAGCGTAAAATTGGGAAAAGTACGCGTTTTTAGACCTTTTTTTTTTCAAAATATTGAACTAAGGTTATGTTTTTTACCTACTTACTTAAATTTTAAAACTATGATTATTTGAATTACATTTTTGAAAATATGTTAGACCTTGTTGTTTCATAGATATCATGATCGAAAGTTGACTGAAAATGCTCATTTTACGAAAATGTGCGTTACTAATTATTTTTTTAATCAGTTGTGTCTTGAGTTTATTAATATTTGTCCTACTTACTTAAATTTGAAGGGATGAAGCTTTAATATGTTTTTATTTTCGTTAAAATATCTCCAACACACGAGCCACAATCGTGTTCGATCTTCGCGGGCTATCATGGATAGGATTCTTAAGGCCCTTTGAAGACTAATTTCGTTTAAATTTGTGTTCCTATTTTGAGTATAAAAAACGAAATCATCAGCGTACTGCAAAACAGAAACGTTATTATATCCCTTGCAAATGTTGTGAGTAGCTATATTAAATAAAAGAGGAGAAAGAGGATCACCCTGTGCTAATCCCCTTCCCGCTAACCTAGATATGGTTTTCCATATCATCATCATCATCATCTTCTTTTATTTTTAAATATCGGTTGCTTAGAAAAGACCACAAATATTTACATATTTGAGACCCCATATTTAGCCTATCGAGCATAAAAACAAGCTGATCCGTCAAAACGTTATTATAGGCATTTTCAACATCTAAAAAGACTGCAAGCGTAGATATATTTTTTGTGAACCCTATCTGTACTTGTGTAACAAGACGGACTAAACAATCTATGCATGACTGGCATTTTCTAAATCCACTCGTAACTGGAGCTAAAATTTTATGTTTTTCTACAAACCATTCAATACGTTTACAAAGCATTACATGAAATATTTTACAAATGCAAGATATTAAAGAAATAGGTCTAAATTTGTTCGAGTTAGGCTTGGGGATCGGAACTACCCTAATACTACGCCATTGATCAGGTACCTGAGCATGTTTAAATATCAAATTGAATACCTGAAGCAAATATAATTTACCTACCCGAGGAAGATGATATATCATTGAATACGTAATATTGTCTTCCCCAGGGGCCGTGTCTTTCTTTTTCAAGCAATTCTGAAATTCTTGAAAAGAAAATTCTTTATCTAACAAGGTGTTTCTGGAAGTGATCACTGGTTGAGAGGTTTGCACAAAATCAGGAGCTAAATTACATAAAAGTTCTTCTTTCATATCACTAGAGGCACGTACACTATCTCTTCTTACACCCTTCATCCAGCGCATACGGCGCCACATATCTGAGGCTGACATGGTTTCGTCTACCGTACCACAGAAACGTTGCCAACTTACTGACTTAGCCCGCCTATGAACTCTCTGCGCTTCGGCTATCTTTGACTTTAGTTTATCAAGATTATCAGGTGTAGGGTTTTGCCTAAATGTCTTTAAAGCCAAACGACGTTGGGCTATAGCCAGGGATATCGCTGGACTCCAGTAAGGTTTGGGTTGAAAAGACTGTAAAGGGTCTGTGCAATTTTTAATCATAGGAATACTTTTATGAGCGGCATCGTTTACCTTTACTATAAATAAATCATAGCTAGATTGAATGTCATCCTCACATATTAAAGTTTCACTAAGACTACTTTTTAATATCTCCCGATACAAATCCCAATCAGCCAATTTAAAGTTACGACGCTTTACAAATCTACGTGAGCCTTTATTTTTTTTATTTTATTTAATAGGCAACGCCAACAGTACACATAGCAAACATTAAATATACAACATTACAGCTTAAATACTATGAAATGTGTGCCAATTACAGGCATGCACAACATTTTCCATAAAATTACAGACAACAGCTAAAAATTAAAAATACTTACAACTAAAACGAGAAAAAAAAGATAAGAAATATTAATCTAACAATTATATAAAAAAAAATATATATAATTAAATAGTATACAATATACCTGCATAAGATATATGTTATGTATATATAAAAAAAAACAGACTAATAATAATTATGTACTTAAACAAAACTGTAACAAAATTACGTTTAATTACCTACCTATACAAAGTACTAATAGGCAGGTAAGATGCATAATCACATAATAATAATATTTAGACATAGGTACCAGGTTCATCCTGGTGAATACTTAAAAAATGTGTGATTAATTTATTTTTATAAACAGGTAACGAGTCACCAAACGGATCTAAATCTGGTATTTTTTGTGACAAGAAACTATATTCTTTACAAATTCTTATAAGGGGAGAGTTGAGACCAAGGTTGGTACGTGAGAAAGTAGTGTTAAAAATATTGTTGATGGGTTTTCTAGCCTTGATAATGTAGACAATATTTGATTACCAAATGATCACTACCTAAGTTCTCTCGTGTAACTAACCATTTAAAATAAATTGCTATATCAGATGTTACGAATGTTATATCTGGTGCGGATTCCTGTAAATGATTATTAACTAATTTAACCCTAGTGAACTCCCTATTATTAAGTGATATATAGTTATACTCTAACGAGGAGTCAAGTAACTGCAGTCCTCTATTATCTGTTTTACATGACCAATTAGAATGATGACCATTGAAATCGCCGGCCACTATCGATTTTGACGAATATTTCGAAAAAATACTATCCCAGTCACATTGTGAAGTTCTTACAGTTGAAGGGCAGTAAACCGATATAATGTGCTCTAAGTACTTACAGTTGAGTATTTTTAAACATACAATTTCTATACCTTTGTTACTAATATTTATCGGACACATATTTTGAGTTTTGATTGATTTATGAACTAATATAGCTACTCCTCCGTAAGAATCAGTTCTATCTTTTCTAAATACATTATAATTACTTATTCGCAGGATAGTATCAGAATCAAGCCATGTTTCACTTAGTAAACAAATGCCAATTTTTTCTCGACAAAGCAAAAGTTCGAGCTCTTGTTTTTTAGGCATCAAGCTCTGCGAGTTCCATTGCGCAATATTTAAAAATTGCGAAACGGAACCCACAGGGCCTGATGCCCTGACCGCAGCTAGATTGGAAATGTTGTTATCCATCATAAATGAAACCTATTAGTTTTGTCATGACATCTCCACTGCTCACCATCTGCACTATAAACGACATTAACTCATCAAACAGTAATTTTAACACTTGACTAACTTTTTCTTCAAAACTCTTACCTGAAAAAACAATATCTTTTGCTTTTCTAAATATACTACTGAAATTGTTCTTTTTCTTTTGATCGCTACTACACTGCGTTTTCTCACCTGCCGGTTTATCTGCCGGTGGGTCCTGAAAGGCCTCAGCATTACACGATAAAACTTTTACACGTCTCTTCTTTCTACTTTTTCTTTTCTCGCTGTTCGAGGGTTCGTTCGTAAACACATTTTCTTCGTTGCCATTCTTAGACTCGACATCACTCTCCGATACTTCCATACCATTGCGTCGCAAAACCTCCGCTTCATCCATGTGAATCGAAGCTTCTGTTTGTATCACCTTCGCACCCACACTTTGACTATAAGACTTAGTTGATCTAACAGATTCGTAGCTTTTCTTGTTATTTTCATTGTCAAAGTTGAATAGTGGATTCATAAAGCGCCCATCAAACTTACTTACTTTATTATCTGTGTACTTCGACAACGCAACTTTGTACGTGCAGTTTTCTTGGCTCATAATGGACCTGATTTCTCTCTCCTTCAAATAAACTGGGCATGACTTACTCAGAACCATATGCTTGCCTTTGCAGTTAATGCATCGATACTCTGACGTCTCACAATTTGTGTGTCCTCCACCGCATTTTGGACAAAAAGACTTTTTTGTTGGACAAGTACGTGTTACATGCCCATACTTCCAGCACGAGCCACACTGCGTCACCGGAAAAGTGTAAGGATCTACTTTAAATCTGCAACCATATCCAAATACATAAAGAGGTACAGTAGAGCCCTTGAAACCAAAACGTACAGTCTCACTGCTGACCCATTCACCTGCCTCTGACATTCTATTCAGTCTTTTAACCGACAGTATCTCGTATTCACATTGTAGTGACTCCATCAAATCTTCGTCTTTCACATCAAGTTCTAAGTACTTTACTACACCATAAGAAATGCCAACTTCATTCATCCAATAGCATCTATATCCTGACTCCATAAATGCCTTATTCGAGATTAATTTATCACCATCATCTTTATTTTCGAAGTTGATGACAACTCTATACGGACTTCTGTATTTTATCTGTGTCGCATTGGTAATTCCTTCAGCCTTTAGCAGCATAGCCAGCCCGATTTGTTTCGGTAGCATTTTGTAAGACGACACACATACTTCAAAACAATTATTATTAAAATTTTGGGTACCTCTCACAGTCGATCCTTGAGACTTTTCAGACACATTACGGTTTTCTTTCCTTTGCACCAAAGTAAATCCTTCCTCATCAATAACTTCTCGCTCATCATTACTGTTGTGTTCCCTCATTCGTTTAGCCGGCCGACGTTTCTCCCTCATATTAATTGATTCCTCGTGTTTTTTATTTTCAACTAAATATCCCAGTACACCAGTCTCTTCTTCACTCAATGAACTTCTGGACCGAGGCCTGTCGACCTCGGTCACGCTCATTTTGTAGTTGACACAGAACTGCACTAAAATGTATTTACTGTATTGTCCGTAATTAATTACAACTGTTGATAGCAAAACTAAGCACAAAACATTAATTTAAACAATAAAAAACTAATTATTTATCGGGAGAAAATTCAAACCATTCCGCCATAAAATAAATTCAAATTTCGAATGATCTGGAATTTATTGCAATTTAATTTATATTTTTATGTTAAAATTTGTAATGATTTTTTCTGTAAAATGTTTATACACTAGGCAGGGTTTATACACTATTTTACACTAATATGTACTTTTTTTTTTGCCCCACCACCTACCACCAGGTTCCATGTAATAAAATAAACACTGTCCAACATTAAAGGGCTGTCATGAAACTTCATACTTTATAGTACTGCCTCCATACCATGAACTCTTATGGTATGGAGCGATTCAAATTAGGACCTAAACTGAATTATTAAAAAAAATTGTACCATGAAATTAATAATTATTGAAGTCATGATACAAAATTTTTTGACAATTCAGTTTAGGTCCTAATTTGAATCGCTCTAAGAGTTCATGGTAGGGGGGCTGTTAGTTTCATGCGCAGATATTCTACCTCCAAGCAGTAGTGTGCAAGCATTACTGTGTTTAGGTTTGAAGGGCACTGCAGCAAGTAAAATTACTAGACGAAAGAGACTTAACAACAACGTCCCGGAGTGATGAGCGCTGTGCAGTGCCACTGTGACTTAAAAACTTTAAGCTTTGGGTGGCACTGCATCAGTTATGGTCAGGCGTGGTGCTTAACATCAGGCTGGCGACTTGATCGACTTTTCACTTGCTGACATAAAAAAAATAAACAGTTTACTAATAATAATATGAGTAGCAGAGTTCTTTGTGATAGAACACGTCCAGGGAAGGACTACCACCATACCTATTTCTGCCGCCAAGCAGTAATGCTCGGATTGATGTATGAAGGGTATGGTTTCCGGTGAAATTACTGGCACATGAGGCTTTCGATATGCCTCACTGCCACCCGTGAGTGATACCTCTGGTATTGCAAGCGTCCATAGGCTGCGGTAACCGCTTACCATCTTGTGGGCCGTACGCTTGGTTGCCACTTCAGTTGTATAAAAAAAAATACTTACCGTTAAGAGGTAGCTTGGCTGAGGTCGGGTCGATAGACGTCCTCTGTCGAACCGACGCCGTACTGCTCTCGCTGCCTCGCGACTCGTACATACTTATAGATCTATCGCTCGCTGTAAATAACACTTTTTTTAAAGTTGCTAGGCCTTCGGGCGGTCTAAAAACTGGCCAGAGAGACTACTGACTTATACAAACTTACTTTAATAACACACTTTTAGGACCCTCTTCAAGAACGAAACGCAAACTAAAAACTCGCACAAAAGCATTCATGGTTTTCGACATTTTTTCGCTTGCTCAAAATAATAAATAAGATCTTTAATCCTTGGGATGTCAAGACTCAATGGCTCAACTGGTAGAGTAGTGGAGTAGAGAGTTGTGGGTTCCGCATTGGGTCCAAGTGGTAGATGACCCAATCACTCTCGCGAGTAGGTCAGAGTCCTAGTAAATTAAAAAAAAAAACAGTGCTTTATTCATTTGAATCACACGAATCACTTTGAAACGTCTTACAAGCTCGGAAAATTTACGCCAGTTCCAACGCGCCCATGCCGACTTGCAACAACAGCGGCTGGGTTTCTATCACGTTTTTGACATGACCCTTGCTATTTTTATGGATGCCGAGTAGAGTTGGAGCACATTCGTCCCAAGCTTTTTTTATCATGTATATAAATGCAGCAGAACTTTAGAAGACTGTTACAATGATTGACGACCGATGTAGCGCGGGCGAATTGCGTGTTCGATTCCTGCCTTGGGACAAATGTTTGTACGATCTGCAAATATTAGTTCCGGGTGTTCTGGGTTCTATACATAATTTACTTTACTTAAAGCTTTGGGTGGCACTGCATCTGTAATAGTCAGACGTGGTGCTTAACATCAGGTGGGCGCCTTGATTGCCTTGTCACTTGCATGCCACAAAAAAAAAATTGTATATCTATGTATTGTATTGTATTAGGTATATCAGTACCCATAATACAAGCTCTGCTTAACTTGAGGCTAGATGATGCTGTGTGGATTGTCCAGCATTATTTACTATTTTATTATTTACTAGCAGTCCGTCCCAGCTTCGCGCGGGTGCAATGAAACCGCACCCGTGCGAAGCCGGGGTGGGTCGCTAGTAATAAATATAGCCTATGTTACTCAGGGACAATGTAGCATTTTAATAGTCAAAAATTTTTGAAAATCTGACCAGTAGTTTTTGAGTTTATTCGTAACAAACAAAAATACAAATCTTTTGTCTTTATAATATTAGTATAGTCATCTACGATGATTGACTTTTTTTTTTCTTTTTTTGTAATACATTTTAAAATAATGTATCAATATTATTACAATCTAGCTTTACGTTTAGGCTAATGAGTAATTTTAAGTTGACCTACTCTTATAAAATAAATTAGTTGCTAAGAATGTGTCCATTGGCACTTTTCTTACTGTCACTATTTATTAAGGGGAAGCACTTTGTTCATGTGTTCATTATAATTTGTTTAACACTTTATATTGGAGTCACTATTGATTTTACACTACTAGCTGAAAAGGTTTAGTCCTTTTGAGCTAGTAGTGATGACTGACTGACCGTATTTGGATTGCGACAGTTCGAGCGAGTCCTGGAACTCGCGCGTCAGAGACTCGATGGTGCTGGCCGGGCTGGGGAGCGCCATCAACTGGTTCGAGCCCGATGCCGGCGCCTGGGGGGATTATTATTATATTATTAATGCGAAAGTCAAGAAAAGTAAAGAGTAGTAGAGTTCTCTGTGATAGAGCTCGTCCGGGGAAGGACTACCACCATACCTATTTCTGCCGCAAAGCAGTAATGCTCGCATTGCTGTGTTCCGGTGTGAAGGGTATGGTTTCCGGTGAAATTACTGGCACATGAGGCTTTCGATCTATGCCTCAAAGTGGCAACCCGCGAGTGATACCTCTGGTATTGCAAGCGTCCATAGGCTGCGGTAACCGCTTACCATCTTGTGGGCCGTACGCTTGATTGCCACTTCAGTTGTATAAAAAAAAAAGTCTGTGTGGGTGTGTGTATGTGTGTCGACGACCAATGTGGCGCGGTGGGCGAAGGTCCGCCCGCGACGCAGAGGTTGCGGGTTCGATTCCCGCCTCGGGGCAAATGTTTTTAGGATCTGCAAATATTTGTTCCGGGTGTTCTGGGTGTTTTCTATGTATAATAAAAAATATCTATCTATGTATTGTATTGTATTAAATATATATCAGTCATCTAGTACCCATAATACAGCTCTGTTTAACAGTAGCTTACCTTGGGCTAGATGATGCTGCGTGGATTATTTATTTATTAATGCGAAAGTCTGTATGTGTATGTTTGTTATCACGTATTTCCGTGACGACTTAATCATCATCATCATGACAGCCTTCTAATGTTCCCACTGCTGGGACACTGGCCTACTCTCGGGCGAGAGTGATTGCGAGGGCGACTCGAATCGAATAGCATGAAATTTGGAATGTAGATAGCATTAGTCCTGGAATAACACATAGGCTACTTTTATAATGTTTCTGTGGCATAGCATAAAACTGCAAAAACGCGGGTGAAGCCGCGCGGGTCAGCTCGTATTATAATATTAACTAGCTAACTTATTTTTTTTCGCAATATTTCCTTAATTTCTCACCTTTTAAACCTTCCCTGTACTCATACAAATGTTTCAAGACCAAAATCAGCGAAATTGGTCCAGCCGTTGTCGAGTTTTAGCTAGCCTAACGCACAGCAATTCATTTTTATATATAGTAAGATAACTAGTCCGTCCCTGCTTCGCGCAATGAAACCGCACCCGTGCGAAGCCGGGGCGGGTCGCTAGTGATATATATAGCTTATGTTACTCGGGGATAATGTAGCATTCTAATGGTTGAAGAATTTTTGAAATCGGACCAGTAGTTTGATATAGGAACAGAAATACAAATCTTCTATCTTAAAATAATAATATTATAAATTAGTTTATACAATAAATATTGCCGCACATTTTACACATCGTTTGGTAGCCCCAAACTTAGCAAAGCTATGGGAACCAGATAAATGATAGAATACATTCATGTATTATAATTTTTTTCTGCTCCCAATCAATCAATATTTCTGCCGCCAAGCAGTAATGCTCGCATTGCTGTGTTCCGGTGTGAAGGGTATGGTTACCGATAAAATTACTGGCACATGAGGCTTTCGATCTTAGCCTTAAGGTGGCAACCCGCGAGTGATACCTCTAGTATTGCAAGCGTCCATAGGCTGCGGTAACCGCTTACCATCTTGTGGGCCGTACGCTTGGTTACCACTTCAGATGTATATAAAAAAAAAACAGTAATTCTTGCACACTACTGCTTGGAGGCTGAATATCTGGCACTGTGGTGGTACCCACCCCACCACCAAGTCATACCTTTGCTGAAGAGTCCTACCACCGAGACAATTTGTGTGCAAGTCTACACAAACACACAGGACATATGTATGAGACAGCAAGTATAGTTCGCACAGCGGATCTAGGCTTCCGTGAAGTTAGCCGTTTGTAATGCGCAAAGACAGTTTAGTTTGAAAAATCTCCATTGCGCATCGAAACGGCTAATTTCACGACGGCCGAGATCCGTTGTGAGAACTATACAGTTTAATTACTTACAGTTCTTGGTGCACAACAAAACATCTGGCCCATATGACTTAGTCTAATTCAAATTCTAAATACTTTTATTCAATAAAATCACAAGGATCACTTTGAATTCACTTTGAAACGTCGCGTCTCGGTCGGTTGAATTTACACTAGTTCTCAACGCGCTCCTAGAAAAATCCGCTCCTTAGCTAGTTGTCATTTGATTATTACTATGATATAGATTGAATATAACATTTATAAGCAAGCATGTTGTTTCATTAATTAAGCTATTTTCATCTGTGAATTTAATGGATTTGTTGGTATTTTTATCTTTTTCCTACCCGACCAGACTCGAGAAACCATAATTTTCCTGTTAATTATTAAAAACAAAAACATGTTGAAGTGCTTATGTGCTTATGAAGTCAACACAAAATATAACGAGTAGTATAACCCGGATGGATCTGATCCAAATATACTTTTATCCCGGAAAACTGACGGTTCCTTGTGTCACATGAATTTTTAGTTCCTGGGTTTAACTTACGAGTTTTTTTTTTTTTATAACTAAAGTGGCAACCAAGCGTACGGCCCACAAGATGGTAAGCGGTTACCGAAGCCTATGGACGCTTGCAATACCAGAAGTATCACTCGCGGGTTGCCACCTCGAGGCTAAGATCGAAAGCCTCATGTGCCAGTAATTTCACCGGAAACCATACCCTTCACACCGGAACACAGCAATGCGAGCATTACTGCTTGGCGGCAGAAATAGGTATGGTAGGTAGAGATTTTCCTTCATCGTATCAGCCACGCAAGACATATTTTCTACTTATACTATGGTATTTCTAAACTTTTATATAGTTCCACCTGAGTCGAAAAATAGAAAAAAATAAATACATTTTATACTACTGAATTTATTACATAATACCTATTACTTGACATTTATATTTTGATAACCTAATGACCACTTCATATTTGATAACCACTTCAGATGTATAAAAAAAATAAAAAAAAAAAAAAGAATGAAAGACTGAAATACTTGAAATATAGTGATAGAATAACCTCAACTAGGAGCTCCTGCAGGCGCGGCTTGTCCCTGACGGACGCGGACGCGGACGCGGACGCGGGGGTGGGGGCGGGGGTGGGGGTGGGTGCGGGGGCGGGGCGAGCATCCTCCTCTATGTCAGTGTCGCCGGTACACACGCTCAGGTTGTCCCCGTCCGGCAACGACTGCGACCCGTGCAGTTTATCTACAACAAACGTTAACCTTATGATGTTGCAAGCGTACATAGGCTACGGGTCACCGTACGGGCCCACTTGATGGTAAGCAGTCACGCTTACCATCAAGTAGGCCGTGCGCTTGGTTGCCACTTAGGTAGTAAAAAAACACATGCGCGTCGCCACCTGAGACGTAGGTCTCATGTGCCTGTAATTTCAACGGAAACTATACCCTTCGAACCGGAACACAGCAATGCGAGCATTACTGCTTGGCGGCAGAAATAGGCATGGTGGTAATCCTGCGGTAACCGCTTACCATCTTGTGGGCCGTACGCTTGGTTGCCACTTCAGTTCAAAAAAAAAACTTTTTAAACCGTTTTAAACCGGCGCCCCGCTAAAGCCCAAGACGGCGAATATAGCCGCGGTGGAGTTCAACTCTGCTTTAGACTATTTGCTTTCCCTTTTTATACAACTGAAGTGGTAACCAAGCGTACGGCCCACAAGCAGTTACCGCAGCCTATGGACGCTTGCAATACCAGAGGTATCACTCGCGGGTTGCCACCTTGAGGCTAAGATCGAAAGCCTCATGTGCCGGGAATTTCACCGGAAACCATACCCTTCACACCGGAACACAGCAATGCTAGCATTACTGCTTGGCGGCAGAAATAGGTATGGTGGTAGTCCTTCCCCGGACGAGCTCTATCACAGATAACTCTACTACTCTTTATAAGAACTTTCCTTCCCTGAACTTCCGTGTTGTTTATCAGAACTTTAGTAAACTACTTACTTCGTTTTTTCTTCCTAGGTGGCGCCACCGGCTGCGGCGCCCCGCTGGAGCCCGAGACAGCGACTATAGCCGCGGTGGAGCTTCGGCTCTGCTTCAGACTATTTGCTTTGGTACTCGCTATCACATCGGGTTCCGCGGTCGCCATTACTGCGAGACAAGCGTTAGTTATAGGTCTCACGACGGATCTCGGCCGTAGTGAAATTAGCCGTTTCGATGCGCAATGGAGCTTTTTCAAACTAAATTGTCTTTGCGCATCATAAACGGCTAACTTCACGGAAGCCTAGATCCGCTGTGCGGACTATACAACACACTAGCCTGGAAGAAATCGCTCTTAGTGATAAGACCGCCCTTTGTACTTTGTTAATGTTTTTTATATAAGTTAATAAGTATTTTTTTGTGTACAATAAAGTGTTCATTCATTTCTTGCGGTATTGTGTTAAGGCTGCGTTTTCACCAGAGATGTGCGAGGATGTGTAGCGAGGAAAGTGTTTTTAGGAACCAATAGAGCTGTCAGAGCGAGGCTAAGTAAATGAAGATATTCTATTGGTCTCTAACCACCGAAGGCCACGACATAGGCCTTCGGGCGGCCTAAAACTCTGTCATTCGAGTTGGGCCACTGACTCACACGAACTTACTTACTTATTGGTCTTTAACAAACACATCCTTCGCTACACATCTCTGGAGGAAACGCAGCCTTAGTGTCGCGCGTCATTTGTTGGCAAGTGTATACCAACAAATGACGCGCGACACCTAACATAAATAAATAAATAATTATAAAAAGATTATAATATCCCAAAAATTATTTTGCTTCAAGCGGGATTTGAACCCGCAACCACCGCTTGATACGCGGGCGCTCTACCAATTGAGCTATCGAGACATATCTCGCTTGGACGAAATAATCATTGGGATGTCTTCGGCTCGAAGCGCCGATAGCTCCACCTACAGGGGAAACGTTGCAGTTATCCAAGCCTGTTCAATGACTAAAGTTAATTTAGTTCATTGACGAGAGGTATCGCATTGCTTATTAATTAAATAATTATATACAATCTACCAGCATCAAGCCGCAAAGCTAAGCGAGCTTGTGTTATGGGTACTAGATGACTGATATACATAATACAATACAATACATACATGGATATTTTTTATTATACATAAAAAACCAAAAATATTTGCAGTTAGTACAAACGTTTGTCCCAAGGCGGGAATCGAACCCGCAACCGTCTGCGTCGCAGGCGGACCTTCGCTTGCCGCGCCACATCGGTCGGTCAAGAACTTATGGTTTAGGCTGTGCGTTGGTCTGTCAGTCAAAGCCTTTAAACAGGGTGTAAAAAGACGACTACCGAAAACGAAATGGGGTGGTATAGAACCTCAAAACCAAACAAAAAAAAAACAGTTTATCTGAAAAAAAATTCTAACAGGAGAAAACACGATTTTTATGTTTTTATTTATTTTAGCAGCCAACAATGTATTAGTCGTGTGACGCGACCGCGCGATTGAGAGAGACGGCGTCCGCAGGGGTCTCTCGTCTCGCTCACGCGCCAGTTCGTGCAGCTGGCGAGACCACCAATGTACAGCACGAAGATCAACTATCTTCGTGCTGTACATTGCTGTTTACAATTTTATTTTTTGCTTTTATTAAGGCGCATACAGCACCTAAACTAGCGCCACCACCTACTTTATGTTATTATTCCGTTTAACAAAGGAATTTTCAAAAATCCATCGACCAGTTTGTGTTACCTATCATAAGCTTTTTTTTAATGCCTCTGTAATAGTTTTATTCTATTTAGTTTAGGCAGAGATACGACGTTGCCCTTGGTGGCCACCAAAATCTATTTTCGTATCTCTTCCTAAACTAAATAGAATAAAACTATTACAGAGGCATCAAAAAAATGCTTATGATAGGTATCACAAATTGGAAGATGGATTTTTGAAAATTCCTTTGTTAAACGGAATAATAAGATAAATAAGGTGGCGGCGCCACTTTAGGTGGGGTATGGGCCTTAATGAGATAATTAGATTGATATGGTCTTATTATGTTGTACTATGTGTATGTAACTAAAAAAAAATGAAAAGTCCAACTTTATTTTTTGCGTTTTTTTTTTCGCTAAATATTTTTAGAATCTTGGTCCACCCCTCCAGTTTTCGGTAGTAGTGTTTTCACACCCTGTATATTCAGATTTTTGTTTACCATTTTGTGATCTAATGTCAGCGGCTGAATGATCATCAGATATGGTGGAGGGTTCTCGCGACGGCGCCAACGGTATGTAAGCGGGTTCGCGGATATTCGCTGGAAACAAACATACAATATAAATGCGATGCGATTTTCGTAAGAGCATTGGGTCAATTAAATTCAAATTAAAAATATATAAATAATAATAAATAATGCTGGACAATTCACACAGCATAATCTAGCCCCAAGGTAAGCTGCTGTTAAACAGAGCTGTATTATGGGTACTAAATTACAATACATAGATATACCCAGAACCCAGAACAAATATTTGTAGTTCGTACAAACATTTGACCCGAGGCGGGAATCGAATCCGCAACCTCCGCGTCGCAGGTCCGCTGCGTCACATCGGTCGTCCAAAATATTTTTCTATACTAATATTATAAAGAGAGAAGATTTCTTTTTGTGTATTTGACGAACAAAATCATACCATGTTATCCATACCTTTATATGAATCCGTAAGCAAATAAATCATTTCGTATTCAAGACTGTATTCCGTCTGAAAATCTTGGACGCTACCTAAGATTGGAGCCTAGCTGGGGGCTTATTCGCTATGACCTAGAAGATTCCTTACCAATAACGTGTAACTTAGTAACGTGTTCTATACGTGCCATGGTGTGAAATTGTAAAATTGTTATCCGTATCTGTGTTGTTTCAATAGCGATAGTTTCACTATCGAAAGGTTGACTTTAAAAAACAGTAAAAAACAGGCTCGTCTCCCTAAAACGTGGCTCGTCAACAACGATTCCACGCAGATATCGTAACCAGCCCGCGTTTTGTCATAGCGAATAAGGCTCCTGGATTGTGATAGCTTGTCTTATAGTGTTGCGAGTTTACAATTATAAAATCACAAAGATCGCTAGGTGAATTCACATCTTTTCTTTGGTTAATTTAAATTTACAAATTTACCTAGCTTGTAAGACATTTCAAAGTGATCCTTGTGATTCAAATGAATAAAGCACTTTTGATTTTGATCAGTTCCACGCGAGCCTAGAGCATAGATAGGTCTAAGTTAGGAACCCAGCCGAGTTTGTTGCCAGATTCTTCTACGCGCGTGGAACTGGCGTAAATTCACCTAGCTTTAAGACGTTTCAAAATGATCCTTGTGATTTTATTGAAATAAATCATTTTTGACTTTGACTTTAGGCTACGGTGACCGCTTACCAACAGGTGGGCCGTATGCTGTTTTGCTCTTAAAATGGTATAGAGAAATGTTTAGATGTTTGCTCGTCACGTTTATACTTACACTGAGATTCTGCCGCGCCGCTGAGTATCCTGCCGATCCTGCCGAGTGACGTCATACTCTGCAGGCTCATTGTGTCGTGCGATATTATTCTGTAAGTTACAAATACATTATTTATCAAGTTTTAATCGGATTAAACCAAGCACTGCACCCCCTACTATGAACTCTTATAGCGATTCAAATGAAGACCTAAACTAAATTGTCAAAAAAAATTTGTACCAAGATATCAATTAAACAATCATGTCATGATATAAAATTTTTGACAATTTAGTTTAGGTCTTCATTTGAATCGCTATAATACTCAATACTCATTTCATTTATTGCTCTCATATGGTTGGTTCATTTACAGTTGTTATATAATAGTTTCACATATGAACCCTGTAAAAGGGTATGACAACATGGAGATAGGCCGAAGTTTAAATAAGTAGGAATAAATTATGTAGATAAATAAATAAGGTTGTTAGCATTAATTCTCAGTAGGTCAAATACAAATACAAGTAGGTATTATTAGTATTATAAGAGTTCATGAAAGGGGGGCTGGTGGCCTAGCGCGGCGCGGTTATAGTTCGCACAGCGGATCTAGGCTTCCGTGAAGTTAGCCGTTTGTGATGCGCAAAGACAATTTAGTTTGAAAAAGCTCCATTGCGCGTCGAAACGGCTCATTTCACGACGGCCGAGATCCGTTGTGAGAACTATACTAAATCAAATGGTGACCGCGCTTCACTTTGCTATTACAATAGTTAATCCTGATAAATCACAGACAGGAGAGTTATATAATATATATAACTGTAGTATAGTATTTATAATATTAGTAACTGTATTTAGCTGTTGTGAATCTCGTGAACCATACCTTATTCGGAATAAAAAGTCCTTTTCCTGGTATTTTCAATAAAATGATTTAATTAATTAATAAGCATGTTTCACACAGCAAAGATGTAAGGAAGTTCTCAACCATATCCATCCTCAATAAATATCAAACCGGATAACATTGTGAGTAACACCTTATGTCCAAAACGTATAGAATAGATAAATATTTAGATAATTGTGTTGTTATAGTGTTAACCATCACACTAGGGGAATACTAAAGATTATAATATCCCAAAAATTATTTTGCTTTGGATAACTGCAATGTTTCCCCTGTAGGTAAAGCTATCGGCGCTTTGAGCCGAAGAAATCCCAATGATTATTTCGTTCAAGCGAGATGTCTCGATAGCTCAATTGGTAGAGCGCCCGCGCATCAAGCGGTGGTTGCAGGTTCAAATCCCGCTGAGGCAATATTTTTGGGATATTATAATCTTTAGAAAAATATTTATTTTGTGCCACACAATAAACATAAAAATATCAATACAAATTAAAACTAAACTATTGTGACGAAAAAAGGCAGCCAAACAAACTTTGTGTCTGAAGCGCTGGTTTTCTGTGTAGCCTACTAGTAGCAGTCGCAGCAGTGAACTATTTACTTAGGTACTTTTTATAGCACTTAGGTATCCTAACGTTGGGAAAAAATCTATCATCAAACTATAAGCTTACTTGAATGGGTGTTCCAGTGTGAATGTTTGATGATCGACAGAGCCCGAGGGGTCAGGCATGACTCCTTCGTCTTCCTCCTCGGTCTGCATGCAGCGCCGCAACTCCTGGAACCTTCGCCGGCCTTGCACCACCTTATCACATACAACATAATCTTAAAACAAAATTCTCCGGCGAACACATATGGTATGGCTGCAATGTTATATTAGCCGCACCAATTTAATTTAAAAAAAAAAAGTTATTATAATACAAACTGACCCGCGCGGTTTCACTTGTGTATTTTTCCATTATTTTCTCACCGTTTAAACCTTCCCGAGTCCAGGGAAGGTTTAATACGAACATTTCAGGATCAAAATTATCCAAATCGCCCAGCCGTTCTCGAGTTTTAGCCAGCCTAACGCATAGCAATTAATTTTTATATATATCATCATTTTATATACTTAAGAAAAAGATTATTATATTGATTAAACAGGAATTATTTATTAACAAATAGAAACTCTTGAGCAAGAGTGATTGGGTCTGAATCCAAACCCAGGCAAATGCTTCAGTAAACAGTTGTAATATACAAACATTTTTGACAGTAGTCCGATCATCTTCTGCTACAGTAGCTTCAGTAATATGGAGAGTGTTTGTAGCTACAGGGTCTACCTTAGCTGGTGACTGTGGGTTGGCAGATGGGCTCTTTTCTTTATCACCGCCATCCACACTGTCAGTGACACTTATACTCTTGCTGAGCGATGATCTTCTGAGGACAACAGATATATCATTTTCACTAAAAACGGGACATTTACCATGATTTGTAAGTTTTATTGATTCCCGATATTTCGGCGCAGTAACGTGCACCATGATCAATAAAACTCACAAATAAACTCACAAATAAACTCTTAAATATCCCGTTTTAGTGAATATTATGTTAATAACCATGATAACCAAGTTTTAAAAACTATACAACAGATATAGTCTGAAATGCTTTACAAAATGAGGTTTTGAACTGACACAATCCAGTTTCTTATACATAGAAAAAAAAATAGGTTTGTTTAGATTAGTTTGTTTGGAGTTTGGTGACTATTGAAAGACTTATCTATCAATTTAAAATATAATTGATTTGTCCTATCATTATTTACTAGGAAGGTGTGCTGACGATAACAGGCAGCTTGCAACAACTTAGACCTATTCAAAAGGGTCTGAAAGAGATGTAGCATTAAAGGCTAGTTTCATGTAAAACATATGTATGAGAAATAGTGAAGTGGATTATTTTTTTGCTGTATTCCAGCATTGTTTGCTTTTGGTAAGCTTGATATTCGACCTTAACTTTTAAACTTATAGTTCATAATCAGAGTGGGAATGCACTGAGCTTGTAACCAGAGTCATAGTTATTAGCTTTATTTTTCCCCAGTCACTCCACTTGCTTTTGTTTTTGTGGGGACTCTCTTTTCCGCATTTGGACTCGATAGTTGGTCCATTATGCGTGGGTTATAACTGGCTACGAGTGTAACCAGCCTAACTCCTCTCAGAGACTTTCCACTTGCTACAGTGGAAAGTCTCTGAGATCTAAAAGTAATGTTTGAAAACTATTGCTTGGACTATCTGATGGTTGTACCCACCAGGATAGACTTTTCCTGTGGTCCTACCACCAGGTAAAGGTATAAAACTGTGTCAAACAGGGGTATAATTTAAATGTTTTACCTTTCACTTTCACAAGTGTTAAACATCATTTTATAAGACAGTTTTATTGCTGGTTCTACACCTTACCACTTCACTTAACCAAATGATATTATATAACAAGCTAGCATGCATATTAGTAATTATACATGCTAATTCAGTTGTTGCAATGCGTATCAGAAGCAGGACGGACTCTACAAAACCAGTTACCTACCATTGTTTTCTGGTCAATAAATGATGTGAATGTTTGTTTTGGTCTAATAACTCATTGTTCTACTTGAGCCAAGCGTTCCCGCGTCGGTGCGCGTTAGTTTTCGCAAGCCTCGACCTCCAAGGACGTAAATACATTGAATTCCAAACATCTGTTATTGATGCATTAATAACATGCTATTTTATATGTTTTAAAAGCATTTTACTAGAAAATAATGGAATAGAATTATCAGATATCTATATGTTTACGTTATATGCACTTTGTTATGCATGTTCTAAGTACAAATACAGTGTAATTACAAAAATGATTCACATACTTTGAACCCTTGATGGGTGTGAACTCTTCAGCATCGTAAAACTCCTCAGAATCACTGCTATCACCCATTTTAGACGACATTGTTGAAAAACTAAATCTAATAACAAGCTCAGAATATACTATTTACATCATCACGAAAGAAAACTAGATATTTTCACAAAAGAAAGCTAGAATCCGAATCCAAATCCAACTTCCACTCCACTCGCTTTTAGTTATTTGACATTGATTGACATTTGACATGACATTGTCACTTTTAGTTGTTTGACAGTCAGTTCTTTCAAAAAGCCGAGAATTTCCGTGCCGCAAAATCAACATTGAGTGGCAATAACGTCTGACTGATTTCATGGTCAGTTGCAGGGCACGCAGCCTAACAATGAGAATTGGCCACTGACACATGTCGCTTTCCGCTGTCTATCCTTAACACAGGAGTTTATGATATACTTCTGTGTTCCTTAGTACTCAGATCTTTAAAACCACGCATAGGATTTTGATGCGGTTTTTTTTATAGATAGAGTGATTCAAGAGGAAGGTTTGTAGGTAATTTAAGCACCCGTGCAAAGCCGGGGCGTGTCACTAGTAACTAATAAAACATCCGGGTAAACGGCAAGAACTACGTCCCTAACTGAATTTTTTATTACTTACTGTTTATGTAGTACTAGCGACCCGCCCCGGCCTCGCACGGGTGCACAATACGTAATAATAATAAATAATGCTGGATAATATTATACACATCATCGTCTAGTAGACAGAGCTTGTTTTATGGGTCTAGGTACTTACTAGATGACTGATATACTTAAAACAATACAATCATCATTTGAATGGGTGACTGCCAGTGGCAATTTCAACTGAGCGCAACCGTGCTTCGGAGGGCACGTTAAGCAGTCGGTCTTGGCTTTTTCAAAGTTGTTAAGCAATGACAGAGGCCTTCGGGCGGCCTAGAAACTCTGTCACCAGAGTTGGCCACTGACTCATACGAACGAACGAACGAATACAATACACATAGATACATGTATTTTATTATTATACATAGAAAATACCCAGAACACCCGGAACAAATATTTGCAGATCGTAGGTATAAACATTTGTCCCAAGGCGGGAATTGAACCCGCCACCTCCTGAGTCCCAGGCGGACCTTCACCCGCCGCGCCGTGCCGCGTCAAAATTAATAAATTGACACAAGTAGGTTACCTTTATGTTGTAGGCACGTACCTACAATAATTATGTTATCTGTGCTACAATACAATAGTACTTTTAAGCAAAAGGAATAATGTAACGCGATCCCTTTTTTTATTGAAAAGGACACTCGCTCGACATAGTTTAAAAAGAGCCAGTCTGTTGAATACTCACCACCACCATTGTTTTTGCTTATATAAATACAAAACGTAAAATAGTCGCCATGAAATAGTAGCGTAAAATAGTAGCGCTGGATGTCAAGTGTAGTAAAGATTAGATTTTAGTATTTTGCTCTGATAACTTTCTACTGGTTATAAAACACCAGGCAACAACCAAATTGTCGCGACTTGAACTTAGTTACTACTAGTAGGTACTATTTATGTTATCTGCAAGTAATATAAAAGGAACGGTAGTACCACATTAGTTCCATGGCATTGTTAACTGTGCCTCAGTGGACATCGGACAAGTTGAGATAGTACCTACCTATTTATAATAGTACCAATACCTACCAACATTGTTATAGAGCTGACGGCTAACCTCCAGTAGTGGAGAGCCATTATGAGAAGAATAATCACTTACCATCAGATCAGTTTTAGACTGAGAAGTTGGGAACAAAGTCTTTGGACTAAGGTCATACCTATACATTTTTTTTTATAAGGAAATTGCGTGTTGCTGTGCAACAATAAGAAATAAAGTATTGTCAAAATTAACAAAAAAAGAATGTTTTTTTTAAACTGATTACAACTATGTTTTGCCCCTACTAATCTAAATGCTCCCCTGAATGGAGCGCAGCCAGCCCGAACGGAAGCCGTCCTCCTTGTGCAGAGGCCAGCTGGTCACCCGACTCCTGAAGGCAACGGCCACGTGAAGGTCGACTGGAGCGGTCTGGGCCCCTGACCTATTTATACTTGTAATTTTTTTTAAAATACAATAATGATAAACAATTTAATTTTCCTTGCAGCGCCATTTAGCCCCAAACCCCAAACTAAGCCTATCTAGAGATTGTACCTACTATCATTAGCTTAATCATCAACATAATGCAGTCCACTACTGGACGAAGGTCTCTCCCAAAGCGGTAAGGATTTTAAGTAGGTACCTAGGTACTAGAAGTAAGTAAGAGTAGTAGAGTTCTCTGTGATAGAGCTCGTCCGGGGAAGGACTACCACCATACCTATTTCTGCCGCCAAGCAGTAATGCTCGCATTGCTGTGTTCCGGTGTGAAGGGTATGGTTTCCGGTGAAATTACTGGCACATGAGGCTTTCGATCTTAGCCTAGAGGTGGCAACCCGCGAGTGATACCTCTGGTATTGCAAGCGTCCATAGGCTGCGGTAACCGCTTACTATCTTGTGGGCCGTACGCTTGGTTGCCACTTCAGTTGTATAAAAAAATTTGTATGAGTCAGTGGCCAACGCTGGTGACAGAGTTTTTAGGCCGCCCGAAGGCCTCTGTCATAACCTAGGTACCTACACTACCTACATAAGTTAAATGACAGAACACTCGTTTGTTTATTCTGTGCTAGAGCTAGAGATCACTGGTGGTCTGGTGGTAGAGACCCGCCTTTCAATCGTAAGGTTGTGGGTTTGAAACCGGTCGGCCACCAATGGGTATTACTGAGCTCAAGCCAGTGGTAGATGAACGCAAAAATCGACAGGAAACCAGCAATAAAAGAATAAACAATTCAAAACACCATGTCGTGACACTGTGCCATCCACCAATCCAAATAGGCCGCGTGATTGGCTGGCGCTGGCGTGGTGGATCTCGAGTGTAATAGGCCAATAGTGATAAAATGAAATAATGCTGGACCTAAATACTAAATACTTAGGACGTACTAGTACTCCTAGTTAAGCAGCTTAGCGCCCAGCATAGGTATAAAATTTGCAATGCCTGAAAATGGCAAATAAGTTCCAAGTGCCATATAATATACTTGTAAGACCTACTCTTGTAGAACTTATTTAAACAATTAAATAATATGTTGAATCTTGAATCTTGAACCACACAGCATCATCTAGCCCCAAACTAAGCAGAGCTTGTGTACGATGGTGTATGATGGGGGTACTAGATGACTGTTAAACATAATACAATGCAATACATAGATAGATTACCTGCAGTACAATACTAAGGGTAATCATTAAAAGCTTGTCATGATGATTTGTGTATTAGTAATTACTACCTGCTGAGTCAGTGACTATCAAAAACCGAAAAACAGAATGACGCTCCGATGAACTGACAATTTTTACGAGCGGTAGGTACCTATAGTGTTGACGATGGCTGCTCAAGACCTTTGTAGACGAATTTTGACTGACTGACTGTCTAAAGTGCAAATAACGACACTAGTTAGGACACAGTTAGGAATATATCAATTCCCGAAACTAAGTAGGTACAGTAATCACAATAGACAGTTTGAGATGAAGATCAATGGAGATTGGACTTGCTGTTGGTCGCTAACAAGTTAACTTGCATGTCAACAGTGTGTATATTACTGTTTTACCTACCTACTACCACACACAACACCCAGATTCGGAACAAATATTTGTAGATAAATGCTACATTTTGCATGCAGTCGGGAATCGAACCCGCAAGCTCTCTTTTGAATCGACGAAAATCAGAAGAGGTTCTTTTTTTCAACCGGGCGGGCACTCTCCCACCGCGCCAAAACCCAAAAAAGGATTTTATACGGTCGCATGCTGAATAAAAATATTTATGCGATATTTTACTCTGAAGTTGATCCATGGCATACTAGAGGGAAATCTGTGCGTTTAGAGTTTGTCCTCGACATGCGTCATGATCCCGCTAACTATAAAACAATTGACCTCCCTCCTCCCGCGTCATTCAGTCGCCGGTTTTCGTGTTGGCTGTACCTCCACAGTGCTGACTTGTGCTTGTCTTAGTTAAAAAAATCGGCTGTCAAAAATCGTAAGTTTTTTAATTACTCTCTACAAAAGTGTGCCTGTGTTTTTGGTTTCGTTAAACAAATTAGAGGTCAGCGATAAAGGAGTCCTTTATCAGTAGCTTAAAAGCAGTATCCGCTTTATGTGATTCAGTCAGGTCAAGACGCTTCTTGCTAAACTATGAAAAGATGGATTTCAGGGTCGTTTTTTGCACGTTAGTAAGTTCGTATGTTGTGTGTTTGTTCGGCTAACTAAAGTGACGGAGTTGTATGTATCCTGCCCGAAACTAATTAGCACTTCATCGTCCTATGTACTAGGTAATGGTACCTACTGTCATATCAGCTCAATAAAAATAACAAATATTATATATCTCTACTGCCTAATAATCTATGTAGTACCTAATCTAAATTTAATGATTCGAACCCGATCGTGCACTAATTTATTTTACTATTCAAATAATTTATGTGCGCAATGCCAGTGCTCTTTCACACGGTGACGAAAAACATCGTGAGGAAACCGGCATGTCCAAGAACTAAAAATTCGAAGAGCGTGTGCCATCCACCAATCCGCATTGGGTCCGCGTGGTTGACCCAATCTCTAAACCTGACTCTAAACAATTTTAATAGCTACATTCTACTACATTCTTCAAGTCTACTTAAACTGACTATAAACCTTTCAATTTCTGAACGCGTTCTTGAAAGAATCTGTACCTATAGCACAGAATAGATATTAGTACTACGTATGTACCTAAAGAATGAAGACATTCTATGAAAAAGGGAATTATCCCTTTTTCATGGAATTATAGGAAGTAAAGACCACTCTACCAGACTCCTCTACCGAAGAAAGCTGATATTAAGTACTATGTGTTATCAGGACGGTGCACGTACAAAAGGAATGTTTAAAGTTTTAATTTAACAGATTCTGACGTTTTCAGTTAGACCGATGGTTACGACAAACGTCTGGATAAGTTGTGAACAATGATAGTATTGCTCAAATCTTGAATTGAAGTGAAAGGTGAAAGGAAAGTGCTCTAGTTTAGTTAGTGAACTTGATCGGCACGCGTAATCAACTTTCGTGCACTGCTCCCACGCCAAAATAAGACGACTTGCGGAGTGGTTATTTATTTTTTTTATTTTATTTTTACATGTTTGGAAAACTAACAGTTTATATCATGTGAGAATGGTAATACTTAAAATATAGAACAGGATTAACCTAAACAGTTTTCACTAATAGTTCACTTGTACTTAACAAAGTTTTAGTTGTCCACAAATTATAACACTTAGTAGGTTTTAACACTCAATAATTTAAAAAAAAATGAATAACAAAACAATGATCACATAATTAATAGGTACCTACCTAACAGAAAAATAGAAACCTAAGAATACATGGGAGTCACTCACTACTCCTAATGAAAAAGGTCATGAAGATCATCATGATGCTAATAAGCCATATAAACTCATGTAAAGAAATTTTGTGCTATTAACTTTTATACTCGTAGTCTAGGTATTTCACATAGGAAAGGTCCTGACAGCTTTGGTATTTTATGGTTTTAGTCAATGGTTTATTAGTACATAAAACAAACTTATGGTAAATTTATAAATTGTGGTTAATTGTTTTTATTTTATAACTTTGACATTGCCGAATAAATGATGCAAAAAAGGAAAACAGAAATGTGTCGGCCGGCACCCTTCCTATGTGAAATTGACTTATAGATTTGAATTTTTTAACTTCCCTACCTTGCTCTTGAGATTTATTTTACTCAAAAACTGTCTTTATCTTCTTGAAAAACGTTTTGTTTCGATTTACCACCCCAGTTTTAAATTAGCCAGTCTCTAGCTACTTCTAAGCAGACAGACTACATCCTTACAGGATGTTGCTTGGTGGAATAATATTTTTTGTAGCCGATACCATAAATAATATTTTCCTATTGGTAGGTAGATACATAATTCAATTAATTTTCCGTTACGTACGGAACAAAAACAAGATACTTATTGTCTATTCTGTGGTAGTTTATTTTATTAGATACTTACTTAAATACATTTTATACGTGCTGACTTGACCTACCTACCTAAATCGCCGCGCACATTTTCTACACTAAAACCAAAATTTAAAGATATTTATATCACTACCTGCTGTTCCTCTACGCTGAGATGGTTTGTGCAATGTCAAAATACGACGACCTTTTAGTCAGAAGTCAAAAAAAACCCCCTGACCGAGACATTCATCTGAGAAGTTCAAAAGGAATAAGTAATTTGTAATAATATCAGCCGTTTGTGTTTCGTTTTGGTCTGCTGCGTTGTCTTCTTTCTCATAATTTACATAATATTTTATATAATTCTAAGTTACCTATTCCCGTTCTGCACTATAATGCTAACCTACCAGTACTTATTTGTAAGACACGTATTTCTCATCCAAATGAATGTAATTATTTTTGAGATATAAATTTCGAAAACAGTAAATTATTCACGTTTTCATAAATTATATAAATATATGAATTATTTTATAAATTAAATTTGAATATTTTATGAGCCTATAGTTGGAACATCAAGGTGACGTGACTATCTGTCCAAAAATCTACTGAACTAGGTACCTCTAATGGATAATCATTATTTTCCTCGTTAGGTACGATGCTCGGTCAAACTTTTATTATCAGCCAAAGCATAAACCAACAGAGGGTGTGGGTAACTTATAACTGTACCCTTGACTTTTGATTGTTTGATTGTGAGTCAGGTGAATAGTTGTGGGAAATTACTTCCGTTTGTTTGTTACGGTTAATTCCAATGCCCTTGCTTTTACTTTTACTTTTAATCACTTAGTTTTGTCATAACTACAGAACAGTTTTTGCTGTTTTGTGGTCTTAACGATGACGAATGAAATTAAAGTAGTTACTGAACCACCTGAAGCCCGGAATAGTGAAACGCCAATAAAAAATTAGTTGAGTGCGTTTAAATAAACTGTATGAGACGTGGTTAGCTCTTAAAATTTTTGGCAGAAACGTCAAAAAACGATTTAAAAATTCAACTCTTTCTAGAACGTTATCTTGTAACCAATTACAACCTATTTTTTTCTGCGTAGCACTTGTCTACGGCGGGCGTAGCACTTTCTTTGACAAGATAATTGCCTAGTAAAAACAAACGAAATGACTTGAATGAAGAAGAATACTCAGAGCCCCATTATTACCAAAATAATCGCAGACTATCATATAAATACTGAGTTAGGTAGTTCAAAATAGTTACAGTGACTATTTTGAAACGATTTATGTTAATGCAAAGGTAAATTCGTTCAGTGCCACAAGCAGATGCTAGGTTCTATGGGAAATGTATTGTCTTTAATAGTAAAGCTGTCACATTTCTACCACCGCCACCACATTACCTTTGACGACTCGACATGCAACATACCAATTGCACATCAAACACTGTTATTAAGAGCGATATCGATCCATGTGTATTACCTGACCTATCCCATACTGATGTTCTCTATTTTAACTGTTTTTACCAATGCATAAAACTTTCCTTACGTAATGTTTACTAAAAACGGGATACTAGATAATATCTACTCTGATTTGCTGAGTGAGTTTTGCTGATTCCCGATATTTCAGCGCAGATATGTACAACATTATGTTATGATAGTTTTTAAAATTGTATCTTACCTTAGAGAAGAGTGGAAATTCTGGAGAATGAGGCCTTTGCCCAGCAGTGGGACGATATAGGTAAGAAAAAAAACTTACCTAGGTAAGGTAAGATTTTTTTTCTAAGCTACCTATATTACTATTATTATTATTATTATTATTATATCGTGGTAATTATTGGGTAAAAGGTGCCTTAGGTGGGCCTTCTGGTTCATCATCTCATCCTCATGACCTTGCCTATGGCAAGATAGGTAGACCATCTCGCCAATGGATGATCGATTTTTCTGTCTCATAACAGACACCATTTATCGTCATCTCTTTCCTTCTTCAACCAGTTGCCAGCTGAATGAAGGGCTCTTTTAAAGCTTGTCGTGATATGTTTCTGTGGCTCGTCGTCTTTCTCGCTCTAGCTTTATTCTGTGGTCTAGCTCATAGAAGTAGTTTAGCTAGAGCTTTCTGTATCCAATTCCTTCCTGACCAGGTCATTGGTCCATCTAATACCCTCTGTCTGTTGTTCAGTTGGCGACATTCTGATGGCCAGACCTAGGTCTCCATTCGTGATCTTTTCTGCCCCAACATAAATCTGACCGACTGACCTATAAGTGGTAGGTCTGTAATAAATAATATCAAACTGCCATGAAACGGCACAAAATATGATTTTGATTTGTGTGCGGAAAGGAAATAAAAAGTGTGCAGAAAAAAAATGTGCACAAGAAAATTGTGCCGTTCGTTGAAATACTTCAAATAAAATCTACAACGCTTGGACAAAACTTTGATATATTTTTCAGAAGTCTTATTTTTTTTTAGTAAAGTCATGGCTCCCACGCTGTACTACGTGCCTGGCTCAGCTCCCTGCAGGGCGGTGCTCCTGACGGCGAAGGCGTTGAACCTCGACCTGGAACTGAAGCTAATCGACCTGCATCACGAGGACCATCTCAAGCCTGAATACATAAAGGTGAGTGAAAAGCTGAAAGATCCTATCATTCATCCATGTAATAAGTGGCTTGCTAAAGTAAATGAAGAGTAGTAGAGTTCCTTGTGATAGAGCTCGTCCGGGGAAGGACTACCACCTTATCTATTTCTGCCGCCAAGCAGTAATGCTCGCATTGCTGTGTTCCGGTTCGAAGGGTATGGTGAAATTACAGGCACATGAGACTTTCCATCTAACGTCTCAGGGTACGGTAACCGCTGACCATCAAGTGGGCCGTACGCTTGGTTACCTCTTTAAAAGAAAAATGCACGTCATGCAACATCGCAACATCGCACGATATGTCCGAAAACAATGCGCGACTCATCGTCGCTTGGCAGAAAAATGTTGCAGTGATGCCCGGATACATTTAATGAACAGTACAAATGTACAAGTGAGTGAGTAAGAGTGTAGTATCACTGTAACATACGTACACTACACTATTACAGTGTAGATACTACTTGTTGGTAACCTACGGTTCGCAAAAAGCAGCGGTTTTGCGATAGAACAATTAGGCCGAGTGACCGACTATTGATGAGGGGCGTTAGAGCGTGAAAAATGAACGTTAGCGTTGTGAGTTGCGCGCGATCAATAACTTTAGAGGTAGATTGTAGGTAGATTAGATATAGAAATGGGTAATAAAGATTGGTGAAAACATTAAAAAACAACGGGTTATACATATACTTATATAAGTATATATATGTACAGTCTGTTTACAGTTATTTTATCTCTTCCATTTCAAGTTTCACGAGCGCATAGCCGCAGAGATAACTCTAACCGAAGTAAAATAAATGTAAACTTCTCTCCGTGACCGTGACAGCCAATTAAAATAATTTCAACAAATTTTGAAAATTCTCAAGTCAGCCTTAAAATTCAATTGACCAATGATGATGAACCGGCCTTAGAAACTAAAGAGCCATCTGACTTTCAGACTGTGACCTGGATAACAATCTCCGCGAACCAGTTTTATAAATCGCCTTAGTTTTTGCCAAAAACCAACCAGGCTACCATTTCATAAAATAAAAAAATCAAAACAAAAATTATTTATTTCAATAGAATCACAAGGATAGAAAAATGTACACCAGTTCCAACGCGCCCATGCTGTAAAAGAACTGGCAACAACACCGGCTGGGTTCCTATTTATTTATTTATTACTATTCGTCCCAAGCTTTTTTGTCATCTAAGTAATCAGTTATTTTATAGTAAGCTTTTTGAGAAAGTTTTTGTTTATTTAAGTTTTTAATTTGCTAACCTAACTGTGGGAACAGCGAGTTTATTTCTATTTCTAGTATTAACATTATGATTAAGTACCTATCACATTTTTTCTATTTTTGCGAACATAAGATGAAGAACCTACATAAGATTTTCATAAATATATTGACAGGGTACTGTCATAATATTGATTTCTTTGAACTTATCTCTAAGTGATTCTCTGGGACCCATGTTATAAATTGCGCGAACAGCCCTCTTCTGCAACACGAATATGGTGTTAATATCTGCAGCACTCCCCCACAACAAAATACCGTAAGACATAGGTACCTAATGCTGTGAAAGTAGCTGAAATAAACTAGTCTGGCTGGCTGTATCGACGTCGGCGACATAATGTTAGCCGCTCATGCGAAGGAAGGATTAGATTCGTTTTAGCTTGATATATGTAGGTAGTTGTTGTCGGTATGAAATTTGAAAATCACAGGTCTCAGAATAAGAAGGGGCTACTCTCGAAAGTGAAAACGATAAACGGGGCAAATATCGTAGCTCGTAGCCGGTGACAGATAACTGAGTTCAAAGCATTCACGGCCATAAGCTGGACCACGAAAACTGACACGATATAGGTACCGCTTTTGTCCGCAGTTCCAGGCTGGTATGAGGTATGACTAACAGTAATTTGCTGCTGTACCTACTTAACTGGTTATCAAGGTCTTTTGAGCAGGTAACTATGTGGTGAGCAGTCACCATAAAAAGCTTTGATTGTGCTTCATGATTTTGTAGTTTTTGCTTGCAAAGGCTGAATGGTTCCGGGCGCGATTGTGGCTGAGTTTTAAACAAAAATCGCATTATAAATTTAGTAATAGAAATATTCGTATAGACTTAGCTATTTATATTATAAACAAAAATTTGGGTGTAGGTACCTATAGAAATAACTCAGTCATCGAAGCCAAGCCTAGTTGTTTTATCAGCTTTTATTTATTGTTCATAGTAAATTACTCTTTGATAAAAGATAATCTTACGTAATTATTATTTATTTATATTATCTTTTATCAAAGAGCGTTCGCCTGAACAATAAAAGCTAACAAACGCGCTAGTAAATAGGTACCTACTACAAGACCTGTTCCCATAAGGGTTCAATGCTCCCGCAGCAGAGTTACATCATCGACATACACTGCACAATCTATCGACCTTCGGCAACCCTCAAAGTAAATTCAACTTTTCGAACTATAATATAAAGTTGGAAATAACTTATTCGGAATAGAATAATTATAGTAATTTCAAAGTCTGAACGGAACTGCTGGCCGAGTGCCATGAGTTCTTTAGAGAAACATTCCGTTTCGAGTTTATTTCGTTTTGAAAGTTATCGAAATACCTAGGTCAAAGGATTTTGAGTTAACCGGTGCGTTTACAAAGAGGAACGTTGTTTCTGGGTTAGCTATAAAAAATGTAGGGGAAAGGGGGGCCAAAAAAATGAACCTTTAAAAAATGTACCTTGTAATGTGGAAAAATGTACCTTTGAACAGAGGCAGTTTTAAAACCCTACGTTTTAGGAGGTATGAATCGTAAAGCCTTGAACATGACTTGCTGTTTTGGACTAACTGGGTCTTCAAATGCGTGATTATAAATTGACATGGCAAAAGATTACCGAGGAAGCTACGATTGTGCCTTCTGGCAGTTCCTTCACCTATAGGTAGGTAGGTTCTCATATTGCCTGTACCGACAATAAGGTGGTAAGGTTAGGTTTAGCACTTTATTAAAGCAATTAGTAAAGAAAAAGATATCAACGCGCTACTCTATATTGTTACGTGATACCTAGTACCTACCGTAGATATTACACAAGAGCCACTTTAAAATAACACAATACGGTAATGTAAATGGTCACGATGACAGCTCGAATATGTAGCTACTAGGTACCTAGGTATTATAAAGAGGAAAGATTTGTATTTTTGTTTGTTACGAATAACTTCAAAAACTACTCGTCTTATTTCAAAAATTCTTTCACCATTAGAATGCTACATTATCCCTGAGTAACATAGGCTATATTTATTACTAGCTACTCGCCCCGGCTTTGCACGGGTGCGGTTTCATTGCACCCACGCGAAGCTGGGAAGGACTGCTAGTAACTAATAAAGTAGAAATATATTTCCTACTATTGCACTTGGTTGGCACGCATAACTAAACTACATAAATCCTGACACACTGTTAGCTTAGTTTTACGTTTGCATGACAATTACATGTCATGTAGTAGGTCAATCGGCCAGTCGGGAAATCAATTTTATTGACGCGGTGTGAACTCGATTATCTTAGACCTAGACCACAGAACAGATATTATTAGGTACCTAGACTAGAAATCGATTACAAACTCGCTAACGAGCAAGCAGAGTTTTTACCGACATCGACAGCAAAAAATCTACTAGAGATTAATCGGAGGGCTAATCACTTAAACTTCGTTTGACAATCGTAAACGAAATCGTATCGTCCAGCTGTTAAAAGCATGGGATTTTAGTAGTTCATTTTACGCCCAAAAGAAGCGCTGGTAATTACGATTGTCAAACTAATTATTCGTATTGAACCCTGGAATGAGATGGAATTATGGCACAGAACACCTGTATCCTGAGTTACGCTATGACGGAGGCCTTCAGACGGCCTATTAGCTGCATCACCAGAGTTAAGTACTGCCTCTAGCTGAGTCACCAGAGTTGTTAGGCCATGACAGAGGCTTTCGGGCGGTCTAAAAGCTCTATCACCAGAGTTGGCCACTGACTCATACGAGCTAACTTTACCACTGACATTTTTTAATGCTCCATCGTGATGGATTAATGGGATGCTCAAGTGCTGTTGTACTTTATCGATCGACTTAACCCCTGCTTTATCTAGCCTAATAATCATAATAAAATATATCTAAATCTACTCTATTATTTCCCCCGCAGCTCAACCCACAGCACACAGTCCCTACACTAGTAGATGACGGGTTTTCGATCTGGGAGTCGCGCGCCATCATAGCGTACCTCGCCAACAAGTATGGCGGTTCCGCCATCTACCCAGAGGAGCCCCGTGCCCGCGCTTTGGTCGACCAGCGCCTCTACTTCGACATGGGTACGCTGTACCAACGCTTTGGTGACTACTTCGTAAGTACAAAACAATGCTGAGATTCGTCGTGCGTCAATGTCGTGATTCGCGACCTTGCTTTAACTCAAAGGAAATTTGACTTTCTCTCCCAGTACCCACAAATATTCGGAGGCGCGCCAGCTGATAAGGAGAAGTTCGCGAAGATCGAGGACGCACTCCAGCTCCTGGACAAGTTCCTGGAGGGGCAGAACTTCGTGGCCGGCCGCAGCATCACCATCGCGGACCTGAGCATTGTCGCCAGCGTGTCTAGCTTCGAAGCCGCTAATATCGACTTCAAGAAATACAGCAATATCAAAAGGTAATTTATCCATTCTACCACAGAACTTAAATATTAGTTCTGTGATTCTAACTAATATTTAAAGAATAAAACAATCTTCAAACAAAACAAAATTGTTATGCAGATTGTGCTAATACGATGCGTGTAGTTATTTTATGATTTATTCAAAAAGTACTGAAGCAATTTCGATAAAATTTATATGGGACCACCTCTGGAGTATTATCTATCAAACCAAAAAAGAATAATTAATATCAATTGATGATTGGCAGAGAAATCTCGTGACGAACTCCTTTTAGCAAAAACCTTCGTTGAAATAAGTTCTCTAACCGTCCTACTAGGTGGGCAGAGTGGTTGGTTCCCATCCCATACGAGTTGACAGCAAAGAGCGAATCACGAAAAACTCTGACAATCGTAAACGTAAACATATCGTCCAGAGACATAATCACGAAAAACTAGTTTGACAATCGTTAATGTAGGTAAACGTATCGTCCAGTTGTCAATTTGTATTGGGTTTTTTTTACAGCGCCTCTTTAGTGCGTAAAACGAAATACATAAATTAGGGAATTTTTGTATGAACGATACGTTTACATTTACGACTGTCAAACGAGTTTTTCGTGATTATGTCTCTGGACGATATGTTTACGTTTACGATTGTCAAACGAGTTTTTCGTGATTATGTCTCTGGACGATATGTTTACGTTTACGATTGTCAGAGTTTTTCGTGATTCGCCCTCTGGTATACTAATTTTAGAGACTAATGACGAAGACGAATAATTTTTTTTCATAAGAGCAGTAGAGTTCTTTGTGATAGAGCTCGACCAGGGAAGGACTACCTACCACTTGCTGTGTTCCGGTTCGAAGGGTGTGTTTTTTGAAGTGGTTTTATGGTTCCGGTGAAATTACAGGCATATGAGACTTTCCATCTAAAGTCTTAAGGTGGTAACACGCAACGCAAGTATTCTAGTAGTATCTATGATGTTGCAAGCGTAAATAGGCTGCGGTAACCGGTTACCATCAATAGGCCGTACGCTTTGTTGCCTCTTGTTGGTATAAAAAAAAAAATGCCAATTGCCACAGTAGTAAAATGAATTACAAAATAAACTGATGATGTTTCCAGATGGTACGATAACGTGAAGAAGACCGCGCCTGGCTACAAGGAAGCCAATGAAGACGGACTGAATGCCTTGAAAGCACTCGCCAACACCATGATGAAGAAGTAGCTCGCACAGTATCACAAGACTTTATATGTGCGGTAGTTATGTACCTTTGTTGCAGTCAACTTCAATAAAAAACCTGTCGTTAAGTAAATTAAAATTATACTTTTGTTGGTAAAATCACAAGGATCACTTTGAAACGACTTACAAGCTTAGTTATTTGACAAAGAGAATCTAGCAAGAAAATCGGCTAAGCTCTTATTTTGGCACGGTCCTTGCTATATTGATGCCGAGTCGGGACACATCTAAAGCTTGTTTATGTCAAATGAATTAAGTTAGATTGCAACATAGTTATAAATCTACCGCGCTGGTATAGTCGTTACTTGGAGCTTGCTCTGACTTAGCACTGTCATAATAGGTAATCTCGCGCTTTTGCGGTCATAGGTTGTCTCCTGTGAGGCGATTATGTATTCTTGTTACAGTTGAATTTCATTTTAAAACCTGTCAATAGCGTCCGTCATTAATCAAAAGATTTCGATTGAAACTAAATGAAATTGATTGCAACAAAATAACATAACAGAGCCACTTGACTAGTTTATATATTTTTGTTGCAATTAACTACATTCGGTTTCTATTTGACCGATGTATTCTGATTGAATATGGCAACTTATTGGCAAGTTTCAATATAGTTTTGTACATTAGCAAAAGCTGCTCAGATAAATAAATTGATTGCAATTAAAGATACATAGTTGAGGCTTCTGATGTCTGTGTTTGAGTGTGAGTGAATGATAGAACACCGGTTAACAGAGCACTGGTGGTCTAGTGGTAGTGACCCCGCCTTCCGATCCTAAGGTCGTGGGTTCGAATCCAGTCGTGCACCAATGGATTTTTCGCTACGAAAAATTTATGTGCGCAATGCCAGTGCTCTCATACGGTGAAGGAAAACATCGTGAGGAAACCGGCATGTCCAAGAACTAAAAATTCGAAAGACATGTGCCATCCACCAATCCGCATTGGGTCCGCGTGGTGGATTAAGACCCAACCACTCTCGCTTGAGAGTAGGCCAGTGTCCCAGCAGTGGGAACATTAGAAGGCTGTCATGATGAATGATAGAAACCAAAAGCACGAAACTATCATTGACAGTTCTAAGGCTGGGCACAAGCTGAGTAACTTCTATCCATACTTTATTCCTATCGCACTAATTTCTATTTGCAGTAAGAATTCAATCTTCCTGCATTGATTAATTTGGAGGCAAACACAAAATCTGTTTATTTCCTGAGCTTGGAGATTAAATTCTTGGTACAAATCGAGCTAAATGTTTTTGACACTGTTTGTATATTAGTTTTAATGTTTAATTCGTAAGGCACAAAATAAATAATTATTTAAAAATACAACACGTTACATAATTACTGTTTTCAGATAAAACCTACTTACTAGAATAATCTTCTCATCTTCATATTATAAATATAAAAAATGATCGCTGTTCGTTAGTATCGCTATAACTCGATAACGGCTGGACCGATTTGGCTATTTTGCTCTTGAAACAATATTTGTGCGAGGCCAGGGAAGGTTTACACGCTGTGAAAACGTGAGTGAAACCGCGCGGGTCAATTAGTGCTAAAATAAAAATTAGTAACTATTAAGTATTTTAGCGCATGCTATCCTTAGCATGGATATTATAATACTTAACTTGTAGGCTAATAGTTATAGGTATAATAACTAGAGCTCTGATTTTTGTTTCGTCTCTGCAACTAACTTCTTGAAGTCGTCAACGCCCTTCTGGTTAGCTACATCGTAGTTAGGCGCGGTTTGCTTGACCAGCTTAAACCACCTAAAACAATAGCATTGATTTAATCTTATGCACATTTTTTTTTATACAACCGAAGTGGCAACCAAGCGTACGGCCCACAAGATGGTAAGCGGTTACCGCAGCCAATGGACGCGTGCAATACCAGAGGTATCACTCGCGGGTTGCCACCTTGAGGCTAAGGTCGAAAGCCTCATGTGCCAGTAATTTCACCGAAAACCATACCCTTCACACCGGAACACAGCAATGCGAGCATTACTGCTTTGCGGCAGAAATAGGTATGGTGGTAGTCCTTCCCCGGACGAGCTCTATCACAGAGAATTCTACTACTCTTCATCATCTTAGTACCAGATCCCGGAGGACACTCAATAAAATGTATGAACCAAACGCGTCGCAATCACCACATGCATGGTTTGTGTAGAAAACGGTGCCGTTGTATGTTGAGTGTCATGGCCGGCGTCACCCAATTATAGCAAGAGCGAGATAGCACACTGTAACATTCTGTACGTAGTACTAATATCTGTTCTGTGTTCTAAGCTTATAAGAAAATACGAAGTGTAGGACAGCCCTCCACTTGGTGGAACGATGCTGTTAGAAGTATTTTTTTGTTATGTTCGCTAATGACAAGACGTTTATCGTTCGCCGCCTGATAACAGTAGCAGTGTGACACAAACCTTTAAGTTTTAAAGTTCTGCGTGGCCCTGCACTGCTCTCGTTACAACAAGGTCTCTTTCGCCCAGTAAATTCACTCATGTCCTTCAAACGTAAACACAGTACCTAATGCTTGTACATTACATTGGAGGCAGGATATCTGGGGTAGTACCCACCAAGATGAACTCTTGCTGAAGAGTCCTACCACCATTAGATAAAAGGTGTGATATGGCCAGTTGAACGAAGAAATGAAATGATAGTAGGATAGTGTATCTACCTCATTATATTTGCGTAGGATTCCAAACTTATAGCACCGGATACTTCGATGGTCGAGACTGTCGCAACCAGGCACAAATCGGCGAAAGTCAACTTCACTTGCAATAATTTCCTTCAAATCTACCCAGTAATGCTTGCACATTACTGCTTGGAGGTAGAATATCTGGCACTGTGGTAGTAGCCAAGATGAACTCTTACTGAAGAGTCCTACCACCAGGGTACTTTTACCTGGCCAGTTGAACGAAAAAACTTCCTTGGAAAAAAAGATTGATAGTAGGATAGTGTATCTACCTCATTATATTGGCGTAGGATTCCAAACTTATAGCACCGGATACTTCGATGGTCGAGACCGTCGCGACCAGGCACAAGTCGGCGAGAGTCAGCCCATCTCCGACGGCATAAGTATGACCTTCGAGGAATATGTTCAGGAAGTAAACTCTTTCTCCAAGCTTTTCTAGTAGATCCTCGTCGAGTATCGAGCCACTGAGCGAAGGGTACTGGAAAATAATAAGCATACGCACAATGCCCTTTGGACCAATCACGAAAAACGTTAAATGTATCGTCCAGCTGTCAGTTCGAATGGGATTTTTTTACAGCGCCTCTCTAATGCGTAAAATGAACTGGCAAAATCCTATACGTTTACGTTTGTCAAACGAGTTTGTCGTGATTCGCCTTCTTATTCCTAAAAAAATCATTTATCGGCTAAATAGAGCTCTGGTGGTCTAGTGGCAGTGACCGATCATTAGGTCGTGGGTTTGATCAAACCCAATTGTGCACCAATAGACTTTTTGAATGTCACACGATGTTTTTCTTTACCGTAGGTACATGAGTGCACTCTCATACGGTGAAGGAAAACATCGTGAGGAGCATGTCCAAGAACTATAGATTCGAAAGACTGCCATGCAACAATCCGCATTGGGTCCGCGTGGTGGATTAAAACCCAAATCTTGCTCGAGAGGTCAGAGTCCCAGCAGTGGAAACATTAGAAGGCTGTCATGATGATGATCTACTTACAAAATACGCCGAGAAAACCTGGTAAAGCGAGCCCATATCGTAGTCCAGTAGCTGATCTACCAGCGCTCTGGTCTTCGGGTCCTCAGGGTACAGGGTGGTGGGGCCGTGCTTGTGAGCGAGGTAGCGCGCGATGGTGTGAGACTCCCATAGAGCGAACCCATCGTCAACCATCGTAGGCACGGTATGTTGGGGATTCAACTAGAAATATAATCTACTGAATTAAGTAGATATTATTAAGTACCTACCTTTAACATTGTAGTACATAACCTAGTTAATATTGTACGTCCAAAATGGATAAGCTGAGCTTACCTACCAGTGCCATACCTAGTATTAATATCTTTTTGTGCCTTCATCAGCTAAACAATAAATATTTTCTTATTCTTATTCTTAAATATGTTTTTTGTTTACGAGACAATCAGGTCACGAACCTTTAGGTTTAAAGTTATGTATATAATATAGTAAAACACCATAAGCTCCTTATATAGCTATCGTAGTTTACCTTCAAGTAATCAGATTTCATGTGCTCTCCTTCTTTGATGTCCATGAAATGAAGGTTGAGTTCCACGTTCAGCGCTGCGGCCACTAGCAACACGAGCCGGCACGGGGGAGACCCGGGCACGTAGTAAAGGTCTATCGCCATAGTGATACCTGAAGCCTGCAAAAAAACCCTATGCTATGAATGTATGGTTTAAAGTGAGATAATAATAACTATAGATATGAAAAATGCAAGATCTTCTCTTTACAGAATACGGGTCAGGAAAAAATACAACAGATCACTGAACATGGACATGCAGGATTGGAACTAGCATGATTATGCTGACACAATGAGCGCTAGGCCACTATACGAATACCAGCTCGGCCAAAAGATATTGGATGTAATGAAAAAAATCGGAAAATCCCGAACATAATTCATTAGTTTGTAATGATGGAAGCTGAAGTTAATTTTCAAACATATTCTCACAAAACAAACTTACCCAGGCTAGTAGACGCAGTAGTATTGCGACGCCAACGTCCAATAAGTTCTCGAATCTTACAAATGAAGGACCAAACAAGTAAATCGCAATATACCTTACTCCACTAAGCATTGGCTACGGCGCGATTAAGCACTTATACTCAGGAGCAAGCCGTTTTTAAACACACTGCAATTCCGGTAGGTGTTAGTACATGATACCATAACAAACAAATGGGTACCTGGAAACGATATCAGTTTCTTACGAAAGAAACATAAGTTTAGTATTGCGCGGTATTATCAGCAGAATCCTAAGTAAAGAACTCAACAAAGTTGTGTTGAGGTAACTGATTGACATCAGAATCCTGCGACCTGTGATGAATAAATCTAGATTCTATGTCAACATTTAGTAGTTATTTATAGCGCTCGTGACGTACGAACGAAGTTAAGCACTGTTCCGCGGGGTCATCAATTGGATGGGTGACCGCCAGTGGCAATTTCAACCGAGCGCTCCCGTGCTTCGGAGAGCACGTTAAGCAGTCGGTCCCGGCTTTTTCAAAGTTGTTAGGCCATGACAGAGGCCTACGGGCGGCCTAGAAACTCTATCACCAGAGTTGGTCACTGACTCATACGAACGAACGAACGATTTATTTATAGCGAGGGGTTATTATGAATATAATTCTGTTCCGCATCTATTCTATAGATAAATTACCTACGTCAATATCCCATTCCTATGGTGTCATATAAAATCTACCTAACTGTACTTACTAATAATAAGCTGAGGTTACCTGTGTTACCTAGTTTTCTGCCTACATCGATAAACAATAAATATTTTTTATTCTTTTTCTTATGTTTTAAGCTTCTAATAGCCATATGCAAAATGTTACTGCGAACTTTTATCATCAGTGAAAAGACCAAGAAATTTACATTATATTTTATTTATTATCTTTGTCTTTAATAAAGTAATTACAGATAGGCACTAAAAAAATAACCATGCATATTTAAGACCATAATACAATAACATATTTTAGATACAACGAACACCGCCTCTCACTGCTCAAGAGATATCGCTAAAAACCACCGAATGGCAGCAATAGTACCGTAAAAAAATATCTGACAGTAAAAAAATGGCACGAAGCCACACTTGCTGACCGGTGAGTATTAGATCTACGCGGTCATCGCTTCCGCGAGACGTACATATCAATACCAATAATCTAACTTCAACATGACGCAAAACAATAAAAGCTATAATAGAAACACAGTGTAGCTCGTCCACTGAAGGCACATAATATCAGTAAATAAACAAGTTCTTGGCAAAATTTAACAGCTGGTGATAATTAAAACAATGGATCTTGAAGCCTGTAAATGTATAAAATTGTGTCCTAACATATCTATATAAACTCACGTTCATTTTATACATAGCAAAATGTAATGTAATCTATGTAATCACTTCATTGCACACCTAAAATGTACCACCAGTTAACTTGCTCTATATTTTTTTATTAACTAAATAAATATATATCGTATGAATTATCTACTAATTCAAAATAAAAGATAACACCTAAATAAAATTGTATTTCAGGTATAATTTACACAGGCACTGTGTAATTACTAGGAGCGCCAAATCATAAGGGTGCTTCACTATAACCAAAGCATGTTAGTATCCTAACTCGTGTTTATATTTAGTTGTCTCAAGTATGTTAATTTATTAGGATTTTACGGACACTAAATATCAATAATTACACAAAGCTATCTACATGAGTCACTCTTAACCGCTTTTGTGTTGCCAGATCAAAATATTGCTCAATTTAGTAGCCAGTGTTTGATTAGATTGACACTGGCCACTGGCCATATTCTTTTTAGTATAATCAAACATCAATCGCTGGTTGTATTAGACATAATGCCTCAAAAATTTATAATGCTTTATTCCACGTGCGGTAAGCAGTACGATCGTATCACAGCACAATAAACAGCTAAGAGAATATTGTCGCGCTGGCAACACTCGATGTTGGGAACACCATTGTTCTGGGAATGATTTGTAATGATTGCAGTTTACTTCTCCAGCCATTTGCCACTCGCTTCGGCTCCGACGACGATACACTGGACAATCTGAAAATAAAGAAGTCAAAGTCAAAAGTGCTTTATTCATTAGAATATTAGGGATCACTTTAAACACTTGTAAGTCACAAGCTAGGAAAATTTACGCCAGTTCCAACGCGCCCGTGCCGTAAAAGAACTGGCAACAACATCGGCTGGGTTCCTATCACATTGCATAAAAGATTAGAAGTAAAATATATCAATGACATCATAGTAGTAGGATGTGAGATTAGCTAGTGTTGCTATCTAGCTTATGCAAACAGGGGGCGAATTGGATAGTATCAGCATTAACCTATTGCAGTTTATTGAACGTAGGTAGCTCTAAAGCCCGTCAATGAGCCAGGTATTAAGCTCTTTGCATCCATTATCTGCCAGCTATAGCGGCTCATCTAACCGGCTCGTCCGGAGAAGGACTACCACCATACATATTTCTGTCGCCAAGCAATAATGCTCGCATTGCTGCGTTCCGGCTCGAAGGGTATGGTTTCCAGTGAAATTACAGGTGCAAGAGCCTTTCCATCTAAAGTCTCAGGGTGGTAACACGCAAGTGATATCTATGATTTTGCATGCGTAACCTACGGTACGTAGGCTACGGTAACCGCTTACCATCAAGTAGTCAGCTTTAGTGGTATAAAAAAACTCTGTCTGCACTATATTTTTCCAAACGTTTTACTAAAAGATTTTTGAAGACTACAAAATTACATAAAACAGGTCCCTGATAGTAGATTACTCTATTTGTAAAAGTCCATACTAATATTATAAAGAGGAAAGATTTATATTTTTGTTTGTTACGAATAAACTACTAATCCGATTTCAAAAATTCTTGCACCATTAGAATGCTACATTATCCCTGAGTAACATAGTCTATATTAGATACTAGTGACCCGGCCGGGGTTCGCACGGGGGGGGGGGGGGATGCGGAGGGACCGGTAGTATTGTAATAAAGTAAGTGAGAGGTACCCGTGGGGTGGCGGGGTGGCGCGTCACATTGTGAGGTGAGGTTACTGGCAGCACTGCTTGCGCACGTCGGGCGCCGTCCGCACGTCGGCCGGCTCCGCGTCGGGCCGGATCACGTCGCCCTCGGGCGGGTCGCGCATCTGCTTCTGCGACACGATCCTGTAGATCTCTGCAAACAAGCGTACCGCAACGTTAACATCTATCATGACACCCTTTTTAAACTAATACATTTTAAATATATTAACACCTATATATATATTTTAGAAGCTCTCAGTATTCGCCGAGCAACTATCGAACGCGGTCGAGGGCGATGCTCATGAAGAAGAGCTTCTAAATAGCTTCGAAACGTCAGCATAAATGACAGAAACACGCGGTTTATGTTAATATACACTGGCCTGCAAAAAATCGACCTACCCCAACTTTTTTTGTTGGAGTGGGTCGATTTTTCGGGCTAGTATCAGTAGTCCGGTTAGTTTGTCCGATGATCGGACTGATGAGACTTTGTCGGCTCAGTAGTTCGGTGATTTAAATCCTCGGACTACTGAGACTTTTTGTCCGTTAGTGACTGTCAGTAGCTATACTATATTTCTGGCGCTTCGACGGCCGCTCCCGCGGCACGCTCGCTTCGCTCGCTCGTCTCGCGCGTGGTTTTTCACTAACCTAACATAACCTAACCTACTAATTTCGATCTGGGTGGAAAAGTAGATCTGTAGACTTCCAACTTATGGTGGAAAGCTAAGTTGGAAGATGGGAATAAGTCATACTTAGAAACTTTTTGACCGACAGTCACTAACGGACAAAAAGTCTCAGTAGTCCGAGGATTTAAATCACCGAACTACTGAGCCGACAAAGTCTCATCAGTCCGATCATCGGACAAACTAACCGGACTACTGATACTAGCCTGATTTTTCCCCCAAAAATTGTAGTAGATCGGTTTGCAGAATTGTGACAGATAAAAGTCACAGAAGCCATAAAATAAAGAAGTCAAGTCTGGCCGAGTCAAGCCGAGCGTCATTATCTATCGGTTTGTTTAGACTTTCCAAACGTGTGGACGATATCACGGCTACTCTCGCCTGCACTCGGCCAACATGTATAGACTACTTAATGTTCCCACTGCTGGGACACTGGTCTGCTGTCGAGGGAATGATTGGGTTTATCCACTACGCGAATCCAATGCAGTTTGATAAATGGCACATGTCCTTTGAATTTTTAGTTGGACATGCCGGTATCCCCACGCACATATTTTTTTTGAATCCATTGGTGCACAAGCGCGTTCGATTATGTTTATAGAAACTGGTTTCTCAAGTTTGATAGAACCCACGACCCATCGAAAGGCGGGGTCGCTGCCACTAGAACAACAGTGCTCTTGAAAATGAGTATAAATGCATTTAGCGTACCGAAACTAAATTGGTTTCAATCCGATTATTGCTAGAACAGCCCATGGTGATTCGTGTCACGCACTCAAAAGGAAATGACCTTTATTAACCCATACCATAACCATAAAGCATTATATTGACCCCTGGCAGTATTAAACAGAAGCCACGTCATAAAAATGTGGGCGGATATCGACATTACAAACAAGTGGCTTTATCACTAATTTTGCAGATAATCAAACTAGGTATTTAAATATTCAGTAGCCCTTTTGGTCTCTCTGACGCTGCGTAGCGTCAGTTGCTGAAAATCGTATTCCCTAATAGCTATGTTGAGACACTGGTTGTCTAGTTGTACTGACCCCGCCTTCCGATATAGGTTCAAACCCGGTCGTGCACCAATTGATTTTTCTATTAAAAAAGTTTGTGAGCCATGCCATTGTCTCATACGGTAAATAACACGCATACGCAACGGATTTGAATGCGGTTTTCATCAATAAATAGAGTAACTCGAGAGGAAGGTTTATAACACCCGTGCGAAGCAGGGCGGGTCGCTATTGCCAAATAAACTAATCGACAATAAGCTAATCGCTCTATCAATCTGTTGGGCGCAAACTATTTTAGCCAACGAGCAAACTTTGCATACTTGACACTTACTGAATAAATATTTATTAACTGACGAAATAACATGGATCCCCGCACAAGGCTAAGCCTGAATAGCGGGAAACCGGATTACAATTAGAGATTACCATTTAACTAAAGAGATAGTAACAGGGAGAGCAAAATTATATATAAAAAAATTGTAATAATATAAATAGAACCATATTATTATATTTGACGACTGATGTGGCGCAGCGGGCGCAGGTCCGCCTGCGACGCGGAGGTTGCGGGTTCGATTCCCGCCTCGAGTCAAATGTTTGTACGATCTACAAATATTTGTCCCGGGTGTTTTGGGTATTTTCTATATATAATAAAAATATATCTATCTATGTATTGTATTGTATTAAGTATATTATATCAGTCATCTGGTTCCCATAAACAAAGCTCAGTTTAACAGCAGCTTACCTTGGGGCTAGATGATGCTGTGTGGATTGTCCAGCATTATTTATTTATTATACTATTACTATAGTGAAAGAAGCCTTTATTCAATCAGAACAGCTCACCAGTTAGTATATTCTGGAATGCTGGCTCCACATTGGTAGAATCGAGCGCCGATGTTTCAATAAAACTAAGTCCGTTCCTTTCTGCAAATGCCTTCGCTTCTTCCGTTGGGATAGATCTGTGAATAACAACAAATTATATCTACAACATTTCTTTTTTTAATGTCAGCAAATGACAAGACAATCAAGGCGCCCACCTGACTATAACAAATACAGTGCCACCCAAAGCTTAAAGTTTTTAAGTGTTTGCGTGGCACTGTACTGCGCTTATCACCCCGAGACATTGTTGTTAAGTCTCTTTCGCCCAGTAATTTCACTTGCTACAGTGCCCTTCAATCCTAAACACAGTGCAGCTTGCACACTACTGCTTGGAGGTAGAATATCTGACACTGCGGTGGTACCCACCAAGACGGACTCTTGCTGAAGAGTCCTACCACCAGGTAAAATAATTGATAGTTAGTCATCGATAATATAAACAAACTATTCGTGTATCTATGTCTTTGTAGTTAGTATATTGAAAACTCGGCGAAGAGTCGGCCGAGAAAGGGTTGGAGGGACGATCTATCTGCATTTGAGAAAGAATGGTGCGATACCGCCAAAGACAGAGACAAATGGTAAGACTTGGGGGTGACCTTTGCCCAGCAGTGGGAAAGTATAGGTTTAATAAAAACATATATAATATTGGAGACTTGTTGCCGGCGACTTCGTTTGTGTGGAACGCAGAAACCATACTTTTTTTAGAGATAAAAGTAGTCTATGTTATACCCGGTCATTATCTATAGATGTTTTAAATTTCAGCTGTACAAACAAACAAACAAACAAACAAAAAATCTCTCCTAACTTAGTATAGACTAGTGGAATGAACTAGCATTTACATAGACAAAAGTATTATATAAAATGGTGTCTATGTCTTATTAATTAAAGAGTACAAAACACTTGAATGAATGTTAAATCAAGTAAAACACCTGTTTAGCATACTAGTCATTATCAAACACTGCTGACATCAGGCAATGAGTCACCTTGCTGATTTAGTATTGCATTTACTGTTTTATATGATCATCTGTAACTGGTGTCAGTGCCTGGTTTTGAAGCGAGAGGTTACAGATTCGATACCCACTGCATGCACTAACATAATATGAATATAAATATTGTTCATCATCATCATCATGACAGCCTTCTAATGTTCCCACTGCTGGGACACTGGCCTACTCTCAGGCGAGAGTGATTGGGTCTTAATCCACCACGCGGACCCAATGCGGATTGGCGGATGGCACATGTCTTTCGAGTTTTTAGTTCTTGGACATGCCGGTTTCCTCACGATGTTTTCCTTCACCGTATGAGAGCACTGGCATTGCGCACATAAATTTTTCGAACAGAAAAATCCATTGGTGCACGACCGGGTTTGAACCCACGACCTTAGGATCGGAAGGCGGGGTCACTACCACTAGACCACCGGTGCTCTCTATTAAAATTAATATTGTTACGGGTCCATAATAAAATTGTATATTATGTTTGTATTCTACCAGTTATCTGGATCCCATAGTACAAACTTAGTTTAGGGCTCTAGATGGCACATGAGACTTTCGGAATACGTATCAGGGTAACAGGGGTGGGCAACACGCAAGTGATATTTAACGTAGCAAATGAACATAGTCTACGGTATAGTTCGCACAGCGGATCTAGGCTTCCGTGAAGTTAGCCGTTTGTGATGCGCGAAGACAATTTAGTTTGAAAAAGCTCCATTGCGCATCGAAACGGCTAATTTCACGACGGCCGAGATCCGTTGTGAGAACTATAACTGCATAGCATCAAGTGGGCCGTGGTTGTCATTTCAGTCGTATAAAAAAAATGGCGAACATTCTAGAATGTAATGGAAGCAGAGAAACTGACCTAAGATGCCTGAGATCGCTCTTATTGCCGACAAGCATGATCAGTATGTTCTGATCGGCGTGATCGCGCAACTCCCGCAGCCACCGCTCCACGTTCTCGTACGAGAGATGTTTCGCGATGTCGTAGACGAGCAGCGCGCCCACCGCGCCGCGGTAGTACGCCGACGTGATCGCGCGGTACCTCTCCTGGCCCGCTGTGTCCCATATCTGCGCCTTTATAGTTTTGCCGTCGACCTGCAACCAAATCAAATCAAAAATGGTTTATTTCTTCAGGAAACGTCTACAAGCTAAGAAAATTTACGCCAGTTCCAACGCGCCGATGCCGTAAAAGAACTGGCAACAACACCGGGTCGGTTCACATCATGCTTGCTATTGTTATGGATGCCGAGTAGAGTAACGGAAATTATTGTGTTGAAACTATAGATAATTTCAAACATATATATATATTTTTATACAAATGAAGTGGCAACCAAGCGTACGGCCCACAAGATGGTAAGCGGTTACCGCAGCCTATGGACGCTTGCAATACCAGAGGTATCCCTCGCGGGTTGCCACCTTGAGGCTAGAATCGAAAGCCTCATGTGCCAGTAATTTCACCGGAAACCATACCCTTCACACAGGAAAACAGCAATGCGAGCATTACTGCTTGACGGCAGAAATAGGTATGGTAGTAGTCGTTCCCTGGACGAGTTCTATCACAAAAAAATTTACTACTCATAATATTAAACACATCCTCGCACATCTCTTGTGGAAACGCAGCCTGATGCTGACGTTTCGAAGCTATTTAGAAGCACTGCTCTGCATGAGCAGCGCCCGCAACCGCGTTCGACGAATTATTGTATTTATTAAACGCTTATGACCTTATGACGCTAAGTTGTTCTTAACAGATAACAGCACTGTTCCGCGTAGTCACCATTTGTATGTGTGAACGCCAGTGGCAATTTTAACTGAGCGCTCCCGTGCTTCGGAGGGCACGTTAAGCAGTCGGTCCCGGCTTTTTTTTAAGTTGTTAGGCCATGACAGAAGTGTTCAGGCAGCCTATAAGCTGTCACCAGAGGTGACATGTGACTCATACAAACTAATTAACTTTGTATTTACATGAATACTAAGGACATGCATGGGCTAAAAATATGTATATACCTTCCTCTTGAACCACTTTATCTATTGATGACTGCATTACAATCCATTCCGTAAGTTAAAAAATCTAAGCATACATTGTAATTTTAATAGGCATGATGACAGTAACCAAGAATCACTAAAACCACATCTTCATCTTATAAAAAACGATTCAAAACAAATGTATTTCTTTTAACATAAGATGAGATATTGATAATATTTTTAGTATAAATAAAACTACAAAATACAACAATCTGCCATAAAAGCTTGAACCACAGAAGTGGATCTTGAATTTTCACACTAGATCCACTTCTGTGGGTTGAACAGTTTTTAAAAACCACACTTTTTAACTACTAAACCAAACTAAATTTCTGGAATAATTAAGTTATTTTTTGCCTATAGTATATACTTTTACCGCCAGGAGTGGCGTGATAGAGAAGAGGCCTTTACTCAACAGTGGGTGTTACCGTCTGAATAGATAGATAGATAGATAGATAGATATACTTTTAAACATAATAGGTTTTCAAAATCAGTCATCATGCCTATTCTATAGGTGTATTGTATTGATCTATATATGTATTGTATTAAATATATATCAGTCACCTAGTACCCATAACACAGCTCTGTTTAACAGCCGCTTACCTTGGGGCTAGATGATGCTGTGTGGATTGTCCAGCATTATTTATTTATTCTAGGTGGGAGGCACTGACATCCGGCATTGGGGTGTATTGTGCCCATACATACATCCATAAATAGAAGGACAGACAAGGGGAAGACTATATTTTATACTATGTAAAGTAAAGATGTCAAACAGCTGTCACTGAGTGCCTATGTCACAAAATGTTGAAATTAGGAGTATTGTTGTTTCTGTTTGTTGGTTCACTTTGTACGCACTGATTTTATATTTTTAGCCAATTATCAAGCTTGTTCCCAAATGAGAGGAGGCAGTTACACTGTATTCTGGTGTTGAGGTTATGGGGTTAATTATGAGGTTGTTGCATCAGATGGTAACAAATCAGAGCCACTAGATTCTTTAACACACACAACATTGGGTTTGCTATCGTGAGACATAATTGAAAAGTCACATGTGCCTGTAATATCACCAGTCAGCAACAATATTAACAGACTTTTTGTATTGGAACTCATCTTGTAACTCATCTTAAATTTCTTGTCTTGTAGGCCTCACTATTGGCATGAACATTTGAACACTCTTTCTTTAGGGTTTTAAAAGCATTTTTGTATGACTAGTCTTCAACTCATTTTGAGCATCCATGAAGGAAGTTATCAACCTTATTGATTGAACTACAGTTGACAAATATGTCTAGTAAATTCAAGGGGATTTTGCAACCAATAAATAATTAATGTGAACAATACCTACACCTATTTGCTACTAGCAAAATATTTAATGGGACATCATCTAACTTATGTACCTACTAGCTATTTTAGCTAATATGTAGGTACTAACTCACCTCTATACTTCTTGTAGCAAATTCCACTCCAATGGTAGATTTTGACTCTAGATTAAATTCATTTCTAGTGAAACGCGAAAGAAGACTACTCTTCCCCACTCCTGAGTCCCCTATGAGAACAACTGTAACAAAGAAATTCACTTCAATATCAATTTATATTCAGCAAAACAAGGAACAACAAGCATAAAATGAGTTTTAGGGATGGACGTATTGTTTCCACAATTAGATCATACAGATACGTGGAGAGATGACTCATGAACTCAAATTTAACGCAAAAATCGATGAATTCGTATCAATCAGCTGATAGTAAAACAAACTCAAACAGCCAAAGTTTCGTTCCAGTTCATGCTAATACCCAGAGATTTCCAGCTGAAGCAAACAATAATAAAAGTATTGAGATAAAAAACAAAGGGATAATACTATCAGTTTTTATTCTACGTCATTCAAAATTGAAACAATAAGCTCAATAAACAAGCCCCCAAGTAAACTTGAAGAATAACATTTTAGGAAACGAACGATGAGGCAAAAAATGTATAACTTTCACCTTATTTACCTTTGAACAAGTAATCATATTCATCCTCTCTTGTACCCATTTTGATTTATCAAGAGAGAGCTCCACAAATCGACGTCAAAATCGGTCAAATAGAAAACGTCAAGTCAGCGTAAACAAAAATAACTCGAGACACAAATATCACAGACTTTAAAAACACTGCACAGTTTCATAAATATCACTTTTGCACAGGGATTGTTTAGATTTTTGCGGGTTTTAACGAGTTTTATTCCCAAAAATTGTCAGAGGAACAAAATGGCGGAATATTTTTACGCCCCTATTGGATTGATGCGTTCTGAAACCTGTCAGCTCTATTCTATACTCTTGTCAGTGTCAGGTGATAATACATTTAGATAATTTGAGTATTTCTACTCTGTGGCTTTAAATAACACCGGAGTAGAATAGTTAAGCTCTAGAATATAAATAAATAAATAAATAATGCTGGACAATCCACACAGCATCATCTAGCCTCAAGGTAAGCTGCTGTTAAACAGAGCTGTATTATGGGTTCTAGATGACTGATATTTATATAATACAATACATAAATAGATATTTTTTATTATGTATAGAAAATACCCAGAACACCCGGAACATATATTTGTAGATCGTACAAACATTTGTCCTGAGGCGGGAATCGAACTCGCAACCTTTGCGTCGCAGGCGGACCTGCGCCCGCTGCTACCTGATTTTTTTGATTAGATAATCAATCAAAATGATTGTCAATCAAGCCACAATGAATGATCAAATACCTACTAGTTTCCGAACGCTCCGTACAAAGTGTTTGTAAGTTCTGTGGACTCTCCACAGAACAGATAATAGAGCCTGTCGGTCTGTCTGTAGTAGGTAAACGTTTTTTTTGTACAGTATACTATCTCCTCTCCTGAGACTTTAGTAACTTGTAAAGTTAAGTGGCTGGCTGGTGGACAACAGGACAAAACTTTGCTAGGTCATTTTATGTAACTAGCAGCTTGCGGTGCAGTGCCCCAAATATATTTCTCTTTGGCGATGCCGCAGTGGCTTTGTATGGACCGTGGAACAGAAAATAATAATAGTAATACTGGTATTGGATCAAGGATCCAGGTTATTTCACCAAATGTTAGAATGGCACTTTGAGCTCTTTCTCAGGTTCTGGTTCACGGATGGACTTGCCTTTCCAAAGTTGAACTGCGCCTAGCACAGCAAGGCAAGCATGCATGGCTTATCAGTGTAAACTTATACGGCAAACGCTACCTACAAAATTTTCTAGTTCATACGATATATACTTCGATTTCATATTCTAATGTCTTTGGATATAATTTAAAGGTACTCAGGCAGAACTCATGTAGATGACGTTTCAGTATTTGAGCTTAATCACAAACTCACAAAGTACTTTGTACTACACTACGCTGGCCTTGTTTGGCGGAGTAAAGGCAGGCCCATAACGTCAACAGACGGTGTACATTTTTTAGAATGTATTACATAAAAATTAGAAAAAGAATATAATCGTTTTATTGAATTTTATATTACCTAATTTTTTTATTCTATGCTACACATAAAGATAGGTACTAAGCTTTAGCAGCTACGGCCTCTTCTTCGTCGTCACTATCGTTTTGCACTTCTTTGGATAGAGTGCGCTCTACATATACAAACGGGTCTATTTTTAGTTTCTCAGGGGAAGGTGGGCTGACAAGAATGCATCTGCAACAAAATAAAACAAGTAATCATTGTTGAGAATCTCAATGAAAAAATAAACGCGATAAAACGAATTATAATGCGCTGTTATGACAGACAGAATTTTAAAGAGAATTTTTATACGGTCGGCAACGCGTGAGTGATACCTCTAGTATTGCAAGCATCCATAGGCAACGGTAACTACTTAGTATCAGGTGGGTGGGCCGTAGTATGTTTGTTTGGCCTAAAAAACAAGACAGATCCACTTGCGGTTGCGATGCAGTGTGGCGAGAGTTTATTCTTGTTATAAACGCTGGCTGACCGAACGGAATCAATGAATGAATGATACTTTGATGACATTCCACCTACCCTACTTAAGTGACGTGACGCCGACTCTGATCTGACATATCTCTGATCTGGCTAAATAATGAAGTTTGACATTTCATTGGTGACGTGACGTAACGTGACGCCATTTATTTTTCTTTCATTCACAAATAAATACATTATCTATCAATACAAAGTGAAATGAAAGAAAGCTTCAATAAAAAAATATTATAGGATGAATAACGACATGCATTCTAATATACAATTCATTCAATTGATAAAAGAACGACCCTGTTTGTATGATTACAATAGAGAAGATTATTGTGATAAATATACTCAAGAAGCTGCTTGGCTAGATGTAGCGAGAAAAGTAAATAAAACAGGTAAGTGGGCAGGCATAAGTTTCTTATTTAAAGTCTTCTTCCTGTACAAATAACTTTTCATGTACTACCTATGCAATTAAATAGGTACCTACTTACCTTTATGTGGTTAAATATAACACAAAGCATTGGAAGCTATCTGGCCTCTTTTAATCAATAAAATTAAGTACCTACCTATCTAAAGTTGGTACCTACAGATTGGCATATATTTTTGTTTTATTAAATCCCAAGTCACTTGTTATCTCGGTAGGTAAGTACTTTATTTCTGAGATTGCTATACCTACTTACTATACATAGACCTCATAATTAATCATGAAAGCAACTTAATCCAAAATAAGTCTAATGCAAAATATCTGTAAATAAACTTCCATTACTTTCAGTTGCTGTTTGCAAAGAGAGATGGAAAAATCTACGAGGCTGCTATACAAGACACTTAAAAAAAAACAAGAGATCACCTGATTCTTCTAAAAAACATGTAAAACCATATTACTTAGCGGATCATCTTCAGTTTTTATATAGTTTCACAAAGACAAGACCACCAAAATACACATTTAAAGAAGAGCAAAACACAGAAACAGACTTGGAATTACCAAACGATGATTCTGATAACAGTGGGGATTATGATGATAAGCATGCTCGTAGTCCTTCTCCAACTAATATAATTATGGGTGATGTGAGTGCAACTGCAATGGAATGTTTTCAATCCAGGCAAGACAATCAAGATCCAGATCTTGCATTTTTGTACAGCTTACTACCAGATGTCAAGGATATGAATCGTGAGCAAAAAAGAAAATTCAAAGTAGGAGTTCTTAAATTAGCCGGTGATATATTACAAGACACACTGGCTTCACCTGCTAGCCGAAACTCTGACAGCTGACTGACATCTGACTTCTAGGAGTTAGCCACACAAAAAGCCGTAAAAGGCTGGCCACACAGAAAAGATGTAAGGCTAGGCTAGGCATTTTACGTTTTGACGCTCTAAGTCTTTTCTGTGTGGCCCTTTATTTATCAAGACACACTGAAAAATCGAATGTAACATCAATTTCATATATTCATACACAGTCATTCCACAAGTAACATACACAAAACTCTAGAAAATCTTAAAACATCCTTGCAAGTACCTATACCTAATGATGCTAATGCAATAATGGTACCATGTCCCTTAGTAATATACCTTTTTGTGTTATGTACCTAGTTATAATAAGCAAAAAAATAATATTTTATGTTTACATATTTGTATGTAAGTACAAAGATACTTTAAATTTGATATAACATAACCATGTAATTGTACATTAAAAATTAAAAACACCTATCTAATTATTGTAATTTTTACATGTTAATGTTAAAGATTTAAGTATGTACTTAAATTCTGCTCATTAATTGCTGGTCGTCATCAGACACTGGAGTTCAAACTTTAGTTAGATGTAATTTTGTTAATACCAAATAATCATTTACGTATCATCAAACCAGCAGCCAGGCAGGAGTCAGATCACCAAAAGAATGTCATATTGAATACAAAAAAGTAATAAATTGAGCACCCATTCTAAAGTTGTACACTATGGCCTCAAACATCAAACAAGGTTAGTTAACTGTGTTAACTGTTTGACCTCATTAGTTAAAAAGCTAAGCGGAATATAGTACTAGAGATTTTTCATCTGTTTTATATCTTCTAATGAATTTCCGCGAAGTAACGCCTGACTATTAATTATACCATAATAACACTTCTTTTCTAAGCAGGGCTTGATAACTTAGATGATAAAAAGTTTTGTTTGTTTAACAAAAACTGGTGGTCTCAACTTTTAAAGTTCCTAGACTTAAAACAAATCTACCTTTATTTATTTTTTATTGTCTAAACCAGGGTCCAATAAAGTTCAAATTCTTTAGTTCTCAAAGTTCAATTACTTATCATTGAAAGTTTCGCAGTTTTATTTATTTTAACATATTAGTTTGAACAAAATTGTTACCATTAAATAACTGCCACTGCTTGTATCTCCTTAGAAAATAAGCTATACATAATTTAAATTAACAGAGTCAAGTTATAGTTTTTTTATTGTCACAAACTCATAACTACACTCAAAGAAGGGTCCAATGCTATTAAATTAAACAATGTATAGCATTTCTCCACAGCTAGTGTGAGGACTGAAAATTCAATGTTTGTTTTATGAGAAAATTATGAGCTGAAATTTTAAAAGCAGCACCAGGCTGAGCTTAAAATTAGCTTTTTACTGAGCTTTTCTGTTAATACTGCAATATTATTTGTATTTATTAATTAAGTCGTTAATTAGGTAGTGTGTAAATAAATAAATTATCCATCTTATGTTTTGAACAAATAAAAGCATCTTGTTCTTTTGTTACTGTATAAGAATTGTAACAGCAAAGCAAAATAATATTTGTCCATCGGTGTCCATATTATGCTACCTAATAATATATTGCTGGGTTGTGTCATGTAGGTCCTCTAATTGTTTGGGCGTGATACGAGCCGACAGCGTCCGTCGGTTAAATAGAACCAATGGCTTTCGATTTACGGCGGGTATTCCTGTGTCGGTCATGTAGCTAGTGGCAAGAGCCGATCATGTCACTTATAAGGGTGAGTTCAGACGGAAGAATTGACCATGAAGTCTCTTTATTCGCGTAACTTTAAGGATTTAAGATCAGTATAGCCCTATCCAAGAGCAGGGGGAAATCATTAAGGATTTTTCCGGTTTGTGTCACTTTAGAACCTCGTCAGAGCCATGCTACATGCCATACATTATTATAGGTGGTTTCAACGCCTTCGATCAACAAGGCTAATGCTTTTTACATACCTGGTTATAAATGGGCCATCTCTCTTTGGCCGAACCGATTGGAGATCTTTCAATAAGGCTTCTATATTCTCAGCTATTTCTTTCGGCTCCATGTTCAGCTGGAAAAAAACTAGTCACTGAGTCACTGTAGGCATATAATGCTACATTATCCTTGAGTAACATAGGCTATATTTATTACTAGCGACACGCCCCGGCTTCGCACGAGTGAGGTTTCATTGCGCGCGAAGCTGGGTCGGTCTGCTAGTATGTACTTATTTGACAATTGTTAGAACTTTCAACTACTTAGTATAGCATAGTCAAACTATTTGACTACTATACTAAGATTTAATACTTTGATTTGAATTTTGCCCTCAGTTTAAAAAGATCATCACCACAATAATTTATATTTTTATATATTATATTTCTATTGGTTATAGACAAGCATTTGACCACCACTTCACTTGATGGTAACTGATGGTGTGGTCGATGATGGAGGTTCTTGTCGAGAAAGTACCTATTCACTCTAGCTTTGAAGACTCCTAAATTATAATGGTCCGGATAAACAGACGCTGGCAACGAGTACCATTCTTTACTTGTGCATATAAGAAAAGAAGATTAAAAGCGTTTGGTTCGGCATGGTGGGATGTCGACCAGGGGCCTTACTCTTGAACGCGATCGGTATTAGACAAGTAGGTATTGGAATATGACATTTCGTACTTTTGACAGAAAACCTAGCGCCAAATTCAACCTTGTTTTCAAGAGTACAAAAATTTGACAGCAGTAAATAGAAATTGGGATTGGATCGGAATTGTCATTGGATTCAAGAGTAAGGCACCAGATACTGATAATGTAAAGGATTTGTATAGGATGTAGTGCCCACTGCTAGTAGCTTATTAATTTACCATTGCTATTACTGAAGCTGTACCTACCTACAACCCGCATCTAGATATACATATTTATTTTTAAGGATGAGTTTAAATAAACTAGCTATAGGGTTCAATGTTAAATGTGGTAAATAAATTAATATCTGAATATCTAAACTTACCCTCCCAACAGCAACTTCCACAGAGCCATAGTTATCCTGTTTCTCGTCCCGCGTCACCCGGTACTGCACGCCGCCCGCGAACTTCCTCACCAGCCCGGGCAGGTCCGTGTCCAGCGTGCCCGCCTTCACGGTGGGAAACTTCTTCTTCATCAGCCCCCGGATCGGCACCAGCTCCGTTATGATGCTGGGGTGTGCGATCACGTAGTCGTAGTCGAACAGCTTTGTGGTACCTTCCTGGGAATGAGGGCGTCGAAATCAACGAATTCAAATTATATACTTTGGCTCCAAGGCTCGACGGAGCAACACGTCTGCCAGAGAACAAGTCAATGGTCCTGATGATGTCCCGTTGAGGGATGAAACACGTGTCGACACTTTTCTTTTGAGGTTAACTGTGTTAACTGCGTGACCTCATTAGTAAAAAGTTAAGCAGAATGGTGCAAGAGATTTTTCATCGTTTTTTACCGAATTCAAATTATTTTTATTCAACAACAAGGACCATTTTAATGTCGAATTTACACTAGCTCCACGCGCCGCAGCCTAGAAGAATCAGGCAACAAACTCGGCTGGGTTCCTAGCTTTTTTTTCGATGAACTCTTTTTAATAAAACTCCAGTGTGCCAATGGAACTAGGTGAGGCTCATACTAGAAAAAAAAAAACCGACCTCAAGCTAAAAAAATGTTTCGGCAGATTGTGGTGGTACGCGGCGATAGACGACACATTTTTTTTAAATTTAATTATAAAAAACTGAACCGATTCTGATTAAATTTATATAATATATATAGAACCAATTCTTAAGTATTATTTATCAAACAAAAAAAGGATCATTCAAATTAATTCATAATTGGCGAAGAAATCACGTAACAAACATTTGAAGTTGGTTTGAAATAGGAAAAACTATACCATAATTCACATACCGTGAATTATGGATTTCCATTTAGAACGGTCTGTGGCTTGATCAAGTGCCCTGTTCACCGGCATTTCCAGCTGTTCCGAGACCTGGTCAGATCATCGCTTGGGGCTGCGTCCCCTCGGTCTTTTGCTACACCCGGGACCCTCTCAATAAAATGTATGAAGCAAACACGTCGCAATCACCACGTAGTTTGTGTACGTAAACGGTGCTGTTGTATGTGTGAGTGTCCTGGTTGTTCCCACCCAACTATAGCAAGAGCGAGAAGCACACTTTCGCTCGCTCTGGCATGCACGCGCTTGAACCTACCCAAAATCAAAATAAAAGCGTGCCTTAGCCATTAGCTTCAGCGCCGACAAACTTGCGACCAGATGAGATGAGTAAAACCGATGGGAGGTAGGGAGTGGCCAATCTGTACGTAGTACTAATATCTGTTCTGTGCTTTTGCCCTCATATTTTGCCTGTCACAATGAGTCTCTTGATGTTATCGTTATTTCGGCGATTAGTTAGTCTGTACCTGTATCTTCTTGATGAGATCCGCGCCCCCTACTGTGGTGGCTCCAGCATCCTGAACTTGCTTCACCATCTCGGCTCCCTTGCAGAAGGCGAGCACAGTGCGCTCCTCCTCGCGCGGGAACGAGTACGGCAGCAGGGTGAGTCGCGAGAAACTGTCTATGTAACGAGTCTACGAGAAACAAAGTTTTAATCACATCATATCACACTATTACACAAATATGCATTTTGATGTTTGTTTGGATATTTGGTCTTATAGAACTTGACAACCAACAAACCAATTTGGCTGATATTTATACCATAGATAGATTATAACCAGGAATAGTACAGGCTACTTTTTTTCTCAGAGAAAAGTATGGTTCCCGAGTTACTACTTTGTTGTAGTTAAAGTTGGGGCAACAGCTAGTTTCCGATATACAGAGTGATTTTTTTAAATGGGACAGTATGGGGAAATCCGAATCTAAAGGAGATAGAGGAAAAGTGTCTAAGGAGACATTAGGTGTTTTTTTATGTAAACAAATTTGGCTCGTTCAAATTTGTGGTCAACCGTGAGTTGTTCTTAAAAAATGATAAAGTTGGTCAATTTTTTTTTTGACGCGGATCGACTCTGTTTCATGTAAGGATTATTTCATTGTTTGGAAAGAAAAAAATCTGAACAGCAGAAGTTGGTCAAATTTACTGAAAACTAATCTTCATACAGTTGCAGTATTCGCCTTTTAATATTGTTACAAGTGCCTAGGCGTGTAAAAAAATATTTAAAATTATTCCATTTTTAAATTTTGATAATCGATAAGAGCTCCAGATGATTCAAGAGAAGAACATTTTTTTTAATGTTCGTAAACATCATGGCAACCGATAGTCTTGAAATTATAAAAAAAAGAATTCAAATTTGGAACGTAAGTTATTTCTGCAGCTGTGATTTTGTTTCCAATCAGTTCATGCTTGTAATTTTATTCATCATGGCGTTAACTAATTCACATAAAGTTGATTTGATTGAGGCGTATTTTCTTAATTATCGCAGTAGAGATAATGCACTTAAGTGGTATCAAGAACGCTATCCTGACCGTGTAGTACCGAATCGCAAGATATTTGATAGTTTAATAAAGAACCTAAGACAGGAAGGCTGTTTCAAGCCTAAGCGTAAAAGGCCGACAATAGTCAATAGTGAGTTTATAACTATTGCCGTATTGGGATATTTTGAAGCATACCCAAAAGCTTCGTTACGGGAAGCAGCTGAAACTATCGGTATTCATAAATCAACTGTAAGGAAGATATTGAAGGCTCATAAATACAAGTGTTACATAGAAGGTCGACTTGTACAAGCGTTACTACCTGGAGATAAAGACCGCAGGTTACATTTCTGTAATTGGTATGTGGCTCAGACTGTTAGAAATAGATGTTTTCCTAATTTTATTATTTGGACTGATGAATGCAACTTTTCGAACAATGGCATGTACAACAGGAGAAATAACCATTACTGGTCAAAAATAAATCCGCTAAGAACTACAGAAACCCACAACCAAATCCGATTTTCTTTTAATTGTTGGTGTGCGATATTACATAACAGAATTTTTGCTATCAAAATTTACCAAGGAACGCTAAATAGTGAAAAATATCAGGAAATATTGAACATGGCTGCAGATTTAGTGGATGAGACTATTAGCTTAAGGAACTTTGGTAAGATAATCTACCAACAAGATGGTGCACCAGCCCACAACAGTAGGGCAAGTAAACTATGTTTGGACGAGCAGTTTCCAAACCGTTGGATGGGACATATGGGCCGATAAAGTGGCCCCCACGATCGCCCGACTTAACGCCATTAGATTTTTTCTTATGGGGTTACCTTAAGGGTCGAATTTATGTATCCCGATACAACTCCGTACAAGAATTAAAAGATGCTGTTTACAACACTTTAAACACAATTCACCATAAGTCTCTGTTAAATGCAACTAGAAGTGTCTTGAAGCGTGCTCGTACCTGCATAAGACAAGACGGCGGCCACATCGAACATTTACTCAAGTAATAAACCAACTGTATGAAGATTAGTTTTCATTAAATTTGACCAACTTCTGCTGTTCAGATTTTTTTCTTTCCAAACAATGAAATAATCCTTGCATGAAACAGAGTCGATCCGCGTCAAAAAAAAAATTGACCAACTTTATCATTTTTTAAGAACAACTCACGCTTGACCACAAATTTGAACGAGCCAAATTTGTTTACATAAAAAAACACCTAATGTCTCCTTAGACACTTTTCCTCTATCTCCTTTAGATTCGGATTTCCCCATACTGTCCCATTTAAAAAAATCACTCTGTATATTAGCATCCTAGAGATTTCCACTAGGCTGGTATTCAGGAGGTTATTATGTCTAGCTAATGACTGCAGTTTGCAGTGACTGAGTTTGCACTTAATGAAATCATGTAATTCTTTTTGGGGGAGGCTTATGTCCAGCAGTGGACATCTATCGCCTGATGGAATGATGATGATGATATTTGCATACACAGCAAGACAGATATAAAGAGGGCTAAGCAGGGTATTAGAGAGAGAAATACATTTTTAAAGTAGGTACAAAACAAACTACACCTTGTACCGATTACGACCGATGTGGGGCAGCGGGCGCAGGTCCGCCTGCGACGCAGAGGTTGCGGGTTCGATTCCCGCCTCCGGACAAATGCTTGTACGATCTACAAATATTTGTTTCGGGTGTTCTGGGTATTTTCTATATATAATAAAAAATATCTATCTATGTATTGTAATCAAGTACCCATAATACAGCTCTGTTTAACAGCAGCTTACCTTGTGGCTAGATGATGCTGTGTGGATTGTCCAGCATTATTATTATTATAACTTAACCTGTCAATGAAAAGTATTTACCTTTTTAACCGCAGTCATATCAAATTCAACTCTTGCATACACATAAGCATTAGGCTGATTGTACATAGTTGGGTGGTGCGTTTCCTGGTGCGCCTTCACAGCGTCCTCTGCTGAGTACACCACCCATCTGTAGTACTTGAGCGGGTAGACATCATCCTTGGGTATGGGCTTGTAGGTATCATCATTATGCTTGTTTGTTAGGGCTCCTGTTACCCTGTAAATGTTATTATTTATCTTGTCTGCAAGAGCTTCACAAGCCTTTTATTTCTCTAAACTTTTTGTAGAAGGGAGGAGAACGTCACAATAAGCTATCTATAAAATGCTTTTACTAACCTATCTTTTCCTCTTTCATTGTGTGGGATGAATCCTACTTTGGTTACTTCAACCTTGACTTTCTTTGCGCGAGCCTTAGCTCTTGTGCCCTTACGTGCCGCATAATAAACTGCGGCTGTGTGAATAGATCTCTGAAAATAAGAAATAAATTATTTGGGTGGGCTTAGTAGCAAGGTCCAGTGAATTTTAATGAAAGTAAGAGTCAGAATGGGATTTGAAGTATAATTTTTAAATATAAGTACCTACGTTGTTTGCAAAAACGTAGTGTATATGAAGAAATACCCACCAATTTTGTAGAATGACCTGAATATAACGCTAGTGAACTGCTGAACATCGACCCTGCAACAAATTCCAATTTTATGCTTTTCTGTTATCAAGATATAATAAAAGCTGAGTTATTTGATGTATAAATGAACATACGGAATAAGGTCCCAGCCATGTTTTTGGCTAATTCAAGGAAATCTGAACAAATTATTTTATTTGTTTACGAACTTAACTTTTTGAGGTTATTATTATTTCAGACAGACAGACAGACAGACAGAATCTGTAAACGTAGTGCTTACATTCTCTTGGGTTAGCTGAAACACACAATTAATAGAATCAGCTGTCTGTCACTGTCACAATTGTTTTTTGTCGATGACAGTTTAGACCACAGTTCAGACCTCTACGACGCAGTGCTGCCATTTTAGCACATTTGAAGCTAGTTCTAGAGCTTGATATATAATTAGGGCTTATTTCCAAACTTTTGAGACTCTAAACTAGTACTATTTAGATCAAATAAGTTAGTAAAACGCAGGCTTGTAAAAATTATGAATCTTTTACTTTGGTTGCTGTTCTGCATGATGAATTTATTAATCAATATTTTCAAATTAGTTTTATGATTGTAATTAGTAGGTATATATAGGTTTTTTTGTATACTTAGGTACCTATGAAATTATGCTTAAGGTTACATTTAACAATTAAAGACGTTCACCTAACTAAAGAAAGCCCAAAATGCCGTTTATCAAACATTCAATGATTTATAAACTAACAACGCTTGTATTTTGTACTGTAGGTGTGTGTCATACTTAATAGCAAATAAAAATATGTCTATGTCTTTTTCTTTATAAGCTGAACGCAAACATGAACACTGCTAGGCAGAGTAGGTTTTTAGATTTGGCAGCACAGGCGCAAGTTTCTAAAGAGTAGAACTGACTACTGAGGATAGAATTATATGAACTCACAAGCAGCCAAGCCAGTACTAACTTAAAAAAAATGCAAACAAACAAACAAAAGCCAGCCGCTTCGCGGCCTCGCATGCATGCCGCCCGCAATCGTGCATTTCAAAATTCAAACTTTTACAGAACACTTGTTGTGTGCGATACATTTTAATTAATGAATTAGTTGCAAAATGAACTAAATACAGTGCGAAACAAATTCACATCGCTTCTTCTTTATGTAAAAGTGTAAAATGGAGACTGTTAACTGTGGTTTACTAGCGTTTTCGCTATGTGTTCTGCTGTGGGGTGTGGCTGGCCAGTACGAATGGCAGATTCGGGATTCCTTCGACGAAATCCGTGGCAAAATGGACAAGATAAATCTCGATAACTGCATTATCAGTCACCTCGATGACCTGTACTTACCAGAGGACTCTGTATCACACCACCCAGACGTGAAAGAGATAAATATAAACCCTGTATTTCCGAACCGAACTGCTATGCTTCATTTGCATAATATGGCTATGAATCGTGCGTTCTTCTGGAGCTATATTCTCCAGTCAAGGTTTATACGGCCTGCAATCAATGATACCTATGACCCTGGGATGATGTATTACTTCCTATCCTCTGTTGCCGATATTTCGTCAAATCCTCTCATCAACGCTAGCTCTATTTACTTCTCACCAAACATGTCCTACACATCTTCATACAGAGGGTTCTTCAATAAGACCATGCCGAGATTTGCGCCCCGAGCATACCGTGCTGATGACTTTAATGATCCCGTCCATTTACAAAAGATATCCACATTAAACACATTCGTTATTGAGGATCTTGGTGCCTTCGACCATGACAGCTTATCAAAGGATTACACATCTGAGTTTTACCGTACCAATGAGTGGTACAAGCTGTGGTTACCTGACAGGGTGGAAAAGAGACATGACACAAAGACAACATATCAAGTCGAGATCAGATATGCTAATAATACGAACGAGACATTCACATTCCATGGACCCCCTGGCAATGATGAGGTTGGTTCTGCTTGTCCCTTATCAGCTTGGGCAATTAAAAATTACTTTGAAAATATAAACAACGATTTTTTATATCATAATGTCTCTGTAAATGTTTGATACATGGTGTAACATAATGTCTCTGTAAGCCCGGAAAGGACATGGCTTGGCAAACAATGTTTGATTAACGAATTTTGCAATTTCGAAGTTTTTCATTTGTTAAATATAACCTAAATTATATAGTTGCATCTTTGATTCAGATACAAGTAATTCAAAGTAACTTTATATTACTTCCAGGTTCCAGGTCCAGTAAATTGGACTCGCCCCTACTATGACTGTGGACGCCTCAACAAATGGCTTGTAGGAGCAGTCTCCCCAGTAGCTGATATCTATCCAAGGCACACACAGTTCAGACATATTGAATATCCCACGTAAGTAACAATGGATCATAAATTAGTAATGTACGGTATCTAATGGTAGTGGTGTTGAAAACTTGAGTCTTTGTTGTTATTGTTTAGTGTTTCTTTTTGACACAATTAATATTGACGAGAATAATATTGACGACCGATGTGGCGCAGGTCCGCCTGCGACGCAGAGGTTGCGGGTTCGATTCCCGCCTCGGACAAATGTTTGTACGATCTACAAATATTTGTTCTGGGTGTTCTGGGTATTTTCTATATATAATAAAAAATATCTATTTATTTATTGTATTGTATTAAATATATATTAGTCATCTAGACATAACACAGCTCTGTTTAACAGCAGCTTACCTTGGGGCTAGATGATGCTGTGTGGATTGTCCAGCATTATTTATTTATTTATTTATTAAGATGCTAAATTATGAAATACTATTGACTAGCAAAATTTTAAGATTTAAGATTTTCATTTCATGTTAAAGACATCCCTAAGATATTTTTAAACAAGCAAGACATGACTTAATGGGTCAAAAAGGGAAAAGGGTCAAATCCCACTTAAATTAAATAAAAATTGAGATACAACAAAAACTTTTGGGTGGCTTTACACTTAAAAAAACTAGCTACGAAGCTTTAAACTACTGTGTATTTTAGAAAACAAATTATTATTAAGATGATATTATGTATTTTTCAGTTACACTGCAGCTGTAGTAATGGAAATGGACTATGACCGAATAGACATAAACCAATGTCCACCTAGTCAAGGGAATGATCGACCGAACCGATTTGCTTCAACAGCTCGTTGTAAAGAAACAACTGAGGTAAGTTCAACTCGATAACTTAGGGGTTTGATCTTACCCTACAGACATACCTAAAGGGAGTGCGCCTAAGCTGATGAGCGCTAAACTGGTTACATTACACCATCTCGATGACGTCATCGGGCGCGGCGCGATAGGGTAATGGGCATCACATTCCAAGCATGTGAATGATGTTCACACAGTGAATGATGAATATAAATAGAGCACTAGTGGTCTAGTGGTAGTGACCCCGCCTTTCGATCCCTAGGTCGTGGTCCAGTCCTGTGGTGCACCAATGGATTTTTCTATTAGAAAAGCTTATGTGCGCAATGCCAGTGCTTAACTTCATCCGAGGAGTGCAGCCTCACAACTGCACTAAGTAAGTTCATTTAACCACGGGCAGATGAGACATTGTGGTCTAAAAGCACCAGTGGTCTAGTGGTAGTGACCCCGCCTTCCGATCCAAGGTCGTGGGTTCAACCCGGTCGTGCAATGGATTTTTCTATTCGAAAAATGTGCGCAATGCCTGTGCTCTCATACGCTGAAGGAAAACATCGCGAGGAAACCGGCATGTCCAAGAACTACAGATTCAACAAGACATTGCCATCCACCAATCATATTGGGTCCGTGTGGTGGATTCAGTCGCAATCATTCTTCATGCCAGTGACCCAGCAGTGGGAACAATAAAAGGCATTCATGATGAGGATGATGACAGTGGATGTAAGCTACTCGTAGTTGTACTCAAAGAGAATGATGTCACAATTTAACATTCATATATTTAGGAGAGTATCCATGCTGATGCTGGATTGATATCAACTTTAGATACTCTTATATAATACTCACAAAACTCTCGTCTTGGAATCCATCTTGAGGAACTCCAAAGAAGGATAAAAAGGACAAAGTCACTGAATTTGGCTCCAGCGCTCGACGGATCAACACGTCTGTCGGAGATTTTTCGCATGTATTATGTTAGGAGTAAAACAAAAGTCCCAATAGTGTTATAGCAAGTATTGTTGTCAGTGCGAGCCGCTGCACGGGTGGGGCTACCGTCGCGGCGGGTACCAGTGCCGCTGCGCGCCCGGGCACCGCCTGCCGTCCCTCGCGCGCCGCCCCTACCTCGGCGAGGTGCTGGAGCGCGCCACCTCCGACCAGTACTACAACAACTTCGACTGCAAGAAGATCGGATGTCAGTATCAACCTCTACCATTTATTTATTTAGGGTCATTCATTATCAACCTGACAAACTTAAGGGGTAGGTTCCGCAGATAAAAAAAACTTGTACTTTTTTTTTTCTAAAGGTTTTTTTTTTAAATACAAATTTTTTTTTTCGTAATTTTGCATAATAATTAGTTACCCTTGTTAGAAATCGAAAAGGCAGCGCTCGGCACGTGTCAGTGACCCGCGCGTCAATGAACCGCGGGTCAATAACTATAACTAATACTACAACTATAACTAAAACTATATAATAATAAAAAAAAAGGTTTAAAAAAAAAATACAAGTATATTTTTTTTATGTGTGGAACCTATCCCTTAAGTTTGTCAGGTTGGTAATGAATGACCCTGTATAAACAGGCTGTAAAAAGACGACTGAACAGGGTGTAAGAAAACGAAAAGGGATGGTGCAGCACACCAAAACCCAATCAAATAAAAAATCAGCCGTCCAAAAAAATTATAGGAGAAGAAAATAAGATTTTTGTTTATTTTAGCACCCTTATATGTAGAGCGGCGCGCGTTGCGGCGTCGCGAGTGTCCCGTCTCGCTCGCACGCTCGGTAGATGACCTGCCCTTTTTTTATTATTAAGATAATTCATTAATAAGATAATTAGATAGTTTGGTCTTCTTATTATGTTATATTATAGGTATGTAACTAGAAAAAGAAAATTATAAACTGAGATAGGTCCACATTATTTTTTTTGCGTTTATTTTTCGCTATATGTATTTTTAGAATAATGGTCTGATTGCACCCCCCTGTTTTCGGTAGTAGTCTTTTTCACCCTATATGATTAAAGACGGGCACTGGGCAGCTTTCGCTGATGTGTATGTCACACTGTGTTGGAATTGAAAGTAGTGTCTTTGTTTTGGTTCACCTTTTTTAAGCACTGATTTTTTGTTTTGTAGCCAATCATCGAGTTTGTCCTTGAATGGGCAGTTACAACTTATTCTGGTAACAAACGGGTTTTTCCTAATCTTTAGTATTCCCTTAGTGTGATGGTTAACACTATAAAAACAAAAATAACCTATCCCCATTGTCTTACAGGGGTACAACGTCTGCCCGTGCAATGGGAGAAGGCCCATCCGTTCCTGAGAGCCATCTACACGGACAAGTACTACGAATATGTGAACTCCACGAGCGGACCGGAGGCACTACACACGGAGCGGATGAATGTCTTCGAGGCGCTTAACTTCATCCGAGGAGTGCAGCCTCACAACTGCACTAAGTAAGTTCATTTAACCACGGGCACATGAGACATGGAGGTCTAAAAGCACCAGTGGTCTAGTGGTAGTGACCCCGCCTTCCGATCCTAAGGTCGTGGGTTCAAACCCGGTCATGCAATGGAATTTTCTATTCGAAAAATGTATGTGCGCAATGCCAGTGCTCTCATACGGTGAGGGAAAACATCGTGAGGAAGTCGGCATGTCCAAGAACTTGAAAGACATGTGCCATCCACCAATCCGCCTTGGGTCCGCGTGGTGGATTAAGACCCAATCACTCTCGCCCCAGAGTAGGCCAGTGTCCCAGCAGTGGAAACATTAGAAGGCTGTCATGATGATGATGACAAGAAACATGCTTGGACATGCCTCAATGGTGATGGAAAACATTGTGAGGAAACCGGCATGTCCAGGAATTAAAAATACGAGACGCGTAATTTAAGTAATTTCAGTAATTTCACTTGCTACAGTGCCCTTCAAACCTAAGCACAGTAATGCTTGCACACTACTGCTCGTAGGTAGAATATCTGATACTGCGGTGGTACCCATCAACACGAACTCTTGCTAAAGAGTCCTACCACCAGGTATAGAAAACATGTTTAAAATTCAATCCAAAATTCAATATTCGGATTCACAAGATAATTGATAGATTCAGGCGTTACTTTGCGGAAATCCATTACAAGATAAAAAAACAGACGAAAAATCTCTAGTACTATTCCGCTTAACCTTTTAACTGATGAGGTCACACAGTTACCACTACGCCATTATGCACGAACATAATATAATATTTTTGCAAAAATCCAGAATCATGATGAGCGCTATCACCCCATCATCATTGACGACCGATGTGGCGCAGCGGGCGCAGGTCCGCCTGCGACGCAGAGGTTGCGGGTTCGATTCCCGCCTCGGAACAAATGTTTGTACGATCTACAAATATTTGTTCCGGGTGTTCTGGGTATTTTCTATATATAATAAAAAATATCTATCTATGTATTATATATATCAGTCATCTAGTACCCATAATGCAGCTCTGTTTAACAGCAGCTTACTTTGGGGCTAGATGATGCTGTGTGGATTGTCCAGCATTATTATTATTATATATATATTATATATCATAATGACAGCTTTCTTGTTCTTGTTCCCACTGCCGGAACACTGGCCTATTCTCGACCTAGAGTGACCCAATGCAGTGCGGCGTCGCTATTTTACGAATAGTTTAAATCAGGAATACTTTAACTAAATGTATTGTTCTCAGGTATAAGCCGACAGACCTTGTTCTGAACGGCGACATCGCATTCGGTCAGGAGGAGCAACTGGAGAATCAAGCCAAGATGGCCGTCAGGCTTGCCAACTTTATCAGCGCTTTCTTACAGGTAAACAATTTTTTTTTTATACAACTGAAGTGGCAACCAGGCGCACGGCCCACAAGATGGTAAGCGGTTACCGCAGTCTATGGACGCTTGCAATACCAGAGGTATCACTCGCGGGTTGCCACCTTGAGGCTAAGATCGAAAACCTCATGTGCCAGTAATTTCACCGGAAACCATACCCTTCACACCGGAACACAACAATGCGAGCATTACTGCTTGGCGGCAGAAATAGGTATGGCGGTAGTCCTTCCCCGGACGAGCGCTATCACAGAGAACTCTACTACTCTTCATATAATTCATATGGAGGTATTCGAATTCAAAATATATTTATCAAGGATCATTTTGAAACCTCTGAGTTAAGGCCAGATCCACGCGCCTGAGCCTAGCTTTTTTTTTGACAATCCACACAGCATCTAAGCTAAGCAGAGCTTGTGTTATGGGTACTAGATGACTGATATAATAAACACAATACAAATACATTAGATATTTCTATGATATATAGAAAATACCCATAACACCCGGAACAAATATTTGTAGATCGTACAAACATTTGACCCGAGGCGGGAATCGAACCCGCAACCTCCGCGTCGCAAGCGAACCTGCGCCCGCTGCGTCACATCGGTAGTCAAAAAGTAAAAAAAAAACCAGAATGGTAACAATAATATACATATAATATAATTGAATACTTAAATACGACACAAGAAATTATGTCTTACGAGCTGACGCGCGGGTCACCCGCTTTTTTGCAGTTTTTATGCTATCCCACAGGAACAGTACATTTTTCCGGGACAATGCCTATGTGTTATTTCAGGACTTAGGCCATCTACATCCCAAATTTCATCACAATCGGTTAAGTCGTCACGGAGATACGTGGTAACAAACATACACACACAGACTTTCGCATTTATAATATTAGTAGGTTGATGACTAAATATTATTGTCCCAGGTATCAAAAAAAATAATGTTTTATTTAAGTTACAGTTCCTATTTATTACACGGTTTGAGGCTCTTCAGTTAAGTTTTGATAACCTTTGGTTAGAAGAGCCCCCTCTTAACTGTGGTCTCTTTCCATAGGTATCAGACCCACAAGAGGTGTTCAGTGGCAACCGAGTGGCAGACAAACCGCTGACAGAAGATCAGATGTTTGGGGAGACATTGTCAGTTGTACTCGGCGACTCTAAAATTTGGTCTGCAGGTTAATAAGTTTTACATACAGTTTAAGATATTTATTTCTCAAAACAGAATACATAAATAGATTTATTGATAAGCACCTGTGCGATGTCGGGGCGGGTCGCTAGTAATAAATATAGACATGTTACTCAGGGATAATGTAGAATTCTAATGGTAAAATAATTCTGAAATCGGACCAGTAGTTTTTGAGTTCATTCGTAACAAACCAAAATACAAAAATATAAATCTTTTCTCTTTATAATATTAGTATAGATTTAAGAATTGATTATACTGTAATACGTGACTTGCCTTGTATAAACGGTCTTTGTTATAATCTGGTGAAATAAATAAATAAAAATACACTTATGCTGAGAAACACTAGCACACCCCAGACACTCAATAAAATGTATGAAGCAAACACGTCGCAATCACCACGTAGTTTGTGTACGTAAACGGTGCTGTTGTATGTGAGTGTCATGGTTGTTTCCACCCAACTATAGCAAGAGCGAGAAGCACACTCTCGCTCGCTCTGGCATGCGCGCGCTTGGACCTACACAACATCAGAATAAACGCGTGCCTTAGCTCGAGCAAGAGTAGGACCCAATACAGATTGCTGGATGGCACATGTCTTTCGAACTTCTAGTGCTTGGACATACCAGTTTCCTCACGATGTTTTCCTTCACCGTATGAGAGCACTAGTTTTGTGCACATACATTTTTCTAATATTAATTCCGTTGATGCGCGACCGGGTTCAAACCCACGACCTTAGAATCAGAAGGCGGGATCACTAAGTTCTAAGTGCCATATTACTTTTATGACCTCTTGTAATACTTATAAATGCAAATAAATATTTTGAATCTTGAATCTACAACTATACCAGTTTCTACTTATACACACAGAATCGTTATTGGTGATTTGATTTTCAGGTACATTCTGGGATAGGAACAAGTTCACAAACCGCACATTCTTTGCGCCGTTCGCCTACAAGACTGAGTTGAACACTCGCAAGTTTAAACTGGAGGATTTGGCCCGATTGAACAAGACTGGTGAGTGCAAAACTTAGTATAAATATATTGATTAAATAATATTTCCAGTATTACTTGCACGCGTGACTTTCCGAATACCAGCGATCCCCCACCAATGTTGCGGTTGCAAATATTTGCTACATTATACACAACGCCATCTAGCCCCAAATACGTAGTACTAAGCTGTTTTGTGCCCAAACTAGGTACAAGGCTTGCACTATGAGAACCAGGTATTTTTATACATTTTTAAATTGATTCTTTAGATAAAAAACGTACATCTAAGTCCATCACACAAATGTGTGTTCTGTGTGGGAATCAAACCCGCAGCCTACGGCGCAGAAGGTAAAGCTGCGCGGCCACAAAAGACTGACATTTCGATAAAAAAAAAACAAGTATTTATTTTTATTTCACAAGAAAACAAACAGTCGTATAAAACTAAATATAGTGATCTAAATTATAGACCATTTAATAGTTTTCGCATTATTATTATTTCAATATTGCTATAAAAGCTTATCGTTACCCCCAGAAGTCTTATCAGTATTATTTTCCAGACGAGGTGTACACCAACAAATCATGGTTCCAATTCCTGAAGCAGCGCTGGTCGACCAACTTCGACAGCCTCGAGCAGTACTTCCTCAAGATGAAGATCCGGGATGACGTGGACGGGGAATACCTGAAGCGGTACGAGAGATACCCGACGTTCTACCGCGCGGCGAGCCTCAAGCACGGCCACTGGACCCGCCCGTACTACGAGTGCGAGGGGCACGTGAAGCAGTGGGCCATCACCTATGCCGCGCCCTTCTTCGGCTGGGACAGTGTTAAAGTGAAGCTAGAGTTCAAGTAAGATATAAAAAAGGTCCTACAAGGCAGGCAACGCTTCAACAGTACCTCTGGTGTTGCTGAGGTCAATAGGCGACGGATCTATGTTTTAAATTTCAACCAAATCGGTTCAATGGTTATCGAGTTATAGAGAAGCAAACATCCTATCTTTCGCATTTATAATATTAGTGTGATAGTATGATTGCTAAATAAGCTAGAAATCCCGGAAAATAGAAGTGTGTCTTTCGTTTCAGGGGTGTGGTAGCGGTGACGATGTCTCTGATGTCGCTGGACATTAACCAGTGCCCCGACAAGTTCTACACGCCGAACGCTTTCAAGGGCACTGACAAGTGCGACCGCGCCTCCAGCTATGTGAGTTATATCTTTTCTTTTACTGTCAGCAAGTGACAAGACTGTGTAGTCGCCCCCCTGATGGTATGCACCACGCCTGACCATAGCAGATGCAGTGTCACCCAAAGCTTGAAGTTTTTAAGTGGCACCGCACTGCACTCATCACCCCGAGACTTTGTTGTTAAGTCTCTTTTGCCCAGTAATTTCAATTGCTCAAGGTAGAATATCTGGCACTGCGGTGGTACCCACCAAGACGTACTCTTGTTGAAGAGTCCTACCACCTGGTCAGACTCTATCTAAACTCTATCTAAATTTAAGAGTAGCAGAGTTCTTTGTGATAGAACACGTCCGGGGACGTACTACCATCATACCTATATCTGCTGCAAAGCAGTAATGCTCGCATTGCTGTGTTCCGGTGTGAAGGGTATGGTTTCCGGTGAAATTACTGGCACATGAGGCTTTCGATCTATGCCTCAAGGTGGCAACCCGCGAGTGATACCTCTGGTATTGCAAGCGTCCATAGGCTGCGGTAACCGCTTACCAGCTTGTGGGCCGTACGCTTGGTTTCCACTTCAGTTATATAATAAAAAAAAACGATTTACACGTACATTGCATGAGATGTATGGTTTCGTCATGGACAACACTGGGCAATAAATGTATTTACAATGACCATTATTTGTGTGGGTACCTTTTGTCCCAATTTTGGTTATTAATTTATTTTATAGTGTTAACCATCACACTAAGCCTAAAGGAATACTAAAATGTAGTGTCTCAAAAAATTTTTCACCTCAAGCGGGACTTGAACCCACAACCTTCCGCTTGATACGCGGGTGCTCCAATTAAGCAAGATTCAGACCTGTAGGCTGAGCTATCGGCGGCGCTTCGAGCCGAATACATCCCAATGATTATTTCGAGCAAGCAAGACATGGCTCAATTGGTAGAGTAGTTCTCAAGCGTAAGGTGGGTTCAAGTCCCGCTTGAGGTGAAACATTTTTAGCGATATTATAAACTTTAGATCTCAATTTTGTACCAATTGGTATCGCCAACTAGTAATGTAAGCATCATCATGACAGCCTTCTAATGTTCCTACTGCTGGGACACTGGCCTAGTCTCGAGCGAGAGTAATTGGGTCCTTATCTACCACGCGGACCCAATGCGGATTGATGGATGGCACATGTCTTGCGAAGTTTTAATTCTTGAACATGCCGGTTTCCTCACGATGTTTTCCTTCATCGTATCAGAGCACTGGCATTGCGCACATATTTTTTTCGTAGCGAAAAATCCATTGGTACACGACCAGATTCGAACACACGACCTTAGGATTGGAAGGCGGGGTCACTACCACTAGACCACCAGTGCTCTGTAATCATACGAAATACTAATCTCGTTTAAACTTTCCAGTGTGTACCGATTCTTGGGCGAGGCTTTGAAGTGGGCGGTTACAAGTGCGAATGTTTGCAAGGCTACGAATACCCGTTCGAAGATCCAATCACCTACTACGACGGACAAATAGTCGAAGCGGAGTTTCAGAACATCATTTCAGATAAGGAAACCCGTATCGATATGTTTAAGTGCAGATTAGCTGGCGCAGCCGGAATACAGAGCAGTTTGGCTACTGTATTAACTGTACTGTGGCTGCTTTTTAAGTTACGATAGACGACTGGTCAAAGAACCAGCTCTCACTCTCGCTTGAGAGTAGGCCAGTGTCTCAGCAGTGTCTGTAAATAAAAAAATAAAAAATTATATTTTAAAAGGCCGTCATGATGAGACGAATGGTAAATTTAGCAAACATGTACGCAAGTTTAAAATATTGGCGCAGCCGGATCGATGCAGCTCGAATGAAACATACTGTGGCAACTTTTAATTTTAATTAGATAGTATGATAAGTTTGTGTAAAATATTGGCGCAGCCGGATGGATGCAGCTCGAATGAAACATACTGTGGCAGCTTTTAATTTTAATTAGATAGTATGATAAACATGACAGCTGGTTATGCATGTTACAATGATAAATTTGACAGCTAGTAATATAAGTTACAAAGAAACCATCACAAAGAATAGGCACAGAAGGTATATTCATTTAAAAAATGTAGATGATGATACAGAATAGTTTTGCTACTGTTTTATACCGCATACATTAACTGTGTCAGATTCAGAATATATTTGTATATATATACATGCTTTATAGTTATAATTCACAAAAAAGACTTGAGATTGGCTGCTACTTAAAAATCAGAAATAATGACTTAGAGACACGCAACATTTTTAAAAAGAGAGTTTTTTAGAGTATTTTTAAAAAGTGATTATAAAATTTTAAGTAGACAAATTGTTGTCCTATTTTGCTCTAAACCTAGAAATTTTATCTATGTACATTATTTTGTATGCAAATTCCTTTTAGAAGCAGAAATTGAGTTTCCTTTTAGATAGTTTGTAAATAGTTTATAAAATTATTTTTGATGTTTTTTCTCGTTTTTTACTTGTCCAAGATGTTCTGACTGATTTTTGAACTGTTTCAGAATCTCTTACTTTACTTAAACATATTTACTTTTTATTCCACAATGATGTTTTTTAGTACATTATAAATAGTTTTAAGGTTTACCTTTTTATAAATATCATAGATGAAGATGAATCACACTATAAAACATTTGATGTTGATCTTAATTTGATTAATTAAGAACCTACATGCTTGTTTTACTTGGTATATTCTGGCTAAACATCTCTCCATGCTAGGCAAAACTTTTCTTTAGTTCGACTAAAGTGTAATAACAATATTTCCTTTAGATTCTAATTAGATTCTAAAATATACAACATAGATTAGGTACATTATGTTAAGTAAGCAAAAGCAGCATTTAGCAAAACTATATTTTTCCAGTCTGATAAACCGTCCATTTTGTGCCTTATTGCAATTTTAATAAAGTTATTATATTATGTTTGTGTTTTAATCTTGACGTGTGTAGATCTCTTCAGGGTAACTGAAAAAAAAAACTATTATTATCTAGGTAATTAATACATACTTATTTCTTTTAAATAATGTTGACGACAGCGGGTGGGCGAGAGAGCCAAGGAGCGGGTCGATCGATTCCCACTGCTGGACAAAATAATGCACGACTGCTTTTGGATTTGGGTGTTTTTATACAATGGTATAGTTCGCACAGCGGATCTAGGCTTCCGTGAAGTTAGCTGTTTGTGATGCGCAAAGACAATTTAGTTTGAAAAAGCTCCATTGCGCATCGAAACGGCTAATTTCACGACGGCCGAGATCCGCTGTGAGAACTATACACACAAGCACTTGAAATAATCCTAGTAGGCAGTCTAATAATGTAAAATATTGGACCCTCGTCCACTGAAGCGTCGCGCTTAATTTTTATTAATGACTGCTCCGCTACACTTGACCATCATTATTATATTTATGTTTATTGTGTGGCGCTAAATAAATATTTTTCTATTCTATTCTATTTCTCAAGAAACCAATACAATACACTACATTTGTAATAGTACCTTGGCTCAACATACTTGTGGCTGACAATCATGCTTCTCGCGTAGATTAGGGCTCCCACCAAACCGAAATAAATGGCTATGTAAAGGAGCATGTATAAAATTACAAGCATGCGGAAAAGGCCCATCGGAAGTCCCTCTCAATTTATGCATTTTCAGGTACTCTGCTTTTCACTTTCATTGAGAGGTGAACGAACTGTTTCGATGTGGTGCTGTTAGTATGGATCCATTGATTATAAAAAAATGTTTAAAACTGTTAGGTTTGTAGTCTTGCCAAAATTGTTTTGATTTTTGACATGGATATTCCTACTTGATTTTTGTGCAAAAAGTTTTAAATTTACCGCCTTTAGCTCAATAGCACAGAATAGATATACCATAAGGGCATCATCGTACAGATCTACGGTACGGTACAGGTAATCTTGCGAAGAAGACTACCACAGAACACCTAAAAAAGCACAGAACTAATATCTAGGTAGAGAAGAGAGTTTAAGATTTTCGCCAGTATTATGAACTCTCCTAACGATGCTTAGTGTTATTTTTAAGTTTGGTTGTAGCAAGTTTACTCGTGGAGAAAAATGCCTGTTACTAGTTGCTACGCAACAATTTTTTTCATGACATTGGCATTATAATGATGATTGATGATTGCCTGATTTAGAAGCCTGCAATAATATTAGAAGTAAACGAACAATCAAGGACGAGCAGTTAGCTGAGATCTTGTGATTCCTACTAGCATATTTTACTGAATTACATTAATTTTAGTCAAATAACTTGTAAATATACTGCAGGTGAGCACACATTTATTAACTCAAGTGTTATGTAAATAGGTTTCATTTATCTTCCTTCTGAAAACTAAGCAAGTTCCTGCATAACAACCTTGACCTCTATCTATTCTCGCGTTATTGAAGCACACATTTAAAATTCATTATCAATAGAGTCTTACGTCTATTCTTATTTAAATACATACATTACAATGCCAAACTTACTTGTATCAACTTTCCCTAATTCAACACACAAACCTTGTAAGATGGTAACAAAACAATCACGATCATTTATTTATTTTCAGTCAAAATGAGTGCCGTTTTCAAGAATCTGATGAATCAGCTGAAAAGCAAAGAATTCAGGCAATATTTAATGAGGTAGGTACCCCTAAACATTATTTAATCTCATAATTTTTCATAGGGTAGCTTATTTGTGTGGTTCTTTTACTTAACTTACCACTTGCTTATGTAGGTACTTGTTTTTCGAAGAACCTAGGGGTGGTAGGTACCATATAGGAAACATTTTTTGAATTTTTGTAGCATTGTAGTATTTGTAGTAGGTATCTCTACAACCACTGTACCTACCTACTTAATTAATTTATTATTATTATCCACAAACTTTAAATATAGTTTCGTTGAGTAGCAATTAAAAAAGCAATTAGCAAGCTTAACTTTCACAAAATTATTGTTGCGTTAATTTATTTTCCAGTACCCATTTCTGGGGTCCAGTTGCCAATTGGGGAATCCCGCTAGCTGCCATTGCAGATACAAGAAAGGATCCTAGCTTTATTAGTGGAAAGATGACCTTAGGTAATTATGCTTAAAATAATTTCATTCTAACATATTATCATACTTAAATCTTTACATGATGATATTAAATGGGTCGCTAGCTCAAAATAATCATCTCCTTCCTGGTCACATCATCACTGACTTCAATGTAAATAGATAAGCCACAAGACTGATTACATAATGTATTAACTAAGATTTTATCATAAAGTTCTTAGCATTCAGAATGTTTACTCTTGAAATATAATCTTTAGTGATAGATATGATAGGCCACTAGTAACTTCAATAGTGCCCTATTGAAGTTTATCTACCTACTGTTATACCATATTATGTACTTGAACAAGTATTACCTATAAATCTCTGAGTAACAAATACAGCAATGTATGTGATTGATGAAATGACGATGAAAACAAAATGTGTTTCATTTGTTTTTACACAGAACTACTCATAATATAAGTAGAATGAAAGAGTTCATTGATTTGTATTTTACACACAAATGTATTTTAGTGATGGGAAACATAAGCCGCGCTAAAATGAATGATTTAAAAGCATCGATAAGCATGCGGCAAACCGATTCTAGGCACTGCCACACCACCACACCGCCCCCGGTTGGGAGCAGTTTCGCAGCGGGTAAAGAGGTTACTCAGCCCTTACTTAGACCTTTTTTCGGCACGCGAGGTACATACACTCACTCATTCTACTTAAATATAGTTCTGTGTGTTTTTTCAACGGGGACAATGGGAATACACCTTTTATACCACTAATTTAGCTAGTTGCAAAAGCGTTGATACCTAATGTAGGTAGATGCTCTAGAAGAATGTATGACAGATAAAACTATTTATCTGGGATTTTCAATCAGTACTAAACATAATACTTGAACGCCGCATTTTTTGTTTGGTAACACCAAGTTTCTTTAATCTGGGTCTTCTACTGCTCTCGTAGTGAGCTGCAGGTCCTCAGGTATAAACCCATTACCCTGGCATCTACTCGCGGGAACCACAATTATTCCCGGGTCGCAGGACTCAGCTTTTTCAAGTTTCTTCGGTAACACCTAAACACTGATTGAAATAACTATGTACGAGACTTTATTTAAGAAACTAGTATTTGTGCAAATAGATGTTGGTTTAATCATAAATGGGTTACCTACTCTCAGTTTTCATTTTAGCAGACTTTGCATACACTTCATAAATTAGGGGCTTCATTAATTTCACAATGGATCATTATTTTTATCTTGCTCTGAATGGTCTTATTATCTTATCACAATGATTATCTAAAGCCATCTTCATTTTATTCATCATTTCAATTTCAGAATAATGTATGAATAATGCCTTTAAGTACCTACCCATAATAAGATGTACTTACTTTTTTTTTTTTTTTATCTATCTTTTTTTAAGGAGTTTGGCGTCGAGTTTCGACGATGTCAACTCCATAGTACCTACTCTCTTATTTCTTTAGAATGAATCTGATGATGTACTTACTTAGAAAGGAACAACATTTATAGTACTTCCAACTGATCTTGGCCGTCATTAGGTTAACTGTTCCCGCGGGATAGGTTCGAGCGGGATGAGTTGACTAAAGAGCCTTCTTACCACCTTCATCATCATCATGACAGCCTTCTAATTCTAATTCTAATTCTAATTCTAAATAGGGGCATAACACAAACTCTGCTTCTTTTTTTTTTTTGACGACATTATGTAGCGCAGCGGGCGCAGGTCCGCCTGCGACGCGGAGGTTACGGGTTCGATTCACGCTTTGGGTCAAATGTTTGTACGATCTACAAATATTTGTTCCGAGTGTTCTGGGTATTTTCTTTATATAATAAAAAATATCTACCTATGTATTGTATTGTATCAAGTATATATCAGTCATCTAGTTCCCATAACATAGATGATGCTGTGTGGATTGTCCAGCATTATTTACTTATTTATTGAAATTAAATTAAAAAGAAAATGATAAGCTTTATCATCACAATATTTGACGGTTCAGTACTAATTTTATTATTAGGTTAAAACAACATAGTTTTTTTTGTACCAATTAGAGCTCTATTCCCCGGACTCAGCCTGTATTGTATTTTATTATTATGTTCCAGCTCTCAGCCTGTACTCTCTGTGCTTCATGCGCTTCGCGTGGAAGGTGCAGCCGCGGAACATGCTGCTCTTCGCGTGCCACTTCACTAACGAGTGCGCGCAGCTCACGCAAGGCGCCAGGTTCATCAACCACAACTACTTACAAAAGGACAAGAGCGTCTCGTAGGTACGACATACCGGTAGAATAATTATGGGACGTACTCAGGATCGTCCGATCAGGGGTGGGGGGCTCGGGAAACTACTACTATTTACAAAAGAGAAGAGTCTCGTAGGTACGACATACCGGTAGAATAATTATGGGACGTACTCAGGATCGTCCGATCAGGGGTGGGGGGCTCGGGAAACTACTACTATTTACAAAAGAGAAGAGTCTCGTAGGTACGACATACCGGTAGAATAATTATGGGACGTACTCAGGATGGTCAGATCAGAGTTGGAGAGCTCGGTATATTCTTTTGGAATAATACTTCAGTCGTATCAAATAAAAAAAAAGCAGGAGAAAACCATCTAGTAGGTACGATATGAGCGCTTCCGCGCTTGAGAAGGCACGCTGGGCGCTTGGTCCCGGTTATAAAAGTAAGGTCATGACGGAGGGTTTTCAAGCGGCCAATAAACTCCTTATATCCAATAAACCAGAGTTGGCCACTAACTCATACGAATGTAGTTCCTAATTGCAGTTAGAATAATTACAACATAATAATAAGTACATAAGTAAGCGGAATATTCTCTAAAAATAGATGGATAGTCTATAGCTTTTAAACTTGACGCATTTGTCTGAACACTACTTTGGTGCTTTTTGACTATGGTACTTTAGGAAAGGTATTGACTGATAGGGAACGAAAAGTGTGGTTCAATGGGTATTTATTACCCGTTTATAGAAACGCTACTCAGCTTGATAATCTTATTGACTTTTGTACGATCTTGAAGACTAAAGACGCGATGCCTTAAATAGTTATGAGGGTATAGAATTATCGTCAGGCAGACAGGGATAACGAGTAGAGTGAGAAGTACAGAGTGACAGATATATAAAGGCTTACGCCATAACTGTTTTTACTACAAAGCTATAGTAGAACTTATGGAATAGTTCTAGGCTTCTTGACAAAACAAAATCACGCTAAAATATTTTGCTTATCCTGAGATAAATATTAATGTGTGCAAAACACAGCTTCTGTATTGAGAATATATTTACCAATCGCGTATGTAAAGACAAAACTCCAAGTTTAATGTCCTTTAATATTAGAAGCGTAAGGTAACTTACACAGAACTTAACTGAGATCAAAAACGATAGAGGACTCTTATAACAATCTCGAATATTTCAACGGCGTTTCAGTATTTCGCTCATTTTTAGAAGTTGAGAAATTAATTGTGGTGCTTTGTCTACGTAGCTCTCATGTTAGAATTAAGACGTTTCTCTAAAATCAATACATATCGTAAATAAGTGTGCTCTACGCTCGCTAGTATTAAAAATACGTTAATTATCTTCAATAAGCAAGATTTGTAAAGTTGCCGTAACTTCTATCTTTTTAAAGATAAAATGTGTTACTTTACTAGCTACATTTTAGTACATAGCATAAGTTAAACAATGTAAATAAAATACAAACTGCCCCTTGCCCCTTTTACCAATGATACGAAGTACTGAGTATGTCCCTGTCAGTGTGATTAGCTAATAGCTACGTAGAACCTACAAATAGCACCATTACCAGTTATTTTACGAATTTACAAGATTATATTTTTATTATATTTATTGTGGAATTTTATTATATTTATTGTTGATCTGTAATTCGTTTTATTTTTTAGATTAAGGCTGCATTTCCACCAGAGCTAAGCGAGGATGTGTAGCGAGAGATGTGTTTGTTGGAACCAATAGAATCACTTTCCTAACAATCACATCCCTCGCTACACATCCTCGCTTAACTCTGGTGGAAACGCAGCCTTATGGTAGGGATATCAATCAGAATAAGTACCTAAATAGGTACCTCTTAATCATTTAAGTACTTATCTACCAATTGTTTGGCTCAGGGGCTATCACCAGAACTGTAACCAAGGAGTTGCTCTTCAGAAAACGGAGAGAAAAAATATAAATTCTAAAAAAATATATTCACACTTCTGTAGAAAGAAACCGTTGTCTACATTGTATTCTGAGTAGGAGAGCAATGCAACTAATACAATAACTACCTACCAAAAATTACAGTTGCATTTTAGATTTTTGACACTTAAAAAAATTAACGCAAATATTACGCAGTTTCGAAGGGTTTGTGAGTGTATCAATTTTTTTCTCGTGTGATTTACGTTTTAGTGTAATTTTTGGCAGTTTATCCAATATTACTCATTTTCTTAGCAGAAGAAAGTGTAGAGTTTTTTATACCACTAAAGTGACAATCAAGCGTACGCCCCACTTGATAATAAGCGGTTACCGTAACCTATGTACGCTTGCAACACCAGAGATGTAACTTGCGCGTTGCCACCCTGAGGCGTTGATCTAACTAAAGTCTGATGTGGCTGTAATTTCACCGGAAACATTACTGCATTACTGCTTGGCGGCAGAAATAGGTATGATGGTAGTCCTTCCACGGACGAGCTTTCACAAAGAACTCTAATATTAATAGTAATAGAAACGGAAGGATACCTATCAAACTACTAGTTATAGACAGTCCTAGAACATCTTTGAAAAAAATGCAACCATTTCCTTTTAAATATTTTTATCTACGTTGACAATTACTGACACTGGCAAAATTTAGTAGTTAGTAGAAGAAGTCGCAGTTTTGTTACGGCTGCTCCGCTCCGCTTCGGTAGATGATATCCCTTAAAAAGAATCTACCTTTAGGTCGCTCCACCGTCACCCCTTTGGTATTTCTTTGAATACCGTTGCAATTATAATTCTCCCGCGTATTGTGCCGCGACCCAGATCGCAACCGCTTCAGCACAATGAAGCGCGTCTTCATTGTTGACGTTTCTAAACGCCCGCCATTGTCTGAATAGCGCGACGCCGCGTATCGTCTGCAACTAGATACTGCTCTAGATTGCAGGAGACAGTGACGGCTCTTGCCTTGACAGTAACAGTTGCGACGCGTTTCCATGAGACCACACAAAGTACAAAGTGTTTGAGTTTCTTCGGCTATTTTAAAAATATTACATAGGTCCTTTATTATTTTTTTCTCGTGTTATTTTAAGTTATTTAGAGGGTAGGCTTCGAGCATATCAATGTCTTTGAAGGTAGGTATCATTTTATCCAATATAACTCGTTTTCTTAGCACCGAGCGTGAAAAAAGCTTTGAAATATATTTTTATTTAATAAATAAGTCCTATTACATGCTGTCGGTCATCTCATGCCAACATCAACATCGATATGACAAAATGACAATCTCAAAACAGACAGGGACATACTACCCCATTGACCTCTGTTTGGCTTACTATATAAGCTCGCGCGCGAATGTAGAGCGTCCTTTAACATGGCTTTATCCTGAAGTAGTTATACCTAGGTAGGTACCTATAGTTACTTATCTAATAAAATACTTGCCACTATTTTTCCTAGGTATATTTAGTTTACTAGTTTCTTACCTACTAGTGCCACCAGCCACGGTTTTTTTTATACCAACCAATCTTGCGGCCAATTGATTGTACGTTACCGTACCCTACATTGTACGCAATATCAGAGATATCACTTATGCGTTGCCACACTGAGACGTTAATTCCAAAGTCTGATGTGCCTGTAATTTCACTGGAAACCATACCCTTCAAACAGAACACAGCAATGCGAGCCTTACTGCTTGGCGGCAGAAATAGGCATGGTGGTAGTCCTTCCCCGGATGAGCTCTATCACAAAGAACTCTACTACTCTTTCTTTTTGTTTCATTTTTTCATTTTAGAAAGTACTTTCGAACCATGTATATACCTGCGTGTATTTATAACCTCAACAGGTTAAGGTTACGTAAGTTAACTTGGTTAATCTAAGTTTTAATACCTACTACAAGCCGAACATACTATCTAAGTATATTTTGCGGCGTGAAACTTGTAACACGGCCCCGAGAGAGGATAGAAAATACTTTAAGTTATCGTAAGTGTTTCACCCCATAGGGGCTCTATCTAACTTATCAAGAAAGGTTACATAAAGATAGGGGAATTCTCCTACGACTTCCTCTCGGCTATTTGATGTTTCATGTTTTTTTCTTCGTCGAATATTCATTGACTCGCTCGCCTAAATACTGAAACGCGCAACTACTTTTTGACGTTTCGATACGATTTTGAAAACTAACTCAAACTTTGCTACGCTGGCGCCCGCGTGCTAGAGTTTTGCAATTCTCATGGTGCACTAACTAATATCACTTGTTATTATTATTATTATGAGCCTGTAGTGTCCCACTGCAGGGCAAAGGCCTCCCTTCCTTCTCTCCAATCATCACGGTTTTGGGCTACTGTGGACCAGTCCTTCAGGTAAGAGTGAATTTCGTCCCTCCATCTTCGCCGTAGATTATCCTATATTAAAAAAAATAATATTGTAGATTAGCAGTTAGCAACACTGATTTACAACACAAAACTAGATTAAACTTTTCGTTATTTGCAGACGAAATTATACACTCGCAATCTAGGTACGTATTCGACCAAAACATTCAGTTTAATTAAATCTAGGACTGTGTATACTCAGCTGGTTTGCATTGTTTCACAAAGAAACGTTGCAGGTGTACACAAAACAATGGGATTACCGTTTATTTCTCGAAACAGGTGTTTGAACGCTTTTGTTTGGGACATTTGGCACGAGTGGGTTCAATAGCCCCGCTAGTTGAACTAACGATGTTAGAACTCTAGAAATAAAGTAGGTAAAGAGTAAGGTAGAGCTTCAAAGGTAGAGCTCCATAACCAAGATAAACAGATATACCTAAGTATACATTTATAGTTATCTAGTTAATAGGGAACTCTACATTTTGGTTATGCATGAAACATGAACCCTATTATGCTACCAAATCTGTCTATTCTGCCATGAATACAACATTGTTTGAGAGCTCCTATATCATCGCAGTCAACCAGACATCAAGGTAATAGCTTTGTAGGCAATTACCGAGTGTTCCAGCTTGCACCTTGATGAACGGGCAGATTACAGGCTTGCAACGCTCTTACGACCTTTGCCGAGTTGCCGAGCTGCCGTCCTTTCGTACACCATCCGATGGTATAAGTCCCTCCTTTCGATTTGTAACAGTCACGTAAAAATAAGCACCATGTGTGCCAGGTGTGCTCGCCAACCTAATAGGTACCTAACCATTTTTCTTTGATTCCTTCCAAGTGTTTTTTTTTATAACGAATAGACCTTCGTTTGGCCACGATCTCGGGTGGTAAGCGATGATGTGACCGACGGTGGAGCACGAAGGTCTGTGAGACACCTGTTCACTCTAGTCTTGGAGAGGCCCGGATTGTAGCTTTCAGGAAAAACCCTTGTGTTCTTTACCTATTATGTAGATAAAGTACATTAGGTCATTTTTTTCTTCGCGTGTACCTACCAAAAAAAGTTTTCATATACTAAAGGAATTTTATTTAATTAATCGAACAAGTATCAGCTAATCAACCCTATCCTAAAAAGATTCCCGCCAACCTTTGACAACCTGACAAAACAAAACAAAACAAAACACCTTTGTGCAAAAGCGCGGCAACAGGGCACGTTCGTATTGGATCGCGTTGACAAAAGACAGATTAGCGGAGACAGAGGGCAGTGGTGACGCGTGATTAATAATTCAATAGCGGGCTGGACGGATGGTTCGTGGACGTATTCAGGCTTGAACTTATTTTTTTTTATTACCTACCTGCTGACTTGCGCGGTTTCACCCGCGGTTTTTCAGTATTTATGCTATCCCACGGGAACAATATTTTTTAGAGATAAAATAGCCTATATTCTAAAACTTAAACCATCTACATTTCAAATTTCATCACAATCGGTTAGCATCGGATACATCGTAACGTAACAAACATAAACACAGACTTTCCCAGGACGCAAACAAAACGGAATCAACTAAAAAAATATATAAATAGCCACAATATTTAGACTAATTTTATTATGTCCCCTGTGCGATAACAAACGAAAATGGAAGCTAAAAATTAATGAAACCTATAAATAAAACATGAGTAAAAATCTGTGTTTGCATGACAACCATCTCTAATGTTATCTCTATTGAGGCACTGGCTTACTCTCGAGCGAGAGTAATTTAATGGTGGACTCAATGCGGATCATCTTTCCTTGGATATGGATGGGATGGGTCCCTTGGATAAGGGCAAGCAGAGCTTGCCCCGGTTTCTGAAAAGTATTTTTTAATTTTTTAAATGAAAATAAAATAGCAACTTTGTTAGCTTAATTTATTTAAACTCTAATTTCTCCATCAACAAATTAGACCATCTCGTTTACCTTTCTTCTTCTTCTTTTACTTATAGAGTCTGTGGCTGAGTTTGCCACAATTTTGCCAATGTCAAGTACCTAGACAAGATTTAAAACTGTACAACGATGGAGGTTTGAGTATGAAAAATGGCTCGTTTACCTTTTCTATATCTCCATTCCTAAATAAATCCTAAGTCCATCTCTATGGTTGAATGTTCGGTGAGCACAAATTGGGGATTTTCTTTAACCGTGGGATTTGAATCGATGTTCATTTGGAATTCGGGAGTATTGCTAAATTATGCGACGTTTTAGGGTGAGGTTTGTTAAAAAACTGTAAAATAATACTGCGAGCTTATATTCTGACTAGTAGACTCGCTTCGGCTCCGTTTGCGCAATGTCGTTTTCTTACTAACCTTTTCAAAGCTCAACCAGCTTTGGATTTTTAAGTTGTGCAATAAAGTAGGTAAGTATAATATTCTATTCTATTCTAATGAATGAACAAAGGCTCTCGTGCACCAATGGATGTCGAATTACGCCAATGCTCTGAAACGGCGAGGGAAACCTCGTCAAGAAACCGGAATTTTCAAAAACAAAAAAATTAAAGACATCATGTGCCGTCCATCAATCCGCTTGTCCGAGGCCGAGGCGAATTTTTTTTAATAACATTAGAAAGCTGTCATGCATGATTACTCATAAAAGCTGACTCACAGTTTAAAATTAAGAACATCACTACTTAAAATATTTATTTATTACAAGTATCTCCGGCTCTATCTCTTGAATCCTTCCTGAACCATAAACATCAACATAAGAGTAGTAGAGTTCTCTGTGATAGAGCTCGTCCGGGGAAGGACTACCACCATACCTATTTCTGCCGCCAAGCAGTAATGCTCGCATTGCTGTGTTCCGGTGCGAAGGGTATGGTTTCCGGTGAAAAACTGGCACATGAGGCTTTCGATCTTAGCCTCAAGGTGGCAACCCGCGAGTGATACCTCTGGTATTGCAAGCGTCTATAGGCTGCGGTAACCGCTTACCATCTTGCGGGCCGTACGCTTGGTTGCCACTTCGATTGTATAAAAAAAAAAAAAAACCACGCGTTTACTTATTGCACTATAGTAACTAAACGCGTGGATGGAACGAGTAATGTCTGTGTTTTTTGCAAATCGCCTCCTTTTTTACACATTTCCCACTGTTTTTGGTAGTGATCAAGAAGCTTATAATTAAGCTTCTTGGTAGTGATGGACGAAATTTAATCTTTTCCGGTAATCTTTCTTTGCTAAAAACGCCATTCAAATAAATTACCTACAATTTTATAAAAGTAGTTAAAGTAAAGTTGAGTCAAATCTACTCTATGGTCAAAATAATGGTAAATTAAACGCCATCTGCCTTCTGTGTAGTAAGAACAATATCAGACAAAACTCAAAATCTTGTTTGCTACGAATGTTCTACGGCGTAGCACAACGTAGACCCAAAGTTGTTAAAAAAAACTCAAATCCACCTCTCAATAAAACTTTTCCTCCTTCAACTGGACCACAAAGCATCCCGCTATTCATAGAGTTTCGTCCCAGCTCTACCGGAACCGGACGGCGTCACTACGGCGCCTCTACCGGAAACGGCGGGTCGGGTGCGTTCGCTCACTCCACGACTAGCACTCAATCGAGCGTGAACGCGTGAGGACCCGCACGGTCGAATACGAACTCTTTTAGACTAGTTCCTTAAAAAAAAACTCAAGCTGCCAAGTTTGGCAGCGCGCCCGCTCTTTCTAGCATCTTGGGAGGGAATAGCCAATGGCTTTTAGGCGACTGGTAATTAGAGGTGAGTTATCGGGTGCAATAAATATTTCTTTTCTGGGAAATAAGTAATGGTACTTAGCTGTACTGGAGCCAAGATGGATTGAACTGTATAATCAGTTCCAGAAATTTCTCCAACGCGATAATCTTTTGCTCTGTGGGATGATATAAGTCATTTTAAAATCATTTGTTCTTGCATTCTCACAATGTCTTTAAATCTTGCGGAAACTTTCTTATATCTGAGCTAGGTTTTCGAAACATAAAGATTTTCATAATGATGGAAAATATCCGTATAATGGGTATTCTAGATCATTTGCATCGACGTGTTACAGACACGTATATTTACGGTAGGAATAACCTTTGAGGATAAAGGCAGTAGTATATTGTCAAGTATTATCTTCAAACCATTCCTTGCTCCAAACCTTTGTAAGTGAAATGTCAGGTTTTTTATACTAAACTTTACATCGATACTAGCTATGTTTTGTTACTCTACAATGCGTGGAAAAAACTAAAGAATACCTAAACATTTGGACCAGTAATCTGCGCCAAATATGTCTGTTCACTGCATACTTAAGGTAGTCGAGACGACAGTGGGCGGGCCGTCGAAGTTTATAGCCATTTTTCCGACTTGTTTACATTTGAAGCATATCCAGCTTGCACGTTCTCGCTTCCTTCTTGTAATGGCAATAGCGTTTCGGCGATTTGTATAGTGGATTGGCGGGAAATGAAGTATCGGTGGGGGCTAGTGTTGTTTGTATTTTTGGCAACATCATAAAGTCGGAGAAGGTTTCTAGTTTCTACCGTTATTATTTTCCTTCAGAGTACCTAGCCTTGTCGACGCTTGCATTTTTTGGTGAGGCGTTTTAGGTACTAAAATTGAAAATTTTGTGCTATCGTGTTCTTTCGAAATGAGAATGTGAAGAAAAATCTCGTAGCAAACATACAAAATATTTTTACAACCCAATAACCTCCTTCTTTTTGGAAGCCGGTTAAAAATAGATTTGTTGTTTGCGATAAACTCGATAAATTCGTGATGGAAATAAAAGGTTTAGTCTTAAAACAAACAGGGTTTAGTACCTAGGTAAGAATAAGTAAAACCTACGCATATTGATACGAGAAAAACCTGTTTGGTTGTTCTGTCTGTTCTGTTCGGTTCTGTTTCGTTCACAAGCAACATTTAATTTATCAAACCGAATTCCGAATTCAATAAACCTATCGCTATCGTATAAAATAGATGCGAATATCAACCACGTATTTTACGAATACATCAAATCAAAACAAATTAATAAAAAATATTTAAATTACTTCGTCAACCCGCTCGTTAGTAGGATCCGAAATCGAATACAAAAGTGAAATCGCAAGAGACGAGTTTCCATTGCTTTTTTTTAATTTTACGGACCAATTAGAGAATCCCTAGTTCCATCGGACATTCGTATCGACAATTTCATATCTTGTTCGAAATGAGATCCGCCGGGAAATCGGTCGGTTTCCGCACGGTTTTGTCCAAGTTATCGAACTCTGGATTGCGGGGACTATGATTTATTTGTTTGTTTTTTTGACGATTTGCATCTCGATAACGTGTATCAGTGAGTGATTAGGCGGCCCTTTATACTTTGGTATTGTTTTTTGTATTAGTTAATGAGTCATTTTTTGTGTACAATAAAGTTTATTCATTCATTAATTGAGTTGCGTTTGTGGAAATGAGATAAACTGTGCCTTTAAACACTTATTAGACACGAAATTAATTCTAAACACTTATGAATTGTGTAAAGAGTGGTAGAGTTCTTTGTGATAGAGCTCGTCCGGGAAAGAACTACCACCGGACCTATTTCTGCCGCCAAGCAATAATGCTCGTGTGTTCCCGTTGGATTTCTCTGAAATTATATTATCTAAGTATATCAATACTAGCGGCTCGACCCGGCTTTGTACGGTCATAAAATGTAGCCTATGTTACTCAGAGATAATGAAGATGTAATTTTCCTATCTATAGGTACTAATATTATATAAGTACTTATTAGAAAGAGGAAAGATTTGTATTTTGTATATAAGTTTGCTACGTTATTCGTAGCAAATCTTACGAATAACGTAGCAAACTAATATACAAAATACAAATCTTTCCTCTTTCTAATAAGTACTTATATAATATTAGTACCTATAGATAGGAAATAGAGAAAAGAAAGATTTAACCCGTTTAACCTAGATCTGTTCTGTGCTCAGGGTTTTAACCATGAAACTGTCATTCAAAATCGACAAGCATTTATCGGTGTAATTGTCAGTTCCGCGCCTCTGGGAATGCTCTGGTGCGACCGTGTTAATGCCCAACTTTGCGTAGCTGCCATCTCCCAGAGGAAAGTACGGTTTAATATCATGGGCAAATATCATAGGCACGGGACTAAGCAGCAAAATTTATTGATTTAATCTAATGTTGCACTATTCCTTGTAAGTTTGGGTAACTAGCATTAGTTCTATAGGACTGTGACGTCATGTGTCTATACCTTAAAAAAAAAGAAACGGAACCCTTAGGATAGCTAACTTTGTTCTTCTTCTTCTTTTCTTTTATGGCCTCTGTGGCTAGTTTGCCACAATTTTGCCAGTGTCAAGTGTATTAGTTTGATTGTCGCTTAGCAACGTAAACAAACGAAATTTGGAAAGAAACGATGACTTTTAACTTTGTTCATATTTTGTGTTCTCCATGATCTGTCTAGATGTCAAGATCATTTTCAATATGACAAAGAGTTTTTTTTTTTGAATTGTCAATTTTTTTAAATGGCTACTTTTTGCCTTTAAAATAAGCTGGTGAAGTTTGAAAAGGGTTCTAATGATTTCGAAATAAAGCTTTTGTAGTCAAGAAATCATGCTGAATCTTAGTAAGATTTACTTTTACAGTACGAAACTCTCGGGACGCGAGACGTCTCACTCGCACTCGGCACTAGTCGCACTTGTCTGTTTTATTTATGTAGGTGCAATAAAACTAACAAAATATGGTTGTATGCTTAGGTTTAATAAGCGATATTAAATAATTATTTGAGCCTAGAGGTGAGGTATTTCGGTGACCGTTCTCGACGCATAAATTCAATGGAAGCAAAGGGTGGTGTGAATTGCAGAACGAAATTAATATTTAAGTATTTTACGATTCGTCAACTCACACTAGTTGGGACAATATTCATGGTGTGAGTTGACGAACGACCCAATAGTTTTATTATTATCTAACGTAGATTTCAGACTAATAGTAGGCGGTCTATCAAGTATTCAATAAAGTAGAGTGTAGACTATTGTAGTCAACTTGGTAAATAAAACTCTTTCAAAATGAGAGTTAAGTCTCGCCGCCAGTGATCAGAGGAGTAGGAACGGAAACTGCACTCTCAGACAAAGTCATTGAAACTTTTTAAAGTTTTCCAAAGAGGACAAAGGAATTCAGTCTAACCTGCGTTTCCTATTCGATTCTTAGTAAAGGCTTTATTTACGTAGTAAACCTGTGGATGGAGGCTTGCTAACAATGACTTGTTATAAAATAGACTAGAGGCTCGTCTCCAAGCTTTTAAGTTCATCAAATAGTCTCCAAGCATCATAGATATAACTGAGACTTTTATGATGTCTTTTTTAAGTACGACGTGAGACACTAACAATGCCCTGATTGGATCCTTGTCCACCATGTGGGCCCAGTGCGAGTTGGTTAACACAATGTAAGTATTTCGAATCTTTAGTTCTTGGACATGCCGGTTTCCTCACGATGATTTCCTTCACTGTTCGAGAGAGATGCTGTCAAGAAACAATAACTTGAATTATAATATTTTATATAAAAACTCAACCTGGTACTCATAGACAACCTGATTACTAAGTAAACATGTTCTTAGAATCTCCAGAGGATTCGCATCCAGTACAAAAGATACGTTTGAACGGTTTTTAAAGTTCGTAAAAGTTGCGAACACAAACTAAAAATAATAAACAATGTTTTATACTGGGAAACTTTGATCCAGAGTAGAAACCAGTATAACTAATTAGTACATTGTTTGACAAAAACTTCTTATTTGGAAATCATATCTGCATTGCATTATTATTTGTAGTTTTAAGAGTAGTAGAGTTCCCTGTGATAGAGCTCGTCCGGGGAAGGACTACCACCATACCTATTTCTGCCGCCAAGCAGTAATGCTCGCGATGCTGTGTTCCGGTGTGAAGGGTATGGTTTCCGGTGAAATTACTGGCACATGAGGCTTTCGATCTTAGCTTCAAGGTGGCAACCCGCGAGTGATACCTCTGGTATTGCAAGCGTCCATAGGCTGCGGTAACCGCGTACCATCTTGTGGGCCGTACGCTTGGTTGCCACTTCAGTTGTATAAAAAAAAGTTTATAAAAATAAATAAAGTAAGTAGGTACAGAGGTTAAAACGTAGGTCGGCACAAGGACTTTGTGATTAACAGCAAATTCTGATTAAACCTGATTATTTAACTCAAACAACTAAGTAATTGTAAATAGAAAGATAATCACAATTAAATCATCCTTTGTGTTTTTATTGGCACTAAGTGATATGTAGCTGAAATTTTTAATTATTCTTATATAAAAATCTTATAAGTAAATATTTCGTGATAAAACTTACGAAAGAAATAAAAAACATTAATATAGAAAATATATGAACGCCAAAATGCCAAACATAATGAACAAAAAACGCTTCGGAATTTATTATTCAACTTTTCAACGCCAAAATCCATATTCAAACAAAAATAACGCTGTGAGAAAAATTCTGTAAATATATGTAGTGGTCGCGGAGAGCAATCACTCACGTTTTTTGCGATCGCTACCGATTCGCTCACGCGTCGCGGCCGCAGGCATTGATGGAATATTCTGGATTTTTTGAAGCGGTTGTCAGTTGTAGATAGATACGGGTTATTGGTGCAGGCGTTAAGGTATGTATCTATTAAATAAAATAAAAGTTAGTAAGTGGACCCGCTCGAGTAAAGCCGGCAGGTTACCTTAACCATACTCTTTCTTTTCTTCATTTTTTTCATTTTACAAACTAACAGTCCGGTTTCATTGCACTTCATTTCATTGCACTGCGCCTGTTGCGCCACATCGGTCGTCATAATTATACGCCTACCTAGGAGGTAGTACCTATCATGGGATTATTCCCATCTGTCACCTAGTTTAATTTGTCCCCAACGCACAAAAAAGTGCATTTTATTTTTCTAAAAACTGCGATCTGCTGTTGGTGGATAGTAAACTTTTACAAAATAAGTGCTTAAATAGCGCTTATTTTTTTTTTTTTTTATACTACTAAAGTGGTAACCAATCGTACGGCCCACTTGAGCGGTTACCGTAGCCTATGTACGCATGCAACATCATAGATATCACTTGCGTGTTACACCACCCTGAGACATTAAATGGAAAATCTCATATGCCTGTAATTTCACCGGAAACCATACCCTTCGAACCGGAACACAGCAATGCGAGCATTACTGCTTGGCGGCAGAAATAGGTATACCTATGCTACGACGAGACGAGCTCTATCACAAATAACTCTACTACTCTTAGACGGCAGAGTTTGTTTCGCCACAACTTTCCGCTCTACCCGCTAAATTCAAAGTGTCCAAACTATTTTTGAATATTTTCAAGCGATATCCCGAAACTTTATGGAAAAAATCTAAAAAAAGGGTTTAAAAGTTTAGCAGTGCAACTGTGGCTAGATTTCCTACAGATATTTTGTGGTAGCGACCCCGCTGTCTGATCCTAAGGTCGTAGGTTCAAACCCGGTCGTGTAATTTTTTCTTAAACTATTACAGTGACAGTCAAGCGTACGGCTCACTTGATGGTAAGCAGTTACCGTAGTCTATGTACTCAGGCTTGCAACGTCATTATAACGCGATTGCAGAGTCATAGGTCATAGGGTGTGTTTTTTTAAGCTTCATTTTCTATTATTAGTTTTTTTACACTACATAATCGTTTACGCTAAGACTCTGACCATCAAGTGGGCCGTACGCTTGGTTACCACTTTAGTAGTATAAAAAAAAAAAAAACTCTACATTCATTTCTGTTCACTAGCTTTTTATTGTTTAATTAATTGAGGAAACTTCACTGGTATATGTAAAATGCTAAGTTGTTAAAATAACTGTGCACCTACTTTTTGTTTTCTAAATAAAATAAAATTATATATATAAAACATATAGGTATAGAACAATGGATCCAGCTGGCACAAGACCGCCAGGAGTGGCGTGATAGAGAATAGGCCTTTACTCAACAGTGGGTGTTACCGGCTGAATAGATAGTAGGTATAGGTTAGGTATTACGAGACGGGTCTCTAATTTACATGAACCTAGGTTACCATAATATTAGTAGGAACATCCTGCTAATTTTATACGTTGCTAGGAGTGAAAATTTTCCGTCGCCGACCGCCATAGCCGGCAGTATCGAATTATGCCAATTATCGATATGCAGTATCTATGGTATCGATATTATCGCTGTATCCGGATTAAGGCGGAAATTGCATTACGATGGGTTAGGGTGAGGTCACATGTCTAACTGTAGTTAACAAGCTTACTAGCCCTTATGATTGGCCATGAGTGCGACTACGGCTTTATGACGGTGGTCGAACGTACCTTTCAAAGTTCTTATGTATGGCTTTAGACTGGCTCTTCTGGTTTTGGATCTAACATCGTTGAATTAAAGTTGGAATTGGAATGCATTTCGCTGTAAGATAGCTCTGTGAACTGCGCACTGACAAATCACCTACTGCCTGCTGTTGGTAAAACCACAATAAACAGAAAAATTGTTGTAAACACGACCTTATAAACACTATACTTACCAGTGATATTTTATTATATTGCCCATTATGCTGGGTAATTTATACCCACAAATTCAACGCGTAACTTTCGTATTATATTCAAATGGTTATCCTACAAGTATTTCCATTTTAACTAATTTCGGTTCATTTTGTACAAATTGTTGAAAATGTATAGAAAAATAACTATTAATAAATCAGAACCTGGTGGTAGGACTCGTCTGCGAGAGCCCGTCATGGTGGGTACTAACACCGCAGTACCAGAATCTGCCACCAAGCATTACTATGGTGTTTAATTGAATTTTTTATTTAATGTTTTATATTCATTTGTTTTTATTTATTAAGGAGCAAGTGACATTACCAGGCGATTCAGAGCTATTTGGGTGAAACTGTTCTGGAAGGTAAACACAAAGGTCATAAAGCATATTGAAATAATGTTAGACTGACATTTCGGCATACAAAAAACAGCTTGTGAGCTTGTGGTTCACCCACCTTAGGCTGACACTTCACATCAGGCGAGCGACTTGGCTAAAGGTCACTTGCTAGTGTAAAACCACTAGTGTTATTTCCGCAGTAAAATAGTACTCGTAATGGTAACAATAGTTAACAAAACTTAAACATTTTAAACCCATTTTCGCGGAAAGGATCAAAACTTACAGTCATTAGCGCTTCCCGCTAAATATTCCTGCAAAGAGTTTGTCTGCAAAAAGTTTGTCAACAAAGAGTCCAGAATGGGACCGAAATAAACAGATTAAAATGTTTTGCATAACTTTGTTACATGTTTAATTATAAATAGGCGCTTCAAAAATTTGCTTTAAACAAATGATATTAAATTTAGTAGTGTTTGCATAGATCTTTTAAACTATCTGCAACGGATTTGAATGCAGTTTCATCAATAGATAGAGTGATCAAGAGGAAGGGAACCCGTGCAAAGAAATGAAAACTCTTCTATCTCTTCTGATACCGACTAAAATGTTTCACGCATACGCAGAAATTATGTTTGCGAGTACGTGACTTTATATAAATCACAAGAACGGCTGGTTTTTAGTCAGTGTAATTGAACTGCTCTTCCACGAAACCATTCGATCCAATTAAATCCGAGGTAGAACCAATCTCCAGCGCCGGAATAACCAAAAAGATCACAGATTCCGTTTCCGCGTAGGCCAGCTGTAGATAAAAAATATAGGCGGCATACGAAAACGCTATATATAAAATATAAAAAAAACCTGAAAAAAATAATACTAGCCCTTGGTAGCTTGTAGAATACATACTGTTAATATACACTCAAAAGTTTGTCCTGGTTGGGAATCGAACCCACAACCTGCTGCGCATAAGGCAAGACTACTACTGCCAACTGTTCTAAAAGACTAATTTTTGTAAGGGCACTTAACTTTACTAAAAAAGATATTTCAGTTACTTAAAGTTTTGTAATCGATATTTGATTAGAACCAAAGATTGACAAGTACCTAGGTAGGGTATATAGTCAAAGATTAGAACATACGCAAAACTCTTTTGACCCAAGAGAATGTAAGCACTACGTTTACTTTTGACTTGCTGCTCTTTCTAGAATAAGGGTGAGTTGCACCATCTAACGCTAACGTCAAATTGTTCGACGACGATTGAACAATTTGACGTTAACATTAGATGGTGCAACTCACCCTAAGCATATCTTACAAGTAACAGCAGCTCTATCTCCGATAACGAACATACTTTCCAAAGTTTGTACGTTTTAACACTTTTATTTCGTGTTTGATATAACAATATATGTTGGTATAGTTCGCACGGCGGATCTAAGCTTCCGTGAAGTTAGCCGTTTGAGATGCGCAAAGACAGTTTAGTTCGAATAAGTTCCATTGCGCATCAAGACGGCTAACTTCACTACGGCCGAGCCGGCCGGCCGCCGTGCGAACTATAATAAAACGTAGGTACAAACTATTAATAATAACATCGTTGAATTAAATTTCTTCTTTTAATTTGTGGCGTCTGTAGCCGGGTTTCAATTAAATTTAATTTGGATGTATGTTATGACAGCTCACTTCATATCTTCGTTTATGACATCAGTGAATTATTTGTCATAATTCTGCCAGTGTCAAGTAATTAATTTAATCTCCAAATAAAACGTTGGCAAAATTGTGGCAAACCCGGCCACAGACGCCACAAATTAAAAGAAGAAGATTAAAACGTTTCGTAAGCCATTTGCTATATTTTGACATTAATTGCTTAGCATTCATCGCAAACGTGTTGACTCCGAGTGAGTGTAGACTACAGTTTGTCTGAGTACCGTATTCCGAATGAAATTATGGCAATCGATAGTGCTCGGCTGACGGGGTTGCACCAATCCGTTTTAGGAGAGACGACGCGGCGCGTTTTCATCAGCACGGAGGAAATGGAGACGTTATTAGAGAGGATGATTGGGTGCACTTTCAATGACTAAGCTTCGCGTTCACGAACTGCTTGCAGTCCTGGATAATAACCTTTTTCTACGGACTTTCTTTCGAATTGTGCCACAGAATATAAAGGTGTAGGTGTAGGTGTATCGTACTTTCTATTATAATACCTGACGTTAAAAGACCTCCAAAGGTGTAGAGACGCGTGGCGAGGTGTCAACTATCACCTCTACCAGGTTCTTGTATTTATGGTGCGGACAGACCGCCCGCTAAATTTCCGCGCTAATTACGCGCGCAATATCTTAGCGGATAATACAAAAAGCAACTGAGTATCCATAGCGGATTCGTCGCTAGCTTTTGTGTAGTACGTTTATTATACGGATGATGCATCCAAATTTGTGAGACCTATGCATTTCACAAACTATTTTCATCCTAGAGGATTTTATCCCAAGCTGTCAACTATTTCAATGAACGCATAACTTTATAAACTCATTTTAGAGCATAAATTTAAAACGAGCAAAACTCAGCGCGCCAAAATAAAATAAAACGCAAATTTGTTACAGTAAAATACAGATTATTTTAAAGCCAAGTGGACGTGATTTTGATTTTTTCATGCATAGGACACTGCGGGCTCAGGTATTTTTGTAATACAATAAGGACAGAGACAAGTGGAAAGACTTGGAGGAGACCTGCCCAGCAGTTGAAAATATAAATAAATAAATAATACTGGATAAACCACACAGCATGATCTAGTCACAAACTAAGCAGAGCTTGTGTTATGGGTATTAGATCTCGAAAATCTCGAAAAGTCGTACAAACATATAGGTTGAGTAAAAACAAAATAAGTAGGTACTTACTACCTAATAATACTGAGTTATTTCGGTTATTACCTACACCATATTTTGTGCTGAGTAACTTTCTCTGTTTATCTTTTATTTCGAAACAATCTGTGTGTGAAAAACCGGGCGCTTTCACGTAGAATCCACAACGGAGGAGGAGTGAAACGGAAGACTTCAAATTGAATCGAAAAATTGCGGAAAGCGTATATAGAAAATACCCAGAACACCCGGAACAAATATTTGTAGATCGTACAAACATTTGTCCCGAGGCGGGAATCGAACCCGCAACCTCTGCGTCGCAGGCGGACCTGCGCCCGCTGCGCCACATCGGTCGTCGAATACATTACAGAGAAACATCTAAGTGTGTATTCTCCTTTGTGATCTCAATAGTGACCTCATTATTGTCTTGTTTTTAATTCTGCTTACCAACCAACCGGATTAATCGAAAAGTTTCACGCTGTTTTGTGGCTTCAGCAGCTATAAATGAGTGTGAAATTGTATTCAACTTGGCGATTGAAAAAGCTTTGTAGCTCGCTTTAAAGTTTGGTGAAAAGTATTTACTTTTTAATCGAATGGATAACTGTTTGTTGAGTGTCAATAAGGGTGATGTTAGCTAAAGATCGGGGTTCTATTGAAGGTTTATTTATTTTATTTACTTAGTTTCATTGTTTGTTCCCAAAACGTTTTTATCTTGAGTCTAAGCGTCTTTAAATCTTGAACCGAAACGGTATAGGGGTAAGTTGGCTTAGTACACTATTGATATGTCGTCGTCGTCAGTTCATGTCTTCGCAAGTCACAATTCCAGTTGTTCATAATTTATCTTCTGATCAAGTTTCCAATTTCAAAGAAAAAAGTACAATTAAAACTCTGGTTACAGAACGGAACCACGGTTATAGGTCCGCTAGTAAAAATTAAGTTTTCCGCTAAAATATCGTTATGCGCCAACTTTAGTTCGCGAAATTACATTAAAATTAACTGTCATTTCCTTTCTTAGACTTTAATAGTTAAAAGGACGTTTCTTACCTTTCGTTCTGGCGTGTTTTTAAATGCAGGTTAGCAAAAGCGATTTCGTAATGGTTGGTTGCGCTGTATCTACGAGGTAGCTACGGCGTAGCAGCGTAATACTAATGACGTAGGATTATTCGTAGTGTCTCTATGTACATACTACATTTAGATAGTTCACTGCCCGGTTAAGAAGCGTGAGGTTGCGGGTTCAATCCCCGCTACGGAACAAATGTTTGCGTGATCTGCAAATGTTTGTTCATGGTCTGGGTGTTTCTATGTATTACAAGTATGTATTTACAAAAAAAAATTGTATGTTATGTTTAGGTATTCTACCAGTTATTCCGGGTTAGTGTCAAAATCCCCTTTTAAAATCCCCTTTGAAGGGGATTTTGGGAGTTTTAGTGTCAAAATCCCCTTTGAAGCCTCAAGCTCAGTCTAAAGGGGATTTTGAAACAAAAAAAATCCCTAAATCCTCTTTGAACGGTAATTCTTATCTACTATTCTATGAAATCTTTCAATAAAATACTAGTATTACAAGTTTGGGGCTAGATGGCGTTGCGCGAAATACCCGCCAATATTTAAATTTATTTTATTTGCACCGTTTGTTTATAGAAACGTATATCTAATAAAAACAACGACTTCTGGAAGTATTTTATCAACTCAGAGATTTATATGTTCAGCGTAAATCGTAATTTTGAATGTAAAATTCACTTTGACGTTCGGATTGGCGGTAAAAGCCAGTTTTGAGAGTTATATTCTCGTAAATAATATATTTGAGGCTGCGTAAGGCCCCACAAAAATGCAAACATTAAAGTTGAGAAGTAAAGGAGCGTTACTTTATTATTCACCCCGACACCGACCGACACGGCGCTAAGATTTGAATGTACAGGAAGGAAAAAGTGTTAATTTTTAAGCGGCAGGTCCAAAAATCCTTTGCTGCGTCTAAGTGTAAACATACGGGATGATATTGTACGCAAAAATTAGTAAGTAAAGTAAAGTAAATAATATGTTTATTCAATATCACAAGGATCATTTTGGAACGTCTTAAAGCTAGGTGAATTTACGCCAGTTCCACGCGCCCCAGCCTAGAAGAATCTGGCAACAAACTCGGTTGGATTTCTAGCTTTTTTTGATGATCCCTCTTTATCATAAAGCTTCAGTGTGGTGCCAATCAACGTAGTGATTACTTAGAGTAAAAAAAGTACATAGTTACAGTAGGCCATGATGAAGGCATTTGATTGAGCGACCTATTACCTTCGCCACTGACACATGCGAACTTATTTATTTTTATAGAGTAAAATAATTTTGTGCTAAAAAAGTGAATTTCGTATCGAAGTATAAGTGGCCAACTCTAGGCCGCCCGAAGGCTTCTATCATGACCTACTACGTCACGACTTTAAAAAAGCCGGGACCGATCACTTAACGTGCGGAAAGTGATACCTACATACTTAGAAACAATGGTGACTACGCGGTACAGTGCTTAACTTCGTTGATCTACTTAACAAACTATTTTTGTTTGTTCAAGATGCAAATGAGGAGATTTTTAAGCTATTTGGCTATTGTTAAGCGCTACGCCTGACCATAGATAGACATTTCAGTGCCACCCAAACCTTTTAGTTTTAAAGTTCTGCATGGTACTGTCCTGCGCTCGTCACCCTCTTTCACCCAGTTATTTAACATACCAAAGTGCCCTTAAAACACTACTGCGTGAGGCAGAATTTCTGGCACTGCGGTGCTACCCACCAAGACAAATTCTTAGAGAAGTGTCCTACCACCAGGTTCATTGTATAGATATGTTGCAGTTTAGAGTACTAGTAACGTAATATTATGTATAGTTTTTCTGTATAATTAATTCTTTTCCTATAATTAAGTTTATTTTTTTGTGTAGTTGTTTTTACCTACTAATGTATTTGTGTGCTATGTGGTGAATAAATAGAATGTCTATGTCTACGTCTATGTCTATGTCTACGTCTATGTCTATGTCTATGTCTATGTCTATGTCTATGTTTCTAAGTCTACAACGTTAAGATACCGCTGCTATATCCCATCGGTATGTTTACCTCATCTTTCATTTTTAATGCAAATATCATTAAGATGCTGCTTTAACAAGATTGACTCCCTGTTGGTTTGTTTCGGAACATTTCGGTATTTATATTACTAGCTTTCGCCCGTGGCTTGCACTACAACAATTTATTTCACTTCTAAAACTATCGTGATAATGTAACCTGATCACTAATAATAATCAATAATCATTTATTTGGTACACAGTTAACATACTTTTATTTTTATACAACTGAAGTGGCAATCAAGCGTGCGGCCCACAAGATGGCAAGCGGTTACCGCAGCCTAAAGACGCTTGCAATACCAGAGGTAATACTCGCGGGTTGCCACCTTGAGGCTAAGATCGAAAGCCTCATGTGCCAGTAATTTCACCGGAAACCATACCCTTCACACCGGAACACAGCAATGCGAGCATTACTGCTTGGCGGCAGAAATAGGTATGGTGGTAGTCCTTCCCCGGACGAGCTCTATAACAGAGAACTCTACTACTCTTAAACGTCACTCTCACGTCAGCTATTATTAAACTAGGTAAGGTATCTATTTCATCATCATCATCATCCACAGCCTGACTTAACCCACTGCTGGGTATAGGCCTCCTTTAGTTTGTGCCATCTACCACGATCCTGTGCTAATCTAATCCACTTACGGCCCGCGACTTTCACTATGTCGTCTACCCATCTCACCAACGGACGTCGGGAATCGGATAATGGAACTCAAATGGAGCTGGGCAGGACACATGGCAAGACGTGGTGATGACAGGTGAAGTAAGGTACCTATTTAAAATTAATAAACTTGGTTTTTTACAATAAATACATAATCAAATCCGTACGAGGAAATCCCTAGAAGAACCAAGGTCACCGACATAGCTTTTAGAATACGTAAGTTGAAGTAGCAGCGGGCAGGCCGTATAGGCTCTCAGAACCGGTAACCGCTGGGGAATGAAGGTTCTCGAATGACGATCGTGAACTGAAAAATGAGTAGAACGGCCCACCGCTTGGTGGACCGTTCGATGGACTATCTATTCTATCGGCTGATATGACAAACCAGAACGGGATACACATTAAAATATATAGGAGGCAGCTAACATAATTAATTTAAAATTACAGGAAAACATAAACTAATTTAAAATAACAAAAGAGTCTTGTGATTTTATTGAAATAAATCATTTTTGACTTTGTCTTTGACTTTGACTACAGTAAAAGTCAAAAGGTAGGAATAAAAAAATCAAAAAAATTAAGCTTAAAATATTTTAAAGTTGTATTTCGATATATAAATGATTACAACACTGTTTTTACTGATCCAACTATGGATAAAAAATCGGCCCTTATACATGGCAGTAACAACCGTTATTTTTGCGGCATTGCATTGCAGCATAAAATGGGCTAGAACTTTAGCGTAGATATAAACCCCTCCAGAAAATATATAAATGCCTAGGTACTTAAGTAAATATATAGGTACCTCGGTGCGTAAAAAACCCTCAATTCAGGACCTAAGAAACACAAATACTAATTAGGCAGACAGTTGTATCGTGTTTTTCGTTTAAAAATAAAGTTTTATTCGGCTCAGGTGTGGCGGGAGCTTCGACCGTTAAATTTAATTAGTGAAAATTATTCCAGCTCAGGGTCAAACGTAACTTAAAAGCTTTCTTGAGTTACCAAAGTTGGTCATGGCTTACTTCTGTGCGTTAAGTAAGTAAGTTCGTATGAGTTAATGGCCAACTCTGATGATGGAGTCAATTAATAGGCCGCCCGAAGGCCTCCGTCATGGCTCAACAATTTATGCTGTAAACTGCAGTAGTTATAACAGTGTTTCTATATTAATTAACACAAACGAACGAAATAAGTTAGTGTATGTTATTCGGAAGGCTTAGTCTCTACTTAAAACGCGTGCGAACGCAATTATTAAAGCTGACAAGTATACATTTATGCTTAATCACATCCCTAGAGCATTGGTAAACTTTTTTGACAAATGGTTAGGTTAAGATTTATTACGTAGGGCGATCGCGCGATTTGGTTGCAATTGGATTTCAATCAGTGAACTGTCATATTTATACAAAATACGTCAGTTTTTTATTGAAACCGATTATAATGAGATGTTTTCGATTCGAGAAAAGTAGTTAAGATTGCTTTGACAGATGGCGCTATCTACCCTACTGCCATACTGGGAAAGGTTATTAAAACAAGAAAAAAGTTGTTAACTACGTTTTTGTTTCGTCTCGTGTCAAGCGGAAAGTTGTGGGTTCATGTCCTGCTTGAGGCAAAATAATTTAACTCCAACGACCAAAGTTAATGTACTACGTAGTACGTACTATGACTTTGACACCAGCCAGAGGTATTACAGACAGTGACAGCAGGAGCAACCAATGTTGAATTCCCTACACACATTCACCATAGCTCGCCAAACGTAGTGCTTGGCTTGCTCTTGGGCTCGCCAGTTGAGCTACCGCCATCTAAATAGACAGCTTTTTGTTTAATAACTTGAGACGAAAACCCCTAATTGATTACAACCGAATTCAATACCAGAAGGGCGATTGGTGAGGTGATATCTGCACACTGCTGAAGCCTGTAATACCATGTAGTGTGACCTTTATAAAGATTTTTCTAATTAGCTACAAGAGCGCCACCGTCGCTTTGAGTCGCTGTCATGAATTTATTCGTTTGAGTGCGACTGTGATAATAATTATGCTCGTAATGCCTAGACTTAGTAGATACAAAAAATAAATAAAAATGCATTTAAAATATCATAAACTTGTGTCTAGTGTTACCGCTGCTGCGTTGGTTAAAATGCATTTATTACGAATATGAAAATTTCAGTAAGATTTTTTGTGGTGAAACGAGGTGGTGTAGATATTGACATGCATGTTTTTTTTTTGTTTAATAATAAATAAATAAATAAAATAAATAAATAATGCTGGACAATCCACACAGCATCATCTAGCTAGCCCAAGGTAAGACAGAGCTGTATTATGGGTACTAGATGACTGATATATATTTATTACAATACAATACATAGATAGATATTTTTTATTATACATAGAAAACACCCAGAACACCCGGAACAAATATTTGCAGATCCTACAAACATTTGTCCCAAGGCGGGAATCAAACACGCAACCTCCGCGTCGCAGGCGGACCTTCGCCCACCGCGCCACATTGGTCGTAATAAATAAGTACTGAACCAATTTCAATAAAATTTATATTTTTACTTCTCAAAACCAATTAATAATTGGCGAAGAAATTGCGTAAAAACATACAGTCGAATTGATAACTCCTCTTTTGATGTCGGTTAAAAATACAATAAGAATAAGAATATGTTTTTTTTTTTAATACTGGCATGGTCAGTCCCGTTGCCAACGCAACGGGACTTGTACTCTATAAGAGTATATATCTTCAGTCGTCACAAATACTTCATGGTTCGTTTGAATCTCTCGTAAATCTGCATATTTATTACCAACAAAAATAAAGCCCAGTTCACACGCTCAAGCTTCGCTAAATTATGTAGGAACTCGTCGCACTATCGCGGTGGAAGTTTCACACGCCAAGATTCACTTACACGCTCAACTTTCGACTGTTTAAATGTTGAACGTCTGTTCACTTTTTGGCGGAACAAACACGTCACGGGAGTTGTTACTGTGACGGGGGGAAAGGAATTTAATAGTTTCACTTGCAACTTGTTTTTGCAGAGTTATCTTACATATAATGGCCTTGTTTCCGATAAATATTGTTAGCTGGAGTTCGGTCTGGGGGCCAAGACAAAAGACGCGAGTTCAAATCCTGCCCGAGCTATTATTTTAACCCCATTTTAAATAAAGTGATTGTTCTCTTCACCGATATACCGGTACGTGAAAACACCCGTTTGTAAAAATGTATAAAGTGATTGTTTGCTTATAAGCATCTGAAAGCTAGGTAAATAAACTAATGATAGCAGCAACAAATAATTATTAATTCGGTACCAACCGCTAAAAAAGAAAACATTTTTTTTTATCGGAAATAAAACCGAGATTCTGTTTCTATAAATAATTTTATAATATTATTTATTATAATTTATTTGATTACAAGCTGTGTGCAATGATCCTAAAATTTATTTTCTTACATGATTCTGGTATACAGCCTCCGTCTCGGATCCTTTCCATCTTGATGTGCAAGGGATTACGGATAACTTTGCTAACATTATTAAGGGTGAAGTATGCACGAGTGAATGCGAGGAACAATCTAGCTAGACGAAGAAATAGTTTGATATCATTAGGCAGTTGTACAGTGTGTCCCAAAAGATGTATAATATAATAATTTGGCAACTTATTTAGAGAAAAACTATCGGATCATCCTGGCTTCACACATAAAATATAGCCTATTACTCAGGGATAAAGTAGCATTCTAACGGTGAAAGAACTTTTGAAATCGCTTAACATCAGGCGAGATAGTGGTCAAGCGCAAGCCTATTGTGAATACAAAAAAAACAAAAACAGACTTGTATATAGTACAGACAGGTGTCTATGTTGGTGGATAACGGGCAGGACTGTAATTTTTGAGTTTATTCGTAACGTAACAAACAAAAATACAAATGTTTCCTCTTTATAATATTAGTGTAAGTAGATAAATGCTATTCTAACGCATTACAATAGTGTTATTCATTCAGAAAAAATAAATTATTATGGACCAAGGCCCCGATGCTTCCATGTTATTCTTTCATGTTAGTGTCATGCAAGCGTCACATTACTAATCCAAGTTTCATTATAGTCGGTTAAATCGTTACAGCGCGGTTGAAACACAAACTTACAAATATTTAAGGATGTGAGTAACAACCATTGTACAAGTCATATTTTATTATAACTGGCACATACAAGAGTCCTATCTTGTGTATCACTCAGCAGTGAAACCAAGCTGTGGATGATTATAGTAGTAAACATTTACAGCAAGCGAGCGATAAAGGTGTGCTGCATTCCCTCAACAAAATATTACACAGCTAAAAGCTGAGCATAAGCATCCTATTCCAAAAACGAGGAACTCAAAATCTCCTCGTAAAAAACCTTATTTCCGAGTTTTTCCTTTCATTTTTATTCCTTGCAATTCAATATTTCGTAAATAGGGAGGCTGTTGAAACTTATTGTTTGTGGTAACCATTCTACGTAGGCCTTTTTATGACGTATTCCGAAAACATTTTGTAAGAATACCTGGCATAGCTGGTTCGCCCATTTGAGAAACACCACGTGACGTGATCTAAACCATCACAGGAAAATAGATACCATAAAATTGATGGCCGTTATATAAATTTACAAATTTTGTCGAAGTCTCATGGTGCGATTCCATCAAAGTTCTGAACTGTGATGAACAAATTTTCTAAAAAAAAGTGTTTGTTCTGGTGGACTCACAAAAAAAATTGTTCCAATATTTTGTGCGTCACAAATTGTTGCAGACATTTGTTCTGAACATTATTTTGTTCGAATCGCACCATTAGCGAGGGTGTAATGACGATTTGTCGATGTAAAGTCTCATATAAAATCCTCCCAGATATCCCTCTGTCGGTTTTAGAATCACGTCACTTGGTGCTTCTTATATGGGCAAACTGCCTCACGGAATAACACAATATTGCTTCTTTCAAACGCTAGGAGATTTTTTTGTGACAGTGAAGAAAGGAAAGGTATTTTTATTAGAGTAGGTGTGGGCTATGTTGGATGAAACTTACATGTTCAAACGTGAATAGTAATAAAATGTTTATGTTGTTGATTATGTAACTTTTATTCTATGTTACGATGTTATCGTGATTTTTATAACCTTTGATATTTTATTGACACTTTTATTCAGTACCTAATTGTCAGATTACTTGATATATTATTGACTAAAAGCTGAAACTACATATGATGTTATAAAAATGGATTATCCTACTATTTATGGTAATTTCATCGAAAATTGTAATAAATTATATTTCAGCAAAACACGTATGAATACTTCAGAGTTAATAATAAAAGAAAGTATGTATAGTCTTTTAAATCCGATTGCAAGGGGATTTGTAGACAAAATGTCTAATAATCCCTTTCGCAGGGGAATCTTTAAGGGGATTATTAGACCAAGCCATCCAAAAAGCTTCGACTATGCGTTACCAAGAAAAGGTTCATAACTTAATAAATAATAATAAATAATGCTGGACAATCCACACACTTAAATTGAATGTTGTGTAATGCCGCCAGTATGTTTGGAACCCTTAGCCCAAAGGTTTCTAATAATAATGTATTTATTTATTTAGACAACTTAGTCCACATCCTAATTAAATTACCTATATTAAACAATACTTATAAGATAAAATTAATATTATGTTTGCTTGACCTTCTTATTCATAATCAACTTACTTGATAAGCAGAGATGGCAACAGCTATTTTAACATATTGATTATGTACAAGATGGCCAGCAATCACTCTAATATCCTACCATTAATATCTAATAAACTACCAATGACTTGGTCTAAGAACTCGCAGGAGTTTTTAAGTAAAACTCCTATAACACATAAAAAAAACTTGTTGGCGTCAATTCACCTAGCCTTAAGACGTTTCAAAATTATCCTTATCAATCATGATGATGATGATGTAATCCAGGCCGATTTCGATCATGGCGACTAGACTTCTGCATTTCCTTATACTTTTTTATAGTTGTTCCTTAATTTACTTACCTATAATAATTTATTACTTGTATTTCTTTACTAACTTATTTATTTATTGACTTATTTATTTATTTATTTACCTATTTATTCCTTATTATACGGATCATCAATCATATCAATTGAATAAAGTGATTTTTGACTTCGTCTTTAAACTACAAAAGAGCGGCCTACAGTAAACTGAATACTGGCGTACATTTTTTTTTTACACAGTGCCATCTAGATTTAAACTAAGCAAAGCTTATACTATGTGAACCAGATATCTGACACATACATATATTTTAATACGTACTTATAACAAAGAAACACCCAGATACGGCATATTTTTTTTATACCACTAAAGTGGCGACCAATCGTACGGCCACTTGATGGTTAGCGGTTACCGTAGCTTATGTACGCTTGTAACATCATAGATATCACTTGCGTGTTACACCCTAAGACGTATATAAATATTTGCAGATCATGCAAACATTTTTTTTTTGCGAGGATTGAACCCGCCACCCGTCACTTTTCAACCGGTCACTCGCCCCACCGCGTCACCGAGGTCATCAACAACTGATTGGAAGTTTTCCATCGATCAGCCTTATATGTATCAGACAGCGATTTAACAGTTTATATCCACAGTGTTAATAATTAGCAAAATCTAGTACCCATGCCAAGTACCTTGTCGTTTGCATTAACTATTCACCCGCTAGTACTTCGCCACAATAACGCACAGTAGCGCAATAGTTATAGCTCTCATTTATGTTTGACAGTGGAACACCCCGCGGGTTTATAGTAAAGTAAAGTAAATATGTCTATTTTCATAAAATGTTTACATTTGCACTTATCTCGAACTTATTCAGATATGTTACACTACATAATCGTTTATGCTAAGACATTCATTTCTGTTCAGTAAATGAAATGATTTATTTTGCTAGAAGTACGGTTACATAAGGTCTTATTGTTTACGTAAGTATAAGTGTCACACACTTCACCGTTTAACTCGGCATGCAAAAATACAAATTTAAAATAAAAATACAATTTATAAAGAACACAACGAGAATTTAGAATGATTAATTAGTAGTATGTCAAGTTATATAATAATAAAAATGTCAAGTTTTAAAAATTAAATTATTATTTTTCACTATACTTTAAAAAATCGTTTACACTATAAAAATATTTTTCAATCAAGAACACTTTTAGCTTCTGTGTAAACTTTTTTAAGTAAGTAAGTAGCTTATTATTGTTTAATTAATTGAGGAAACTTCACTGGTTCATGTAAAATGCTAAGTTGTTAAAATAACTGTGTAATAGTACTGTTTGTTTTCCTAATAAAATAAAATAAATAAAAAAATGTCGGTCTGTTTAGGTACCTACTTAGTTGTTCTGCATTGTATACCTACTAACAGTTAGAGTTGGAGAACATCCTACCCTCCGAACTAGTCTGAGACTGTATCTCGTTCGCACTGACTTCTTTTCACGCATATTTTTCTCTGCTGCGTTGAGTTTCAAAATCAAAATCAAAATCAAAAATTATTTATTCAGTAGAATCACAAGGATCACTTAGAAACGTCTTACAAGCTAGGAAAATTTACACCAGTTCCAACGCGCCCATGCCGTAAAAGAACTGGCAACAACACCGGCTGGGTTCCTATCGCTTTTTTGGCATGACCCTTGCTATTGTTATGGATTCCAAGTAGAGTTGGAGCACATTCGTCCCAAGCTTTTTTATCATCTAGGTAATCGGTTGTTTTATAGTAAGCTTTTTGAGACAGATTTTGTTTAATTAAGTTTTTAAATTTGACAATTGATAAATTTTGTATGTCGCTTGGGACTTTGTTAAAGAAGCGTACACATTGCCCTTTAAAAGATTTACTGACCTTAGTGAGCTTAACTGTGGGAACAGCGAGTTTATTTTTATTTCTAGTATTAACATTATGATTATCACATTTTTTTTTAAACAGATTAATATTTTTGCGAACATACATAAGATTTTCATAAATATATTGTAATATTATTTCGGAAATTACTGTTAGTGCATCTCTTCTTACTAATAATTTATTTATTTATTTTATTTATTTAATAAATTTATTTATTTTATTTATTTAATAAATTTATTTATTTTATTTATTTAATAATTAAATTATAAATGTGAAAATCTGTGTGGGGTGTGTCTGTGAATATTGGCTACCACGTATCTCGGTGACAATTTTACCGATTCTGATGTTTGGAAAGTAGATGGCTTAAGTCATGGAATAACATTATTTTTATTTTTAAGTTAAGCTTAGTTCTATGTAAGTGACTCAAAATAGGTGGCTTAAGTCCTGGAATAACACTTTATTGTTAATTTTTATTTTTAATTTAAGCTTAGTTCTCATGTAAGTGTTATTGTTATTTTAGAGAAAAATATCTATGAACTAAATAATACATAGGCTACCTACTTTTTATCCCGGAAAAATGTACTGTTTCTGTGGTATAGCATAATAACTGATAAAACGCAGGTGAAACCGCGCGGGTCTGCTAGTAATTAAATAATCATTGCGGAATATGACCTAATCACTTGTTTAATAACTTTCATACAATCCTATTTTTTTTTTGTAATATTTTCCTTTTAGTGGTAATAAGTGCTGTAAATTGATTTATTCTGTCTGCAATTAGAATACCTACCTATTAGTGTATGTACAATGTATTATTATATTACCTGGAATGATGAACGTCTTGGCGTCTCTAGTTCTAAGGTTGGGGTATGTTATTTAAGTACACTAAATGAATAAATAAAAAATAAATAAATAGTGAAATATGAAAACACCCAATAACAAAAATGAAAAGCAACGATCTAGCTATAAATCGTTTGCAATCTTTGCTGGTGGATTTCCCCTTCACGTTTGTCCCACGGCGCATTGTGAGCTGACTCTTTGAAAGGATATGACGTAAAACGTACAAAAGTTGAGCTACTGTATTTGCATACTCCCGCTCTGTAGCAATTAGTGCAATGCAGTGAGCATTTCTATGACAATTACAATTTTACTGTACAATTACAAACCCCCGTTACGGATTACTGCGTGCTAATTGCAACTGGGTACTAAAGTGTCATGTCGAGCATTGGATAAATTTGAAATTTATAGTTTTGTAAAATATCGAGCGGGGTGACAGCGAAGAATCGACACACAGTACTAAGTTAGGATTGTCTTTGGCTATCTTGTCAAAACGACATGGGTCTTCCCATTTTAATTATTTTTCTCGTGTTATTTTAAGTTTTATTGCGTAAACTTGGTGGCAGTTTATCCAATTTAACTTGTTTACTTAGCACAAGTGTTGGTAATTGAAATGGAGGGGTAATGTTGGTTGATAATTTAGTCAAAGACTTTCCAGGAGAATTTTGAAAGAAAAGTCATCGTTTCTTTCCAAATTTCGTTTGTTTACGTTGCTAAGCGACAATCAAACTAATACACTTGACACTGGCAAAATTGTGGCAAACTAGCCACAGAGGCCATAAAACAAAAGAAGAAGAAGTACTAAGTTAGTATTTTTTTATAGCAGACATTAGATACATAGTCCTGATTGAACCCACACTAGAACTCTGGTGTTATAAGTATCAGAAACCTTAAGTATTATTGATATACACCCAGACAAGAAACAGATCATGCAAACATTTGCCCCGCAGCGGGAATCAAACCCGCAACCTCTCGCTTCATATCTGAGCCCTCGCCTCCCGGCGCGTCACCGAGGTCATCAAAACTATTTAGTTCATTCTGCTCCCGCCCCGCTCCCGCCACGCTTCCACGCCGCGCTTTTATCGGGGTGACACTATCAATTTGCACAAGACGTAAAATAAATAATGAATAAACATCAATAACTAATACACAGTGCTTTTGTGGTACGGTGGGCTCTATCCCAAAAATCTTACTCGTGCATTAATTTTTATTGTATATATTGAGGAGGTGCGGTACCATAATTAGTGCTCAAATAATTTTATTACAAGGCATCACATCATGCCCAAAAATAACAAGACAAACTTACTTTATTAAAAGGTACCAAGCGACATTTCTAAACCAAAAATGTTATAGTATAAAAAACCGAAACATTTCGTTAATAAAGTTCAGTTGCACTATTTCAAAATTGATGTTGTAAGCAAGTTATAAACAAGGCATTGCCAGTGCTGACTTGAAAACCTTCAGCCAAGTATTCAATGAGCTTAGAAGCTCAGTTGCCAGCTCCGGAATTCTAGAAGATGCTACCACCGTATGGACAACATAATGAAGCGCTGAGTGTCCGAACAAATAGTTCATCTGGCTCCCATCCAAGCTATTAACCTCTGGTATTGATGCCCGGCTTAACGACGCTGCAAACGCTTCTGCCTCATGCTTTTATCGGCAAGTCCATTTTGCGATTTTGTACTCGGTTTCTATTGAAAAGTAACGACTGTACGTACTCAATGGTATGGCAAGCTAGTTGCCGATATGTCTGCTAGTACGCGCAGACAATTCAGCCTGCATTTCGATAGGAGCTATGAGGAACAACTTTGATGAAGAAGATTATAATATCCCAAAAATTATTTTGCCTCAAGCGGGATTTGAACCCGCAACCACCGCTTGATACGCGGGCGCTCTACCAATTGAGCTATCGAGACATATCTCGCTTGGACGAAATAATCATTGGGATGTCTTCGGCTCGAAGCGCCGATAGCTCCACCTACAGGGGAAACGTTGCAGTTATCCAAGCCTGTTCAATGACTAAAGTTAATTTAGTTCATTGACGAGAGGTATCGCATTGCTTATTCAATTGGTTATTTTTGTTTTTATAGTAGTGGGATATTATAATCTTTAGTATTCCCTTAGTGTGATGGTTAACACTATAAAAACAAAAATAACCAATTTGATGAAGAACTTCAGACAAATTTAAAAATGTGTCTTAAAGAATGGCAATAAACAGTTTTTTGAACTTAGACTTGAACCACCTGAGTCTTGAACGAAATAAATAAATAAATAATGCTGGACAATCCACACAGCATCATCTAGCACCAAGCTAAGCATAGCTTGTGTTATGGGTACTAGATGACTGATATACTTAATACAATATAATACATAGATAGTTTTTTTTTATTATACTCAGAGAATACCCAGAACACCCGGAACAAATATTTGCAGATTGTACAAACGTTTGTTCCAAGGCAGGAATCGAACCCGCAACCTCATGCGTCGCGGACGGACCTTCGCCCGCCGCGCCACATCGGTCATCGAAATAATTCTCGGGATGTTTTCGGCTTGAGACGTCGGCGTCGAGTCGATTTATAAACTTTAGCAGTAGAGTTCTTTGTGATGACTATCCGAACATTAATACTGTTTTATGTTTAGAAGCAACGGTTGCCGGTGAAATAGGAATTTGTCTTGTAATTTCTCTGGTATTGCAAACGTCCATATAGGCTACGGTAACCGCTTAGCATGGGGTGGGCAGTCAGCTCTCACTAAATAAGAATATAAAAAAACTAATTGGAATATATTAAATTTTATAATTAATTATACATATAATACATTCTTCTTGTTTTGTACAATAAAAGTAAATGTAAAAAATACAGTGACAATAAATAGAATCAGGCGTTACTTTGCGGAAATCCATTATAATGAATAAACAGATGGAAAATCTCTAGTAGGTACTAAGCGGAATAGTAGTAGAGATTTTCCATCTGTTTTTTTTTATAATACAATGGCTGACACTCAATAAAATGCCACACATAAATACGTTATGTAGCTGTACCTTCTTAGAATACCTACCTACTACTTCCATTTCTAACTTTCACAGCTCGGTAACCTATTTTCTTCTAGTTAGACTTCACTTCAGTTACTTGAGTGTGAGTTAAGCTATAGTTTCGTATAGTACGGAGAACGTAAGATCATGGCAGTCTTATTATAGCATCTAAACGAAGGACCAACTAGAGATTATAATATCTCAAAAAATATTTTGCCTTAAGCGGGATTTAAACCCGCAACCTCCGCTTGATACGCAGGTGCTCTACCAATTGAACTATCGAGACATACTTTGGTTGCTCGAAATAATCCTGGGATGTCTTCGGCTCGAAGCGCCGATAGCTTCACCAACAGGGGAAACGTTGCAGTTATCCACCCCTGTTCAATGACTAAAGTAGATTTAGTTTATTGACGTGAGGTGTCGCATTGCTTAATTATATATTTAATTGGTTATTTTTGTTTTTTGCTGGCTAATTTAAGTCCTTAACAGATTAACGAAGTTAAGCACTGTTTCGCGTAGTCACCGTCTGGATGGGTGACTTCCATTGGCAATTTCAACTGAGCGCTCCCCGCTTCTAATGGACTACGCTACTACTGCTATAAGAGACTTATAGAACTACGCTCGATGTAAAATAGCTCTTTAGCACTATGTCTTAGCCGTTATTGACGCCCACCGTTTTTTAGCTAATCGTGACTTAAGCTAGGAGCTATTTACGCCGCGAAAGTGCTTTGCTAACTTTTATCAAGCCACTTAAGCTGGTTATGCAGGTGCTAAAATTTGTGTTTCATCGCTACATGTCGCTTGTTTTTATGTACTGCAGGTGAAATACCTACCTGCTTTTGGTTTAATTTTGCAATACTTTGAGCATTTTTAATATTTTTCCTCTTAGATCAAACCCAGACTAAATCTTTCATTTCAGACACATCATGTTCATGGGTCAACGGATACCTTATTTGAGAAGTAGAGTGCTAGACTGAGCTCTTTACTTTGGCTTTTTACGTGTTTCAGAGGGCACGTTAAGCTGTCGATCCCGGTTTTTTGAAAGTTGTTAGGCCATGACAATGTCTTTGAAGTGATGGCCTGTTAACTCCGTCACCAAAGTTCGAACTAAGACGAGCGAATACAAATTATAAATAGAACCATTGCATGTCGCTTTCGAACATAAAACCATGAATATGGTTACGAGAATTCTCGTAACATGCTCCTATATTAAGAGCTGGATTACCCTGGATTTTTTCCCACTAAGCTGTACGTAATTGAATCCTAAATTGACCGCAGTCCACCCGGGAGCCGTGTGTCCCGAGCTGTACGCCATTACATCAGCTGTATTGGATATTACAATAAACAAATGACTGTTGGCAACACGCGAGGGAACGAAATGGAGGGTGAAATTGATTTAGACGTGTTTGTGTCGTGTTTCTGTGTCATATTAAAGTGGCAAATCTTTCAATATGCCGCACACTTGTATTAATCTATAGAGGAATTATTTAGACATATTGTATTCTCAAATATGATCAGTGTAGAGGAAGCTTAAAATAGTCCTGTAATTTTATAGGCTTTGGGTTCAAATCCTGGTCATGCACTAGAACAATTATCATTTGAAAGAGTTATTTTAAACAAAACAATTAAACGAGATTGCACTCTTGTTTACAATAAAATAAAATAAATATCTACCTAAGCTCTATCGCAAATAACTCTACTATAAAATCTAGTTTAATGCTAAAATAAGTCACATAATTATTTACACAGATGGGAAAACCACAAACCGCTAACAAACTACACAAAATCAGAGTCAAACATGAGTGTAACGAGAGCGGTGGTGAGCCGCGGCGCAGTCGTTTGCATCACAATTAGCTAATAACAGGCTGGGTACATTGGTATATCACCTCAGTACAAATTAACATTCACTAGCATTCGAAACTAAGTGTTGTACGAAACAAAGGGCTAAGAATACCCGCTTGAGCGTGAATCATGAGTTTGAAGAACAGTCGAATATTAAGCTAGTTTAGTTTTTAAATACTGAATTTAAAATTATGTGCCTGCATCTTTAGTGCGTAAAATGAAACAAAAATCTAATACAAATAACAAATTTCCAATAAAAATACAAGCTGGACGATCAAACGCATTATTCCGATAGTACAGCCTTTGATATTTAATAGAATGGTGATAGTCTATTTCATCTCGTGAGTCTGAAACAAATATAACAATCTGTCAAATTCGGCCAATAATAAAGATGGAAAGATGGAAGAGGATTTCCTTTGTCTATCTTGTCAAAACAACATGGGTCCTCCTATTTTAATTTTTTTTATCGCGTTATTTTAAGTTTTATTGCGTAAATTTGGTGGCAGTTTATCCAATTTAATTTGTTTACTTAGCACAAGTGTAAGTAATTGTAATGGAGGGGTATTGATGGCTGGTAATTTAGTCAAAATTCCCTTGGAAAGTCCAAGGGAATTTTTAAAGGAAAGTCATCATTTCTTTCCAAATTTCGTTTGTTGACGGTTTTTTTTTTTTTTTTTTTATACTACTAAAGTGGTAACCAAGCGTACGGCCCACATGATGGTCAGCGGTTACCGTAGCCTATGTACGCATGCAACATCATAGATATCACTTGCGTGTTACCACCCTGTGACGTTGCTAAGCGACAATCAAACTTGAGGCAAATAACACTTGACACTGGCAAAATTGTGGCAAAAAAAAACAGAGTCCATAAACGAACAAGAAGAAGATGGAAGAGCCTCTAAAGCATCTCTAATGTGTCTTGAATAGACTGACAATAAGTTTGAAAATTAGAAAATAAATCCGTTTGTAACTCTTCCGGCGTTAGTCCAATGCATCCGTTTCCGATCTGACACCGAGAACTTTAAAGCTTTGGGTGCTTCGATGGTCAGGCGTGGCGCTTTACATCAGGCGAACGACTTGATCGTCTCGTACTTGCTAACATGAAAGTGGAAATGGGACAGCATACGAAATACCATGCTCAAAATATTACTGCTCTTAAAACTAATCCAGTCCAGTTTTGAGCCAAATTTTACAACACCTAATTAATACTTAAAGCGTAATTTGTTAGTGATCGTTGGCAAACAGGCGCTCTCCGATCCGAATGCAAAAGTACCCTTTACGGGGAGATAATGAATATTTGATACAACGCGAGTATTGGGAGCTTGTTGTGTTCACTCACCTAGGAAAAAACGATGCGGTATCATAAATATTCTACAAAATAACAATATTTGCAGATCGTACAAACATTGTCTCGAGACGGGAATTATACCCCCTCAAACTCCTGCGTCGCAGGTGGACCTTATGTTTCGTTAGAAAACATCAGGACTACCACCACACCTATTTACATAACACTCAATCACAACACAACACATCACATACAAGACATACTTTACATTACATTAATCATACCAAAACTTTACATAAGCATTACAGTACATACACACTACACACAACTATTCTACATACGCTCAAACACATCAGTCAAAACTTATAAACAACTTATATATAATAGGTACCCTACCTATAAAAATCTGCTAAATGAGAACTGTTCATTAGGCTTGTATTTATGTAAAACTTACTTAGTTTATCTCTTAAAATTTAGTTTTGTAGATTTTCTTTTTATAATTATGTAAGTACTACTGGTATAATGTTATTTGTGATTTACCTGAGTATTAGCTGAAGCAGAGATCCCTCGCATCTACGTACAGGTCTCTACCTAGTTAGAGCGAAGAACTCAATGCAACACTGGCACAAAGGTCTTTTCACACAGCATTCTTTACTTACGAGAAACACAAGATCTGTTATTATCCTATAAAATGTTGTTTAAGACCCTTTTTACTAAATAAAGATTTTTGATTTGATTTGATTTGACCACCACACCTATTTCTACCGCCAAGCAGTAATGCTCGCATTGTTGTGTTCCGGTTTAAAGGGTATACAGGCACATGAGACTTTACATCTAACGTCTCAGGGTAGTAACACGCTAGTGATATCTATGATGTTGCATGCGTACATAGGCTACGGTAACCGCTGACCATCAAGTAGGCCGTACGCTTGGTTGCCACTTATGCGATATATTAATAAAAAACAATATTATTACAAACTTAATATACTTAATGAGATACTTTTATAAAAGTATAGTTCGCACGGCGGATCTAGGCTTCCGTGAAGTTAGCCGTTTGGGATGCGCAAAGACAATTTAGCTCGAATAAGCTCCATTGTGCATCGAAACGGCTAACTTCACTACGGCCGAGATCCGCCGTGCGAACTATAAATAGTGCCTCTAAAGAATAACTTCCAAAGAGTATAAATACATACTATGGGCTCAATTTACTTTGGTAGCAGATCAACTTAAAGCTGTGGCTAACTATTTTAAATACCACATCCAAAATCAACTGTGCTCATTATTTCAGCACTCATCGCCGTCAGTGGACGACTGGTTTTCGTAAGTAATTATTTTGGAAATCCGCCAAATAATATCGGATGCTATGGCCGCGAGGTGCTCCCAGATTTGGCAGTACATCCGGTATTACCCGCTATCAGCAAGGTATCTTCGTTTGCATTGAAAGCCGTGCTATTTTATTCAATAGGCGGTCGGCAATTAAAATGTATTTCGATGGATTTTTGGTTTGGATTTCGATCTGGTTGAACCAACATCAATATTTAAATTGTTTGAAATATCAATGGCTCAAAGAAACAATAATTGTGGTTTATTAAAATTATTTTTGAATTCGGAAAAAGAACTATAGAACTATAATACTTAGTTCTATAGTTCTTTTTGCCACATGCTTGTAAGAACTATAGAACTATAATACTTAGTTCTATAGTTCTTTTTGTCACATGGTTGTAAGAACTATAGAACTATAATACTTAGTTCTATAGTTCTTTTTGTCACATGCTTGTAAGAACTGTAGAACTATAATACTTAGTTCTATAGTTCTTTTTGTCACATGGTTGTAAGAACTATAGAACTATAATACTTAGTTCTATAGTTCTTTTTGTCACATGGTTGTAAGAACTATAGAACTATAATACTTCGTTCTATAGTTCTTTTTGTCACATGCTTGTAAGAACTGTAGAACTATAATACTTAGTTCTATAGTTCTTTTTGTCACATGGTTGTAAGAACTATAGAACTATAATACTTAGTTCTATAGTTCTTTTTGTCACATGGTTGTAAGAACTATAGAACTATAATACTTAGTTCTATAGTTATTTTTGTCACATGCTTGTAAGAACTATAGAACTATAATACTTAGTTCTATAGTTCTTTTTGTCACATGGTTGTAAGAACTATAGAACTATAATACTTAGTTCTATAGTTCTTTTTGTCACATGCTTGTAAGAACTGTAGAACTATAATACTTAGTTCTATAGTTCTTTTTGTCACATGCTTGTAAGAACTATAGAACTATAATACTTAGTTCTATAGTTCTTTTTGTCACATGCTTGTAAGAACTGTAGAACTATAATACTTAGTTCTATAGTTCTTTTTGTCACATGCTTGTAAGAACTATAGAACTATAATACTTAGTTCTATAGTTCTTTTTCCGAATTCAAAAACCTACAATCTTGTACAAAGATTGTAGGTATCGATAAATGTAAGTTTATAGTAATCATAATCATATCATCAATCAGACGCCCACAGCTGGACATAGGCCGAAGAGATACGATGTTAAAAAAGTGATTGACGGCTCGGAATCATTTTGTTCAGTTTCTTTTACCATTTCAGTCTGCGCTACAACTTAAAGTATTTTTTTATTAATTGATCTAAATTATGATCTAAACTGAACCATAAACCCAAGCCTAAAACCTAAACAGTTATAATAAAAGTATATTAAAAAAAGGCTTGGTGATATACTGACCTACAACGCAAAGCCTATGTCGCTGGATCTAGGAGCTTAAAACTTGGAAAGTCTATTCCTGGTATAGTGAAAAAGTTTGCTATGTTAAAAAAATCGGAAATAAACTCCTAGAGACACCCCGGACACTCTCAATAAAATGTATGAAGCAAATCGCAATCATCACCTGGATGGTTTGTGTACATAAACGGTGCTGTTGTATGTATGAGTGTCATGGTTGACTCATTTCCGGCCACCCAATCATAGCAAGAGCGAGATAGCACACTTCCGCTCGCGCTGGCATACGCGCGCTTGGACCTACACACAAAATAAACGCGTGCCTTAGCTTCAGTGCCGACGAAAGGTGCCGTCAAACTCTCGACCAGGGTGAGGTAAGTAAAACCGGTGGGACGCAGGGATTGGCCATTCTGTACAGAGGTAGTACTAAAAGTAAGTAAGTTCGTATGAGTCAGTGGCCAGCTCTGGTGACAGAGTTTATCTGTTCTGTGTCCTAGACGACGCAGCGGAAATATGAAGTTTGTTCAAATACTCACGCGTACAAAGTCGGGTGGCGTTCCAATAGTATAACATATGAAAGGCATGAAAAAGATAATTGCTGCGATTAGAAAACATAAAGCTTCCGTTAAAATGGCGCGTGGCGTGGTTATGGCAGATTATCGATTATGGACCTGTTAATTGCAAACCCGATACGGGAAACCACGGGATTCGATTTAAATCACATTCTACATGGGTAGGGAAATGCTATATTATTTTAGCACGTTATTTTTTGAAAATTAAGTTTTTTTTGTGACAAGCATACGGCCCACTTACTGATAAGCGGTTACCGAAGCATATATGCTTGTAACATCAGGGATCACTTGCGCATTGACACCCTGAGACGATCAAAAGTCACATGCTTGTAATTTCACCGGAAACCCCCTTCGAACCCTTCGAACTCACAGGAATGCGAGCATTACTGCTTGGCGGCTAAAAAGGGGGTAGCTTTTCCCAAAAAAAAAACTCTGATGATATGAATTTATATTAAGCTTGAGTTTGAATAATTGATCACCTCTAGCGTTGATCGATATACTAATATTGTCGTGGAAAACATTGGTATAAAAACTTCAGGTTCTAATATGTCTCTAATCTCTATCTCAGTAACTCTCTCTATCTCTGTAACTCTGTCAGCTAATATGTCTTCCAAATCTATCATCGTCTATGTTCATTGACATAATAAGTAAGTATGTATGAGTCATTGGCCAACTCTGGTGTCAGAGTTTCTAGTTTCTAGGCCGCCCGAAGGCCTCTGTCATGGCCGCTTTGAAAACACTTTGACAACTTTGAAAAAGCCGGGGCCCACTGCTTAACACGCCCTCCAAGGCACGGGAGCGCTCTATTGACATAATAGAAATGATAATGAAAGACAATTGCTAAAATTACAGTTTTTTTATGAATAAGGACCTTAGTATAATATATTATGAGTATTCGTCGTCGTCCTTGAATCTCAGTAGATCCATTGTCTAGATCCATAATGGATCTAGGGAGATATTTTTTTCTCTTTAGATCGGTTACCCAATAATTTGGATCTGATGAGAATTTTTATTGCTCATAGATCTATTTTAACGTAAAATTTATTTGATCTACTTAATATTAATTAATTATCTAATATTTTCTATTTACTGTCCCACAGGATATGATGATAAATTAAATAAATTATGAGGATTTTGTTCTTTAAATATTATGTTATATGGAAATGTATATAATATGTTATTTAATATGATCTAACTAAATTTTTCTAAGAAGTGGCCAATGCCAGTATCGCTATTTGCGAGCTGCATTTCAGTGTATTTCCTTTTCTTAAATTCTCAGAAATATGACAATGCATTTTCATTACGAAGCCATAAAGCCTGGAACATTCATCTTGTTCTCCTTGACACTCGGATTTGGAGTCCCGTCGACACTTTAAATTGGGTCTGAGGCTGAGCAGACATTAGCTACGCGAGAGACATTTTCCGCAGCACAGTTTAATTAATGTACTACTGTTCTTAGTTAGACAATGCTCTTAAATTATTTAGAATTAACCTTAGCTTAGAACCTATTGAATAAATAAAAAAGAACAGAATTCACCTACTTCAAATTTGAATTCAATTTATTCAATAAAATCACAAAGTTAGGACTTTTTTAGGCTTTCCATCTAACGTCTCAGGGTGGCAACCTGCGAGTGATACCTCTGGTATTGCAAGCGTCCATAGGCTGCGGTAACCGCGTACCATCGCGTGGGCCGTACGCTTGGTTGCTACTTTTTTAAATTATTTATTGCACAATTAAAAGTACAAAGGTGGGCTTAATGCTAACATCATTTTCTACCTGCCAACCTCAAAGGATAAGGGAAGTTACTTTAGTTGTATAAAAATAAACAGTTTAAAAGAAAAGGCTACCACCATACCACCATACCTATTTCTGCCGCCAAGCAGTAATGCTCGCATTGCTGTGTTTCGGTGTGAAGGGTATGGTTTCCGGTGAAAAATTGGCACATGAGGCTTTCTATCTTAGCCTCAAGGTGGCAACCCGCGAGTGATACCTCTGGTATTGCTAGCGTCCATAGGCTGCGGTAACCGCTTACCATCTTGTAGGCCGTACGCTTGGTTGCCACTTCAGTTGTATAAAAAAAAAAGCTTTTCGGGTAAAACTAGACTTAAAACTCAATAGAAAAAGCCTGCTGGAACACGAACTTTAGTCATTATTATTACGTACCATGCAAAACCTCGCTTCTGCCTTCAATTCAGGATTGTCCTTCACACAACAGGCACTAATATTCCATTGTAACACCACTAATTTATACCTAACCGATAACGGTTACCTACTTGCCTTACCCAGCAAAACTTGAGCCCTGACTGTGTAAAATTATACAGAAGCGCAACATAGGCATAATCTGCCGCAGTAACTTATTATTGAGTTTGGTGGGTCGGCGGGCGTACAGGCCCGCTGTAGCCCAAATGGGATTCAATTCCCGCCGTGGTAGGCGAAGGTTTACAAATCATGCAAACACTTGTCCCGTACTGGAAATCAACTTGCTTTAAGTCTTAGTTGACTAGTCGTCTACTGCGCTGTGGAGGTCATCTAAAAAGTGTTCAAGACTGGACGGACGGACACCCGAGCAATTGTTGCCTGACGCCGTACCAGAATAATAAATAAACGCGTAACGTCTGCTGCAGCTGTTTATTTGCAGGGTATTTTTGTAGTTTATTTTACGCACTGAAGAGGCGCTGATTATCAAAAGCATTCGAGTACGGTTTCCAAGCATCCTATTTACGAAAAAAATCCAGTGTAAAAAGAAAAAAGTAGTACAAGCGGCTAGATGCTTTATCAGGTTTAATGGAGCGTTTGTATAATTTTATTTTTAGAAGGAAACTTGTTTTTTTTTTAAACATCTGAAGTGGCAACCAAGCGTACGGCCCACAAGATGGTAAGCGGTTACCGCAGCTTATGGACGCTTGCAATACCAGAGGTATTACTCGCAGGTGATTGTTCTGAGTTTAGTTTACGTACAGCACTACTAAAAGTACAATATTATAAAATAGTAAGGACGTACTGTAGTAACGCAGAGGTCCTTGTAAAGTGGGGCCCGTAGGTTGTAGCGCCGAAGTCGTAATTGGCACCTGCGTTTTGCTAAGTTCCCGGTACAAGTGGCACAACTTTGTTCAGTTTGCGGTTTCGCCTACGCTGTGTTATGTGCATTGTGCAATGTTATTAGTTGTAATAATGTATTATGACTTTTTGCTTTGACATGACAGCCTTTTATGTTCCCACTGCTGAGACACGGGCCTACTCTCGATCGAGGGTGATTAGGTCTTCTATCACACGGACCCAACCGGTTTCCTCGCGATGTTTTCCTTCACTGTATGAGAGCACCTGACATTGCGTACATACATTTTTCGAATAGATAAGTCGTTCGTGGGTTCGAACCCACGAACTTATGATAGGGGAATCACAACCACTAGACCCTCAGTGCTTTTTTATTCAGTATTTCATATCCCATAATTTACTTCAAATCAAACCATCAATAGTAATGCGGCTCAAGTCTGGCCTGAGTCAAAAAAATATTTTGGGATATTATGAATTTTTTTCAAAACTACATCCTTGAACTTTCCAAAAAAGCTTTCCACAAATATACAAATGAATTTCTCCAGTAGAAAGCGGAAACTATAAATTTCATACCGTAGAAAACAACCTGTTCAAAGTTTAAATTGAAAAAAGTTTGATGGAAATCCATACTCAGAAGTTGGACTGCCACACTTGTCCTCATTAAAAGTTGAGGTTTTGACTAATTACTGTACTCGACATGGCACGGATGTCTGCAATTTATTAGAGTACAGGGACGGATTATGACGAAAGTAGCGTTAAAGACTTTTTTATACTTACTAGCTGACCCGCCCTGGCTTCGCACGGGCGCTATAGGCTTTTCTCTTGAATTACTCTATCTAAATCTCTTGATGAAACTCGTATTAAATTCCGTTGCGTAGTTTAAAAGATATAAGGGATAAATAGGGACAGGTGTTGGGTCTTCATTTTATACTATGTAAGGATTAGCAAAATATAATATAACTACATAATTACATTACAGAATATACAGACTACATATAAAACTGTTGAGCTATCTCATCAAAACACATGTTTTTATAATTAATACAACTAATTGTACCCCGAAGTTGCAGATCGAGATAATAAGTAATAGCATGGTGTTATTACAAGTATATTTCAAGTTTTGTTTGAGCGTGAAGAAAAAACAAATTACGAACGCTTGTCTTCTATCTATGCCTTGGATGCCAACAAGCTACTTGCAGGGTGATTGCGCAACTCTAATGCAATCCAATTTCAATCGGCGAGCTATCAATAAGCTGATTCGTACAAAATACGTTAGTTTTTTATTAAAACCTAGTAAAATCGATTGTTCTGTTCAATTCAAACTGAAGTAACTTAATCACCGTGCAAACAATAACAATATCGCTCGCGCATTGCCGTCCTGAGAGTTTGAATCAAGTGAATTCTTAATCCAGCTCTGGTCGAAAGTTCCTAGAACCTAAAAGAACAATTTCCCTGTTCTTTAAGAGAACATCGGAGTGGTTATCATTCAATTCAGCGGAATTCATTAAAATAGTGCTTAAAAAGTATGTTTTTGTGGTTTAGCTTAGTTAGTATGCAGAAAGCAATAATAACACTATAAGAGTAGTAGAGTTCTCTGTGATAGAGCTCGTCCGGGGAAGGACTACCACCATACCTATTTCTGCTGCAAAGCAGTAATGCTCGCATTGCTGTGTTCCGGTGTGAAGGGTATGGTTTCCGCTGAAATTACTGGCACATGAGGCTTTCGATCTTAGCCTCAAGGTGGCAACCCGCAAGTGATACCTCTGGTATTGCAAGCGTCCATAGGCTGCGGTAACCGCTTACCATCTTGTGGGCCGTACGCTTGGTTGCCACTTCAGTTGTATAAAAAAAAAAAAAAACTCATCACATAATCACATCACATCTCATCACATCACACTTAGTAATATTATAAATGCAAAAGTTTAGATATTTGTTCCTTTATAATTCGAAAACCACTGAACAGATTTGGCTGAAATTAAAAACATAGATAAATAATGACAGGGAATAGGACATAGGCTACTTTTTATTCCGGAAAAAGGTACGGTTCTCGAGTTCCATGCGAACGAAGTCGCGGCAGCTATAGCTATAACTGTTATAATTATTATAACTAGCTATTACTATAATACTAAAACCTATGCTTGAAAACCAGCTAAATTTTAATTTCATATCACAAAGGACCAATTTCATACTGACCTAGGTCTTTGTAACACCATAGAAAAATTGGAAAAAAATATAAGACTAACAGTAACAAACAATTTTATTTTTAAGTAGACAAACAAAGTTCTAAAAGAAAAATGTTTATTGTGTTGAGTTTCCTAAAACGGGAACACTAGAGGTCTGCCATGACAGCTATTAGCCAATGATCATGACGCATTTTGACATTGACAGTACCTAATAACCCAGTGGCCCGCCATGTGGTTTTGCATTGTGTTGCACTCCTCCACAAAGATAAACTTACTTTAGATTATGAAAGAAGCCAAAATAAAACGAATAAACAGTGATAAATGGTTTCTTTAATGATTATCTAATTATCTAGACCCCTACAAAAGACTAGGGCCTGGCTCCATACTGCGTTATTATTATTATTTCATAATTAAATTATTTCGTTAAGCAACTTTAAAATAAATTGTCATTGGTTACTACAGGTGTTTCAAGTAGGCTGCTTGTCCCGGATTCAAACGTAGTTTTATACCTTATTTCCTTGAAACAGAGTTCCTTTTATAAGTTTTTAAAAATATTGGCACCTGTGGGCAATTATAAGTTTTTGCACGTAATGCTGTGGGACTGTTGAATCTGGAGCAGTTAAAATGGAATAACAATTTAGCACACTTTTCGAAACAATGTGAGCAAAGTTTTTTTGTTTTTAAATAAACACAACCACACACAATACTATTTACATACTAATATTTTTACATATACACTGCTTTGAAAGAGATGTTTTTTTTATGTCAGCAAATGACAAGACAATCAAGGCGCCCACTGGTGTGGGTAGAAAGGGTAACTTAAATCAAATGTTTTGGGTCGAACGGAGCAAAATACTCATTGGGTAGAAAATTCTTGGGTCGAACGGGTAAGAACTCATCATTGTGTACCGGTCCTTGGCCGGTACCTATATTTCTTTATTTTCTATAAGTTCCTTTGTGCTTAGTGAGCTTTTATTTTACAAGAAGTAAACTTGTTGCAAAGAAACTGTTTCCTGTAACACAGCTTTCTATTAGCTAACACAGGAAGCAGAGCTTTACCTATATAGTTTTGTTCCCTTTTTTTTGAAAATAATCGTTATTTGTATTTGTTCAGGATGATAATTATGATAAAGATAAAAGTAGGATTTATCAGGTGGTCTCGTCACCAATTTCAACATCGTGGTAACAGCGACGCGAAAGAAGAAGAAGTCACCAATTTCTATACCTATTCCATGAATAATAAGTACAAAGTTCCAAAACCTACGTCCAATATTTGCTGGATCTCAAAGGCCTTGTTTACCGAGTGGTGCCATATTTAGTCGAGCGAGCGTCTGACTACCAGTCAATTTGTGCCATGGTCCCACACTGAAAGGTTTATTTTGCTTGCCTAGTTTTGTAATTTCCTACAATGACGTTTTTTTATTGGCATTCTGTCTGTGAACCGCCAGTTTGCCAGTGTTAAGAAATTATGTCAACGTATACAAACAAAATCAGTTTTGATTGATTTAGTCTTACTACGAAAAATTTGTTTGGTAATCGGATACGGCTCTTGTAAACGTCGTCGTGGACATAGGACATGTCCACTGCGGGAAATAGGACTTCCCAAAGCGGTTATTGGTTCTGCGAGCTATTAAGACCTGCGCCACTTACCCATTCCTACTTCGGAAACCTTGGTTTTTTACGAATTTCCTCGTTACGGATTTAATCGCCTAGTAAAACTCCTAGCATAGCTCCCTTCATAGCTCTTTGACTTTGAGCTTGTGAATGAGATCAACAGTCAGCAACAACGTCTCAATGCTTATGGTTCAACGAATAGTACCCTTGATCAATAGATCAACTGTATACAACTTGAATACAACGTCTCAGTGCTATAACATTCAATGAATAGTACAGTTGAGAGACTCTATAGTTGATTTCTCAGTAGCTCCCATCTCCAATCGCCCAGCCAGGTACGGAACTACGGTACCTACATCGTTTCGTTGGACTTCTTTTGGCGAGCGGCTCACCGTGAAATTGACTCTAGCGATTGTCTGGCAAAAAACCTGCTTGTAGACCATCGCGATTGCTTCCTGTGATGTTGCGATTCGGTAATGTTGATGTTCTTTCAATAATGCGAATCGATTTGTAACAAAGGAAATGGTAGAGCAGATGGAATTGGCTTGCCTTCTGATGCGAAGGTTTCTAAGACAAAAGGATTTATGGAGAACAGTGAATGCATTATTTCCTGTATTTGAAAGGAAACTACTGGGTGTAATTGGTAAATATTTTACAGCGTTTTTATTGTACATTTCAGTTTACAGTACTGTCAAACAATTTAAATAACTATAGGCAAACCAAATAACTTAGACATCACGATTCAAGCATGAATCGTCATAACTAAAACGTCTTTAGACTTTTATCTGGAAGAAACTACTTCTAGGTGACCCGGTGTGGTGATGTTTTAGTTTTGTGCGCATTTTATTTATTAGACTCGCTACTCGATGGACCGATGACATTGTATAAGTCACAGGAGGTCAAGATCGGTCGTACTGGTACTCTATGTGAGAGGCCATGTCCAGAGTGGACGTCTATTTCCTGATTATAATGATAATGACTCCAGGCGTATTTCTAGCTTTTTTTGAAACGACATAATTATTCGGATATAGTGCATGTTTCGTGGTTTCCCGAAATAATTTCAGATGTTTTGCGAAACGCTTGTTTAAAAGTTTGTTATCATTCGCAAACAAATATAGTTTGTCAAATTCTACCTTGTTAAGGCACCTCATCGTTCTGAATACTAAAAACTACTGGTTAGTACTACTAGTAGTTGTTGTAATTTGTTGGGCCAAAACATTTTGAGTGGTAAGACGCGCGTGGATGTTTTATTTGTAAACAAAACGTATACGCAAGAGTAGCAGAGTTCTTTGTGATAGAACACGTCCGGGGAAGTACTACCACCATACCTATTTCTACCGCAAAGCAGTAATACTCGCATTGCTGTGTTCCGGTGTGAAGGGTATGGTTTCCGGTAAAATTACTGGCACATGAGGCTTTCGATCTATGCCTCAAGGTGGCAATCCGCGAGTAATACTGAAGTGGCTTGCTTGCCACTTCAGTTGTATAAAAAAAAAGCGCGCGGTGTGTTAAGTAATTTTCCATTTTTTGAGCAAAACGAGGCGGATTTGCCGCACGCGTTTTACTGCCTAGATTGGTTACTAGCATTGTAGTGCATAGACACGGTGTAACATGCGCATGTTGAAGCTCTTGCCCATGTTTATTGAATCGTGTAAACTACAGCATGCAAGTCACTCGTGAGTTACTTAAATTACAATACATTTTAATTTGATGTTATGTTATTTCCATTGCGCATAATAGCCTGCTCATGTTACTATCACAACTGACATTACCAAATATTGACAGTAGGCTAAAGAAACTTGTATCACTAATTGAAATCATTTAAAACTTTGCTCTGCAGTAGCCAAGTCTGTCTCGTCTGTATCCTATTGGACACTGACCAGGGATCATCATAATCAATCTAGAATTACTCTCACATATTCCGTTCACTTTCACTGTTCCTTCTGGGCAGTCTGTTACACCTTCAATTTCTTCACTATTTATATTTTCACTGTCTCCAGTTTTGTTCGCTAGAATTTGCTTCCCATGGTATCTCGGTTCAACAAATTCCACCTCGCTTTTCGGACCGTCGCTAAAAGTCACACTTCTTTCTGTTATTCTTTCTTCAGAACTGATTTTTGGTTCTTCTATTTCTAGAATAGGGTTTGCTTCATCAGTATTCTTAGTTGGATCTACAGAACTATTTGTTGCATTTACAGAATTTTCCGTAGTGTCGGATCGCCGGACAAAAACATCATAAACAAACTTCTTGTAAACGAAAAACACTTGGCTGATGAAGTTGGTAAGTGTTGATGTCTCTTGAACAGTAAGATCTTCTTTGACAGGTTCTGTTCGTTTATCTTGCTTTTTGAATGAAAATATTCTTATTTTGTTTACTAAAACATCAGCTAGCACTTCATTCCACATCGGGTTTTCTTCTTTCGGTTGGTAGCTCTGCAATTTCCTTAAGAGTGTTCTTTGTATTTTACTTTTCGCCTCTTCTGCTGGTGAATACGTGCTAAAGAGTATTGTGATTCCCAAAATGTGTATAATATTCATTGTTTGTTAATGTATAACGCGGCGGCACAATAGTGACTGAAAGATTGCTGGATAGATTAAACGCACAGTTATAACGAACAGTTAATGACAAAAGTGTATAAAACACATAAGTATACTTTTATTTATGAACAAATTAAAATACTGAAATTGTTCTCTTATATAAGTCAAACCTTTATTAAACAAAATAAAATATGTACATAATTACATTACATTACAAAATATACAAAATACATATGAAACAGTTGAGCCATCAAAAGACCGTTACAAAAGATCTATAGATGGCTCAACTGTTTAAGAGTAGCAGAGTTCTTTGTGATAGAACTCGTCCGGGGAAGAACTACCACCATACCTATTTCTGCCGCAAAGCAGTAATGCTCGCATTGCTGTGTTCCGGTGTGAAGGGTATGGTTTCCGATGAAATTACTGGCACATGAGGCTTTCGATCTATGCCTCAAGGTGGCAACCCGCGAGTAATACCTCTGGTATTGCAAGCGTTCATAGGCTGCGGTAACCGCTTACCATCTTGTGGGCCGTACGCTTGGTTGGCACTTCAGTTGTATAAAAAAAAAACAGACCCCACTAGCAGATGGAAGCGTTCCCAACATGCTGGCAGCATTGCCACATGCCATGGCAATGCGTTGAGCCAGGTTTTAGATTAGTAGAGTTCTTTGTGATAGAGCTCGTCCGGGGAAAGACTACCACCATACCTATTTCTGCCGCCAAGCAGTAATGCTCGCATTGCTGTGTTCCGGTTCGAAGGGTATGGTTTCCGGTGAAATTACACTAATACCTTCCATCTAATGTCTCAGGGTGGTAACAAGCAAGTGACATCTATGAAGTTGCATGCGTACACAGGCTACGGTAACCGCGGACCATCAAGTGAGCCGTACGCTTGGTTGCCACTTTAGTGGTATAAAAACAAAAAAAAAAACAGGTATCCAGAGGCTGGTTCGCCTTTGGATCACGCGTCGCTTTGACCAGACATCAAGAGTTTTGAAAAAGCGAACCACGTTGTTATTAGTATATTTTTTACAAAGCTGACTTTGGCGGAATAGTGCTAGAGATTTTTCGTCTGTCTTTTATCTTGTAATGGATTTCCGCAAAGTAACGCCTGAACCTATCAATTATCAATTATTAAAGCTGTAATGACATCAATGACATTCATTTTGATCTATCAATTCACACATTTAAGTTCTACTCGTAATTCTTACGGAGGATTAGACGCAAGAAATAAAGAGATAATGATAATGACACAAGTTTCAGATCAGATGAGCTTACAAAAGCGAGTTATACAGATTCAATTATGAACTCCTCTGTAAGTCTTCATTTAAAATCCTTTTACCCAATTAAGCAAGAGATCTTCTGAAGCATCTTATAGATGCAATCTCAGTGTTCCGTGTCCAGTTTATTACCACTTGTCCAATTACGTTTTGAACATTCTAGAATGTTCCATTAGTCTGTAGAGCTCAGCCTCTATTAATTATTATTCCATAAATTTTGAGCATATTTTTTTTTTGCTTTTTTTAGAACGAAATTTTTTCACTATTTTTTGATTTACTAGCTGTAAAGACAAGCTGACCCGCGCTGTTTCACTCGCGTTGTTTTTCTAACCGTTTGAACCTTGCCTGGACTCACACAAATATTTTGAAGTGCCCAGCCGTTCTCGAGCTTTAGCGAAACTAACAAACGGCAATTACGAGTAAATCAATGACATTTATTTTTTTCGTTACACTTTTCGGCGCGGCAGTAAATCGCGACTATCTCAGATAACGATAACGTTAACCAAATATTGACTGAGTGACGTCGTCGAGTAGAAATATACTTTGTTTTTAACTACGAGTACAATCACAAATCTGAAGTGGGTGAAAATGTACCAAGGTCGCGTCGAATTAGTTTGTTATGAAATATTTCTTATTCTTGCAATTTGTTATTATGGAATGCAAGAGTAGTGGTGCTGATGAACGCCTCGCTAAGGTGTAAATGTACAAGTTCGTATCCGACTGCTTAAAGGACTTGTACGTAGGGACTGGCCCATGAGTTCATGTCGCTGCAGTCATGATGTGAAAATACAGGCACATCAGATTTTCCATCTAACGTCTCAGGGTGATGGTGACACGCAAGTGATATCTATGATGTTGCATACGTAATAGGCTACTTTAGTGGTATAAAATATACTCTGAAACATACATACATACATACATTTCAGCCCGGTATCACCCACTGCTGGGTATAGGCCTCCTTTCGCATATGCCATTCTTCTCGGTCCTGTGCAGTTCTAATCCAGGTTTTTCCAGCGACTTTTTCAATATCATCGACCCAACGCGCTGTTGGACGAAAAACTCTGAAACATACGGTTCTGCTATTCGCCACAACAATTCAAAATCCGTTCCTCAAAGCTGTAAATAAAACGTCACGTAGCTCAACTCGTGAAACGTATGCGGACGCTTCGATCCAATTTCGCGAGAGTCCTTTGAGCCGGGAGCGGGGCAGTGCGTGCCGAATACTTGCTGAGACCTCGCGGTATCCCGACCGAGTGATGCTATATTTAGCTTTATTCTAGTTTTTAATCTTTGTTTTTTTGTTCACTCGTTCGTTCGTATGAGTCGTTCGTGTAACGCTGACCGTCGGACGGTCTAACAGCATATAGTCCATTAGAAAAAAATATAAAAAATCTTTGTTTTTCTCTTTTTTTTTATTCAAAATAGGCTTGCGCTGACCACTATCTCGCCTGATGTTAAGCGATGATGTGGTCTACTTGTAAGAGCAATCTATTCACTCGTGACTTGAAGATACCCCGTTATAAGTATCGGGAAACACAGACTCCGGCAAAGAATTCCATTCTTTAAAATAAAAAATTTAAAAAAATCTCCTAGTTTCTGGTTATATATAAGAGTAGTAGAGTTCTTAGTGATAGAGCTCGTCCGGGGAAGGACTACCACCATACCTATTTCTGCCGCCAAGCAGTAATGCTTGCATTGCTGTGTTCCGGTGTGAAGGGTATGGTTTCCGGTGAAATTACTGGCACATGAGGCTTTCGATCTTAGCCTCAAGGTGGCAACCCGCGAGTGATACCTCTGGTATTGCAAGCGTCCATAGGCTGCGGTAACCGCTTACCATCTTGTGGGCCGTACGCTTGGTTGCCACTTCAGTTGTATAAAAAAAAAAAAAAAAAATATAACCGCGGTAGTCTCAAACAGAAACATTTTGGTTAATCATAAAAAAATGAGTTTTCACGTACCGGTATATCGGTATGCATCGTTTTTTCAAATGAATTATATACCTAGTTACAATAGTTTAAAATCTAGTTTGGTTTGAAGGATTTGAAGGATTTGGAGGATTTGGAGGATTTGGAGGATTTGGAGGATTTGGAGGATTTGGAGGATTTGGACTAGCAAAATATTGTTAAAACTGGTATATGTTTCACTGTATTACATAAGACAGCTTTAAGCACTGCGCAGACCACGCAGATAGTAAGTAAGTTTGTATGAGTCAGTGGTTAACTCAAGTGACAGAGTTTCTAGGCCGCCCGAAGTCAGATTAAAACCTAAATAAGCACTGAAATTGGTTATTTTTGTTTTTATAGTGTTAACCATCCCGCTTGAGGCAAAATAATTTTTGGGATATTATAATCTTTAGTATTCCCTTAGTGTGATGGTTAACACTATAAAAACAAAAATAACCAATTGAATAAGCAATGCGATACCTCTCGTCAATGAACTAAATTAACTTTAGTCATTGAACAGGCTTGGATAACTGCAACGTTTCCCCTGTAGGTGGAGCTATCGGCGCTTCGAGCCGAAGACATCCCAATGATTATTTCGTCCAAGCGAGATATGTCTAGATAGCTCAATTGGTAGAGCGCCCGCGTATCAAGCGGTGGTTGCGGGTTCAAATCCCGCTTGAGGCAAAATAATTTTTGGGATATTATAATCTTAAGCACTGAAATGTTTATACAACTGTTTTTTTAATTCATCATCATTGATGTAAACGACAAGATGGCTTGTTCAAGACTGTCTTTATTAATACTCTGCCTACCCACATATAAAGATAACAATACAATAAATCCAGTACATCTTTCCCTTAATATCTTATTTATATTATGAAAGATGTTAACTTAATGTAAATAATTTGTTTTGACAAAACATAACAAAATCATAAGCTTAACTATTAACAATTTTATTAGGTATCATTTACGAAAGTAGGCATAGACATGCATAGCTAACTAAACATAATATAATTATACCTACAATAGTATCTAATATCTATTTCATAATTTTATAACGTTCACTAAACTAGGTTACATGCAGAAATGATAATTATTTTAGATTCACATTAATAATTATAAAAAAAGAAAAGCTAATTTTTAAGTACTTATATTATTTTAATATAAATTATGATCAATACAAAGTTTAACAAAACTATTATACAATAGTTACGAAAACTAACCGATTATTATTAGGTAAGATATTCCAGCATAGCATAAATTATAAAACCAACATTTACGTAGGTAAGTAAACGCTTAGCCAGCTAATCAGTAAGGTAAGTACCTATCTTATTTATTATACTTCAAACAAAGCATATCACCGGTTTACGACTGCCGTTATCCGGTATGCCTACAGCAGCATTCTAGACAGGTATACGTAAGTATAGGTAGTAAGCTTTTATCTTTTAGTGAATAATTATTACGAATGAATGTTTAAAGATATAGGTAGGTACACATGCAATAAAATAAATTAATAATGTATTTGTTTTAACTTCTTCTTTGCCTCTCTTGCAGCAGCCCTTTCAGGGTGAGGGATAAAGTGATTTGGAGATTCATCGAACGAATTGTCTAAATCAGTGTCGTCGTCGGTGTTTACACAAGAAGCGTACGACTCAGATTGTTCTGACAAGTCTTCACCGCTCGTATCTTCACGTATCGTCTCGTCAAGCGGTGTGGGAGTTGGAGATTCGGGGAGCTTGATGAGATGTCTCCTATTTCTACGAAATACCTTTCCTTTGTCATCAGTGATAAAGTAGGAGCGCGGTTGCGGAGCTTGAGAGGTGACGCGTGCTCGCCGACGTGTCGCGCCGTCCAGTGCCACCACCTCGTCGCCGGGTTGCAGCTGCGGAAGCGCGCGAGCGTGTCGGTCGTATTGTTGACGGCTTCTCTCTTGATTGCGTAAAATATTCTCAAGGTCGCCCGCATTGTCTCTCTCCGGCTTTAATTTCTTCGGATGTGAAGGCAAGCGCGTACTAAGCCTTCGGCCCATGAGGAGTTGGGCGGGACTCGCTATGCCATCTCTTGAGGTCGACCTATAATTAAGCAGGGCCAAGTAAAAATCTTCATTAGAATTAATGCATTTTTTCATTATTTCTTTTACCGTGCGTACGGCGCGCTCGCTTCGTCCGTTAGATTGCGCATAGTTAGGTGAGGAAGTGGTGTGCTTAAACTCCCAGGCTTGCGCAAAGTTTCTAAACTCTTTGGATGCGTATGCCGGTCCATTGTCTGAAACAAGTTCCTCAGGTATGCCGTGTCTGGCAAACTGATCCTTCATGGCTAAAATCACCTGTGTAGATGTGATACTTTTGAGTGGAGATACTTCTACATAGTTCGTAAAATAATCGACTATAATCAAGTAATACCTTTTAGAGTATTCAAATATGTCGGATCCCAGTTTTGTCCACGGTAAGTTAGGAATGAGGTGAGGCTCCATGGGTTCGCGCATGGGGCGCGCTGCATAGTGCGCGCACACGCGGCACCGGCGCACCGTCTGCTCCACGTCGCGCGCCATACCCGCCCAGAACATGACGTCGCGCGCTCGCCGCTTGCACCGGTCGATGCCGAGGTGTCCCTCGTGCACTCGCGACAACATTTCACTCCGCAGCCCTCGGGGAATAAAGACTAAATTATTACAAAATATTACACCATCCGCGTATTCAAAACATTCCCTGTAGCTCCAGTACTGTCGCGCGCATTCTTCCGTTTGATACTTATTCGTGGGCCAACCATGCAAAATGTATTCTTTTAAAATCTTGGATTCACTGTCATTACTGGTATGATTCCTAATAGCCTTTAATCGCTCGTCACTGACCCTAACGTTCTGTAAGAGAAAGCAAGTCTGGTCCGTTATTTCCTCGGACAGCTCAGCTCGCAGGCGCTCCGGAAGCGGCGCACGCGACAATGTGTCAGCGACGTACATGTATTTTCCTGGCTTATAGACGACCTGAAAATCATACCGTTGAGTACGAAGCATCATGCGCTGCAACCTGGCTGGCACCGAATCAAGTGGCTTCCTGAAAAGCGCCTCGAGCGGCTTATGGTCCGTTTCCACAGTGATGTTGCTCTTGCCAAAAACATACTGGTGAAATCTCTCTAAAGCAAAGACGATGGCGAGCATCTCCTTTTCAATTTGAGCATACCGCTGCTGCGTGTCAGTGAGCGTGAGTGACGCAAACTCGACCGGCCGGCCGCCCTGCAGCAACACGGCGCCGAGCGCGCTCGCGCTGGCGTCCACCGACAGCAGCGCCGGCTCGTGAGCCGCGTACAGCGCCAGCACGGGCGCACTGCACAGCGCGCTCTTCAGCGAGCTCACCACGCGCTCCTCGCACGCTCCCCAGACCCATTCGTTGTCCTTCTTCAGCAAGCTGCGCAATGGACTTACTTTCTCGGAGTAGTTAGGAATAAACTTACTTACATAGTTTACCATACCGAGAAACCTCTCAAGCGCCTGTCGATCGCTTGGACTGGGCATTTCTGCAATAGCCCTCAACTTTGCTCCGTCTATCTTCATACCCTCGGCGCTGAAGTTGTGGCCAAGGTAGGTAACCTCTGTAACGCAAAATTCACATTTATCGCGATTGAATTTAATACCCACGGACCGCGCTCTATCAAGGAGACAAGCGAGACGCCTATCGTGTTCCTCCTTCGTGGATGCCCACACGATGATATCGTCGACGAAGGAATCAACACCCTCCAGGTCTTCCAGCAGCTGTCGAACCTTGGCATGAAACACTTCAGAGGCTGAGTTTATTCCATATGGAAGACGAAGATATTGATATCGGCCGAACGGCGTGCCGAAGGTGCACAAGTCGGCGCTCTCGTCGTCCAGCTGTACCATCCAGAAGCCAGATTTGGCATCTAGCTTGCTGAAATACCGCGCACCCTTTAAATTGGTGGCTATTTCAGTTAGCGTCGGCAGCGGGTAATGCTGTCGCCTGATTACCTTATTAAGTGGTCGCGGATCCAAGCACACTCTGAAGCTGGAATCTTTTTTAGCGACAATGACGATGCCGTTGACCCAGGAGGTTGGATGAGTCACCTTCCTAATAACTCCCAGCTTCTCCATCCGGGCTAGCTCCAGTTGCAGTTGATCTCTCACTCCAATGGGTATTTTTCTGACAGGGCAAATGCAAGGGTTGGCATCACTTTCTAACGGTATTTTATAACGACCCGGCAATTTACCTAAACCTTTAAACAAATCATCGTACTTATCTAAATTTATTGTGTAAATTCTTTGTATTAAACCTAATTGCTCTAACGCATGCTTACCCAGAATGCTCTGACAGGCCTCACCGGATATTACAAATTTTAATTTATATTCACGCTGTTTGTGTTCGAGCTTGATAGTAGTCGAACCTACAATCGATAAATAATTACCGCAAAATGATTTCGCCCGTACGTTATCACTACACAGCTGGGATAACGAGAACCCTAACTTAAGAAAATTTTTTTGTGATAATACATTTAAATCGGAACCCGTGTCTAACTTAAATTCATGTTTAGAACTACACCCGGGTAAATAAAATATTTCATGCCATTTCTCGTAATCAGTCTTCGAAATAGAATCGATACACTCAATCGTAGATATGTAGTACAACTCACCGTCGTCGTCGCCGTCGCTGTCCTCATTTACCTCATACACTTTATTAAATTTCCTCGCCGGACACATTGCCTTATAATGGCCTCTATTACCGCAAAGGAAACACTTCACTCTTTTAGCCGCACACCGATCACCTCCGTCACAGCTAGCGCTGGCGCAGGCGCCGCACGTGGCACGCGCCGCCCGAGCGCCGTCGCCGCCGGCGCCGCTCCCGCTCAGCCGTCCCGCGCTCGCACGAGCGCCGCGCGCGCCGGCACCGCCGCCGCCGCGTGCACGGCTTGACCCGCCGAAGCCGCCAGCAGCTGACCTAGCTCCGCGCTGACCCGCACTGGACTTCCATAACGCATCCACCGATGTAGTATTGGTTTCTTTTTTGACACCTTCGATCTGGCGACTTTCATCAATAGATGATTCACTTGCTTGGCAAATTTTCATCGCTTTTGCTAACGTCAGATCATCGGCCCTCAATAACCGATCCCGAACACCACTGTCGGCGACACCGCAGACGATCCTGTCTCGAACTAAACCATCTTCCAGATGATCAAACTCGCACTTTTGACTCAAAAGTTTTAAAGCCGTGACGTATTCATCTATACTCTCACCGGTTTCTTGATTTCGGGAGAAGAATTTAAAACGAACCATTATTACGTTTGTTTTAGTTCCAAAATACGCGTTGAAAACTTCGATTAACTTTTTTATGTCGTCTCGATCTTTTTCGTCGTTGAATTTCAATGTCGAATAGATATCGTACCCTTCAGGGCCAATCAGATTTATCAAGAGACTAGCTTGTACGTCACTGGGTTCCTTGTAAACTCCTGATGCTTTGATGAACACTTCAAACTGCCGTAACCACCTCCGCCACGCGTCGGCGCGACACGCCGGACCACCTTCCAAGGTTGGAAGTTTTGGAGGACGAGCGTGCTCCATTTTATTACACAGTTATTTACAAAACTATCAATTTAATAGCTTTCGCTAAACACTGAGAAATGTTTCTTGTGCAAATAATAACTTTATTTAGTTTACCGCTGTCACCATGATGTAAACGACAAGATGGCTTGTTCAAGACTGTCTTTATTAATACTCTGCCTACCCACATATAAAGATAACAATACAATAAATCCAGTACAATCATGACAGACATCCAACACGTGGACCCAATACGGATTGGTGAATGGCACATGTCTTTCGTATTTTCAGTTCTTGGACATGCCGGTTGCCTCACGATGTTTTCCTTAACCGTATGAGAGCATTGGCATTGCGCACATCAATTTTCGAACAGAAAAATTAACTGGTGTACGACCGGGTTTTGAACCTACGACCTTAATCGAATGTCACTGCCACTCGACCACCAGTGCTTTTTTTTTCCATTACTTAGTTAAAACTAAGGTTCTAAATAAACCCCAAAATTTCATGAATTTACGAGTAGGTAAAACTATAGTTTAACTAGTGACAAGGTTTCTGAACACATTTTGAAATGCGATCGTATGTTTCAAAGGATATAAATATTTTTTCTGCGAACAGCCGAACAATACCGCGCTGGAATAGTTTCGGCGGGAAACGGCGCGTGAAATCGAGCTGGACTCTACGTCCGGTCAGCTGGACTGCTAGGGTAGAGCTTTATCGATATCGATGAATAGTCGATAGAACAAAGACGTTCGAACGCGATATCATGTTATGTATTATTTTCTTGTCACTCAATACGCTTTAGAAAATAACTTAAGTACTTACTATGCAATTATTTTTTTTTCTCATGTAAATGAATGTAACATTCTTTATGGGAAATAAATGTCTATAACCGGATATCATCGCAATTTTTAGGTTTATAAAATAAAATAAAGTTCATTGCTAATAAAACAGTGCAGTGGTCTGATAGGGTAACATGTAGGTAGGTGGATGTTATTGCCGGTTGACTTATATCTAATACATTAAATAACTGTATATTATGTATTAGATATAAGGTACAACCTAGGTGAGTTCTGACCTTCAGTCTCTGTATGTGAGTATGACGAAATAATTTTGTGTTGTTTTTTTTTTAATACAACTGAAGTGGCAACTAAGCGTACGGCCCACAAGATGGTAAGCGGTTAACACAGCCTATGGACGCTTGCAATACCAGAGGTATCACTCGCGGGTAGCCACCTTGAGGCTAAGATCGAAAGCCTCATGTGCCAGTAGTTTCACCGGAAACCATACCCTTCACACTGGAACACAGCAATGCGAGCATTACTGCTTGGCGGCAGAAATAGGTATGGTGGTAGTTCTTCCCCGGACGAGCTCTATCACAGAGAACTCTACTACTCTCAATGGCTGCTATAGGTAACTTAACACCTTATGTCCATTAACCTTAGAATTAATTATGCAAACACTGAATACTTTCATAATGTTTGTACGATCTTCAAATATTTGACCCGGTTCTGGGTATTTTCTATATATAATAAAAAATATCTATATAAGTATTGTATTGTATTAAATATAATCAGTCATCTAGTACCCATAATACAGCTTTGTTTAACAGCAGCTTACCTTGGGGCTAGATGATGCTGTGTGGATTGTCCAGCATTATTTATTATTTATTTATTACTTACTACCAGACGAGATCGCGTTCAAACGAAGGAATCATAAAACAAATGTAACAAAAAAAGGTCATATTCATCGATGTGTTATTGTTGTCGATGTTAGAGTTGCTCTCAACAGGAATACATAAATAAAGGGTGTCACAAAGCTTATTTTCATTTTGGATTTTATCATGATAACGTTTCATTAGTCATTTTTGTTCACAAACTTTTATATTAGTTTGTGTTTTTTGTATCGATATCGATAGTTTCAAGTCCCATCACTGGTTATGTATGGTTGATATATTGCAGCAGTGTAACGTCACGGATAGGATGCGCTGCTAACAGATTGTCATTTTGATTCACAAACTTTTATATTAGGTAGTGTTTGGTATCGATATCGATGATTTTAAGTCCCATCACTAGTTATGGTTAGTCGACATATTGTAGCAGTGTAATGTTACGGATAGGATGCGCAGTTGACGGATTGTCATTTTTGTTCACAAACTTTTCGGCAAGTTTCCTATGAAAATGGCAAAATGAAATATTTATAGCCTCAATATCAATATTGGTGATTGATTTATTTAGATCGATATTTTGTTTCGAAACTTGAATATTATGATTGTGATCGATCAAATATGAGTGGATTGGTGCCAATTTGTTCTAGAACGTTTTATACTGTTTTATGAGGCAATGAAGTAAATAATAAAATAAAAGCTTTCTAAAATTATTTATTGACAGTGTTACAATTTACGTGTGGGCTGTAAGAAACGAACACTTATCTATCTATCTTGGTAGGAATCTAAGCAAGATCGTCTTAATGTGTATAGTTCGCACAGCGGATCTAGGCTTCCGTGAAGTAAGCCGTTTGTGATGCGCAAAGACAATTTAGTTTGAAAAAGCTCCATTGCGCATCGAAACGGCTAATTTCACAACGGCCGAGATCCGTTGTGAGAACTATACCACCGCAGTGTGCCAGATATTCAGCCTCCATGCAGTAGTACAGTGCAAGCATTACCGTGTTTACGTTTGATGAGCATTGTACAAGTGAAATTACTTTGACTGTAATACGAATTACGAATACTTTGGTCGAAACACATTATTAACACGCGACGTGACCCGATGAAACGCGACGCGTGTTGAGTTCAATCAAATTGTATTATCTTCTATAACCAGAATCACACTGTAAACATCCGACTCAGTGTGACATGTTCATAGTGTGATCTAAGTATTATTTTTAACCAAAGAAAAACGTAGGAGATTCTCAAGTCAAAGCGTATATTTTCAACTTCACTGGCGCGAATTTCCTTCAAATAAAAACCAATCACCGAATAACACACAAACTTGGCATAAAAACATCCCAACATACAATATTCAACGAAAACAAACGCATAAATTTCCCCGCCAAAAAACCGTCCACTTCATTTAACCCCCAATTATTTCCGCTAACGAGCAGAAAGCGAAACTACTTTCCGAGTCGAGTCATCGCAGTTAACTGGTTCACGTCGTTAGTCCAGTTACTGACATGACAACTGGCGCAAATACTAGTAATTAGTGGAGCTCCGCTTAGTGGTGGCCAGTGACAGCTGTATTTACATTTACTAAAGTTAAAATGTTTTCACGACTTGAAAAACGTTTTGGAAAAATAAATAAGTTTTCGTCTTTCAATATGAATCTGTTAATGCAGTATCCTCAAAACATCGCAAGAATACCGGCATGTCATCCACTAATCCACATTGAGTCTTTTTTTATATACAACTGAAGTGGCAATAAAGCTTACGGGCCACAAGATGGTAAGTGGTTACCGCAGCCTATGGACGCTTGCAATACTAGAAGTAACACTCGCGGGTTGCCACCTTGAGGCTAAGATCGAAAGCCTCATGTGCCAGTAATTTCACCGGAAACCATACCCTTCACACCGGAACACCGCAATGCGAGCATTACTGCTTGGCGGCAGAAATAGGTATGGTGGTAGTCCTTCCCTGAACGAGTATAATCACAGAGAACTCTACTACTCTCTCTCGATCTACACGGTCGGTGGCTTAAAACCCAATCACTCTCAGACTGGTCATAATAGTAAATAGATGGTGCAGCCTTCACTGGGAAAACCCTAGTGAGTGAAATCCGGCAAGCCACATCATCGCTTACCACCAGGCGAGATCGTGGCTAAACGAAGGTCTATTCACAATAAAGAAAAAAGCGTGTGTCCAGTGCTGGAACAGTGTGGTTCTACGACGATAATAATATCAATTATTATATTATTTACCAAAAAACAATGGATGGGTTCGCTATTTGCTACAGACACTTTGTTGTGGTTCTAGCGTAGCTCCAAGCTACGAAACTTGCTACGGATTTGCTACACCAATGTTTTTAAGTTTTATTTATTAGCCAGTTTTATATAATAAAATCATAAGGATCACAATGAAACGTCTAACAAGTAGGTGAATGCCAGATCCTCGCACCCTCGCGCCAGCTTTAAAGAATCTGGCAACACACTCGGTTTAGTAGAGTTCATCTTACTGCTTCAAAACCTACTTACGTACACGTTTACTACGACTATTAACTACTTACGTTTAAGTACGTTCATTTCACAGAGAAAGAAAACATTTAACACAAAAATCCGATGAAAAAAGAAAGTGAAAAATATTTGTAATCCTTTTTAGTATTATTAAGGTGATAAACTAATATAATTTTAAGATGGTTAAAAAGTAATGATCGTGTTATCTTATTACCAAGCTTAACACGTTATAAAAGTGCGAGGTCTTGTTGCAAAATTAAATATCACATAATTAAAGCAATTTAATTGAATGTTAGTGTTCTTAACAAATTGTGGTTCTCATTTAGCGGTGGTAAAATATGATAGGTGAAGGTGATAAAAAAAACATAGACAAGACATATTATTTTAAGGTTTGTTTAGTAAGTAACTGTATTCGTTAGTCAGAAGTCAGAGAGAATCCGAACGTGTTGCCAGTGATGACATACGGCACGGAGACTTGTTGGTGGTACGTTTAGACATTGGATGGCGACTTTAGATTGTTTCTTTCTGATCATTCTGATATATCCAGCAGTGTACGTTTACTAGCTGATGATGATAATAATGGTATTTTTTGCTGCTTTTTTAACGGACTGTTTGATGATACAAAAGCTTAGCAGCGACGGATGTGGCGTGGCGGGCGCAGGTCCGCCTGCGACGCAGAAGTTGCGATTTCGATTCTCGCCTTGGAACAAATGTTTGTACTATCTGCAAATCTTTGTTCTGGTTATTTTCTATGTATAATAAAAAATATCTATGTATTGTATTGTATAAGTATATTACCAGTCATTTAGTACCTATAACACAAGCTCGGCTTAGCTTGGGGATTAAACTTTTTAATAGATATATTTTGTGATCGTAAATTATTTTCCTCATTATTATTGCCGTTACTGACGGTGACCGATTTGGGAAAACAGACACTTCGGAGTTTGTGACTTGTGTCTTTGATCCCGTATCAAGCCCAGACATGTTTTTGTTTAGCAAAGTCACTTTGTTATTTAGAATATTATATGTTGGCAGCTGACGTTTTATATTATTTGAGAGTACCAAGTACATCCTCTGTAAGCACCGCGTGATGGTAGATGGTATTGTTGTCTGTCTAAGGGTGGATTCGACCGACTTTTGGAAGAACTATTCCGCGGAATAAAAAAATGTCAAATACAAGAAAACTGTCATTTTACTCGCGAACTACGATTTACTCGGAGAATAGCGCCTATTCGAGTTTGGTCGAATCTAACCTTAATTGCATAAATTCTCGAAAATAGATTTTTTAATTAAGCGTGTCTCAAATACTGTTTCGAAATACGAGCCCTAAAGTTGACTTGTCAGACTACATTATAAAATGAACATAATGAAATATGATTGGCAGTATAAGCTTACGTACCTTGTTGACAATATAAATTATAATCTAGATTACTGCTGCAAACCTTATTTATTTAGCAAACTTTTATTCATTATTTTTAATATTTTTTATTTTATATTTTTTTATTGGTAATAACTTTCAAAGCAAATTGTCTTGAATCTAGCCTCAAGTGTAGGTTTTGCGACAGTTAAAATCTCAAATACTGTTTCGAAATACGAGCCCTAAAGTTGACTTGTCAGACTACATTATAAAATGAACATAATGAAACATGATTGGCAGTATAAGCTTACGTACCTTGTTGACGATATAAATTATAATCTAGATTACTGCTGCAAACCTTATTTATTTAGCAAACTTTTATGAAAGAAGATTAGCTAGGTACCTATTATGTTATGTTACGTCATTATTTTTTATTTTTTATTTTTTTATTGGTAATACACAAGCGTTTTACCTCTACCTCATCTGATGGTCAGTGACGGTGCAGTCTAAGATGTGGCTCTATAAGCCGAGGCGATGCCGATTTGAAGTTTGCGGTACAAGCTTGACAAATTTAAAACCATTTAAACTTTTCCTGGATTCACAAAAATATTTTAAGGCCAAATTAAGTTAAATCGGTCCAGTCGTTCTCAAGCTTTAGCGAGACTAACAAACAGCAATTCATTTGATTTAAAAGAGAAGACGGTTTGTTAGCACGGGCTACCACTCGAGCAAAGTCGCGGACAGAAAAGAGTAACAAGTATAATACATGTCCAAAAATAAATACTCGTCTTCTTTATATTCAAAGGACACAAAATGGAATCCTTTAGTTCCATCGCAATAACTTCATACGGCAGCTAATTTCCCCCGGGAGAGGGGACGATGTCTTCGCACGTAATTACTACGTGTAAATAACATAAAATTGTTTTATGCGGGGAGATTGACCATACGCTAAACTACTTTTCGGGGGCAAGCTACTGCTAAGGCTTTATTGCTAAGTAGTTAAGCTTTTTCTTGTAGTAAAGTAATGTAAAGTAAAGTTCGTTCGTTCGTTCGTTCGTATAAGTCAGTGGCCAACTCTGGTGACAGAGTTTCTTGAGTTTCCCTTTTTTTTTTTTTCTAGTTTCTATTTATTTCTTTTCTTTTCTACTTTTTTTTTTCTCTTTTTATAGTTTTTTTTTTTTTAAAGTTGGGTAAAATATTATTTATTCAATCATAATATCACAAGGATCATTATGAAACGTGTTAAAGCTAGGTGAATTTACGCCAGTTCCACGCGACCCAGCCTAAAAGAATCTGGCAACATACTCGGCTGGGTTCCTAGCTTTTTTTTTATACAAGCTTAAAACTTTTTTTTTTATACGACTGAAGTGGCAACCAAGCGTACGGCGCACAGGATGGTAAGCGGTTACCGCAGCCTATGGACGCTTGCAATACCAGAGGTATCACTCGCGGTCACTACCTTGAGGCATAGATCGAAAGCCTCATGTGCCAGTAATTTCACCGGAAACCATACCCACATCGGAACACAACAATGCGAGCCTTACTGCTTCGCGGTAGAAATAGGTATGGTTGTAGTACTTCCCTGGACGTGTTCTATCACAAAGAACTCTGCTACTCTTCTCAAACTCAAACAATAAATTGGTTATTTTAACAACTTGTCAAGTAAAATGTTCTGACACGTAATTGCTTGCATTTCTGTGTTTTGGATCCAAAGGGTGTTATTGCCAGTAAAATTAATTATACATTGGGGTACTTAGGTTTTTATGTTACTGGGTAAAAGTGCAAGTGATACATACATACACCTGGGGGCTTATTTCACTAGATATTACAAAACGAAATCGTTTTCATAAGTGTTTTTCGCTCAGCAACTTCACTTGCTATAGTGCCCTACCAACCTAGGCACAGACGAACTCTTGCTGAAGTGTCTACCACAAGGTGAGCGCTACCAAATCTTAGCCAGTAAATTTTACTTCTAGTTCAAATACGTTTACTGTAATACGATGGAATATAGATATTTTTGGGCTAGTATCAGTAGTCCGATTAGTTTGTCCGATGATCGGACTGATGATACTTTTTCGGCTCAGTAGTTCGGTGATTTAAATCCTCGGACTACTGAGACTTTTTGTCCGTTAGTGACTGTCAGTAGCTATACTATATTTCTGGCGCTTCGACGGCCGCTCCCGCGGCACGCTCGCTTCGCTCGCTCGTCTCGCGCGTGGTTTTTCACTAACCTAACATAACCTAACCTACTAATTTCGATCTGGGTGGAAAAGTAGATCTATAGACTTCCAACTTATGGTGGAAAGCTAAGTTGGAAGATGGGAATAAGTCATACTTAGAAACTTTTTGACCGACAGTCACTAACGGACAAAAAGTCTCAGTAGTCCGAGGATTTAAATCACCGAACTACTGAGCCGACAAAGTCTCATCAGTCCGATCATCGGACAAACTAACCGGACTACTGATACTAGCCTATATTTTTTACTTTACTTTGCTTACTTTAATAAAATAAATAAATATCAAAATATTCGCAGAAGTTATAACACAGTGCCATAATAGTCATAATAATAGTCATAACAGTCATTTATTGATAAATATTATAAGCCAAAGCTTATATAATGAAATCCCGATACCTGACAGAATATTTACTCTTTCAAATGCATATGTACATACACAATATAGCTATAATACATTGTACATACACAATATACTCGTAGCTATAATACATTGTACATACACAATATAGCTATAATACATTGTACATACACAATATAGCTATAATACATTGTACATACACAATATAGCTATAATACATTGAAACACTCAAACCCAAAATATTACTCTGTGCCCAAAACAAATGTTTGCAGTTCATGTAGACATTTGTCACGCAGCGAGAATCGAACCCGCAACTCGGGCTGTCGCCCACCGCTCCACTGAGGTTTACTAATACATAGGAATGTTTTCAATTAATAAATCAAACTACCAATTTATGGTTTGTATTTTACAAACAGTCGAAAACATTTAAAGTTGATCTTTACAAAACTATTCTAACTAACTCTGTGACGATCTGTTAAATATTTGTCTGCAATATATATGACGACCAATGTGGCGCGGTGGGCGAAGTTCCGCCTGCGACGCAGAGGTTGCGGGTTCGATCCTGCCTTGGGACAAATGTTTGTAGGATCTGCAAATATTTGTTCCGGGTGTTCTGGGTGTTTTCTATGTATAATAAAAAATATCTATCTATGTATTGTATTGTATTAAATATATGTATATCAGTCATCTAGTACCCATAATACAGCTCTGTTTAACAGCAGCTTACCTTGGGCTAGATGATGCTGTGTGGATTGTCCAGCATTATTTATTTATTTATTTATTTAATAACACTAAAGCTAACTTATACAGTGTGTTCCGAAAAATGTTTTTCCGAAAAGTTTTACTTATAAAACTATCGTGAATTATTATTTATTCAAAAAACGTATGTTTTCGTGTACCGGTATATCGTGGTTGACAAGGCAACGACTCAATTTCGAGAGTCTTCATCAGGGTGGAGTGACACGGCGCCCTTTCTCTGCCGCGTTGCGATATACCAGTACGGGAAAACAGAAGACTGTAGTGAAGCGCAACAATTTTATAATTGTAAAATATTGCTTCTTATTTGTACGTAGAGACTCCTTGTAAGATTAACCTATATGATTCAGTATTCAGTATTCAGCATTCAGTATCATTTATTGCATCATAATTATGAGGGTAATACATGTCACAGGTCTTATGTAATATTAAATAATATCAGAGCAGCCAACACATAGTTATGTACCCAGTAAGGGTGTTGCACTATAAAATTGAGTAGGAGCGGACCGATTTTAGTATTAATGGATAGATACCTAGTTTGTGATAATAATAAAATCATTATTTGGGGTAGCAATAAAACCTATCATTCGTTATTTGAGTCACTGAGAAACTGATCAAATGTATAATAGCTTTTTTTAATAGCATTTCTTTTAATTTATTTTCAAAAATATTATCTTTTTCTATATAGAAATGAGCACTGTATTTTACGAGTTTCACTAAATTGTTGGCTCTATAAAACTTTATCATCAATCCTGGCTCCTTTACGCCGTGGCCATGAAAATTGCTGGTACAGCACATTACGAAGTAGCACAGGTATCTATAGTCGAGAGTTGATGCTGTATTTTAACTCATTAGATATTTGAAGCTTCTATCAAAGTAAAGTAAAATTCTTCATTTATTTAAACCTGAGCAACTAACAAATAGTAATAGCCCTATAGTATGAAGCCAGTGTATGTAACTGAATATAAATTCAGTTCAAAGATTCTTTATTCTCATTCAAGACGATTCAAGAGATTCAAGAGATGAGAACGCTAAATATTTAGAATTTATTACAAATCGTCACTCTGGTTACGGTGTCGTTTCAATATTTATTTATTTATTTGTTTTAATTTTAGTTTATTTGGGAAACAAACAGTACTTAAAAACTAATAACTAAACTAAAATTCAAACTAATGACTATTAACATGTTACCGCATATCGAATGGAATATAGTTTTATTCAATCAAATCTCAAAGATCACTTTGAAACGTTTTGCAAACTACGTGAATTTATGCTTCACGCGCCTAAGTCTAGACAAATCTAGAAACAAACTTGGCTGGATTCCTTGCTATTTTTTTTCATGATACCTTCTCAATATTATAAGCTTAAATATATAGATAGGCACCACAGATGGTGCCTATCGAATCAGGAGAGACTTTCAGTTGTTTTATTTTACCTTAGGTATTACGCAAACTCGCTTGAAGCGCTTTTTGTAGCCTTAACTTTACGGGGTAGCCAGAAAGGGTAGTGCAATAGACTTTTTACTGTCAAACGTGAGTGAAATCGTGCGCCAAGTTTTTTATGAAGGTAACTTTGTATTTTATTTGTTTTTCCATTTGCACGATGTACGGTAATTCATAATTGAGATAGTTTGAGTGCCAAGACTTTGGTTAGAGTTCCAGTTTTAGGATTCGTTTACATGTACAAAGAAAAGGTCTTTCTAGTGTTAAAGTAACCGTGATAAAAAGATTCACCTACAGTAATTCCTGACAGCCGTCTAATGTTTCTACTGCTGAGGTACTGACCCACTCTCAAGCGACAGTGATTGGGTCATCTCTACCACGTCATCCGTATTGGTAGCTCCTGTCGTTTTTGTGTCTTTCGACAACTAAGCAGTTAGCGAAAATGATTGGCACCATCTTAAAAATAAAGTTACATTACTCATTTTAGATGGATAGTAAGAGTAGATACAAAAATGGTATAGTTTTTATTTTTAATTTTTTCAGATTCGTTTCATGGGTTTTTGTTAAATAGTAGAGTGAATTAAAAAATATATTTATTCAATCATATCACAAGGATCATTTTAAAACGGTGTTATCGTCTTCTTTTCTTGTTCATTTTTGAATACCTAGTTCACAACTAGGTCACAGTGCAAACAAACAGCATGATTACATCAGGGTTCATAATAAAAATCGTTTATTCATATATACAATCACGCGAGCACCTTACCCTGTCTAACGCTTTAACTTACTGTATCACCACTGCTTTAAGATAAACAGGAACTTCGCGGCGCGAGACGGTTACCTACGTAGATCTGTGGAAGCTAGATCTGGCTCTCTCGGACGCCCCGATTTTGATAATAAAACGTGTAAAAAAAAAAGTAAAATTAAAAAATATATTGATTCAATAATTATCACAAGGATCATTTTGAAACGTCTTAAAGCTAGGTGAATTTACGCCTGTTCCACGCGCCCCAGCCTAGAAGAATCTGGCAACAAACTCGGCTGGGTTCCTAGCTTTTTTTTGATGATCCCTCTTCATCATAAAGCTTCAGTGTGGTGCCAATCGAACTAGGTGAGGCATGCCAATAATATAAGTAGGTATGTAAAAAAACCACGAACTGGAAAACGAAGTGTAGGACGGCCCCCCACTCGATGGACCGATGACATTAAAGCGGTCGCAGGAAGTCGGTGGATGGTGAAGGCCCAAAATCGGTCGTCATGGCGCTCTTTGGGGGAGGCCTATGTCCAGCAGTGGACGTCTATCGGCTGATATGATGATGATGATGATGTAAAAAAAAGGAAAAATTATGGAAGTGCTTGATTGTTTGATGCAGCAACTCACGCAAGCGTCACGTACGTGCAGTTTGATGTAAACGTTGCACTATGCAAACGTTATTTTAGGATATTTTATAGGAATTATTATGGTATTAGATACAATATGGATTAAACTTAGAGATAATAAATAAATAAATATAAACCCGTTGGAAGTGTGGCCGGAAACCTTTGCCACGATGTATTGCAATGCTAATTTGCTATTGCCCTTGCCGTATTGCAATGCCAAACAATTTGGCAATGCCGCCAGTTTTCTTGCCATACTTTCATCTGGTGGCGTCGACACAATTAATAGTATAAAAATAAGTATAAATTCAGAATACATAATTTTATTTTCAAAATCGACGTAAAATATTAATTTTGTTGAATGTCGAAACTATTATATCCGACTTTATTTGTTTTTACTTTAAACGTAATCATTAAGAGTAGTAGAGTTCTTTGTGATAGAGTAGATCTCGTCGGGGGAAGGACTACCACCATACCTATTTCTGCTGCCAAGCAGTAATGCTCGCATTGCTGTGTTCCGGTTCGAAGGGTATGATCTCCGGTGAAATTCCACATTAGACTAACGTCTCAGGGTGGTAACACGCAAGTCATATCTATGATGTTGCAAGCGTACATACGTTAACCGCTTACCATCTAGCGAGCCGTACGCGTGTTTGCCAATTTAGTTGTGTAAAAAACATCATTTCCAGAGTAACCAAGCGCTACGTTTATCTGCAACAGTGCCGTTAAACTGAGCTCTGTATTCCGGTCTTGCACCGCCGAAACTTTGCGTGCGCGCGAATAAATTCTAATATAAGGAATTCTCACTCTATTTTTTATGCGGGACGTTCGTGCTGAGGACACTGATTGTACAGGATGCTCTGGAATATGTAACGTGGGTAACGCGAGAGGAGCTCAAAACGAAACTCAAAATGTAGATATATACATTGTGTGTGTACAAGGTGGCAACCCGCGAGTGATACCTCTGGTATTGCAAGCGTCCATAAGCTGCGGTAACCGCTTACCATCTTGTGGGCCGTACGCTTGGTTGCCACTTCAGTTGTATAAAAAAAAAATATATACTACTGAAACGCCCCGATACTTTTTTTACAAGTATTTTACGAATAAACATTTTCCCGCTGCGTTTTCTAGGAATTTAATATGGACATCATTTTTTTGTGCTCTTATATACTCTGTGCTATTACTCAAAAACACACATTTCCGATTTCAAGTCGCTAGAACTAATGATGTTGATTGTCAGTTAGACAGTCAGTCAGAACAAATGGTTTTATATTTAAATCTTTCAGAAGTATTACGTAAGTACTAATTGGCAATTTCCCAATATATAAAGAGAGAATATCTGCATAAACATTACAAAATTAAATTAATTTTACTCAAAACTATAACAAAACTGTAGATTAGTAACCTTTTTTTCACCTTTTAGGTGATAATCCCTCACTTTCAATCACATTCAACAAGACACAAGTCTTGTTAAAAACTTGTTTTCTAAGCATCCTGTATAAATATAACAGTGGTCGCATCTGTAGATATTTCTTATGCGCACAAAGTATAGTATGACAGACAAATAGAGAATTTCAAGCAAAGCTACCAAAGCTAACGTATTTTCAGCGAATATTATAAAACTAGTTTTTAACCGTAGTATTTCCCGGAAACGTTTTGGTTCTTGCTTTTAAAATTCTAACATTATTAAAAAAAATTAACGTTCCACATATTGCAGTTAAAGAAATGTGAGAAAACTTAAACGTTTTTGTTACGTTAACGTTTAGTAAGCCCCCTGTATAAGAAGCGGAGGTAGCGCGGCCAGCGTGCGCTCCAATGGAAAAGTGTTTTTATCAAAATTTATCAATTAGACTAGTAAAATACTAAAAAATATATGATAACTAAGTAGCAATTTTTTTTAACCAATAATAAATTATCCTTTTACATACACACAAACTTTCGCATTTATAATATTAGCAGGATGCGAAAGTCTTTGTCTGTGTATGTTTGTTACTATCTCTGTGACGACTTAACTGATTGTGATGAAATTTGGACTGTAGATCACGAAAAAAATATCTGTTTCTGTGGGATAGCATTCAAACTGCAAAAACGCGGGTGACGCCGCGCGGGTCAGCTCGTGCGTGACAAATAAATTTGACAGTCTTTAAAAAATTAAACCTGAAATGCCCACCTTTTGTACTGTATATTCTGTGCAATAATGAATAAAAATAAAAATAAATAAATAAACCTGGTGGTAGGACTCTTCAGCAAGAGTCCGTCTTGGTGGGTACCACCGCAGTGTCAGATATTCTACCTCCAAGCAGCAGTGTGCAAGCATTACTGTGATTAGGTTTGAAGGGTACTGTAGCAAGTGAAATTACTGGGCGAACAGCAATGTCTCGGGGTGATAAGCGCAGTGCAGTGCCACGCAAACACTTAAAAATTTTAAGCTTTTAAGGCCATCTGTAATAGTCAGGCGTGGTGCTTAACATCAGGCGAGTGCCTTGATTGTCTTGTCACTTGTTAACATAAAAAAAAAAAACTATCTACTATCTCAATGTCTTCTCTACACCAAAGCTAGTTTCCGACCATTCTTCAAATACAATTGCCTTACAAGTGAAGGACAATAATTAAACCAGTAAAGGCGCGTTGCCACGGCTCATTTTGAATATACTTTCGATTGAGCATTGAAAAGAGATGAAAAACATTCGGTATCTTTTAATTAAGATGCGCTGTGATAAAAGTATATTTTATCAAAATCATCCATGAAATTTGTGACTTTTATACATTTTCCTGTAGAATGTTGCCAACACGAGACCATGACTCGCACTGTCAAAAGTTATCAAACCTCATGTAGAGCTAAGCTTCTAACTCTACAAGCCTTAGCTTCACAAACTCTCAATCTTAGTCAAATTATGTGGCTATATCAACAACGAAAAAAACACGATCATCAAAATAAATTCATAATTAGCGGAGAAATCGCGTAACATAATAAAACATACAGACGAACTTGTAAACTTCTTCTTTATTGTAGTTGGTTAAAAAGAAGAGGAACTATGGGAACGCGCCTTAACGTAAAGCTTTGTCTACATAATGCGGGGTACAGCCCGGATTAGTGGGGTCGGACCCGGCCCGGACCGCGCGGCTTCCGGGGATCACGGTACAACTTAGTTTTTAGAAAATGTTAAGCTATTTCGCAGGTACCCATAGATATACTCTCAAACATGAGTAGAGTAAGTAAGTAAGTTCGTCAGTGGCCAACTCTGGTGACAGAGTTTTTAGGCCGCCCTAAGGCCTCTGTCATGGCCTAACAACTTTGAAAAAGCCGAGACCGACTGCTCTACGTGAACTGGTGTTTATTTACCTAGCTGTAAGAAATTTCAAAATTATTATTCCTATGGTTTATATTTTATCCATAAATAAATGTTTTGAATTTGAATAAAATGTAAAAAAAACACACAAACAGACAACCATTAGTACTAATCCCGGAAGGTAACTAACTCATGCGACGCTATGGGCGGAGAATACCACCCTTCAGTGTCGCGTAAGCATTCTTGTGAATCCCACATTATCTTTCCATTCTTACTTTCTTTATGTTCACGAACTATACAATTAACATATTCGAAAGTAGCAGCTATAAACAGATATTTGAACTCAATACCTTAACAAGAATGGATTGATTCCCACTGGGCCTCCACAATTAGCAATTAAATGGTCAAGGAAAGGAAACTTAAAAAGAAAATCAATTATGTAATTAGCTGAGTTTAGAAAAAGTCGTGATAAGAAATCAAAACATTAGCGCTGGATAATTGAGTTTAACGAACCGATTCGAGCCCAATTGGGCTCCTTTCACCGGAAAATTTCCTGTACGTGTTTTCTTTTCGCTATCTCATCATATCTCTGTCTTTTCTTTCTCATAGACATCTGCACTAACACGTTATTTTTCTATATATTTAACCTAGAATTTAACCACCACTTGTACATTGCTGTGTTCCGGTGTGAAGGGTATGGTTTCCGGTGAAATTACTGGCACATGAGGCTTTCGACCTTAGCCTCAAGGTGGCAACCCGCGAGTGATACCTCTGGTATTGCAAGCGTCCATAGGCTGCGGTAACCGCTTACCATCTTGTGGGCCGTACGCTTGGTTGCAACTTCAGTTGTATAAAATAATTTTTTTTTTATTTTTTTTTTATTACCAATTTGACAAATTATTAATACTATTTAAAGTTAGAATAATAACACCTAAAAACCACTAAGGTTTGAGTTGGTGTTACTGTGAGTCTATCAACGAGTAGGTAAGGTACTACTCGTTCAGTAGTAAATAAGGTAAGTACCTAATCTACTTAATATAAGTACATAACATTGTAATAAAAGTTTAATAAGGTAATTAGGTAAACCAGCGGAATTGGGCACTGGTGTCCTGTAGCACAGTTTTTTTAAACCTATTTCAGGCACCAGTCTCTCACAAAACAGGTTAGCTAAAACTACCTACACATGACATTGTCTTCAGCCTATTTACTGTTTTATCTACTAGGTACCTATATACTTCCATGTGGTTTTAAAAATTGTAACATTTGTTGAGAGAAAATAAATTTGTATCTGTTGATAAAAAAATGAGTATTGTATCTTGTGTCTTGTATCTTTTTTTGGTCACCTGCTGACGGATGATTGATCTGTCATGACCTTATGGATTTAGTGACCTCTGATAAGTTCACCTGAGTCTAATTATGTGTGAAGGTTAACTGCAGACTGCAGCGCCCTTACAAGGTTCATGTACCTGACAAAAAACATTGTATTACTAAGAGCTTATACAAAATTGTTACATGATATATATATATATACTTACCATCTTGTGGGCCGTACGCTTGGTTGCCACTTCAGTTGTATAAAAAAAAAAAATAAAAAATGATGCAATAAATTTAAATTGAAATTGAAATTGAAAATTAATTAAGACTAGTGCAGCGTATACCGTTTCCGAAGAATAAATAAATATTGGCGGACATTTTTAGACAGCGCTATCTGGCTCCAAACTAAGCTAAAATTGTACTATGGGAAACAATTATCTGATGAAATACACACATAAAAAAAATAAAAAATTGCAGATCATGAATAAAAATATCGTGCAGCGGGAATAGAACCAGCAACTCTCGCTTCTCAACTGGGCACTCGCCTACTATGCCACCGAGGTCTTGATTCTTGTTTTGCATTTGTTAGTTTTCGGAACAAATTGTCCGTGATACCAAGATACAGCTCAGGGACGCGATTTTACGCTCTGAGTGCTTAAATTGACAGCTGGACGATACGTTTACGTTTACGATTGTCAAACGAGTTCTTCTTGCTAATGCGAATGAAACTTTTTTTTTTAAACAACTGAAGTGGCAACCAAGCGTACGGCCCACAAGATGGTAAGCGATTACCGCAGCCTATGGACGCTTGCAATGCGAGAGGTATCACTCGCGGGTTGCCACCTTGAGGCTAAGATCGAAAGCCTCATGTGCCGGTAATTTCACCGGAAACCATACCCTTCACACCGGAACACAGCAATGCGAGCATTACTGCTTGGCGGCAGAAATAGGTATGGCGGTAGTCCTTTTGCGGACGAGCTCTATCACAAAGAACTCTACTACTCTTAAAAATGTATTGCGTAAAGTTAAGGATAACCATATTCCTTTATCATAAGCACGGACTATGCTATAACGGTTTTGTTTAAAAAGATAAGACGAAAATGTGCAGTCAAACAGAAGTGTAATTTTCTACTTTTCCGTGGAAAACTTCAAGGCAAGTTCAAAGTAGCTAGTTCACCAAAAATTAAATCAAATTTTTATTTTTAACTGTTTCTTTGGTGTAACAATAATGAGTTATCTATCTAGTTTTTATATTGTCTGTCCAGAATGCATAAACGGAAAAAAACTTGTTCCACAACTAACCATGTCAATGCCAGTGTGATGAAAAGAAATGCGTGTCAAAAAACCATGTTCACAATTTTTATGAAGAAGATAGAATGGAAAATAGTCGCAAAAACAGTAGCATCAAATTTTCTTTGACCACGTTTAAATTCCTGTTGCAATTTTAAAGGTTTCACCCGCTTCGCGAGAACAAAGAATCGCTACTATTTAATTTGAAACGAATTTGTGGTTTGGAATGAGACTACAAATTTTTACTTCTTATTTCTTTCTTTACTAGATGATTTTATATAGATTCTTATTCAATGAAAATAAGAATTTAGTAACCGACTTTTATATTAGATTCTAAAGTTTAGATATTTGTATGTTTGTGTTTGTTTTAATTAACGGCTGAAATGTACATTTGAGGTCCTATGTTCCTCTTCTACAACTCAAATTATTGTATTTATTTATTTATTATTTAGCCGTGATTGTCCCACTGCAGGGCAAAGGCCTCCCTTCCCTTCTTCCACTCTTCGCGATCTAACGCCGTGACCTGAGTTTGAATGTGAGTCGAGTTCGTTCGTTCGAAATTATTGTAACATAAATAAAAATTTTGATAAAGTAAAATTACACTATATATAACCAAGTAATATATAATAACAAAATAAAATATGTACATAATTACATTACATTACAAAATATACAAAATACATATGAAACAGTTGACTCATCTAACGACCGTTACAAACGATCTATAGATAGCTCAATTGATCCAAGTCACTACCAGACGGAAGCGTTCCCAACATGCTGGCTGCATTGCCACGTTGAATGGCAATGCTGATACGTTAAGCCAGATATAAAAAATATATAAAGTAAAAAGAATGAAGTCCCAGTTCCCAGCGAAGTCTTACTATAGTCTGTTGGGAAGAAAATTCCCAGTAGTTTTACTGGTAAGACAACTCGGTAAGACTATTGGAAATAACACACTATTTTGTCTATGACAAAAAATATGACGAGTGACACAAATTAGGTTTCTTTTATTCAAGTCAAAATGTGTATTCAGTAGGTACCTGCAGATGCATTATAATTAAATATCGCAGTAAGTAAATTTAAATAAAATTTTAATTCACCAAACACACCATTGAATCTGATCAAAAACAACATTAATTACAACCAATATACGATAAACAACAATTTAATAAATACATTTCACGTTTTGGAACATTTTATTCGACCAATTAATGTTGTCCACCCGTGAATAATTCCACAATGAAATTTTAACTAAAGTTTCGACCAGACGAGCGTTATTTATGCCGCTTATACTAACGTTTGAATTAGCATTGGATTGCCAGACGAACGCATTAACGTATTGGCAGATCTTTTGCGCTTCTGGGAAGAATTATTTGTTTACGCAAAGCTAACTAAAATTAAAAGTAGTAAGTAGGTACTGTAGATATAAAACAATACTGATTGATGATGATAGTTTACAAGCAACTGCCCAAACCTCTTTAGCGTCTATCGTAGAGATGATAGACGCTGCGTATGTAAATGTGTATGACATAGAGATTTCACGCTATATTTAATAAAAAAAAACAGTTTAAAAAAAAAATTAAATTGAAGAAGTAGTGCGAGCTGTTAGACGCTTGGCCAATAATGCTCAGTGACTAATTTAACGCGACGTAAAACGCGACGGAATAACGCTAAATTAAACTCGTTTGGTCTTAACCTTAAATAATTTCAAATGCGGGAGTTTTGAGAGCAACAATGGAAACTTTTAATGGGCCTACAGGGCATACACTTGCAATGCTTTGGAATGATTCCAACAATTTATGAAGCGGCTACTCTATTTCAATCCACACTATATATCATTTGTTATACAGGGTGTAAAAAGACAGCTTCCGAAAACATGCTAGTGGTTAAGATATATAATATTATTATAAAAGTTATTTTGCCTTAATCCAAGATTTAGATAGTTGTAGAAATCATTTTATCTCAAAGATACTGTTTTAGTATGGGTCAATGTGGTAAGAAATATAGTATTTACTGGAAATACTGCACTAAATACACTTTGATCATAAATAAACAGAAATGTAGCTTTCTCAGAAATCAGAAATCATAATTAAAAAAGAAAATATATTATTAAAAAGTAAAGTAAGTAAATTAAGCAACTTTTTTACCGTCTATAAATTATTTTTTTTTTTTTTTTTTGTCACTAACCACAAGTCATTTGCTCAAATTTTTTTAGATACAGTACAACTGCAATTTTTATGTAATTTTCCCACCGATTATAAACACCGATAATTTTTTTATTTTTATTTTTATGCAATATCACCATTTTTTAGCAAACGGCTTCACTAAAAATATTGATCAGACGACGACATAAATATCGGCACTTAAAGTAAACAATATACAGGGTCATTAATTATCAATCTGACAAACTTAAGGGATAGGTTCCACACATAAAAAAAATATTTACCTATAATTTTTTTTATGTATATTGTCTGAAAAATCCCAAGTAACCAAAAAATATACTTTTATTATTATGCTCAATTATTATTTATCATTGGTGGGAATCAAGATAAGCGGCGTAATAATGAAATATTCGAGTGTGCGCGCACCGTAGCGGGTCATTGATACGCGCAGGTCAAGGACGGGCGGGTTATTGACCCACGGTTAATAGACGCGCGAGTCACTGACACGTGCCGAGCGCTGCCTTTTCGATTTCTAACATGGATAACTAATTATTAAGCAGAATTACGTAATTTATTTTTAAATAAAAAAAAATGTTTAGAAAAAAAGTACATGTATTTTTTTTAGAAAGAAAGAAAGAATCTATCCCTTAAGTTTGTCAGGTTGATAATGAATGACCTTATATAAATCTAGGCGTACATTAGCGAACAAAGCATAAAATATATCTCTAGATAAGATAAGATACATAACAAAAGACATATCACCATGATGTATTGGCTGAGTGGCTTTCGAAGCTCACGCGTGTTTTAATGTCCGCGTATATGAGACGAGGTGATTTATCATTTTGGGGCCAGCCGACCTTTGACCGGTGGTTGGCTTACAATGTTCTGTTTGACCGCTTGGGGTAATACATTTCCAAGGTTTTTCACTTAATTATTAGACCAGCCAGAGAAAAATTCTGCCCTATTGAACTCGGTAGCAAGTGAAAGCGAGGGTTTGGTTCCTGCTTTTAGGACAGTGGCCTACGTTTTAGTGATGGCAATGAGGATCAGTCACGATTTTTGTTAAGTATGTAGATCGATGACAGTAAAAAAAACATGACTTATGGTGAAAAAAATATCCAATTCGGACAAGAAATGACGAAGGTACAGCAATTTTACTGTAGCAGTTCAAATAACGCCCGCCAGTACCAGCCGCGAGCGCGTGACGTCATCCCACACATACCCGGGGCGCGACCCCGCGCGCGCTCTTCAGTTTTGTAGGTGTACTCCGTTTCCCGCGCAGTTCTAGAGCTGTGCTTGTCCCGGTCGCTTTGTTATAGATTTATTGTTGTGTATCAATATCCTTAAAAATGTCTTACAAATATTGTGTCGTGCCAAAGTGCAAGAGTACAAGTAGTAGTACGCCGGACAAACTATTTTTTCATGTTCCAACAGACAAAAAAGCTAGAAAAAAGTGGTGTAGTGTTATGAAGAGAGATCCTTTATCAAGCAAAAGTACTCATTACTGTTGCGAAGATCATTTCGACGTAAGTACCATTCCTACGTTATACCTTATACTTGACGTATACCTATTTCCTCGTATTATTGAGTAAATTTCACCTATTTTATCGATCAATAGAATCAAAAACCTTAAAACTTAATCCTTTTATGTAATATTGTCTCAACCTTAACACAATCGTATGAGGTAATAACAATAAACAATAATCAACGTAGGTATGATATTTGTAGTCCGGGAGACTACCGCATTTTTATCTACGATAATGAATACCTATCAACAATAGGTAATGATTCGAATTTTAATTTCTTTGCTGTAGGACCTATCTTTTGGATCTGCTTTTCTCAGTAAGTGACAGTATTATTTAACAATAAAATAAAGAATCTTTAAGCTGTTTTTACTTTTTACAGGTCGAAAATGACATGGAAAATTATATAAGGTACCGATTGATGGGTGGTCAACTAAGACTAAAAAAAGGAGTTCTGCCGCATAAATTTGACTGCCAAAGAAAGGATAACGCCGTTGTAGAACGGACTGGATATAAAAAAAGACAGCAGATTGAGTACTTTGAAAGAGTGCTTAATCTGGAAGTTGGCCATGAAAACCTAATAACACAAGAAGAGTTCGTGGCGTGTGAAACTATTGATTTTAATTCAAATGATACAGAGGTTATAAACCCGCTTGAAGAAGATAATGCGGCAAATCTACACAATGATCCTAAATATAAATCACTCGCAGTGCAAGTTAATATAAAGCCAAAAGTTCGAAGCAAGGGCATTAATACTGACGCCGGTTTTGACCGGGTTGAAAAGTTTGCTCTTAAAATAAAAACGGTGAAACCAAAAGAACATCGTCGGGATCATCATCGGGAACCAATGCATGATAGCTTCACATCTTACTCTAATACCTCATCAGTTTCTGCGAGCCTAAGTGGATTCAGTGTAAATACTGACGCCTGTGAAATGAAGCAACAAGTAGATACTGAGTTATTTAAGGAACACATGCAAAAAGGAACTTTAATGTCTATATCTAGAGAACCTAAGCTTTTTCTCGGATTACCATCGCAAGTGTATTTCTGTTTAGAATATTTGAGTGAAACTATTGAGAGACCTCTGATGGATGTATTATTGAGCTTGAAAAAACTGAGATGGCGTGAACCGAATTCCGTGCTTGCTGTTCAATTTGGAGTTTCGGAATCTACAGTCGCCAGGCATTTCAAAGAAACAATACCTAAGGTTGCTCAATGCATGGAGAAACTGATTTTTATTCCTCCTCGCGACGATATTCGCTCAAATCTTCCGATACCTTTTAGGAGGCGTTATTCAACAGTCATCAGCATCATAGATTGTTTAGAAATTCAAATCGAGAAACCTAGCTCAGCAGTACATCAGGCGCTGACGTGGTCACAATATAAGAATGCGAATACCATAAAATATCTAATATCGATAACACCTAATGGACTTATATGCTTCATATCCGAAGGTTATGGAGGAAGGACATCGGACGCCCTTATCTTTGAAGACTGCGGTTTTCTTCAGATGTTATCCCCCGGTGACGTAGTGATGGCTGATAGGGGATTTAAGAATATAGCTCATTTACTTGAACGTCAAGGTTGCAAACTTTTAAGGCCTCCTAGCGTTGATTCGGGATCAAAACTAAGTAAAGAAGAAGTTTTAGAAACTAAAAGAATAGCGGCCCTTCGAGTACACGTCGAGAGAAGTATAGGGCGTTTAAGGGAGTTTGAAATGATTGCACCTCATGCATGTGTTGACATTGATTATGTTAGAATATTAGACTATGTTGTGACATCTGCTTGTGGAGTGGTTAATCTTCAAGAATGCTTATTTAGAAACCAAGTTTAAAATAAAACAATATTTATATTTTAAGCCATCTGTTTATTTTTATACCTTAACCTAAGTTTTGACCAATTTAGGAAAGACTGAGTGTTTCCAAAAACTTGTTGACTTTTCCAAAAGATCTTTGCAGTAAATTTCATCAAAATCTTCTTCAAAGATTTCTACTTCTTTGTTAGCTTCAAAATTCTTATCAGCAACACAAAAAAGCCCTTTAGTTTTGTTGCAAAAAAACATTTGCAGCTGGATTTGACCTTTTGACTTGTTTGTGAGACGATTATTTTTAATAAAGCTTTCTTTGCCTTGTGTGGTCATGGGACATTTTATTTCTATGACATATTCTTGTGTTAAGCCATCAGGAGATGCACCTAAAATAGGCCAATCACTTTTCAAAAACAGCCCACCATTTTCGATTACTAATTTTCTCAATTTTGCTACTTTTGCCCTAACATCAGGTTCCAGTACTTTGCCTCTTCGCATTGCAGGAGTTTCTGGTATGGTTGCACCGAATATTTGCTCAACTAATGAGCCATCAGGGGTTTTGCAATGGGCGGCGTCGTGTATTTTTGACGCGGTTATTCTGCAATATCGCATCTCATGCCATAAAGGAGACTGAGCTTGAGATAGAGTTTCTTGTTCTATTTTTGAACACTTTTCTGGTGTTTGTTTTGTTGTACAATAATCGATGAAGCCTTGTGCACTGTTCGTGTCGTTACCTTCTTTTTTATAATCATTTATCAAGTTATGCAATGATAATTTTTTAAGTTCATTCTGTGTAACGTAACTTGTTAACTGAATCCTATTAGAATTTAACTGTATATTTTGCACCAGTTTGTTAAAAAATTGTTCACTTCTTACATTAGCGTTATCATCAATATCTCCAGCGCTGGAACCGATATCTTTGGCTTTTATAAATTTCAAGGTTGTGCCCACTGTGGCCAGTTTTGGTTTGGCCCAATAACATTTTTTTTCAGTTGGAGAAGGCTCTTCACTGCGTCTGTGTATCCACATAAGAAAAGCTACACTATGTTTGCAACCTCCTTTTTGTGCAGCACAATCATGACAAGTAACATCAATAATAGTTTTATCATTTTCTTCACATTTGAGAGTGCAGCTATAACCTTTAGTTTTTACTTTATGCTCCGGTGTTATTCTTGCCTTTACTGTGCACACATTTCGATTTCTGTGGACTTGGACATACCCTACGGCATCGTCGCCATATGACTCTCGTACAGACCTGTAATAATCATACAACATTAAATACCTACATCACATCACCTCATGCGGCTGCATCATTTAAGTGCATCGAAACAAAAAACATGGTAGGTATCCGCTAATGTTAGTTAATCTACGGCGCGCTCCCGGTCTATAATGTTTAGGTGAACTAGAAACCGGCACTTACTAAATCGCAATAAATCATGCCTGCAGTTTCCTGCTTACAAAAACATCAACTCGAACTCCGTAGAAAGAAATAATGTAGGTACTTGACTTGACTAACGTTTTTTATGATGGAGTAGGTTATGCTGTTCATGTACCTTTTTACCCAGGTTATTTTATTATTTTCACATTACCTACCGCAACGGCCATGTAAAAAAGTACCTAGGCCTAAACTCACTAACTAACACATTAAATTTGGTAGGTACTTACCGTTGAAGCTTCCAACCTCGGATTTCAGCGCTGGTATACTTCACATGATTGTTTAAGTATTCAAAAACCATGAAAGAATCCACTTTAGGTAGATTATCTGACTGTCCTTTTTCGAATCCATCTTCCAATCTGTTGCTCATTATTACAGAACACCGAAACAATAAACCGATAATGCATAAAACTTGAAAAAAAAACCGAGTGTTCGCTACTAATCACGAATGTGCGTACTGGACGACTGCGATCGCGCGGGGTCTGTGTGTGATGACGTCGTCGGTATCCACGGGCGGGAGGCGCGCGTTTTAAAATCAAGCCCGATAAAATATTAAATAACTTTGCCATTTATGGACGGATTTCAAAAAATCAAAAAGTAGTGTACTCAGAAAATCATAACACATGCAATGTAATAGTCAAAATTGGATTCTCCCGTTATGTGACTGATCCTCATTGGGTATAACATAATCTACCACTTGAAGCTGATTGGCAGTTAGTGGTAAATAAATACAGATTTCTTTACTTTACTTTACTTTATAGATGAAACGGAAAATAACATGACTTAAAAAAAAGTAAAAAAAAAATACAATAAAAAAAACAGGTAGATTGGTCTTTATTCATAACTCATAATTTATTTATTTTGTTTGTCTTTAGGTTTTCTATTGACGTTTATCTTCACTGTTGAGTACTGGCATTTGCAGATAGTGTTTTCGAATAGGAAAAAACGGTTTCAAACCAAAAACCAGGCTCAGTGGCGGGAAGAACTGGTGGTAGCAGTAGTACATAGAGTAAACATAGTTGGATCGTAGAGCACTGGCATTTGCAGATAATGTTTTTGAATAAAATAAAATGGTTTCAAACCAAAAATCAGGCTCAGTGGCGGGAAGAACTGGTGGTAGCAGTACATTAACCCAGAGTAAACATAGTTGGATCGTCCACTAACAATAACTGCGCGTGAAGCCCCAGCTTTGTTTCCATTACACGTAACTTCGCCTTTGAGAGCGAAATGGTGTTTTGTCCGATGAGCTTTTCCTCCTAGACGCGAAATCAGAGTACTAGAGTTCTTTGTGATAGAGCTCGTCCGGGAAAGAACTACCACCATACCTATTTCTGCCGCCAAGCAGTAATGCACGAATTGCTGTGTTCCGGTTCGAAAGGTATGTTTCCGTTGAACTAACAGGCACATGAGACTTAAGATCTACGTCTCAGATGACAGTGCGCAAGTGTATGTATGCTTACAATATCTCCGATGTTGCAAGCGTACATAGGCTACGGTGACTGCTTACCATCAAGTGAGCCGTACGCTTGGTTGCCATAAGTGGTATAAAAAAAAAAATCGCAAACAAAAATAGTGCATTACAAGAAAAAAACGTGTAACACGTAAACGCCGCACGACACGACGCGTGTTGCACCAAATCAGTCGGCGATATCGCCTGTATCTTCTTCTTCTTATATTGCTGTGCGTTAGGCTCGCTAAAACTCGACAACGGCTGGACCGATATGGCTGATCTTTGTCTTGAAACATTCTTATGTCCATGGAAGGTTTAAACTGTGAGAAATTATGGAAAAATTGCGAAAAAAATAACGCAAGTGAAACCGCGCCGGGTCAGCTAGTTAAATAATAAATATTGGCAAGCCCCTAACTTAGCAAAACTACTAAAATATTCTATCAGCTGGTTGCCATAGTCATCATAATCATTATTATCGGCTCTCTTTGAAAGAGCGCCATGACGACCAATCTTGAGCCTTCACCATCCACTGGAGCGCTAGTGACGTAGCTGGTTAAGTTGTTCTTAACAGATCAACGAAGTTAAGCACTGTTCCGCGTAGTCATTATTTGAATTGGTGACCGCCAGTGGCAATTTCACCTGAGCGCTCCCGTGCTTCGGAGGGCACGTTAAGCATTCGGTCCCGGCTTTTTCAAAGGCCTAACGGCCATGACAGAGGCCTTCAGGCGGCCTAAAAACTCTGTCACTCGAGTTGGCCACTGACTCATACGAGCTTACTTACTTACTATCCACTGGTTCTTAATCCTCGCGGTTCTGCGAGCTATATGGCTTGCTATCAAGTTTTGTATGGCGTTGTGTAAAAATCTTAACCAAAATTTATTAACTTTGATTTACTTTTCTTGAAGGTTGCTCACTTAACATCCCTTTATTTAATTTCCTCGGAGGCTTCGCTATCATTGTCATCTTTATTTGGGGTGTCTATTAGGTAGTAGCTTTTAGCCTGACCCAAGTTGACCTTCCTTTTGGCACTTCCATCAATTAGAATTAGGACAGCTGTTGCTCTACACATTACTTACGCTGGACCTAATCTTATTCCAACTTAATTCCTTTGCCCTTAAATTTACAGCAAAATATGTTAATTGGGACGCCTGTAGCCTTAGCACGAGTTTGCTGTAGTATATTAACAGTTTGTAGGTTGTTTTGAGCACTGGGTGATCTTGTGGTAGTGACTCCTCCTTCCAATTCTAGGATCGTGGGTTCGAACCCAGTCGTGGAATGGATTTTCTACAAAAAAATAAATAGGTTATAGAGCTGTTATTTGCTGAGGCTGTTCCTCCATCTATGAGAACTTTGCGTTGACAAATCATCACTTTATGAAGTTTTTCATAAATAAAATTAGAACTAATAGCTCTCGATTCAAAGTAGACACTGTCACGTCGCTTAGCGCTTGTTAAATGGGCAAACCGCCTGAGGGTTACGTCCAGTTTCCTAGAACAACCGTAATCGATAGTGATAAGAAAGTGTGTGAGACTGACGTTGACAGAGTGTCGAGACCCTAAGGCAGCCGCGTTTACACAGAAAGGCCCTTATTCATAATACTAATACATCAAACCTCTGTTAGCGTCAAAATGACGACAGATTCTAACCGCACGCAAAATTATTAGGCGATGGTCTGGTTATCTAAGCTTCATTATAAAGAGGGATCATCGCAAAAAAGGATAAAAACCCAACAAAGTTTGTTGCCAGATTCTTCTAGGCAGGAGCGCGTGGAACTGGCGTAAATTCGTAGCTTATGACGATTTAAAATGATCTTTGTGATATTATTGATTAAACTATATTAAATTTAGATTTGAATTCATTAAAGGTATGGGTACTCAACGTTGATCATTATTGCAGTATACGTTAGGCTGGTTTTACAGCCACGTTGAACGTCGCTTAGGTCTGTTGGCGCTTCTCAGCGAAAATTCACGCTAAAATTCGCTTACTACATAATCTATAACAACCATAATATTCTAAAGTATTAAAAACCGCTTCGCAGTTTATCATAACAAAATTAATCATCCACAACAAGGGCATTATAATAACATGCCGCTTGCTAACTGTGTTCAAAATTAATCAATTTATGAAATCTTAATTTTATTAGTGAACTTTCGATGTCAGATGTCAAGCTAATTTATTATCTGGCAGCAAAATTATATTTGAATCGGGCAACACCGACACCGCAAGGCTATATTTTACGGAGTTGGCTTAATTAATAATTTGCGGAGTTCTCCGTCCAAAATAAAGCGATTTTGTTATCGTGTTCGCAAACTCACAAACATTTGACTCCGCAATCGTGTGGATGAGTAAATGTATAGAAGAGGCAATACATTTAACAATGATAAATTAGGTACAGGGTATCGCTTTGTTATGTATTTGTACAACCATTTACGTACCTTACATAGGCTGCTGTTTCTGTGAATACATTAGCGTATAAACAAATTTGTAATACTTATTTAGCTGCTAGCCGCGACTTCGCTTACGTTGTACCAGTTTCATTGAAATTCGATTATCCGTTACGAACTTAAGTTAGAACACACAACCTTTCGCATTAATAATATTAGTGTGATTGATTAAATAATTTAACTTATTTTTTTTCACCCTTGATCAAGGCTTTCCGATCCGGATCCGGGAAAAGTTATTCTCTCTGTAATCTATATCTATACTATCTATACTAACATTATAAAGAGGAAAGCTTTTATTTTTGTTTGTTATGAAAAAACTCAAAAACTACTGGTCCAATTTCAAAAATTCTTTTACAATTAGAATGCTAAATTATTCCTGAATAACATAGGCTATATTTATTACTAGCAACCCACCACTGCCTCCTATGGGTGCGATTTCAATGCACCTGTGCGGGGAGGGACTGCTTAGTTTATTATATAGAGATAAACGAATAATGAATTACAATTACATTAATGAATGCCAGATCTAAAAATAAGCTTCCTAGCTCTGCTCTAGTCAAAATGTGAGTTGTCTGCAAATAATTAGCATTTTAATTGTCGTTCAACAAACAAGCAACGCATGAGTCGGCATCGCTGCCGGCGCCGCTGACAAAACGCCGACTTCATAATTCTAAGCCAGTGTTTTTCAAAAAATGGAACGTTTTTATGTTTTAATTAATTTTTAAACGGTTTTATTAACAATTTAGTTAATTAGGTCAGTTCGGGACATACAAATCGTATCTCAGAGTCAACCGCGCTAGTCTTGAACGGAAACAGGTTTGATATATTCATTTCTAACTAAACATCGTTGGATAATAGTACACTATGGTACTAGTGTGTAACATTGGTGATTACAGCTGAGGCGCCATTGCGACCCGAGCCGTAGGCGAGGGTCTTAAGATAGCCGAGGACGGTAATCATCAATACACACGTGTATCATACGACGTTTTTCAACACACTTGTGAATAAAATAACAATAAAACCTCATAATAAAATAACAAAAAAAATCTATAACTCACTAGTGAGTTATAGCAATGAAAAAGTCATAGTTTGATTATGGGTGTCATTCTGTGCCTAATTGCGATGACCATAGAGCCACTTTATAAGCAAGTGTGTTGAAAAAGTTTATTAAAATGCGTATTCCTCTCGCACCTATGATGAAAACTTTGCGCACTACGCAGACCAAGTTAACTTTTAGCAAAATAAGCCCCCTGAAACTTTGCATCCTTCGGAGTTTTAACGTCAATGTCAATCTTTACGCCTCCATTTATTTACGTCGTCATATAAACACAGCCGCTTTTGAGAAACTAGGGCTTAATGCTTTTGATAACAAAAATGATATATTTTATTTCCATTTTATTCTTACGTACACAGAATAAGCTCTTTAAACAATAAACCTACTCATATCCTTCCGGAAATGAGATTTTTCTGTGCAACCAATCAATAGAGAAACAATATTTTGCTTCTGTGCCGTCCGTTTTGTGTTTGAATACTTTGTTATGTTCCATCAATCACACCTGACTATATATTTATACGTAAATATATTTTTATACAAGCTTGTACAAAGAAAAATACTTACAGCAATAATTTACGAAAGATATTTACTTGGAAGCAATCAGTCAGAATTGGGGTACAAAATGTTTTTGTGGTACCGTAGAGAAATACAAATGTAAGATTGTAATATATAGGGTTAAATGCTTATAGTATTTCTGATTTTTGGGTCTATTGGATTTTGGTGATACAATATACACTAAAGAGGCGCTGTAAAAAATTCAGTACAAATTGACAGCTGGACCATAAATTAACGTTTACGATTGTCAAACAAATGTTTGTCGTGAACCGCAATTACTTTCAGTAATGCATAATGCTAGCGTTTTTCGTTTTTTAGGTTATATTCGTTTGGGTAAAATGGCGCGTTTAGAACATATTTATTTTTGAAAATGGCGCGGAATATCCGTGTGCTGATGTTCAACGCCATTTTGTAGCATGCAAGTACCTACAATTACTGTAGACGGCAGGAAAGCAACAACAGATTTTATTTATACACAAACTATTAAATAACATACCGCTTACTAATAGATTAAAATTTAAAAGTAAAATATTGCGAGCTCAAATGTTTTGGTTCAAATGTAGGGTTCAAATAACTGATGTACAAATATAAACAGAAACATTTTATTAAAACGGAACGGTATTGTTTATCAAAAACATAAAGTTCCGTTCCGACGTGCGTGTGTGGGTAAATAATATTTGACTTTATGTTCAGTCAGGGTTCTCTACGTATTATGTTTAATTTGATCCAAACGACATTATTAATTTCGAGCTAGTAGGTAGGTTAGTTGCGGTGCAGCGTGGTATTCATCTTGTTGTTTTATTTTGCGCCGCCATTTCCTAAACTTTGCTCGGTACGTTGACATTTACTTAGCACTGTCTTAATAAATTGACAGATGCCATAAATAAAAAAAGATGGTGACCTCGATGCCGTGAAGAACGAGTGCCCGGTTTAGAAACGAGAGGTTACGGGTTCGATTCCCGGTGCGGCTTAAATGCTTGCCTGATTTGCAAATATTTGTTCCAGGTCAGCCCCATGATAATAGACAGTATGAGATGGAGATCGATGGACATTGGTCGCTAACAGAGATAAGTGATTAACCCGCTGGTGTTGTAGTACTATAGTACTAAGTAAGTTCGTATGATTCAGTGGCCAACTCCAGTAGGAGAGTTTCTCAAAACTCGAAGGCCTCTGTAGTATAGTACTCGTAGTTTCTAATACCCACGACAAAAAGATCACCGAATGGATTAAGATTAAACACGTGTGAAGTAAACTGTACTATAATTATAAGCTATAAATGTACACTCCTAACCCCCAGTACATGTAGGTTCGAAAGCAAACTCAAAACAGAAAATAAAATATTTACCCAAAAAGTATTTATGAAACACTTCTTTTAGTGAATTTTGTAGGGTAAGTGTCAAAATCTCCCTAAAGGAGGTTTTGAGAATTTTAGTGTCAAAATCCAATTGAAGCTTCAAACTCAGTCTAAAGGGGATTTTGACACAAGTGTTGTTTTCTGTGTTAGAATATAGGCCTATATCTATCTACTACTATGGGTAGATTCAACCAACTTTTGGAATAACTATTCCGCGGAATGAGAAATGTCAAATACAAGTAAACTGTCAGTTTACTCGCGAATAACTACGGTTTACTCGTTAATCGTTTGGTCAAATCTAAAAAAAAAAAAAAAAAAAAACTAACCTTAATAAACAAACATAAAAACTTTCACTTTATCATGTTAGTTAGATTTATATTTAGTTGAACCCCAAAAAGGCGATGCGTTCGGTCGCACGGAACACACCAGTCGCATGGTTATTTGTTTGTCACTGTGGAAGTCGTAATTTGTCGTGATCTATACACACTATGTACTACCTATGTACACACATATGTACACAAACGTGTATATTTTGCGCTCGTTCAGTTAGTTTCTATACACGGGCTGACAGACTGACGGATGAGTATTGCTTTAGTCACAAAGACTTTATTTATGGAAATACTCTAGAAAAGTTATTGTCGCAATGTTATTTGACTAGACAGACGTAGGCCACACCTGTAGTGGCATATAATAATGATGCAAAAGTTTCAACTAGAAGAAAATAAAACAGTATTTAATTCCTTTACAATAATATATTGCAATAGAGTATACCTAAATAATTCTAAAAAGTTATAGCATGCTCCTTATTTCAAAGATTTCTAAGACTTATTTATTCTATTAATTAGAGTTTCACAAAGTTTGGCGGATATTTCGCTTGTTGAGTTGAGGTGGCCACTGACTCATACGAATTTACTTTTTGTGTAGAGATGGTTGTACGTCCTGTTTGCGCTGAGTGTGTATAATAATATTAGTTTTAATACTATATCTCAACTTCCTATAAAAACAGTCGAGTATAAAGTACCTACTTCCTGCGCCCGACAAGCAACAGTCCCTTAAGCCTACCGAAACCCATTTCATCTAATCGTCTTGTTTGTCAAATAAGTTCTCAAGTTGCGGCTTCGTATAGAACGGCCACCGTAATTCAGCGATCATTATATAGCGGTAAAAGCCTAAAAAGTGAAAAAAGTAAAATTAAATTTATTCAATCATATCACAAGGATCATTTTGAAATGTCATAAAGCTAGGTGAATTTACGCCAGTTCCACGCGCCCCAGCCTAGAAGAGCCTAGAAGATCTAGCAACAATAGGCAAAACTCATTCTCCATTAGAGCAAGCACTACGTTCAATACTTTGGTTAAAGCGGGTGTTGATATAGATTTATTTAACACTTCACCGAGTAGGCTTAAGCGTTTTTTTTTTTTTTTTTTTTATACCACTGAAGTGGCAACCAAGCATAAGGCCCACTTGATGGTCAGTGGTTACCGTAGCCTATGTACGCATGCAACATCATAGATATCACTTGCGTGTTACCACCCTGAGACGTTAGATGGGAAGTCTCATGTGCCTGTAATTTCACCGGAAACCATACCCTTCGAACCGGAACACAGCAATGCGAGCATTGCTGCTTGGCGGCAGAAATAGGTATGGTGGTAGTCCTTCCCCGGACGAGCTCTATCACAAAGAACTCTACTACTCTTAATTTAATTCTTAAGCGTTTAATAAGTGACAAATTATTTTTCTTTGACTGCAACTAAACTCTTTTTATAGTCTATTTTGATATTTATCTTTGTTTTCTATCTCTGTGTATAACTCCTATATATTTAGAAATTATCTCTTATAGTTTTTGTCTACTGTTTTGTGTTTATGCTATTACTTTATATCTAAATATACGTGGAAACTTTTAATTGGCCCTCAGCGTACATGCTTATGGCGTGTACTTGTATTTGTTTTTTTGTACCTAGCTGTAAGTTTTCCTAAAACTGTAAAATAAAATAAAATTAACAAACTTGACTGGGTTCCTAGCTTTTATTTGATGATCTCTCTTCTGTGACTACTCCGTAAAATAAACAATATATTTTTGCTACCGGTAACTACAGCTACGCTTAACTGAAAATACCTTAAATACGTCCATTAGAGCTAATGGATAATCCAAGTGATATAGTTCTTAAGGCAGTGCGCCCATCTAGGAAGCACCGAGTGACGTAATTCGGGCTTAGAGGTCTCTAAATGTACTCTAAATCGATAGCTTTTAATTATACTATCATCTACCAAACATAAAACTGTAAAAAAACACGAATTGTGAAAAGTGTTTGTATAAATAAAAATTAAACAAATGAATATCAATTTTGAGATATTCTATTGTCGGTTTGCACTGGTGCATCTTAGATGGGAAAACCGCCTCAAGCGCTGGTAAAAAAGCTATAGAATCATCTATAGAATCAGCTATAGAATGCATCTTGTTGAAAATTGTGTTATCATTATTTATTTATATTATTATTATAATAATATAATTAATTTATTTAGAAAACTTTATTACACCATTATAAACTAAAATTAAAATAGAAACATAAAATAAAATTATAATTAAAAACTATTGTGAGAAGGTAGGTACTTAACCTTCTTATTCATAATCAATCGTTTTGATGAATATAACTGTTATTAAACATTAAATTATGAGTAGATTATCATACTAAGGTAACCTACTCATTACTAGCAGTTCTCCCAACAGTAAGCCTCGCAAGCACAAACTTGTAAAGTGAGCTTTGGAAGTGAGCAACATATTGCATTTTGAGAAACTATTTTGCTCATCACGCTGAAGATCGTCATCAGATCTTCACCAAATATCAGCTAAACTTAAAGTTAATACTTACCTTTCATTTAAAATAAAAACCATCGAAATCGAATCACACTAAGCGGAGATATTCAGCAGCCCCCTTTTTGTCCCTTTTTGGAGAAAGTACGCCCCTTATCAAAAATCCCCGACGAAAATCAAATTCTATAAAGCCATAGAACCTGTGCACCAAGTTTCAACCAGATTGGTTGAAAAATGCGACCTGTAGGCGAGAACACAAAAAGACCGGACAAACTGACATCCAAAAGCATTTTTGGCCAATCTCGAAACTGAGACGCTTCTCTCGCTCGGACAAATATTATTATTATTATTCAAAACCGACAAAAGAATATGTTAGAATTATATGTAAACTATTCTCTAGAATGAAGGGAGATATTGTACTTAGCATCAGTAGCTTTTAAGAAGTGTTTGAGTATGAAGTAGCCAATAACTACTGCCAGCCAATAACTCATTCATTTACCCTAGTTGCTGCTAAAATGTTTTAGAAAATTTGGTCGGTTACATAACTTCTCTAACTCTTTTTTCGTTTTTAGGGCACTCGAAAGCCTCCGCATTGGCATTGTTTTTCAAAAAACGCACACTATTTCTTTTAAAACCATAGCCAAAGACTAAAGAGGCAATGGATAGTGGAAACATAAACAAAGAGGGTGAGGCGGCCCCGTCGGAAAAAACAAAATCATTCAACTCTATAACTTATTCCGAGTTTTTGACGGGACGTTCCGGCCGTGTTTGTCAATGCTGCGATGGTATTCGGAGATATCCTGTGATATACTCTATCCTGTGTTTTGATGCTCGTAACTCACTTGTTAAACGTGACAGAAAGGTCACTCAGAAATTGATTAGTCATAATGATGTTATGTACGTTAATAATTTAAATTCACTGAAACTTTACAGCCTTATTCACATGTAAATAAATACAAATGGAGACAAGCGAGAAGTTTTTCCCATTGCCTCCCAGTGAGGGCAAAATCTGGGAGTCGTCGGGATTAGCTTATTTTCCATAAAAATAGTTACCAACACATTGTTTAGTGTTTCCTATCTCTATTTATCATATTCCAATGATTAAAACAGCGCAAATTTTAAACTATAAGTAAATCTTAATAATAATAAATTAGAAAATAATAAGAGCATGTACTGAATTTACCCAAAAGTAGAACTTTAGCTAAAAAGTCCAGCTACGTACACATATTTTTTTCTATTCAAAATACCTTATTGGTAACGAGCCATTTAAAGGCAAAGTCTCAGTGGCTAACTGCCAAACACACATTAACTATTTATAGACTCGGTGCAAGTACTTTAAACGCTCAATTTGCATAAATAAAACAGCAGGCATAGCACTAAACAACACATAATAGCAGGAAACGCTAGCGTCGAAGTTGCCCGACAATGAGCTTTTAAGGCATAGAAGCCACAGTTTTCGTTCCTCAGGATACATTCACACAATAAACCTATCACAGATGCTTAAAACTGGCAGAAACGAGTGCGAAATCACGGCAATTCTTACTTGACTTCGTTAGCAATTAACGGTTTTTTGTTGTCAAGCGATCAAACGGTCAAGTCATGAAGCCAGTCGCCTGCATGTTAAAAGCTGCGTAGCACTGTACAGCACTTATAACTCTTAAAAAGTGTTGTATAAGTCTTATTATCCAAGTAATTTTAGTTGCTACCAGTGCTATTAACTATGGTTGGTATAGAAAATACTGTACAACACTACGTTTTGAACTTAGAATGTATGGTATAAGATCTTTCCTGAAGAGCCCCACCACTAGGTAAAATATTCTAAATTCAAATTTTCTCTACAAATTATTTAAATATCGAATCGAAAAACTTACTCAAGCGAGTCAGTTCACGACTATGGATGGATTTTGTTTTTTTTTTGTATCCTTGTCTCTGAATTTTCAACCACCAGACCTGTGACCAGACTTTAGTACATGAACTTGTTGTCATTTATATTGACTTTTCATACCTATAAAGAAGCTTTCTTTCGTGACATGTAAATAGTATCACTTCAATCTAGAGACTTTACTTCAAAACTTTTCTTACTCTGTGCCTTCAAGAATGTATACAAATAATGTCTTTGCTCTGTGCATAAAAATTGCTCGTGCCGTCTATGCCTTACAGCTTCGTACATGAGTATTTTATTTCCTGGCCGGTGCCTTACCAATTGGGCTTGAGTGTATAATCCGTACGCAGCTAATGCGCCAATTTCATTTTCCCAGCGGCTGTCGACGATGCCAAGTCGCCAGGAACTGTTGGCTGCTTACTTGAAACGGTTTTTAGCTGTTATAAAACTATTATGTTTGAGTTGTTTTATTGGGCTTGCTTTTAAGCGCTGATGCGACCACTTTGTAAGAAAACTTGTATTTAAATAATTTTGTTTTGCATTTCTAAATATACCACCGATGTTGGCTCAGTGGAGGCTGTGGTGGAGGACTATGGAGGCGGCAATGGGCTCCGACTAAAGTTGTAAAAAACCCGTTATTTAAGCAAAGTAGGTTCTTCTTCTTCTTAGCCGTTGCACTCTTGACAGAGCGGTTCTTGGAGCTTGGTCATCAGGAAGTATCTTTGTTATGGGCGTATGTGATGCGCCTCACGATATCTTGCCATTTTCTTGATTAGTGGAAATCCTGGTGCACTCATGCAAGGGGCCACCCACAGCAGATTTGATCCTGTCGGTCCATCGCATGGGTGATCTGCCGCGTAGGTTAGCTACCCATAAAATGCAATAATCGTTATTGCTTTTTATCTTTCCGATTGACAATTTTTGATTTCTGTCGCAGAACAGTAGGTATTATGATACGGTATTCGTGGACTAAATTCTTAATAATTTTATTAATTTATTTATTTAACACTTTCACATAAATTTTAATGCTAAGAGGACTTAATGCTAATAGCATTCTCTACCAGTCATCCTGTCCATTTTCACACACTAAAAAGTCTTTTTTTTTTATACCACTAAAGTGGCAACCAAGCGTACGGCCTACTTGATGGTCAGCGGTTACCGTAGCCTATGTACGCATGCAACATCATAGATATCACTTGCGTCTACCACCATAAGACGTTAGATAGAAAGTCTCATGTGCCTGTAATTTCAACGGGAACCATACCCTTCGAACCGAAACACAGCAATGCGAGCATTAATGCTTGGCGGCAGAAATAGGTATGGTGGTAGTCCTTCCCCGGACGAGCTCTATCACAAAGAACTCTACTACTCTTAAGTCTCATTGTAATAATATTATACGTAGTTGTTTGTACACAGAATAAAAACAAAGCGACGATAAACAAGCTCCCTCTTTATCCAGTACCATTCTTAGGAACATTTGCAACAAATGTAGTTATTCAAAGGCTCGTACAGATTTGAGGAAATTATGAAAACTCGCGGCGTCACCCGCAAACAGAGGGGGAGACAACTTTTAATTAAATACTAATGTTAGAGCCTTATTTACTTAGCTATAAGAACTTAATAACTACCTTGGTGGTGCGGTGGGCGAGTGCTCGGTTTAGAAGGGAGAGGTTGCGGGTTCGATTCCTGCTACGGTACAAATTTTTGCATAATCTGATTTTTTTTTCTGGGTGTAAGAATTGTTAAAAGCACACCACGCCACCGGTTTTGTAAATATTTTGTTTTGTTTTTAAAAGTTCTTTATTTAACATAAACACAGTAACATATAACATAACTAAACACAGTTTTACGTTACATTACGACTCCAGATCGATGTGACTAGCAGGCTGTAGCGCCTATAAAAGTCTTTTAAATAAACATATTATGACAAATACACCACTTTTTTAAATTGAATTTAAAATATTTTGCATAATGACTATAATACATGAATAAACATTAAATTCATAACATTATGAACACTCTATAAAGCGCTCATTTTTAATAGAAGGGAATTTATCAAGCTGGTTACATTTGATTGTGTTCAATGATCGCTAACTTTAACACTGATTTGATCCTAACAAACCAACAAGATTATATTGCTTGATGAGCAAGTACCTACTTTATTACTAATCATCATTTGTAAATATTAGTAGTTATTAATAATATAAATTGAGGCCTTTTAGAAACTTGTGCAGTGGTTCGATTTCTTTGTTTTTAATAGCATAACTAACTTGTTCTTAAAATACGTTTTTATTTAAAAAAAGGCTCATTATAAGGAATAGTGAAAATAAATAATAAAATTATAGGCATGAGTCAGTGGCCAACTCCGGTGACGGAGTAAATAGGCCGCCAGAAGGCCTCTGTCATGGCCTAACTTTGAAAAAGCCGGGACCGATGGCTCTCCGAAGCACAGAAATGCTCAGTCGAAATTGCGACTGGCTGTCACCCATCCGAATGGTGACTACGCATAACAGTACTTCGTTGCTCTGTTATGTATGAACGACTTAGCCAGCTACATCACGAGCGCTGCTTATAATACATTTAGTAACAAGTTGTACGTCTATCTATCTTGCAATTAGCAGTTCATACTCATGATACCGTTCATTTTTTGAGACGCATTGTAACTTCCTCATTATATTTCTTAGGTACGATGCTTCGCAAGAACAATGTACAATTAATAGGGACGGGACATTGTTAACGAATTGCTGCGGGTATTATCGATAAACTTTTATAGAATTGTTGTGAGTTGACAGTTGCGATATCTTTTATACAGTTCCTAAAAAACCAGTGATCGTTACATGGCGTCGATATAGTAGAAATAAATTAACTTTCACTAAACTTAAATTAAAGGTTTACGAAACTTTAATTTTGCTTGATTCAAGCTTTGTACAAATATCTACTATCTAAAAAAAATATATTTAGGTATTGCACTCGCGTGTACCAGGATAAAAAGTGTTTTGTTTCTCTTTCTGTTAATCCAAACGACATACCTACTAAAATATTATCATACTCTTAAGTTTCATCTAAATCTGTTTAGCTGTACAAAACAAAAACTTTGTAATTTTAGTGTGATTGGTGTGATACCATTTTCTGAGGTAATAGGGGACAACGGAACAGACAGACCCTATTATATTATTAGGTAATGATATGTATTCGAGCACTAAGTCAAATTGATCTTATAACAGTTATTGTTATTTTTCCTGAAAGTGGCTTACGTCATGTCTCAAAATTACTATATTATTGGTAAAAAAAAAACATCGATAACATCGATGCTTACTTTCTCAACCCTACGCCCACATGTGTATGCACATGAAGAAATTAATTCATATTTTACTTGTAGTAATGAAACAGCCGCGCAGATATTATACGCGATACGCGCTCCGATATTACGATACGGCGTATTTGGTGATATGCTTATTATCTCTTCACTGAGGTTTATGTTACTTCAATGTTTTAATACTCATTTTTTAAATGATAATATGTAAAAAAAAAACAAATAGCACTGTTCTGGTAGAGACCCCGCCTTCCGATCCAAAAGTAACGTGTCACTGTCCCCATTGAAGATGAAGCGTAATGGGGACAACGGAAAGTTATTTTTTGACTTCCCGCTGTCCCCATTAATGGGGTCAAAGTCATAGGGACATCGAGAATACACGCAAAATTCATGGGTTCGAACCAATTGTGTCGGTCGTGCACCAGGTTTTAATTAAAAAAATCTATTAAGTATTAAAAAAATATATAAAATTTATGTGCGCAATACTAACTGCTTTTATACGGTAGAGGAAAACGCGAGAAAACCGGCACGAGCAAGAACTAAAAATTCGAAAGATATGTGCCATCCACAAATGACGACCGATGTGGCGCAGCGGGCGCAGGTCCGCCTGCGACGCAGAGGTTGCGGGTTCGATTCCCGCCTCGGGTCAAATGTTTGTACGACCTACAAATATTTGTTCCGGGTGTTCTGGTACTATATATAATAAAAAAAAAAAATATCTATCTATGTATTGTAAAAATATATATCAGTCATCTAGTTACCCATAACACAGCTCTGTTTAACAGCAGCTTACCTGGGGCTAGATGATGCTGTGTGGATTGTCAATAAAAAAAAAAAAAAAAAAAAATAACGCATATTATATCTGAATGGTGGATTAAGTGAGATCCGATCACTGTCACTCGAGAGTAGAGTATCACAGCAGTGGGAATATTAGAAGGTTCCCACTGCTGTGACTCATGATGATGGGAAAAATAAATCAAATATCAAAAAATCAAAATCAAAAATTATTTATTCAGTAGAATCACAAGGATCACTTTGAAACGTCTTACAAGCTAGGAAAATTTACACCAGTTCCAACGCGCCCATGCCGTAAAAGAACTGGCAACAACACCGGCTGGGTTCCTATCGTTTTTTTGGCATGATCCTTGCTATTGTTATGGATTCCAAGTAGAGTTAGAGCACATTCGTCCCAAGCTTTTTTATCATCTAGTATATATAATATAATAATTTAACGGTATGCTATTTTTAAGGTTGTGAAACGTTTCAAAGTGATTTTATTAAATAAAACTCTTTTGACTTTGAATCGCTTTCGCGATAGATCAACGATAAAAGACGAGCGGTTTAGAATTTAAAAGAAAAGCCTCTAGTCTATTTCACACAGGAAGGGCTGACAAATTTCTGCTTTATATTTTTTGCATCTTTATTCGGCAATTTCAATGTTATAACACACAAAAAATTAACCGCAATTTATAAATTTACGCATAGTTTGTCTCAATTTGCAATTTAAACTATAAACTATTGGCTAAAACCATAAAATATCAATTCTGTCAGCATTCTCCTAAGTAAAATAAACTATAAAGAAAAAAAATACAAAAAATCCGGTCATGCGTATAAATGCGTAGGTATAAAAGCAGTTGCCTAACCCAATCTTTTTCAAATCGAATTCAAGCGATCCCCAGATTTGTAATAAAAGAAAAATTAATATTCCCACCTCGTGCGATCGGATCACTCTACGTTATTTCGCCAAAATTGGGTATTTGGGACATCGGTTGAAGGCGTTGTTTTATCAAAACTAACCACCTTTAAGTTACGTACGTATTGAGCGCTAGTGACGTAACTGGCTAAGTTGTACAGATTAACGAAGTTAAGCACTGTTCCGCGCACCCATTATTTGGATGGGTGACCGCCATTGGCAATTTCAACTGAGCGCTCCCGTGCTTCGGAGGGCACGTTAAGCAGTTGGTCCCGGCTTTTTCAAAGTTGTAAGGCCATGACAGAGGCCTTCAGGCGGCCTAGAAACTCTGTCACCAGAGTTGGCCACTGCGTCTCAGTTTCGACATTGGCCAGAAATGCTTTTGTCCGTCAGTCAGTCTATCCGGCTGTTCTCGTCAGGTCGCATTTATCAACCAATCTGGTTGAAACTTGGTATACAATTTCTATGAATTTATAGAATTTGTTTGACGTCTGAAATTTTTGGCCTACACCACAAATGAAAAGAAGAAGAAAAAGAAGATTTGATTTCGATGGTTTTTGTTTTATTTGAATGATAATAACTTTGAGTTACTCTCATCAAAATTTGGTAAAGATCTGACGAAGATCTTCAGCGTGATGAGCAGAATAACTTTTCAAAATGCAGTAAATTGCTCACTTTGAAATGTTGTGCTTGCGAGGTCTTCTGTTCGGAGAACTGCTAGTTTAACACGTACGCACATAGCTTAGATCAAACTATTCGCTAATGTAATAGGTACATCAATAGTTACTATTATATTATCGAAAGATCTCGGTGGCACAGTAGGCAAGTATTAGTTGAGAAGCAAGAGGTTACGGGTTCTATCTCCGCTGTGGGACAAATGTTTGCATGTTCTGGAATTAAAACATACCATTTATTAACAAATTAAAATATGTAGGTAAATAATTACATTACCTACAAAATATACAAAATAAGTATATAAAACAGTTGAGCCATCTAAAGACCGTTACAAACGATCTATAGATAGCTCAACTGATCCAAATCACTGCCAGACGGAAGCGTTCCCAACATGCTGGCTGCATTGCCACGTTGAATGGCAATGCTGATACGTTGAGCCAGATATGAACCAGCCTTTGGATCACGCGTCGCTTTGACCAGACGCCCGGAAAGAATTTTGATAACGCGTCTATCTAGAATTATATTTACCAAAAAATATGTATTTTTCAAAAAAACAGAATACAATAGATATTCTATAGACTATTCAGGGCGAGTCACTGTGAACAGAACAGGCTCAATAGAGACCTAGTGCGGGGGACAGAGCTCATCTGGGTACTGTATTCATGTATTAGATATAAGTCAACCGGCAATAACATCCACCTACCTACATGTACCCTATCAGACCACTGTTTTAGTACCAATAAACATTTTTTTATTTATTTTATTTGGTTCCCGCCATAGTACAAGCTTTGCTTAGTTTGCCGCTAGATGCCGCTGAGTGAATGACCGCCTGTATTTAAGTTAATATAGAGTTACTAAGGTTGGATTCGACCAAACTCGAATAAGCTTTATTCTCCGAGTAAATCATAGTTATTCGCGAGTAAACCGACAGTTTCCTTGTATTTGACATTTCTTATTCCGCGGAATAGTTATTCCTAAAGTTGGTCGAATCCAGCCTAAGTTGTCCAACGTGTTTTAGAAAAACTTTACTTAAATAAGAAATTTTAAAAAGATCAATGCCTAATAATCCAATATGAAATGAATTGCCTGTAAATTCGACTAGTACGTGTCTTGCATTCGGAAGAAGACTGGGCTTTGGGGAGCAGAGTAGGGCTACACAGAGAACACTTAAATATGTAAATATTTATTTATTTATTTATTTTATTTTAGGAAAACCAACAGCTTTTACATTTAAATATACACTTGGGTAGCTATGGAGAGCCAATTACAGGTTCTCACGTATAGGTTTTAAATTAATTAAAAGATGTACATAAACTAAAAGTAGGAAGTAGAGGTAAACATTACAAACAAAGCAAACAATTTAGAAAATAACAATAGACTTGATTTGAGGGTATGAAATTTGAACAACTAAAGAATACTCGTATCTATTACTTAGGTACTATGAAAAAATCAGCAAATATGTTTATTCAGTAATATAGGGTCCATCTAGAATATTCTTACATACTATGCATGTTTCATAGACTAATAAAAAATAAAATTACGTACCTACGTACGAGTTCTACTAAGGGGTCTACAGTACATTGTAAGTAGTACTAACTATAGGGTTGGTAAGTTAACAGTGTATATAGTCAAGTGACTATTATACACTATTACCTGATCCTGCCGTCATACAGTGAAAACTAGTGCGGAGGGTACTAGTTTTCACTGTATGACGGCAGGGCGTCCATGCTCTTCCATGTGACTTATTAACAATCAGGTAGGCGTTTTAGGTTGTAGGTACCAAAATATTCATCATCATCATCATGACAGCCTTCTAGTGTTCCCACTGCTGGGACACTGACCTACTCTCGAACGAGAGTAATTGGGTTTTAATCCACCACGCGGACCCAATGCGGATTGGTCGTGTTCTTGGACATGCCGGTTTCATCACGATCCTTCAACGTATGAGAGCACTGGCATTGCGCACATAAATTTTTCGTTGCGTAAAATCGATTGGTGCACGACCGGATTCGAACCCACGACCTTAGGATCGGAGGGCGGGGCTACTACCACTAGACCACCAGTGCTCTTCTAAATATTATTATGTCCCTAAAAATCAGTATTCCCTCAGTGTGATGATCCCTTACTAAAATAATAAAACACAAGAACCTGCTAAATTAAAAAAAAAGCAACACCATAATATACAAGATTTTTAATTAATCTATGGTAAATCTGTTTGTTTTCGGTCTAACTGCTTAACCAATTTAAATTAAACTTGACATGGAGATAGTTTAAAAGGCTACGTTCTATGTATATAACACGCGAAGGAAAGCCGCGTGCAACTGCTAGTATTACAGAATTAAAAAATGCTCGCGATTATATTAATTGCGTATTTTTTCAGCATACAAACAAAATACCATTTCAAATCTGTTAGAAAATGTATTTTAAAAACCTGTTATCAAGACTGGCCTTGCTCTGACTAGCTCATAGCTCTAGCTCATAGCTAAATTGTTGTCTCTGAAACTGTTTATTACTCTGCAACACTAGAAACTCTGACCTTATGTCGGCATTACACCAATCTGGCTCCAAGTGGTCCACCGAGCAGACGAGAGAAAGGATCTTGAGCTCTAGGGAATAAAATACTTTGCACTTAGGAACAAACACCTACCAGGTAATAAGAAAATAACTTATAACTGGATCTACAAAGAATAGTACATTATAGTACTAGTGTGTAACTTTGGTGATTACCGCTGAGGCGCCATTGAGACCCGAGCCGTAGGCGAGAGTCTTAAGATAGCCGAGGACGGTAATCATCAATACACACGTGTATCATACGACGTTTTTCAACACACTTGTGAATAAAATAACAAAAAAAAACTATAACTCACTAGTGAGTTATAGCAATGAAAAAGTCATAGTTTGATTATGGGTGTCATTCTGTGCCTAATTGCGATGACCTTATAGCCACTTTATAAGCAAGTGTGTTGAGAAAATATATTTATTTGCAGTGAATATGGTAGATAGTCGTATATTATAATCGTCTTCTTCTTACATAAAAAATATCGTTACCTACTCGCTCGCTAAAACTCGACAAAGGCTGGACCGATTTTGCTAATTTTGATCTTGAAATGTTTGTAGGAGTCCAGGGAAGGTTTTAACGGTGAGAAATTATGGAAAAATAACGCGAGAATAACCGCGCGGGTCAGCAAATAATAATTAAAACAGGTGCATAACACATTCAGTCCTTTGTCATGACTTACAAATATTTACATATTAAAAATAAGCACATACTTATTAAACAACTAGGTAGCTGCACGTGGTTTCACTCGCAATTTTGCAGTTTTTATGCTACTCTAGGCTTCCACACTTTTCCGGAATACAAAGTAGCATCTTCTGCTATTCCAAACTATAATCTATATCTATGCCAAATTTCATCCAGAAGTGTGACTTCGCTTCACATAAAACAGTTTGTGCATATGCGCAGCTTAGGGTGAGTTGCACCATCTAACGTTACCGTCAAATTGTTCAACGACGACTTAACAATTTGACGTTAACGTTAGATGATGTTTCTCGTAGTTCCATTCCTATGCTCAGTAACGTATTTATTCTCCTGTATATAGGTATTCTTCTTGCTAACATAACCTAACCTACTCATTTCGATCTAAGCGGATGTCACTTATTCATTAGATCGAAATCAGCTGTTTAGGTTATGTTAGGTAAGTGAAAAACTACGCGCGAGGCGAGCGAGCGTAGCGAGCGTGCCGCGGCAGCGGCATCCGAAGCGCCAGAAATTTAGTATTTGTTTGAATCAACTTTAGGTTGTAAATACTTACCTAAATAATATGAAGTTGATACTTTTATTATCATTGTTTCGTTTGGTAACCACATACTTTTATATACAGGATGTAATTACACAATAATGGGACGAGAAACAGTTCTCCCTTGTGGTCCTATTAATGGGACAAAATCCTGGGACCACGAGAAAACAGCCGTTAAATGGTGCAACTCACCCTCAGTCTATAAAAACTATAACCAAAACGTTTCCTATGTATGTAACGTATACGTGTAAATACGTGTAAATATGCTATGTAACGTTTAGCAAAATAAGACTCCTGTGCGAAAGAGCGTATGCTGCAAGTGTGTGTCTTGGCGTCGTTACCAACCCGTGTGTCTGCATAATGCACTGTTTGTCACTGAATAATTGAACTATTGCTTTTATCCTGGTACGTTGCTGAAGCGTTAAGATGGATCCATATCATACCCGGGTTTTAACGTTTTAAACCGTTACTAAGAATGGCAGTTATTTTGAAATTACTGGTCCTAATCATTTTGATAAGCACCGGTGCTCTAGTGATCCTAGAGAAGTGGGTTCAAACCCGGTTGAGCAACAATGGATTTTTCTGTGAATTAAAACACCGTTGTAAGTAGGTACCTAAGTAAGTTCGTATGAGTCAGTAGCCAACTCTGGTGACAGAGTTTCTAGGCCGCCCGAAGGCCTCTGTTATGGCCTAACAACTTTGAAAAGCCGGGACCGACTGCTTAACGTGCCCTCCGAAGCACGGGAGCGCTCAGTTGAAATTGCCACTAGCGGTCACCCATCCAAATGATGACTACGCGGAACAGAGGAACAACTTAGCCAGCTACGTCACAAGTTTATAATATGATAAAAATTAAATTGTTGCTAAAGAGGGTTTTTCTGATTTTGTCCAGTACTCATGCTAGCTCAGCTGGGTGCTTCTTTTATAAAACACTTTTAAGATAAGTGCCTAAATGTACATGATCGGTCCTAGATCCTAACTCAGGGATCCCAACTTACGTGCCCTTGCATAATGTGCCATGTTTGTTTGCGGACAATTGAGACATGACTCATCTTTTAGGTACTAGAGTTGCGCGTTTTCGGTCTTATTTCGGCCTACTTGAGATAAACTTAAAAACTTTGATATCGAATAATTAGTGATCTTTGACAATGATAAAATGCGAACTAAATAAATGTTTTCAGAAACGGTGTTATTGCTCAAATACACTATTCCATTTGTGCATTATAATGGTGAATAAATTTTTGAAATCGGACCAAAGTGCATAGCACGAAAAACTCGTTTGAAAATCGTAAATGTAAACGTATCGTCCAGCTGTCAATTTGTATAGGATTAAAATAGCGCCTCTTAAAAAAAAACCATACAAACTGACAGCTGGACGCTACGTTACGTTTACGATTGTCAAATGAGTTTTTCGTGATAAGCACTCTGGTCCGTTTTTGTTTTTGAGTTTATTGGTAACAAACTAAAATACTAATCTTTTATTTATATAATATTAGCTTAGATTCATGTCAGTTGCAGTGCCACCTAAAGCTCTAAGTACCTAGTAAAGATTTGATCATCACTGCATTGCGTTCTTCACCCCGAGACAGTTATTTCTGTTTTATTCACCGAGTAAAAGTGTCAGTTGGGACACTGAGTCCCAATAAATTTTGTCCGAATCGACAGCAACTCGTAATATTTCTTGCTAAAATGCTATAAAAACCTTAACAAATAGTGCTTGCACACTACAGCTTGGCGGCAGAATATCTGACACTGCTGTGGTACCCACCAAGACGGACTCTGGCTGAGTCTAACCACCCAGTCAACCATGAACTCTTATAGCAATGCAAATAAAGACCTAAACTAAATAGTCAAAAAATTTTGTACCATGAAATCTTTTTCGATTCGAGATTAAAAAAAAAAAGTAGATGGCGCTATCTGCCCTACTGCCATACGGGGAAAAGTTATAAAAAACAAGAAAAAGTTGGTAACTCCGTTTTTGTTTCGTCTCGTGTCAAGCGGAAGGTTGTGGGTTCATGTCCTGCTTGAGGCAAAATAATTTAACTCCAGTACGACCAAAGTTAATGTACTATGTAGTACGTACTATGACTTTGACACCAGCCAGAGGTATGATAGACAGTGACAGCAGGATCAACCAATGTTGAATTCCCTACACATTCACCATAGCTCGCCAAACGTAGTGCTTACATTATCTTGGGCTCGCCAGTTGAGCTACCGCCATCTAAATAGACAGCTTTTTTTTTTAATAACTTGAGACGAAAACCCCTAATTACGCAATCATGTTATGGTAAAAAATTTTTTGACAATTTAGTTTAGGTCTTCATTTGAATCGCTATAAGAGTTCATGGTTGGGCCCCAGGTACAATAAAAGTTCAATATATTAAATCCGAATAATAATAATAATATATTAAACACTCATTGTACAATATAACAACTCTACTCAACATAATACAGGGCTTAGAACTCTCAAGTAGCAGTTTATACTGAAATATTGTAGGTATGGCGTGTCTTAAGTGCTTAGTTCACCCTTTCGTCACTACGTGTAGACAACCGTTGAATGAGTTTACAACTTTGTTTAATAATTTAGAATTTGCTAGACGTACTACAAAATGACTTGTTGTACTTTAAAAGCAAATTGAAGTGGCAGTAGACAGGCTTCTTTCGCTTATGATGGCATAAGCAAAAGCCTATACCCAGTGGGTGATAAGTAAGTAAATTCGCATGAGTCAGTGGCCAACTCTGGTGACAGAGTTTCTAGGCCGCCCAAAGGCATCTGTCCTAACAACTTTGAAAAAGCCGGACCGACTGCTTAACGTGCCCTCCGAAGCACGGGAGCGAGTGGGTCCTCCCTGGCCTGGTATCAAGCTGCTTAGATGATGATGCTATTATTGCGCATGCTGTGAAGCTCTATAAATATGGGAACACTAGTGTAAAACTTTTGTAATTAATTTCTGTGTGTTAGGTGTCCTTAATAAATAAAATAAAATAAATCATAATCATAGTCAAAATTGAATCATCATCATAGTCAAAATTGATTAGATTAGATAGTTTTTAGTCTCAATTTTGAGCGGAGCTTTTAGTGAAACAATATTATTTTTTTATACAACTGAAGTGGCAACCAAGCGTACGGCCCACAAGATGGTAAGCGGTTACCGCAGCCTATGGACGATTGCAATACCAGAGGCATCACTCGCGGGTTGCCATCTTGAAGCTAAGATCGAAAGCCTCATGTGCCAGTAATTTCACCGGAAACCATACCCTTCACACCGGAACACAGCAATGCGAGCATTACTGCTTGGCGGCAGAAATAGGTATGGTTTATAAGAATGGTATGGTTTATACGATCTATGTCTCAAATAAAAACTTCTTAGCTCAACTGCACGTTAAAATCCAATATTTCCAACGGCTCTAAAACCATATATCTTTAAAAGCCCGCACATTTGTACCTACGTGTTCAGTACACAGGTCGACAGTAAATTCTCCGTTTCGTATTTCCCACCGCGGAGCCCTAAACCTGCCTTAGACAGATACCTGCCGATACCTTCGGTTCGTTTTTACGATGTGGAACTTGCTTTATGTCTTCATCGGTTTTATAGTTCTTGGATAATACTGCTTATACACTTACTTATCTTGTTTTCTTTGACGACATCATCATGATCAACTTTATAAAGAGACGGGAACAAACCTATTACTCTTTAGCGAGAGTAGTTGAGTCTTGATCGCATGTGTACTATCCGTCTGCAGATTAAAACTATACAAAAAGTAAAACTAACTCAAAATAATCTAACAATTTTTTTAGCGTGTCTGGTGTACCTGTATGTGTTGCTAGTACTGGTTAGTCTTTGCAAGGCGTATTATCTGCATGTAGGCGTGTAGGCCTCAATAAAAGAAAATTTAGTGAAATACATAAATACATAAAACCACGCCTGTATCCCGTAGGGGTAGGTAGAGACCACGGATTTCCACTTGCTACGATCCTGACACACCTTATTTGCTTCTTTTACTTTCATCACATTCTTCATACACGCTCGTCGGTGTAGGGTATCTACTCTTAACCTGGCCTTTCTTTAGCACGTCTTCAATTTGATCGTAATACGTGCGCTGAGGTCTTTCCTTTCCAACTGTACCATTCAATTTTTTTAGAAAATTTGGTAAGAAAAGTAATTTTCACTAAAAACGGGATATTTGCCATGATTTGTGCGTTTTATTGATTCCCGATGCGCTGAAATTCTTTTTACTAACTTACTGGTATTCTTATACATGTGTATCTTTTGGAAATAAATCTTATCTTATCTTATCTTAAAACTCACAAATCATTTTAAATATCCTGTTTTTGTGTGAAAATTAAGTTAATAATCATGAAAGTTTAAAAAAATATGTTCTAAAGATTTGTTTGTCTATTGAAATCTTAGTTGACTTTAGAAATCTCTTCAGTTTCAGACTCCAGTGAATTTATTCGGATAGCATGCGAGCAAAGTTAACAAAAGAAGCTACTTTCTCAACTCTGTACACAAATAAAGCGGAAAAATAAAAAACTTACGATGTGTAGTCAAGACAAACTCATCCTTTTTCTACACAAAAAATATATTTACGTGAATGTTTACCCCGTATATTGCGTTACCCTTCCCGGAGGCGTACCTACCCTACCTACCCTACCTACCCTACCTACCACACCGGTCAGTGAATTCGAATCGTACGATAACGTGATATTTATTCAAATGTTATTATTGTTTTGGATGTTATTATTCGTCGGGGACTTTATACGGGTAGGCCTGTTTTTTAAAACGGAAAATACATTGAGGAAGTTTGGCTATTTGTTAGATGGCTGGCTTTGTGTTTTCCTGCTTTCAAAATGAGTTTCAGTACAGAGTACTTAGCACGAAAAACTCGTTTGACAATCGTAAACGTAAACGTATCGTCTAGCTGTCAATTTGTATAGGATTTTAAAACAGCGCCTCTTTAGTGCGTTAAATGAACTACCAAAATTACTGTGAGCGGATCTAAGCAAGTGAAGTTAACCGCTGCGTTACGTTAACTAGATAAAAACCTGTCCATTCAAATCCTAGAACTAAGAAAGCAGAACTCATTAGAAAGCACTGTTGCGCGTCACCATTTGGATGGGTGACCGCTAGTGGCAATTTCAATTGCTCCCGTGCTTCGGAGGGCATGTTAAGCAGTCGGTCCCGGCTTTTTCAAAGTTGTTAGGCCAGAGGCTTTCGGACGACCTAAAAACTCTGTCATCAGAGTTGGCCACTGACTCATACGAAGACGAACTTACTTTATTAGAGTTGTAAGGCAGGACTTATAACACAAATTAAATGTTTAATTGAAAATCTACATAATAAATAAATAAAATACAAGCTTATATTATAAATACGAGGAAAAAATACACCAACAATAATTCTATGCGTTGTTAAACATTGTTAGTTTTGTATGCAATGCATGCCTGAGGCAGGTATTGAACAAGCTTTGCATATTGCCAGTCATTTTAATTTTAGTTAGCCACTAACTAGATTTACTCAGACCGACTGTAAGGGTGGGTATCCACTAAGACAAAGAGAATAATCAGATCTAATTGTAAAGTAATATGGTTAAAGGTCAAAAATAATTATGTTCTCCTACCTGCTTAGGTATATAGCTCCGTCCGCTGTGACTCGTAGAGCGCTCATGGCGTAGCTGGCTAAGCCTGTGCTGCGTGCTCACCGATTGGATGGGTGACCGCCAGAAGTAATTTTTACTGCTTCCGCTTTGGAGAGCTCGTAAGCTCTATGTCTCGGCTACTTTAAAGTTGTTAGGCCATGACGGAGGCCTAGAGGCGGTCTATTAACTCCGTCGCTAGAGTTGCCCACTGACTCATTCAAACTTACTCCGGTTATTTGAATTTGTAATAATTATTTTTTAGGAAAAAAACAAAAACCGACTTCAACGTAAAAAACTGTAATTATTAATACGCCTTTAATGATTTATTCATAAAATACTAAACCGATTTCAATAAAATTGAAATGGGACCTATTCTAAAGTATTACATATGAAACAAAAATAGAACCGTATAAATCAATTCATAATAGGTGGAGAAATCGCGTAACAAACATACAAAAAAACATACAGTCGAAAACAAAATGCAGATTCCGGGACTAGACTAGACTAGACCGGGTAGTGCTGAGGTCAAAAAGTCTGTACGGACCGACTGTATTAGTGGCAAAAAGTATGAACGCAGAAGTATAATAAAACTAAACAAAAACTGCTGCAAAGGACTTGATTGTTGTGTAAAAGTTTCAGTTTAACCAGCAAAGTACTTAGAGTACTTACTTTCCCTTGAATATTTTCGGCACGTCTTGAAAACTTAAAGTTTCAACGCAACAAAGAATCCCAAGAAGGCATTAAGTTGAGTAACACCTGATAGAAAACCGTAAAGATACCCCCAATTACTGGCAAGGTTATTAAAGTTTACTACACTTAGGCCCTCAAGCTTAATGATCGTGCCCCGAGAAGAATGGAGCGAGGAATGAAAAGTAGGTTACACTAGAAGAGATCCCTGTTTGTGGGAAGTCTGCCAACCAACCCTTATGAATTAGTATAGCCCGTCCCAGATAGTTATCATAAGGTAAAGTGATAAAAATACTCAGTAGTTTAAAAAGTTTGACCTTATAAAACTTTTATATAATATTATTAAGTAAGTAAGTTCGTATGAGCCGGTGACCAACTCTGGTGACAGAGTTTCTAGGCCACCCGAAGGCCTCTGTCATGGCCTAACAACTTTGAAAAAGCTGGGACCGACTGCTTAACGTGCCCTCCGAAGCACGGGAGCGCTCAGTTAAAATTGCCACTGGCGGTCACCCATCCAAATGATGACTACGCGGAACAGTGCTTAATTTCGTTGATCTGTTTAGAACAACTTAGCCAGCTACGTCACGAGCGCTCATGAAAGCAAAAATCATCAAAAACGTTCCTCGTATTATACAAAATGTCAATAAAAATTTCTTCTTCTTCTTTTGTTTTAAGGCCTCTGTGGCTAGTTTGCCACAATTTTGCCAGTTTCAAGTGTATTAGTTTGATTGTCGCTTAGCAACGTAAACAAACGAAATTTGGAAAGAAACGATGACTTTTCTTTCATAATTCTCCTGGAAAGTCTTTGACTAAATTACCAACCAACATTACCCCTCCATTTCAATTACTAACACTTGTGCTAAGTAAACAAGTTAAATTGGATAAACTGCCACCAAATTTACTCAAGCCGCCAAGCAGTAATGCTCGCATTGCTGTGTTTCGGTGTGAAGGGTATGGATTCCGGTGAAATTACTGGCACATGAGGCTTTCGATCTTAGCCTCAAGGGTGGCAACCCGCGAGTGATACTTCTGGTATTGCAAGCGTCCATAGGCTGCGGTAACCGCTTACCATCTTGTGAGCCGTACGCTTGGTTGCCACTTCAGTTGTATAAAAAAAAAAAAAAAAAAACTCAATAAAACTTAAAATAACACGAGAAAAATAATTAATATGGGAAGACCCATGTCGTTTTGACAAGATAGCCAAAGACAATATCGTATGCTATCAATTTTGATAATTGGTTGCATTGACAAGCGATCAATAAGCTTTACTAGTTGCTTTTAGGTTAAAAAGACATTTTTATATGAATTTGTGGTGTTAATGATAATGCTTTTGTCCGTAAGAGTAGAACAGAGTCTGTCGCATCCAGTGTCTCTACAAGTCCACATCCACGTGCCATAACCTTAACCCGAAAGATACGGTAACGGGCCCAGAACCGGCTATTGACTGCGGCGATTGCCTGATATACTAGCCGATGGACCATAACGTTTTACATAAATAATACGAACTCCTTTATAAATGGTTACCGTGGTACTTGCACCCTCATAAACAAACGGCGCCGGCGCGCGGCGTCTAACTTTGTCGTTAAATATACCTATGTCTGACTTCCTCTAGATATTTTCAGATATTGTAGTTAGCGATGTATTTAGCTTTATTAGACAAAAACGGGAGTTTTACTTATACCTTTATGACCATGTAGGAACAAAAACGTTTCAAATTCTGTGGCTTCCTCAGTAACAGTTTTACTGATTTTGTCCTTTTGCGACATTCTAATATTACAACATCTCAAACATACTCTTGGATTTTCTTGCTATAAGCAATGAAATTATTATTTAAACATGCAGTGTGTAAAAAGACAACTTCCGAAAACGAAAGGGGTGGTACAGCACCCCAAAACCAAACCATCAAAAACACTTGTCTGGAAAAATAAATTAGCAGGAAAAAACACGATTTTTATGTTTTTATTTATTTTAGCAGTCAGCAATGTATAGTTCGCACAGCGGATCTAGGCTTCCGTGAAGTTAGCCGTTTGTGATGCGCAAAGACAATTTAGTTTGAAAAAGCTCCATTGCGCATTGAAACGGCTAAATTCACGACGGCCGAGATCCGTGCGGATCTAGGCTTCCGTGAAGTTAGCCGTTTGTGATGCGCAAAGACAATTTAGTTTGAAAAAGCTCCATTGCGCATCGAAACGGCTAAATTCACGACGGCCGAGATCCGTTGTAAGAACTATAATTAGTCGTGTGACGCGACCGCGCGATTGAGAGAGAGACGGCGCGTGGCGCGGCGTCCGCAGGAGTCTCCCTTCTCGTTTACACCCTGTATTGACAAAAATAATCATGTTATGAACCACATTATCTATTGCACAAATTAGATCCATCAATATCAGCCGATAGACGTCCACTGCTAGACATAGGCCTCCCCCAAAGAGCGCCATGACGATTTTGAGTCTTCACCATCCAGACTTCTTTCGACCGTTGTAATGTCATCGGTGTAGCGAGTGGGGGACACTACACTTCGTTTTTCACAAATCAGAACAAATTCGCTTAAAATATAAAGAAATATATACCTAGATATAGAATAAGTAAGCCACCAAACTCTTTTACATTCGTGCCTAAGATCATTTAGATTATTGGCTTTGGGAACTTTCCGAAAATTGCCTTTCTATTTTATCCAGAAAAAAGGCAAAGCCACTGTTACTTAAAAAAGGTAGAAGTGAAATAAATCAACCTAATCCATACTTAGCTCTGTTTCTCTCAAAAATGGAAATTAATGTAAAGAGAAAACTTTGATTAAGTCGAGAAAGCCCAAAACGCCTCAGGTTGTTTTACAGAGATCGTAAAGAAAATAATGAACTTTCATAGAGACGATATTCATCAAAACTATTTGAGAGCACTTTTATTATTCATTATTATCAGCCTCACTTACACCCAAAACTGAAAAGCTACTCAAATTCTACTTTATAAGTGTGTGTGTGAATGTTTGTTACCACGTAACTTCGTGAGGACTTAACCGATTGTGATGAAATTTGAAATGGCTATGTCCTGGAATAACGCATAGGTTACTTTATATCTCGAAAAAATTGGCTGTTCCTGTGGGATAGCAAAAAAACCGCAAAAACGCGGGTGAAGCCGCGCGGGTCGAAATCCAATATTAATTGGTGGCATTTTTAAGGTTTTTTTTATACATTTTAGAAGTTTACGATACGTCTATAACAATTAATATTATATTAAATATTTCAATGGCGTTTGAGTGTTCGGGCGATAGAATAACAGAATGATAGAATGAAATCTTATGACTTATGATAGGTTCCACACATAAAAAAAAAATATTTGTACTTATTATTTTATTTTCTAAACTTTTGTTTGTTATTTAAAAAAAATATTACGTAATTCTGCTTAATAATTAGTTATCCTTGTTAGAAATCGAAAAGGCAGCGCTCGGCACGTGTCAGTGACCCGCGCGTCAATGAACCGCTGGTCAATAACTCGCGCGTCCTTGACCTGCGCGTGTCAATGACCCGCTACGGGGCGCGCACACTCGAATATTTCATTGTTACGCAGCTTAACTTGATTCCCAACAATGATAAATAATAACTGAGCAGAAAAACGTAATCTATTTTTTTTTGTTTACTTGGGATTTTTATGACAAAATATACATAAAAAAAAAATTATAGGTACATATTTTTTTTTTTTATGTGTGGAACCTATCCCTTAAGTTTGTCAGGTTGATATTGAATGACCCTGTATATACGTCCTATACTTCGTTTTCCATTGATAACCCATTATGGTCTGCCCTTTGCTTTTCATCAACTTGCTAATTCGGAGTGTTGATGAACTTGGTTCTCTTACGGACTTCTTCAAACACATTATTTATTATAGATCTTTTGATAGGTATATATAAGACTTTATAAATGACGCAACTAATCTTATGGAGTAAGGAGTTACATTAGCCTACGGACGCTTGCACCAATAGAGGTATCATTCGCACGACCTGAGACGTAAATCCAAACCAGAACACAGCAATGCGAGTATTACTGCTTGGCGGCAAAAATAGGTATAGTGGTGGGTATCTATTAGTCGTTGAGTAAATTCGCTACTCTGTGGTGTCTAATTTTATTCCGTTGTTTTGTGAAAAAGCAAGCTGTTGTCTTGTGGTACGAACTTTATAGAACAAAAACATTTTAAGTTGGTCTAGTTTCATTTCAATAAAATAAACAAGAATCAAAGTAGTTATAAGTCATTTCCCCATGGTTGCATTTGCCTTCTTGTATTATGTATTTCCCCATGATTGCATAATATCTAATTCATAAATTAACTCAGTAAGCTCTTCCTAAGATTACATATATAAAATAACATAAAAAACTATAGATGACATACGGAATTGAGACGTCGCTAACTATTGGTCTCATTTACAAGCTCATAGTATGACGGGTCATGGATAGAGTATGCTAGAAGTTTTACTACACTTATGTTCCGAGATAAGGAAATTCGTAATAGAACTTATTTATAAAAAGAAGTTTCACTACACTTATGTTCCGAGATAAGGAAATTCGTAATAGAACTTATTTATAAAAAGAAGTTTCACTACACTTATGTTCCGAGATAAGGAAATTCGTAATAAAACTTACTTAATAAAAAAATAATTAGAAGAAGTATTCTATCAATTATCAGGTTCCCATAAACTTTACTCAGTAAAGGCTGTATGGGGCTAGATAGCGTTATGTGAAAATGTCCGCTAATATTGATTTATTTATTTGCAGAAAATAAAAAAAACAGAACCATAAAAATTTGTCACAGCCAGCGCAAGAATCAAAGCTGAAGTTAAATTTATAAGTAAATATGGATTATTCCCATCTGTCACCCTGTCAGTAACGAGAGGAGATAAACTTCTGTCACCCGTCACTAACAGGGAGACATAGACCTGTTAATTCCTGCTTGTCATTCAATTAAAAAAAGCTGTGTAATACTACCTTAACAGACTGAATGTACATAACGTTCAGTCTGTTTAGGTAGTATTACAATAAATGAGTAATAGTAACTTACAAGGTCAATCTTTCATTTTGTACCCAAATCAAAAGACAAAACTTTAGTTAAATTTTGATCCTTGCTTTGATGTTATTAAATAAAGTGTTTTGTCTGTTTGAGTTTGGTCTTTTACTAGTAGTTGGGTACAAAGTGTGGAGTAAAAGCTTGGAGTCTTCACAAGCCACTTTCGTGTGCAAACTAACTTTTTGGTAGAGAACATTTCGAAGGACATTAATTTTAAAGCCATAATAAACGGTAAAACATTGCAAAGTCGTAAGAAACGCGTCGAGTTCAAGTAGGTAATAAACTAGGTACCTATCATTGCTGTAAAACTTGTATGTCTGCGGTTTTATAACAAGCGGGAAATTACTTATCTATTTTCATCTTCTTCATATATCTTGACGGCCTTTTTATGTTCCCAATGCTGGGACACTGGCACGAGTGAGAGTAATTGGGTCTTAATTCACCACGCGGACCTAATGCGGATTGGTGGATGGTATAAAAATGTATGCTGTATGATCTTCTTCTTCTTCTTCTTATATACAGGGAAGGTTTAAACGATCATTAAATAAGGAAAAATAAAGCGAGGGAAACCGCGCGGACCAGCTAGTTTATTGATAAAAAGAAAAACAGGAAATTACTTCATTATTTGCTACTACGACCTCTGTGGTATGTATGACCGAACATTGGTTCGAAATTTAAAATTTATTACAAAAAAGTTTACAAACACATCACAGGCGGCCTATATAATGGCCAGCCATCAACCGGTTCGAAATTTAAAATTTACAAAAAAGTTAACTTGTCACGGGCGTTCTCACAGGGCGTACCCTGTTGGTTTAATAAAAAAAAGGAAATAAAAAACCTCTCACACATTGCTGTAATAAAGTTATACCTTGGTATAGTTCTCTCAGCGGATCTAGGCTTCCGTGAAGTTAGCCGTTTCGATGCGCAAAGACAATTTAGTTTGAAAAAGCTCCATTGCGCATCGAAACGGCTAATTTCACGACGGCCGAGATCCGTTGTGAGAACTATACCTATTTATTTTTTCTCAGTCGCTCGCACATCTTTAACCTATCTGCATCTTTACATAATCTGCACTGCATTATTATAATATCATTACCTGGTGGTAGGAATCTTCAGCAAGAGTCGTACCACCGCAGTGTCAGATATTCTACCTCCAAGCAGTAGTGTGCAAGCATTACTGTGTTTAGGTTTGAAGGGCAAGCAAGGTAGCAAGTAAATTACTTGGCGAAAGAGACTTAATAACAATTTCTCGGGGTGATAAGCGCAGTGCAGTGCCACGCAAACACATAAAAACCTTAACCTTAAGCTTTGGATGGCACTGCATCTTTTTTTTTTTTTTTTATACAACTGAAGTGGCAACCAGGCGTACGGCCCACAAGATGGTAAGCGGTTACCGCAGCCTATGGACGCTTGCAATACCAGAGGTATCACTCGCGGGTTGCCACCTTGAGGCTAAGATCGAAAGCCTCATGTGCCAGTAATTTCACCGGAAACCATACCCTTCACACCGGAACACAGCAATGCGAGCATTACTGCTTGGCGGCAGAAATAGGTATGGTGGTAGTCCTTCCCCGGACGAGCTCTATCACAAAGAACTCTACTACTCTTAAATAGTCATCTTTAATAGTCAGGCGTGGTGCTTAACATGAGGTGGGCGCATTGATTGTCTTGTCACTTATAAAAAAAAATACGGCCTCTCACCCACGAAGATAGAACATTTTGAAGTGTGGTTCATTCGGGATCAATTAATGTTGTTCTGTATTTCTCTCTCTCCTGAGCATTATTATTATTCCCATCTCATGACGGAGTCTGCTTAATACCATCTATGTACCTATGTGACTGGTTCTATTTATTCTAATATTAAGTATTTCAATATTATTTAGTGCCTTCAAAGAGTGAGCACAGGTAGAGTTTTTATGTATTGAGTTTAGTGCTAAATATTGTGTATTTCTTATTGGCAATCTTAAATAAATAATTAAATAAAATTAAATACATACGTAGACTCACTCAAACTAATGCTAATCTATTTCAAGTTTATGAAGTAGTTCAATCGACTACAATATCAACGTCATAACTTACCTCTGTGTTATAGTAAAGGCTCGAGGGAGCAAAGTAGGTAGTGCTTTGTGGACGTTAGGTGTCACTAACTCACTTTCATAGAAGTAAACTCACTTTTCAGAATAAACAAGTAAATTATATTATCATAAACTCTGTAAAAGCACTTAGCATGTAGACCAATTAATGTTTATGTTGTTGCACGCAAAGTGTACATATGCTAAATAAACTCTAATCTTTTTTTATCTGAAGTGCATAAAGTTTTTTTTCAGTTCCAACTTTAGCTTACCCTAAAAATCTATTGCTCGATCGATCGTGGGTTTAAGCTCAAACTTAACCATTTTTCAATAGAAGAATACGAAAACACAAAATAACATGAAAATCAGCCGTTTAGCTACAATTAGTTTGTAAACTTTGTTAATAGTACCTTTCTGATCAACAATGACATAAAACTAAAGAATAGTTTATATCAAGATTACCTAAATGCTTAGTAACTTGCCTCGTGAAGAGTGAGAAGGATTGCGGCGCTGCATTTTACATTTTATCATCATGAATACAATGTCTTCGCCTCTCGGGACAACTTTGTCGCGGTTGAAATTCTATGAAACTTTCGTTACCAGACGCAATTATATTTTTCGTTTTTGCTGATAACAAATTTTATCTTGTAGTCATTATAAATTCAAGAGTGATGGATGTAAAGATTTTTGTGACTCAATCATGCCAGGACGGCTGAACTGCAAAATCATAATGAAAGATTACACCATTCAACACTAGGGAAATACCTCAAAAACTTTGATGAGTTTTAAATGTAAACGTCATATTTTTCACTTGTTTTTGGGAGTTTTCTTCTTCTAGTGCACACTTTGACATTCAAAAAAACACATTTTCCAATGTTTAGATCTCTAGGACTGACGGTTTCGACTGTGCGTTGATTGTCAGTCAATCATTTTTGTAACGCAAGGATTATTATGCTAGCACTTCATTTGGCATATTATTTGCTCAAATAAATGTTTGCATTATTTCGTCAATAAAAGTCAATTCTGTGTATTTAGTTTAACGTAGTTTGATCAAATAAGCTAAATGAGGTGTCAGCATTTAAAAAAGGCATTTATTCACTTAACCACACATTTTTTTATAACTTAGTAAGTATAACTATATATATATATAAGTATATATATATATACTTATTTAATAGTGTTATTATAAATAGTAGTAGTAATAATTATAGTTACAGAAATGGTGGAGAATAGGTCTAGGACTCAGCCGCGCTGTTTTTCAGCCTCGCCGTCACTAAATGTCCGCTGTCGCCACAGATGAGCTCTCAGGAATGATCAGCTGATCCTAGGTAGGTAGTTTTTTTTTTTTTTTTTTTTATACAACTGAAGTGGCAACCAGGCGTACGGCCCACAAGATCGTAAGCGGTTACCGCAGCCTATGGACGCTTGCAATACCAGAGGCATCACTCGCGGGTTGCCACCTTGAGGCTAAGATCGAAAGCCTCATGTGCCAGTAATTTCACCGGAAACCATACCCTTCACACCGGAACACAGCAATGCGAGCATTACTGCTTGGCGGCAGAAATAGGTATGGTGGTAGTAGTTTGCTTAAAAATACCCATGTTATAATTATATTATTATAGTATGCCTACCTACTACTTAGTTGGATTATTGTCTAGTAGTTACAACGTTCGAGTCCCAACTGCTTACTTATTTAATTCTTTTGTACTTAAGAAAATCGGTTTAGCAAGCTCCCGCGGAAATGTTTACCATGCCGAGCGGAAATAACTATTGTGGTCGCCTTTTGTGTTTTGAACTTGACTTTTAACTACGTGGTGGCTTTTTGAAAGGGCTTTGATGTTGGTTATTCGAGCAAAATGTTTTGTTTGTCGGAAATTGAATGCTATGCTATTAAATGCGGTTTAGCTGTTCGATTTTTCATGCGTTTGGTTTTTTTATGATATGTGAATGAGTCAGCTATGCATAACGGAACAAAAAATAATAATGTAGTTGAACGCTCCTCAACTTTGCCCGTGCGAAATTTTTATATTCCATTCATAAGGGTGCAAATTATATACAAATTAAAAGAATCGCAATTTTTAATTTCAGCTCTCCTAAGACTAGTGCCCGTATTCATAAAAAAAACTGTCGTTTTAGCGGCTTGCTAGGTACTATTGTTTTTCCTTGTTATTCTTATGTCAATGAACAAAGATGATGATAGATTTGAAAGACACGTTAGCTTACAGAGTTTTAAAGTACATTTATGAATAAGACCCTCAAGGTTAAGGTTGTGCATTGATTGTCTGTCAGTATCGCAACGGTTTTATGTATTTTATTCAAGCAAAATTAATAAAATTTAACACATATACAAAACAATAAATACGAAACAATAAACTTCCATTACAGAGATGTAAAATTTTATACATTTTACGTAAACAAATACTGTTACTCTTCTTCCATTCCCCGCGCGATTCCCGCACCAGCCACGTTTCACGCCGCTCCACCCCTGTTTAACTTGCTAGACGTCTGAGTAATAAATTTCACCTATAACTCGCTTATTTTTTATTAATCTGATTTCCGCCATAGGTAGATACTTGTGTAGTAGAGTTCTTTGTGATAGAGCTCGTCCGGGGAAAGACTACCACCATACCTATTTCTGACGCCAAGCAGTAATGCTCGCATTGCTGTGTTCCGGTTCGAAGGGTATGGTTTCCGGTGAAATTACAGGCATATGAGACTTTCCATCTAACGTCTCAGGGTGGTAACACGCAAGTGATATCTATGATGTTGTATGCGTACATAGGCTACGCTGACCATCAAGTGGGCCGTACGCTTGGTTGCCTTGCCGCTTTAGTGGTATATAAAAAAAAAAACTTGCGTTAGCAAAAGGAGGAAAACTATCTATATTCTATATTATTCAGATCACGCACTCGCGTCACTACCCCACTCTCTTTATCTTAATGTGTAATACGAGAGACGCGTCTCAACGTCACGACATAATTATCCCAATTCACCTTAGAATGTTCAATTTATCTGTAATTTACTCTCTTTGTAGATTACGACAGGTTGTCGTAGGTTAATAATGCCTTATTTATGGTGTTTTGTGTTAAAATGGATACGGAAATTGAAGCCGTATATAGCATATTAAGTGCTTGTTTATGTGGTAATGAACTTTTGCGCGGCTCAGAACAGATACTAGTACAACGTTCCTACTAGCGGTTAGTACTAATACTAAAATAAATAGGGGAAAGATTTATATTTTTGTATTTATGTTTGTTACGAATAAACGCAAAAACTACTGGTCCGATTTCAAAAAATATTTTACCATTAGAATGCCACATTATCCCTGAGTAACATAGGCTATTATTATTAGCAACCCGCCCCGGGTTTGCACGGGTGCGTTTTCATTGAAGCCGCGCGAAGCTGGAACGGACTGCTAGTAAATAAACTAAAAATTAACGTAGAGCTAACCTATCTATAGAGTTTTAGAAAATCGTTCCTTTAATAATCAAAAAGCAAGTAAGTAACAGTGCTACGAAAGGAATACCAATGCAGATATCAACTCTTAGATGACGCAGAGCGTGAAAAAATTAGAATAGAATAAATTAGCATGAATATTTCCCATAAGTAGAAGAGTTTTTTTTATAGAGCTCGACCAGGAATGTACTAGTTACTGTTTTTGCTGCCTAGCAGTATTGCTCTCTGGTTTGAAAGGTAATAAAATAAAAAAGTATTTTATTCTACTAGGTACCTACCCTAAAAAAACTACATTATCAGATATTAAATTATATAAATTAAATTGTATTTCATAAATAAATTAAGCTTTGTGCACAATAAAATAATATATATAAAAGGTTTGAAAGATATGGTTATGGAAAGGCTAAAGTTCGGTCGTCATGGTATGTCACGCAGTGAACGTCTGTTGATATACGGTGATGACAATATAATTATTTCGTATCTACGAGTCACTTCAATAAAACCATGTACTCACTGCAATATTAATACGATTCATCACATAAGCTCGAGTCTCATGTGTGGGTTTTCAGCTATAAACTTGACGTTTTGTGAGCTTGTAAAAATAAGATTGCAATAAATGCCGTGTCTGTCGACGGTACATTTCAAGGGTTGTAAGTTAAGAAAGTAAGAGTTTTACTACCCGCATCCTTCCTTTTTGTTATGAAATAAAGCACATTATATTGAAGTATTTTTTATTGGCTCATCATCATTATCAGCCAATAGACGTCGACTGTTAGATATGCAGTTCTAAGACTTTGTTTTACGGTTTGTGGTCGCCGTTCGTAAAATATTATTATACTGACCGCCGTTTTATTATAGTAATCTGCCTCAGCTTCACACGGTTGCAATAAAAACTTAAGCACCCGTGCGAAGCCGGGGCTGGTCGCTAGTAATAAATATAACCTATATTACTCAGGGATAATGTAGCATTCTAATAGTGAATGAATTTTGGAAATCGGACCAGTAGTTTTTGAGTTTTTTTGCAACAAACAAAAATACAAAAATATTGATCTTCTCATATATTAGATTAGCGGTTATCGGTTCTTCGAGTTATAATTTTCCCACTTCCACTTCAGCTTGCTAATTCTGAGAGCTATGTCAGTGATCTTGATATTACTAGATTTCCTCATCTAACGCATACACGGTCCAGCCATACATCAGTCATAACAATCTTGCTGCACTTTTTGTGGCCTTCTTTAAGTGTACATTAATGTATTATGCAGTACAATCGTGTTTGTTTATGATTCTCATTAACCATGCAAACTTTCATAACTGTTCGCGTATGAATTGAACCACAAAAGTTCAAAACGTGAACACAATAATGAGAGCGGAGCGCCCAAAGAGAAAAGTTTGGAACTCAAAAGTGCTCTGAGTAATTTTTCCTGCTTGATTTAAAACGATTGTGACCGAGTTTCGTGTTTGAGTGCTTTTAGATTCATAAAAGTTTTGGTGGTCAGGTTCAAGTATTGTCGATTTTCATCTTCAATTTTCGGAAAAATAGCTTGTTTAGTCGTACATTTAGCACAGTCAATATTTGAATTGTTCGAGCTCTAGTTCGAAAACTTTAAATCGATTTTAGATCTTGTAAATTTTGTGGTGATATTGAAAATCTCTTGTTTACCGTGACAACAACATCTTGACATAATAATCTTTGCTTTTATAGTTTAGTATAAAAATCCTATAAGACCCAATTTAGCCCGAGGCGCGGCCTCAAAAATGCATGAGATGAAAGATGCATGAAAAGCATTAGCACAAAGGAATATCGTCTTAATGGGCAAAGCAGAGCGACCCACTTTTAGAGGCTGTATTATGGCGATAGTGGAACTTTATCATGTGGAAAATTGGAACGGCGGGTTTATGAAAACTTCGTAAACGAATGCGTCAAATTGATAAACGTATCAGTCTACTAACCTCAAAATGGTAAACATGATATCACGCATGTTTTCCAAAGACGTAAGCAAAGCCAACAGATTTACACTTGGAAGGTTATTTAAAAAATGAAATAATAATACTGTGTAAGCTTTGAAATGAATGAAATGAAATGAAATACATTTATTTGATACACACAAACACAGAACGATTGAAACACAATACTAATACAAATAATAAACTTAATCTTAGGTACATAGACATAGATACTGATACTAGATAAGTAAAATAAGCAACTAACATAATTATAATACACATATGATTAAATATACTAAGCACCTAAGAAACAAAAAAACGCTCTGTGATGTGTGGTCAAAATGGCCTAGTCTCAGCTTGATGCTACCTTGTACAAGACAGGGCAACGCTGGTTTTCAGACTAAGCCAGAATAACAAAAGTTTGACCTCACATCACGACAAGGCAAGTATAGGTACATAGGGTACATGAAATTATTGATTATTAAAAATATACGGTATGAAAAGCATTAAATAGGTAGGTAAGCACATATTTTTTATATACATAAAATACAAATAAATAGGATTGCTACACAAATATATATATAATTAAATGTAAATAAGTTTGTAAATAAGAACACATAAGTACATACATACAAATAACCCGCCCAGGATCAGAAACGTGTCGGCAAAACGGAAAGTGAAACGAAAAGTGAAAGGCATTCACCATCTTGATCTAGCGGGAAGCATTTTCAGGATGAAATTACTTGAGATGATAAAAGAGTTTTCTTTAGGGTGAGTTTAAAAGTATATAATGATTTCAAGGCCCGAATTGGTGGAAGCAGCACATTCCAACAAAGTGTCGCGGTAAACCTAAAAGAGCCACAAAAAGCCGCGGATCTATGCCTTGGTGTAACAAATATGGGAGCACATTTTCTCTTTGGGAATCGAGAATGTTCACTCGCCAATGTTAATTTGCAAAAAAGGTATGAAGGCATTTTGTGGTTAACAACACCGAAAAGTAGGGTAGCAAGGTGAAGCATTCTGCGAGCCTTCATTTTCAGCAAATTTTTAGCATTGAGGAAGGGGGTTACATGGGTACGAGGGGGGATGTGAAAGCAGTACCTTGCACATGCATTCTGGACGCGTTGAATCAAAGTCTCAGTCCTAGCCAAGAGGCATGGCCCATATACCACATCACAATAATTTAATTTTGATAAGACTAGAGACTCACACAGTGCTATACGAACCTCTTCACTTAGATAAGGACGTATCTTGTATAATAATTTAAGCCTATAAAAGCAATTTCGCACACATTCAGCTACATGGCTTTCAAAATGGAGGTGACTGTCGATGGTTAGTCCAAGATTTCTTGCTTCTGAAACATATTCAACATCCACACCATCAACCTGGATGTTGAGCTGTAAGTTTGCAAGTTTATCCAGACCAGCTCTTGTACCTATCAACATGTATTTGGATTTAGTTGGGTTAAGCACAAGAGAGTTAGATTTGGACCAGTGAAGGACTTGATCCAAATCAGAGTTTATGTTGCTTACAGCTTCGACATAGTCCTTGGGCAGAAACGAATGGTACAGTTGGACATCATCGGCGTACAAATGAAATTTACAGTGGGTGATGGCCTTGATGATGTCAGCACTGTAAAGGATGAAAAGGATCGGGCCAAGGATAGATCCCTGGGGGACCCCTCTAGGGACTGGTTGGATGGACGATCTGAGAGTGCATCCATTTGATTGTTTCAGTTCTACACACTGTCGTCTATGATCCAGGTAACTTGAGAACCAATTCACTGTTTTTGCATCCAAACCATAATAAACCAACTTTGAGAGAAGGAGGGGGATACTAATGCAATCAAAAGCACGCGAGTAGTCCAGCAGGACTAAGATACTGCTCATTCCCTTGTCTTGTGCAGCAAGCAGATTATCAACAACATCTAAAAGGGCTGTAGATGTACCAAGGCCTTTTCTAAATCCTGACTGGAACTCCGGAAGAATCTGGTTGTCCTCAAGATATTTAACAAATTGGATACATACTATTTTTTCTAACAGTTTTGAAACGCATGGGAGTAGACTTATTGGCCTTAGGTCTTTGTATTCAGAGGGGACTCCTACTTTGGGAATAGGCTTCACCACTGCAACCTTCCAAGCCTCCGGAAAAACGCCACTTGTTATTGACCCATTAATGATGGTTGTTAATGCGGGCAAAGACTGAGGCAGGGTCATCAGCAACATATCTAGAGATATCCCATCCATACCCTGAGCATTAGACTTAAAACCCTGTAAAACCTTTAGAACTGTGTAATCACTTACTGCCTGCAAAGAGAAGTTGGCTGAGTTATACCGATTATGCTCAAAAAAGGTTAGCTGCGCGTTCGGGACAATGCCATCACCAGGTACATTAAGAAAATGTGAATTAATCAGGTTAGGATCATTAAATTGAGAAGGTAGTTCTTGTGATTGCTTTTTATTCGGCAGTACTATGTTGTTTTTAAGATTCTTCCACAATTGTTTTGAGTTCTTAATATTGTTATTAATATTTTGTTTAAAAAAAGCAGCTTTCTCGGCTTCAATTGCTGTTACAACTATATTTTTCATAAATTTATAAGCGCTTTTAAGATATTCGGCTTTATGCAACTTAAACTGAACATGATAGTCATCCCGGATTTTAATCATAGTTTTAACCGTATCAGTTATCCAGGGATGTGGAGGCCCTTTAAACTTAGTAGTTTTAAGTGGAGCGTGCAGGTCAAATAAGGTCACAATAGTATAAGTGAAAGCAGACACAAGTTCATTGGTGTTCATAGGTGTTTGAAAGTAGTCCCAGCAAATGTTGTTTAGGTCTTTATTGAACAGATCCATGACAATGCTGTTTAGAGGCCTGTAAGTAACTAGTTGGGGTGGTAACTTATCTTTTTTTATTTTGAACTCAACTACTATCATAGCATGCCGACCAAGATCTTCAGTATTCTTAATGGTAATTTTTCGTACCGGAGTATCGGTGCACACAATATCTATTAAGGTCCGGGTGTGGTCATCTGCAAAATGAGTGGGTTCAGTAACTACCTGTTCAAGGTCTAGTGTATGCAAAAATTGTTGAAGTAATGGAAGCTTATTATTATTCGGATCAAGCATGTTTATATTAAAGTCACCCGCCAAGATCAAATGATCACATTTGGCAAAAGAAGCAATTGAGTCTGTAATGGCGTTAAAGAATTCAACTGGATTCTGCCAAGGTGCCCGATATGCGGTACCTATAATGACACTTTTGCCTACCACACTCAGACGAAGCCACATTTGTTCTACAGTGGACACAACCGGATGAGAACAAATACGTGCATTGACACCCTTTCGGATATAAAAACCAACCCCACCACCTCGTCCCCTTTTAATACTGCATGACCTAGGCAAGTGCACCATGCGGTAACGCGAGACATTAGGAGCTCTATGATCCTCTCCCTCCCTTAACCAAGTCTCATTTATGGCCAGAATATCAGGGGATAATTCTTCAACAGCAACAACAAATTCATCTTGACCGGTATTCAAAGAGCCAGGATTAAAGATACCAACTTTTAGATGGTTTAGAGGAAGTGTATCGGGCAAGTTTTACCACAGTATGAAATCTGTATAGATTCTATAGCGAGTAAGAAATATAATAATATACATAATATATCTATACACCGGTGGTTGGCAAAAATGTAATGGAATAGATAATTATAAAATATTGTATATAATGTGAAACTTAATGTTTTATAATATAAGGTGTAATAAAGTAAAGTAATTAAAAAGAGTGTGACCAATAGGATAATGAACATATTATTATTATAAGCTTCAGTTGTACATATTGAATAATAAAAACATGTAAAGTTGTATTTTATACTATTGTGGAATAATGTAATCCAACTGAGAATTAATAAATATACAGATCCTATTACTGTGAGATTATTTACTTGACAATATTTTATTTGCAATTTCGTTATTACAGGATGAGTGATATACTTATGGACAAGGTACAATATAAACAAGTTGCAATGATAGAAATTAATGTAAGAGTGAAGTGGTGTATTGACAATTAATTCCTGAAAAGTACTCACAGGTAACTTAACATATAATAAGTTACAACAAAAAATAGGTAAAAAATATAAGACAAAGAAAATTAATATTAAGCACTTATCAGTACAATAAAAAAGATAAAATAAGAAAACAACAATAAACATTACCATGGACATAAAAAATATACCAGCATACCTGAAAATTAAAAGTTTAAAAAAGCTATAATACAAAAATATAAAGTTCTTATGAGCTTGCCTTTTTGTACAATTTTGACTATTTAAAGGTGGAGCAGTCAAACTCAGTTGGACCCAAAAACCCGGCTTATATCTGCATCAGATCTGATCGGGTACGCCTGCTTGCCGTCCCCCTGTCGGGCGTACACCCGTCCGCGCTTGGTCCACGCAAACTTCCACTGGGCCTTACGACATTCATCTCGAACTCGGAAGAACAAGACTTTATTTTGGCGCGAGAGCCTTTCGTTTACGAAGATGCGGGTGGCGGGGAGGGCGGCGCCGGCGTCACCGGCGACTCCAGAGACGGGAGCTGCTTGCCCTGCATCAGAGGCGTTGAGTGTACGTCTTACACGAGCGGCCTGTAACAGACGATCGCGCTGATCACGCCGTGCCAGCCGCACCACCACGCGGCGCGCGCGCACTACGTCGCCCGCCGCACCAGCGCCAGGCGCGACTCCCACGCGCTCCGCGAAGAGCACATCACGCTTTGTATGGTAGCTGTTTAATATTATTTATTAAATTAGTGCGGCTAATAAAACATTGCGGCCTTGCAGACCTTATTGTGAGGTAGTTATGTATATCTGTTTCTTTCTTATTTATTATTTTCGTGATGCAATCAGAGGTTTATAACTTTGGTAAGGCACATTAGTTGCAACTTTTTCAATTTAGAAAGTAGAGATGTTATAAAGAGACATGAGCTACGAATAAATAAATAAACAAATATAAATATTAACGGAAAATTTACACAGCGCAATCTAGCAATCAAAGCAAAGGTTGCACTGTAGGAGTTACATGTACACAAATATTTTTCTAAAATTTAATTCACAAATCTACAGTTTTTTTATCTAAGGATAACAATTTCTTTGTTAAATATCTAATCTTATTTTACAAACTCACAAGGATTTTTATATTAAAAACAAAATTAGAAATAAACGAACGTTTGCAATTGTTTTGTAGGTTCCCACGATTCAGGCTTAGCCTAGTGTGGGGATCATAAGATTTCACCCTATTTTTGTACAGTGTCTGCATGTACATACCAGTTTTGGATACCCCATTGTAGTACCTACCTACCTAGTTGTATGTGATCGTTTTTATGATGTGTTATGCAGTAACAAACACTTTTTCATTTCATTTTTTCATTTTCATTTTTCATTTTCGTTTTCTTTAATAAAATAAACATTATTCAGCCACAATATCACCGAAGAGCTCTAAAACAGAGCTCCCGAGTAAAAAGATTATAATTCGCTCTGTCACGTACGCCCCTCATAAACAACCTAATTGAATTTCACACTATAAAGCGCCCAAGTGATTTTATGCTAGCATAATATTCTGAATAATGTGAAACGCATAAAGTTTTGAACAAAGCGATAGTGTTGGCCAGCAGCTTTATGCTGAGAGTAAAATAAACAGATAGTTGCGGCAATTTGCGTACTTTGTTATACCAAGTCTAACGGCAGTTGGTGTCAACACTTTTATAACCCAGGAAACACAACACTAGCCAACTCAACAGAACATCCGCTGCTATTTCTGACTTGGCTGGTCTCAGCATGATTTGTATCAGCTTAGTTGATAGTAACTCTGCCTTCTATTCTGTAGGTTTGGCTTCGATTCCCACATAGAAAAAACATAAATTGTTTGATTTGTGTCTTCACTACTAACATAATTTGTTACTTACTTACCTAATAATATTATAAAATTGGAGAGATTCGGAAGAGACCTTTGACCCTTTTTTTTTAACCTAACCCAACTGTAAGAGGAAAGGACCTGCTGCTGGGTAAAGTTAAGAAAAAAACCATCATAGCGGCATTCATAACAATAGCAGGTCATGCTAAAACAGCGATAGGAATCTAGCCAGTGTTGTTGCCAGTTCTTTTACAGCATAGGCGTGTTGAAACTGGCGTAATTTTCCTAGCTTGTAAGACGTTTCAAAGTGATTCTTGTAACACAGCTGAATAAAGCACTTTTGAATTTCAAAAAGCTATGTTTTGGGACATATCCATATTATTGCCGTCGCTTTGAACACATCGGTCGCAGTAAACCCCTTGATGGTCACAACATCGTAAAGCTCAGGCGACGAGGAATTAAAAGTGTCAGATATAGCAAGCTGCATTGTTTACATCGTTAAGTTTTGCTATTGAACGACAATGTCGGATTTTGTCTGGCTCTACTTCTAGTGTTTCGGTCACAGTTATAGCATAGAACAGAATATGTACTACGTACAGAATGGCCACTTACTCCTTCCCACCAATTTGACTCATTTCACCACAATCGCGAGTTTGTGAGCACTTTCGTAGGCGCTGCAAATAAAAATTATCACGTACTACGCGATTATTTTGTTTTTGTGCAGGTCACAAAAAACGGACAAAGCGCGCGAAGCATGCTTTCTCATTCTTATGCGATAATTAGTGCCAACCATAACTTCACACATAATTATGACGGCACCGTTTATTGAGACGCCTTTGTTTTATACATTTTATTGAGAGTATCTGGGGCGTGGTTATAGACTGTCGCGTTCAGCCTTTTAATGTTCCTGCAGGACACTGTCCTACTCTCCTAAGCTCGAGGGAGAGTGATTGGATCTTATCCCATGGCACTATGCGGATGAATGGTACGGCCTTTTCATTAACCGTTTGAGAGCACATGCATACTGTAAACTTAATTTTCCAAATAGTAACACACTCTAGCCACAAGCCCCAACATTTTCTATTACCGAACTGCACTTTAGATTAAAAGCGAGCTGCAAAATTGAAGGCATCGCGGAGGTAATTGCATCTGAAGGAGTTTAATCACAAAGTTGCTCGTATCAACACGCTTTGTGCACTGCCAATACTCATACTGACAAACCAAATAACTCTGACATCTTCCTGAGTACAGATGCGCGAGGAAATAATAAATAAATTAACTAATAAATAATGCTGGACATCCACACATCATCATCTAGCCTCAAGCTATGCAGAGCTTGTGTTATGGGTACTAGATGACTGTTATACAATACAATACATAGATAAATATTTTTTTATTATACATGGAAAATACCCAGAACACTCGGAATATTTTCAGATCGTACAAACATTGTGTTCCAAGGCGGGAATGAAGAGTAGTAGAGTTCTCTGTGAAAGAGTTCGTCCGGGGAAGGACTACCACCATACCTATTTCTGCCGCCAAGCTGTAATGCTCGCATTGCTGTGATCCGGTGTGAAGTGTATGGTTTCCGGTGAAATTACTGGCACATGAGGCTTTCGATCTCTGGTATTGCATCGCGGGTTGCCACCTTGAGGCTAAGATCGAAAGTCTCATGTGGCAGTAATTTCACCGGAAACATCCGGAAACTTCCACCGGAACACAACAATGCGAGCATTACTGCTTGGCGGCAGAAATAGGTATGGTGGTAGTACTTCCCCGGAAGAGCTCTATCACAAAGAACTCTACTACTCTTAAAAAAGTCCAAAAATGCAATTATAATAATCACAGTTTTAAAATTTAAGTGTACAGAGAAAAATACAACATGTTAGTTCAGTATTTTTGAAAAAAGACGGTCTAAAAAACGCGTACTTTTCCCAATTTTACGCTTGTTATTTCTGCTAAAGTAAGAAGTTTACAATAAAAATACACCTACTAAATTAAAATTTAAGTTTTTATTAAATAAATACAACAAAGAAAATAGTCTAATAGCATTGACTTTTTTTAATACGATTTTTTTAAAATCACACCTTAGCGCACTTATAATCATATCGATCGAAGCACCGACTTTCAAACCACGCTGAGCGCTTATTGCGGGAGGATGTATCGCTCCTCGTCGCGCGCACTATTACTTATACTATATAAAGATATATTCAGGCGAACTTCATGAATTATATCGCTAAATCTTGGAAAGGCCTCTTAAATAAATAAATAAGACCGCAAGCTTCAGATAGTACGATAACAAATAGTACCAGATACAGACCATATTTTACCAAACGGCACAACTCGTAACAGGGTGCAACAAATTGGAAATTTATAACGAAACAACTCTACAAACAAATCCGCGGGCAATCTACAAGTTTAGCAAAACCCCGTCAAAAGTTTAGCTTCCGAGATCATAAATAAAGCGAACTCATTCGTAGATAGCATCATATCTTGCACCGAGTTCCGTCGTAAACCACCTCAGGTGAGAAATAAACCAATGATGGTTCGGTATTAGTATAACTTACGAACGATCGAACTCCGCAAATCATGCCAGAACTGAATTTACAGCCGATATTCTCATAATAGAAACTGAAATGAAGCCATTCGCACTGCTTTTGCGGTAATAGACAAAGCTACCTTTAGACAGTGTAAGTTTGAAAATTTACAGAACCAATTGAAAAATATAAACTTATTACATTAGGTACATTAGGTAATTACAAAATACATATGAAACAGGTAAGCCAAGACAATTACAAACGACGATTTATAGTTCAATATATTCTATATTATCTATATTAATAAAATTGCAATTAAAATTATTTCCGAGCGTCTGCTTTCTATCTGTGGATTGATCACATAACTCTGTTAGCGACCAATCTCTATTGATCTCCATCTAGAGCGAGGCTAGGTATTTGAAGTGATTTTATTGGTTACTAACAAACACATCCCTTGCTGATAATATCAGTCAGTTGACGCAGGGGTTGGGAGGGCTCTGGTCGTCCAATTCAGCGAACCTGGGAAGGGCGGTAGCACAGGGGTGGTCCTGTGCTGCCGCAGCACTGCGATGTGCTGGGGCTAGCTTTTGATAGCTCCGGGAAGTGCTCTGAGCGCGATGCGAGAGGGGCACCACTGACAGTCCTAGGAGACAGTGGAGCCCCTTGACATGCATCGAGGCTGGCCACCGGGGATGGTTTAGTGAGTCGTCGAGTCCGGGAACCTCACACACCTCAGTCATACCCTTATGCAACAGGACGTCTGGATGCAGATTCCCCCCCATAACAAAAAAAAGGGGCTGGGAGGGAGAAACACGTTTTGCGTGACTGCCAGGGAAACTTCTGAGTTATTTGGTTTGGTTCTCATAATAATAATGAACACGTATTAAAGTCCTGTCTGGCGTACTGTGTTCCATTCATCTGTATTGAAGACTGGGACGCAAATCCAGCGGTACACGGTCACAATTCAATCGGCAGACTTGGACCCGCGGTCGCCCACTAATGACTCGACCAGCGGGCCAATCGTGATTTATTCTCTAACAGCTACGAATTCAAATATTGCACAAGTTGCAAGATGACAGCGATAGCAGTCAAAAATATTATTTTATCATCGACAGCCTTCTAATCTTGATACTCTCAAGCAACAGTGTGTCGGTGCATGGCGCAATGTATTTTGATTTTTTATTTCTTGGAAATGTCGGTTTCACCACGATTTCATTCACAGTCGGCGTCGTTAAAAGCACTGGCTTTGCGAACTATAAAACTCTTGTATTTTTTATATCACTTAATTTTTAAAGCACCAATCTGTAAGCCTTATTGTGTTCCGGATCAAAGGCTGCCGATAGAAATTACAGGCACGTGAGACTTTTTACTTATTATGCTTCAGGGTAAAAGGCACAATTCAGTGCCATGTACTCGTTTGATTCAGTTTCTGGTACCTGCTCGGATGGTAACGGCTCACTTTTCTTTCTCTTAAATTAAATAAATGGTTCACAAATCAGAAACAGAAGTGATAATACAGTGAAACCTATTCTAATTTAAACTTAAATTGAATAATAGTGTTGACTTGTCAGTCATCATCATTATCATCATATTATCAACTAATCGACATAGGCCTCCCTCTGCCACGACGACCGATCTTGATCTTTCACCATCTACCGATTTCCTGCGACCGGTGTACATTATCGAGTGTCGAATCATGTCGTTTAGTGCTATGCGCAAACTACCTAATGCAGATAATAACAAAACTTATCGCTACCGCATACAGCTTGCACCAAAAGCGTTATTTGCACCTGCTACAAACTTTCGATATCCAAACGCGAAAACGATAATTGGTTTCAATTCGACCGCTTGTTTGCGCAAAATGGTTCGCCAATTAAATTTTGTGCGCTTGTCTTGCGTGACTTGCCAATATGTAATTGGTGTATTTTGGTTTTATAGTGAGTACATCCCAATGATTATTTATTTCGTCTAAGCGAGATATGTCTCGATAGCTCAATTGGTAGAGCACCCACTTATCAAGCGGTGGGTTCAAATCCCGCTTGATGCGATTTTTTTTTTGTGATATAATAATCTTTACCAATATGTAGCTGCAAAAAGGCAGTGTCAGCATCAACTCGACTAGCATGAGCACTGTAGACAGCGTTATACTAACCAGAAATGTAGACAAAATAAAGATTTAATTAAAAACATCACTTGGTACCACTGCAATGCCAGACTTCTGCTTCCAAGCAGTAGTGTGCAAGCATTACTGTGTTTAGTAATGACAAAAAAAGACTACTTTATCTTTGGGAGCGCTCGTGACGTAGCTGGCTAAGTTGTTCTTAACAGATCAACGAAGTTAAGCACTGTTCCGCGTACCTAGTCATCATTTGAATGGGTGACCGCCAGTGGCAATTTCAACTGAGCGCTCCCGTGCTTCAGAGGGCACGTTAAGTCGGTCCCGGCTTTTTCAAAGTTGTTGGGCCAAGATAGAGGCCTTCGGGTGGCCTAGAAACTCTGTCACCAGAGTTGGCTATTGACTCATACGAACTTACTTACTTTCTTACTACTTTACCGAACTGCTAAAATTAATAATTGAAAGTGATGGTCTAAGTCAAAGTCAAAGTCAAAGTCAAAAATGACTTATTTCAATAAAATAACAAGGATCATTTTGAAACGTCTTAAAGCTAGGTGAATTTACGCCAGTTCCACGCGTCCCAGCCTAGAAAAATCTGGCAACAAACTCGGCTGGGTTTCTAGCTTTTTTTTGATGATCCCTCTTCATCATAAAGCTTCAATGTGGTACCAATCAAACTAGATTTTTTAAAAGCAAACAAAATACCTACTGATTTTCCTCTTATTTCGGACAGCGGCCATGATAAGTGCAACGGCGAAGCGCATTCCAATTTTAACTTTAATTCAATAAAATTACGTTTGATAAAGCTTTGAGCTGCTAATCTAAGCTAAGCGATTCCACCAGATGTGCGAGGCAGCTGGGCGATGCGAGGATGTGTAGCAAGGCTGTAAAACGGTTTGAATGTTTCCACCGGAGAAGTGCTAGGCCGCTGAACGGTGCGAGGATGTGTAGGGGGCTCGTTTCTGATGCGCGCGCTGACAAACACCGTACAGCGAATGCTATTTTTTTGCTTGTGTCCGTCTCTAGCACATATCTTTCAACAAACCTTATTCGTACACATCCCTCGGAACACATCCGTAGCTCACATTTTTCTTTTGTTTTGCATGTACAAAAACCTCGCCCCCCTGAGCCGTTTCCACTAAAACTGGGCAGTGCGAGGCTAGGTAAATGAAGTGATTCTATTGGTTCCAACAAACACATCCCTCTCTACATCCTCACACATCTCTGGTGGAAACGCAGCCTTAAACTCAACTTTGACTTTGAGAAACGAGGCAACCCTACACGGCCGGCAGCGCTATAGTCCGCCGCTGACAATACAAATACAATAACTCAACGGCATTCAGCTAAGCCTCTTACAACATTCACTGTGAATACGGGAGTCGGACATTGGGCTCAAATGAAAGAAAGAAAGAAAAGAAAGAAAATGATTTTATTTGATGAAAGATCTTGCGTGATTTGACTACTCTGAAGATAGTATCATGACAGCCTTCTAATGTTCCTACTGCTGGGACACTGGCTTACTCTCAGGCGAGAGTGAGAGGGGAGATTGTATTCCGCACGAAAGCTTTCGTAAATTTTAACATTGCGTTTCGTGCATTTGAAACATTGAAATGAATTAACATATTTTAATACGTTGAATGCCAATCCAGTGACTGAACAGCCATATCTACCTGGGAATGCTTTTTTTATCACACCCAACATCCAATAGACACAATAATTAGTTATTTTTGTTATAATATTATTAACCATCACACTAGGGTAATACTGCAACCTACAGCGAGCAAGCTAGATAGTCTCGATAGCTCAATTGGTAGTGCAATCAAGCGGAAGTTGCTGGTTCAAATCCCGCTTGAGGCGAAAAATTTTTTGGGATATTATAATCTTCAGACACAACACGCCCAACATCCAACAATCACATACATCGTTCTGACGCCCGCACTAGAATTTCCTGAGTTGAAATCAGAACAACTACTGATACAAGTCCCAGACAAATATTTTGCAGATCATGCAAACATTTAACTGCAGCGGGCATCGAACCCACAACCTCTCGTTTCTCAACCACCCACCGCTACCGTATATTCTCGATGTCCCCATCAACCGTGTCCTCTTTAATAAGGGACCATGAGATTTTAATAAAATAGTTTTAAACATTCCCATTTCTTCATTGTCAATAACCTGGTAAAAATAAGTAAGTTCGTATGAGTCAGTGGCCAACTCTGGTGACAGAGCCTATGCCGTCCGAAGGCCTCTGTCTTAGCCTAACAACTTAGAAAAAGCCGGGACCGCCTGCTTAACCGGCCCACCGGGTGCGCTGAGTTGAAATTTCCACTGGCGGTCACCCATCCAAATGGTGACTGCGCGGAACAGTGCTTAACTTCGTTGATCTGTTAGGAACAACTTAGCCAGCTACGTTACGAGCAATAACCAGGTTATGGGGTCAGTACACCAAGGGCATCATAATCATGTGACTCAGTTCAGTGTGCGCCATCTCTTGCACTCAGGACAGTTTAGAGAGATAACGTAAACGGCTTTGCGCCCACAGACGTCTATCGCTACTGTATCAACTCTGATAGAATATATACAGAATGTGCTAGTTTAATATAATAATATAGTACCTATGACTAGCGACCCGCCTCGGCTCCGCATGTGTATTAAAACTAACAACAAGCCTTCCTTTTGAAACCCTCTCTCAATTATAGCAAGAGCGAGATAGCACACTTTCGCTCGCTCTGGCATGCGTGCGCTTGGACCTACACTTTATCAGTCTAGCTTCAGTGCCGGCAAACTCGTGACCGGGGTGGGGTAAGTAAAACCGGTGGGAGGTATGGAATGGCCATTCTGTACGTAGTACTGATGGTCTAGTGGTAGTGACCCTGCCTTCCGATCCTAAGGAGGTTCGGACCAACCCAGTCGTGCACCAATGGAGTTTTCTCGAAAAAAATAGCAAGTGCATAGTGCGCAATGCCAATGCTTTCTTAATGATGTAGGTAAACATCGTCAGTAAACCGGCATTTTTTTTTTTTTTTTTTTTATAATTCTAAAGTGGTAACCAAGCGTACGGCCCACTTGATGGTCAGCAGTTACCGTAGCCTATGTACGCATGCAACATCATAGATATCACTTGCGTGTTACCACCCTGAGACGTTAGATGGTTAGTCTCATGTGCCTGTAATTTCACCGGAAACCATACCCTTCGAACCGGAACACAGCAATGCGAGCATTACTGCTTGGCGGCAGAAATAGGTATGGTGGTAGTCCTTCCCCGGCATGTCCAAGAACTTAAAATTCAGGTAATTCACCAACCCGCATTGGGACCGCGTGGTGGATTTAGACCCAATCACTCTCGCTCGAGAGTAGACCAGTGTCCCAGCAGTGAGAAGATTAGAAAGGCTCTCATAATGATCTTAGTTTTAAAAGATTTAAGCGTACATACAAAGGGACAAACGGCGGGAAGCGACTTTAGATAATAACTATTGGAGAAAGAAAAGGGTAAGTAATTTCTTCTAACTTCACTATATCAACGTTCATACGTTGTGTAAGTACAAACAAATATGTTGAAAAAATATACACAATACGCAAACTATGTCGCGGGGAGTTTTTTTTTTTTTTTTAAAGCTCACAATTTTTTCTTGGGTGGCTGTTGGTTCTTGAAAAGTCTACTTTATCTAAAACCTGTCCCAGGCACTGCAATGTCTGCACTTACACATCTAGTATAGAAACAAGAATTAAATACTTGCCACTAGAAGCTTTACAAATAATCATCAATGGATGGAAAAGGCCTTACTAAGAATCCGGACGAAATTACAAACGAATATTCAACGGTCTGCCTTGGTCTCTACTACTTGTACCTTTTTTAGATCACTTATTTGACAAACAAATTCATACGTTAACAATTCGATTACAAATAAAATACCTTCCAATACAAGAAGCCTAGGTACAAAACTAAATTAATAACGCCAAAGAAACATTCAACTAAGTTACTCGGGTCAATGTACAGACGCATTTGTGTTAACTACATAAAATTACCAAAGGGTTCCACAGCTCGCTTCGATCTAATTGCGACTTCGTGACTACTGCTTCCCTCTTCCATTAGCGCTCCCGTCGCGGAACCCTAAAATGAAAGACAATTACGCTCGCTCGTAGAATGACGCTTTTGTATAGGCGCCGAGTTTGAAACTACTTTGAGGAGCGGTAATGGATCAAAGTAATTTCGTAGTGGCTTTTATTGAAAGTTGATACAGTCGTTATAAAGTCTAGACAGACGACGATTCAATTTCTTATTACGTTCATATCGATCTGTGAATTTGTGATAGAACGGTAATTTGGTTTTAGATTAACGACGCCATTTTGATTACCGAGTGACGCAATCCAAAATGGCGGCGGCGGCGCGGCGTCTCAATTTCGCGAATCTGTTTTTCTAGCTATGTGTCTCAAACGGATTATTCTTTTTACTGTAGCCTTAGTTAGTCACTAGACACATACACATCGAGAAAACTGGATTTTTTTCCTGCTGTGAAGAACGTGTCGGCATAAAGTAGGCTTTAGCAAATCTCAACGTTAAGTACGTACGGTTGCTCCAGCATCAAGCGACTTAGTGGCCACTCGTTGACTCGGCTCGTTGCAAGAGCATAAACTCAAAAGTTAATAAATGATTAAATTTTAAAGTTAAACGGCTTCAGTAATAGATTAGGTAAAATATAAAAGGTTTGATTTCCGCTGCGAGACAAATGTTTGCATGATCTGAAAATAAATATTGTTTTGGGCTCAGTGGTTCTGGGTCTGGGTGTTTCTTTATAGTATTACAAAAACGTATTTAAAAAAAGTATTATAAGTAATTTAAATCAGTAATTATCAAGTCAAATGGGTATGCAAATATTTGTCCCGCAATTACTCGTTCCTCAACCATCAGGCACTCTCGTCGAAAGTGATACAGAGTTCATCAATGTTAATTGGACACCTGATTGATAACAAAGTGAATATTGTTGAAGTTAGTGAACAATATTGAGAACACGACCGGCTTCCATCAGCTGTGAGAACATAATAGGTCTGTGGGATAATCTCACAAGGATATTAGTTTCTACATTCCACATGCGAATCAAACTGGCTCACAATATCAGATGGTGGCATTGACATATTGAGTTACGTTCTTGTTAGGCTGTATGTCCATCGCAACCGATAACGCAACGAGGAAATCCGTAGAAAAACTAAGGTCACCGATATAGCTCTTAGTTATGAAGTGGCAGTGGGCAGACCAGCTCACAGAACCGATAACCGCTGAAGATTAAAGGCCCTTGAATAACGACCACAAACCGGAAAACTAAGAATAGGACAGCCCCCCACTCGATGGACCGATGTTATTAAAGCGGTCGCAGGAGTCGATGGATGGTGATGGCTCGAAATCGGTCGTCATAGCGCACTTTGGGGGAGACCCAGCAGACGTCTACACGTAGACGTCTATCGGCGGATATGATGATGATGAACCGATAACCATAATGGTAGGTACAGCTAAAATAAGTCTGTTGCTGTCATCCGTCTGTCGTCGCGTTGGGCCGTCCCAGGTTAGCACGCAATGTATATCGAAACGTGTCGTTATCGGTGGAAAAACGGCCTAACTGATATAGCGCGTAGAATTGTGCTAAGTTACAAAATTTTAGGGACACTCATACTGGTTCAACATTAATCAATTCGTTTCACGCCCTGCACCCCTGTAAAACAGAGAAATGTCTGAGCTGTTTGATTTGCTATTTGATCGTTACTGTTTTGAAACCAGGGCTTATTATACAATTTCACTATAATCATGTGAGCCGATGAACATCCCCTGCTGGATATAGGCCTCCCTAAAAGAGGGCCATGGATTTTGAGCCTTATTATACCTGTAGATATTGTAAATCTACAGACGGTTTCTCTTAACATAAACCATCTTTCACCAGCAATTTCCCTTTTCCTTAGTCGGTAAAGGGAAAACGAATTCACGGCAACTTTGCCTTAATATTATTGTGTTAAGGGTCCCTAAGGGCGAAGTTCCATTGTACAATTTCCTACAACATGTGGTAGGTAATGATTCCTTTTGCCGTGTGTTGTGACTTTGAGGAAGCTTTGAAGTGTTTGATCTTTTGAACGTGGATTTGCAGCTATGAATTGAGAGAAGACCTTGAAGCTTACGTTGTAGTGTCTGGAAAGGATTTCGTCTTATATGGCGAACATTTTTATGTCTTGCAGATGTTACACAAGTTTTATTGTTTTCCTTGGTCTTAACTCTGAACATATTTTTTTTAAAGTTTTATTATAAGCTTAGATAAGTTCTGCCAGTTTGATGTTCAATAAGCTTCTATTGGGGTAAAGACTTCAATTGTAGTTTATTTTTTACCTGGTAGTAGGACTCTTCAGCAAGAGTCCGTCTTGGTGGGTACCACCGCAGTGTCAGATATTCTACCTCCAAGCAGTATTGTGCTAGCATTACTGTGTTTAGGTTTGAAGGGCACTGCAGCAAGTGAAATTACTGAGCGAAAGAGACTTAACAACAATGACTCGGGGTGATAAGCGCAGTTCAGTGCCACGCAAACACTTAAAAACGTTAAGCTTTGGGTGGCACTGCATCTGTTATAGTCAAGCGTGGTGCTTAGCATCAGGCGGGCGTCTTGATTGTCTTGTCACTTGCTGACATAAAAAAAATATGAAACAGATGTTTTCTCATCTCAGCATCACGTTATTAATCAAAACGAGGCCCTAAGCTTCCGGCTCTCAAAGTACCATTTGTTTCTATTAACATGAAGACGTAGGGAGTATTATCCTTAAAGCCATGCTATTAATAAGTCCTTCTGTTTATGCTGCAAGACAAGAAAATATGCTACTCTTCTAGAGATGTGTTAATATTGAAGGAAAAAAGAGCTTTTACTTTGAACGACCACACCCACTTTCCTATTAATCTAGTTAACAATTTAACAAAAACAAAAGTAATAAAAGATTAATTATGTCTAATTGACGAACTTCAAAATATGCATACTGTAATCATTTAGAAGGGAATTAATCCATTATTTCTTTTGTTTTTGTTAAATTACTTATCTAATTAGATCTGTCAACACTTCAAGTTGATTCTTCTGATCTCTTAGTTTTTTATCATGTGCCAGGAATTTCACCGGTAACCACGCACTTCGAATCGGAACACATTGCAAGTTACTGCTAAGAAATATGTAGTACTTTCAAATATGAGCTCTATCACAAAGAACTCTGCTACATAAGTAGCAGAGTTCTTGCATACCTTTTTTTTTCATTAAATTGGTGAGGTCAATATAACACTGCGGTCATGCAGGCCATTAGTGTTTGCCACTTGTGTTGTCGCCATTAGTGACCGTTTACAGTTCACCTCCAAGCTATGCCGATACCACCCGATACTAAGAACTGGAGGATTTGCTTGGGAGTGATGTCTTTTAGCCCATCTGGGCTGAGTATGAGCTAACCCAGATGTATGCTATGTTTTAGCATTAATGACCCTCACATGCATACTTTAAACATACGTTCAAAAAGTTTAAGAAAACCCATCAAGAATACTGGCAACATTTCTTGACTTCAAAACAGTTTTATCGCCGCAAGTTTCTTACCCAGTCAAGTATAAAATGCATAGTTCTGGAATAGTCCGACAAATTCATTTTTCTTGTTAGAGGCGACAGGCGTCACCGCTCTAGTGGGCCGGTAATCGAATCTTCTGCCTCTGTCACAGTTAAAGACACAGTAGGTAAAAATATTAACTATTACTACGCAATGCAGTAGGTAGGTATCACCAAGTTCTAATTAGGGAGTTTTGAAAAACAGAATTAATAATGTTCCTATCCATTAATTGTATCTTGTTACCAAAACTTCAATCAGATAAAAATTATATGCATAGTTCGTGGTAATAAATACTACAACATAATGTCTTGTGGTATTCTCACGACTGAACTATATTCTTATGTAAACTTTTTACTCTATTCTTTTTTATAAACCACTAAATTGGCAACCAAGCGCATATAATTTTGAATTAGCATTGAATTAGTGAGTAAAGATACTGTAACCCTAAATGTATGAATGCAAGCTATTTACCTATCACGTAAAACTACATAATGTTATTTTAAATTATTAATGTATTGAGCTTGATCTGAATAAATTATGAATTATGAATTTATGGTGTTATATGTGTTGAAATAAACAAGTCCGATATATAGCACAAAAATAAAGTTTATTTTAAGTATAAAGCACGAATTAAAACACCATATAAAATAAAAGAAGGAGGAACAAAAGTCAGTTAAATAGGCGGATAGCGTGATAGAAGAGAATTTAGCACAAGCACAGTATATAAAATATAATACCTAATAAATTACGTAAAGTTTTAGAGCCTTTTGCCGAGCACAGTAGCGTGGGCTTCGCGACGAATGATCTGAGTCAACTGGTCGGATAGACCGGCGCAAAGGCATTAATAACTAGCAACTACTGAGCGGTCGACACAGCGTACACAGTAGTTAGTATGTAACATCAAACCAGTATCCTGTTTCCATACTACACGGCGGCCGGGCGCTCAATATCTGTTACTTGTTATTTAGTTTGTAATATTATAGTATTATTTGTATGTGTAGTATATATATATAATCTTGTGTATTTAACCCAAAATCACTTAAAAAAAACAAATGAACTGAAGCTAAATAAGTTTACTTCCAAAAAAACAATCAATCACCAAAAATGAATAACATTGAGTGGGTAAATACAAAATGTGGGTAGGTAGACAAGTTACGTAGGAAAAATAAACGATGTTTCCTCAACGATGTCTCGCGATCGAATGGCCCCGGTTGCTTGCGAGTGCCGCCTTTTATACTTCTCGACAGCACTCAGCCGACTTATTTCCTATACGGCCTCTCCTGACAGGAGTCCGTCCTCGGGCTCCCTTTTCTCGGTCTCTAGCAGCAGCAGCATAAAGATCCCTTTTCTATCTCTGCTTCTGCTTCCAGTTGGTCTTCTTCTTCATCAGGCATGACGTTGGCGTGCAGCTCTATCATGCCGCGACGCTTGCATCTGGATTGCCCGATGGTAGCCTAGCGCAGACATACCAGGCTGTTGCTCGTCGTCTGCAGATTGCGAAAGAGTCACGGCCTCAGTAGACTCCTTGCTATCATCAAGTTCTGCATCTGCACAAAACACCAGAAAAACAAAGGCGCATACAAGTATACGCATAAACACAAGCTAAGCCAGAGGAACTACGTGAAGCAAATAACTTAGCAAACATAAGGTCAAGAGGCCCAAGTAAAGCAGCATCCTGACCCTAGACAATCCAAATCAGAAGCGACAGACGTGAAGCGTGATAAGGCAAACAAATCGTGCCAGAGGCGACGTAAAGCGTAACTTAATCTCGGCAAAAATGACACATCACGCTACACGTCCAGGGAGATACGCGTCACCAGTAAACACCAAGCAGCAGCAGGCAGACGCGCAGATATGCGCAGTGGAGGACGCGTCGCCAGCGCACACCAAGTGCGCGGCAAATACGCGCAGTGCAGCGCGACACGCGCCGACACGAGCGGAGAGCGCGTCGCCAGCGCACAGCAAGTGCGCGGCGGACACGCACAGTGCAGCGGGACAAGCGCCGACACGAGCGGAGAGCGCGTCGCCAGCGCACACCAAGTGCGCGGCAGATACGCGCAGTGCAGCGCGACACGCGCCGACACGAGCAAAAAGCGCGTCGCCAGCGCACACCAAGTGCTTGGCAGACACGCGCAGTGCAGCGGGACACGCGCCGACACGAGCGGAGAGCGCGTCGCCAGCGCACACCAAGTGCTTGGCAGACACGTTCAGTAAAGCGTAACCAGGGGGGGGGCAAGAACCATGTCAGAGGCGCGACGTGAAGCGTGACAAGGCAAAAGGATCAAGTTAGAGGCGCGACGTGAAGCGTAACTTGACTTACCGAGATTAAGAAAAGAGCGTTTCCTTAATCTCAGTGACGGCAGAACCAAGTCAGAGGCGCGACGTGAAGCGTGACAAGGCAAACAGATCAAGTCAGAGGCGCGACGTGAAGCGTAACTTGACCCGTCGAGATTAAGAAAAGAAGCACGACGTGAAGCGAATTCTTAATCTCGGCCAGTACCTCGGTTCGGCAGGGATCCATGACGCCACACCACCAGCACACAGGCGCCGACACGCAGAGGAGTGCGCGCCACCAGCGCACAGCAGTGCGCGCCATCAGCGCACAGTAGTAAGCGCTATCAGCGCACAGGAGTGCGCGACACCAGCGCACTGGAGTGCGCGCCATCAGCGCACAGTAGTGAGCGCTATCAGCGCACAGGAGTGCGCTCCATCAGCGCACAGGAGTGCGCACCATCAGCGCACATTAGTGCGCGCTATCAGCACACAGGAGTGCGCTCCATCAGCGCACAGGAGTGCGCTGCACCAGCGCACAGGAGTGTGCACCATCAGCGCACAGTAGTGCGCGACACCAGCGCACACAATAACGGGCTGCATGAGAACAACGCCGACAGCTGCCTTAGAGATCATCCTGGGTCTAACCCCACTTGATCTTCATATACAACAGGAAGCAACAATGGCAGCTATCAGACAAAAACACTTAAATCTCTGGGGATGTTCAAGAAGTCTACACGCATCCATTTTGGATAGAGCAATCTCATATGAACCACTCGTAGCCGCTCCCTGCGACAAAATCCCCAAACAACAAATATCACAAAAACACTACCGTGTACAAACATACGAGAACCAAAGAGATCAATCCGGGGGTAGTGAGATCCGAGTCTACACTGACGGGTCGAAAACTGGCCAGGGAACAGGTGCTGGAGTTCACTTGCTAGATCTCAACATCAACACAACAACAACGCTAGGCAAACACAGTTCCATCTTCCAATGTGAATGTGTGGCTATAACGGAAGCTGCCTACGCAATCAAAAGGAGAGAGGTCGATGACTACGACATACGAATTCTCTCGGACAGCACAGCAACACTCAAAGCTCTGGAGAACCGTAATTGCACCTCCAAACTCATACACGAATGTCACCTTGCCCTAGAGACCATAGCCACGAGGAACAGGGTAACTCTACAATGGATAAAGGGGCATAGTGGATCACTGGGTAATGACGCCGCGGACGAGCTAGCCAGAAGGGGATCGGAAACAACAATAGTGGGACCGAGCCCGTTCCTCCCTCTGCCGTTTTCCCAGCTACGCACCTGGATACGGCTGCATACCCAAAACCTACACAACGAACGCTGGACAAAGATGACGGACTGCAGACAGTCGAGGGCAGCGATACCAACGGCCTCCAAACAACTGACACGTCGTCTATTGCACCTAACAAGAATAGAACTCAAAACCATCGTGGGGACCCTAACAGGACACTGTCCCCTGAACAAACACCTCTTTAACATCGGAGCCACAGACAGTCCACTCTGCAGAGGCTGTCTAGCCGAAGAAGAAACAGCTGCCCACGTAGTCCTGGAATGCGCGGGAGTAGCCACCCAACGAACACAAATCCTCGGCACACCGAGGTCACTCCTAGAAGCCTGTGAAGATCCCAGGAAGCTTCGGTGCTTCTGGGAGGAGTTAGGCTGGTTACATTCGTAGCCAGTACCCACGCATAATGGACCAACCATCGAGTCCAAATGCGGAAAAGGGAGTCCCCTCAGCGCGCAGTAGTGCGCGCTATCAGCGCACAGGAGTGCGCGGCATCACCGCAGAGTAGTGCGCGCTATCAGCGCACATTAGTGCGCGCTATCAGCACACAGGAGTGCGCTCCATCAGCGCACAGGAGTGCGCTGCACCAGCGTACAGGAGTGCGCACCATCAGCGCACAGTAGGGTGCGACACCAGCGCACAGGAGTGCGCGCCACCAGCGCACAGGAGTGCGCACCATCACCGCACAGGAGTGCGCGCTATCAGCGCACAGGAGTGCGCGGCACCAGCGCACAGGAGTGCGCATCATCAGCGCACAGTAGTGCGTGCTATCAGCGCACAGGAGTGCGCTCCATCAGCGCACAGGAGTGCGCGGCACCAGCGCATAGGAATCCGCACCATCAGCGCACAGTATTGCGCGACACCAGCGCACAGGAGTGCGCTCCATCAGCGCACAGTAGTGCGCGCCATCAGCGCACAGGAGTCCGATCCATCAGCGCACAGAAGTGCGCGCCATCAGCGCACAGGAGTAGTGCGCGCCATCAGCGCACAGTAGTGCGCGCTATCAGCGCACAGTAGTGCGCGCTATCAGCGCACAGGAGTGCGCGCCACCAGCGCACAGGAGTGCGCTCCATCAGCGCACAGGAGTGCGCGACACCAGCGCACAAGAGTGCGCGCCACCAGCGCACAGGAGTGCGCACCATCAGCGCACAGGAGTGCGCGGCACCAGCTCACACGAGTGCGCGACACCAGCGCACAGGAGTGCGCGACACCAGCGCACAGGAGTGCGCGGCATGTGCGTAGCAAACGCTTTAGACACCCTGTTGAACAACACATAGTCTATGAAACTGCCATGAGATTGCATGGCTGGTTACCATAAACCGTTACAAACGTATGCACGCCAACACCATCAAGGCGTTGTTAACCGGCTAGCAGCGAGCGGTCGCGCTTACTTCCCTAACAGATCAGTATGAAATGTAGGTACCAGCTGAAGCAACCTGTAAGACCCGATAGCTCACCGCTTATATTGCTGGGTTGCATTAACTCAAACCTCGACTTCGAGCTTGCTCGGTCTAACCTGACCATTACTTATCGTTTTACTTCTGTTCTAGAGCACTAGACCAAAACTACGAGTTCAATTTAACCAAAGTTCAACTTTTTAACCGAAGGGTCAACTTTTTAACCGGTGGTTCGACTATTAAACCAAAGGTTCAACTATTTAACCGGTGGTTTAACTATTAACCCGAAGGTTCAACTTTTTAAGCGGAGGTTCAATTATTTAACCGAAGGTTCAACTTTTTGACCGATGGTTCAACTTTTTAACCGAAGGTTCAACTATTTAACTGAGGGTTCAACTAGTTAACTGATAGTTCAAATATTTAACTGAAGGTTCAACTAGATAACTGATGGATGAACTATTTAACCGAGGGTTCAACTAGTTAACTGATGGTTCAACTATTTAACTGAAGGTTCAACTGTTTAACTGAACGAGTTGAAAACCCAACCCAGATTAACAAAAACTAATAGTTAACCAAACACTCATTTTTTTAGTAAAACAGTCACAGCTTTTCTGGGCGTTCGGAACGTCTCGCACGAGCTCCGTCTGTACACAGAACCAAACTGAGATTTTGTAAAAAGGCAAAGATGTTGAATATTCCTTGTTGCACTGGTTTTAAGGACAATTCACTGACGTATGTTCTCAAGCACGATAAGCATGTGCCGCGTTATACCCTCGCACGAGACTGGGCATGTGCCAGTCGTGACAGTACCTGCTAGGTAAACGTTAACGCCAGTCTCCATGAGTGAGGCTCATGACAACCTAAATGATTAAAGCTGTCGTGAAACACAAAAACACAACAAAACGCAACTAGGATAAAAAATAAAGTTGCTCCCTCGCGATAAGCAGTTAGCGATCCGAAGCGGACGCTCTTTGGGATCCCAGCGACTGATATCACGTGATTCTACCTCGTCTCAACAAGAATCGATACTGTGCAAGCTGGGATCAATGCTCAAAAGATAATAATGGTTGGATCTAACCTTGTTCACAATGCTCCGATGAGGCGATCAGTCACCAAAGGATTCTCCGTTCAAAACGGGTACCACAGGTGACGACGGCGGCGGCAGCAGCGGCGTAGACAACGACACGACCGGGTGTCTCACTGGCACAAGCTTCGGACGTCGTTGCAGACACGATGCAACTTGCGGGTAGACTGGGTGGACAGCGCATGTAAGACGCGCTAGGACCACTTCAACCATCGTTTGGAGTTCATCAGCTTGAATGCTTTGGTAAGGCCCGGTTCTATCTCTATTTTTAAAGGTTAGAACGTTTGGCCATGATTTGACAAACCAAAAAAAATGACCTTGCTTACGTCGAAAAATAATTTTCGCTTGTGAACAAAGACTAGACACGGAAGTGATAGGCATGGTGCCTATCCCACTTCTGATCTTGTGTATTTAACCCAAAATCACTTAAAAAAAACAAATGAACTGAAGCTAAATAAGTTTACTTCCAAAAAAACAATCAATCACCAAAAATGAATAACATTGAGTGGGTAAATACAAAATGTGGGTAGGTAGACAAGTTACGTAGGAAAAATAAACGATGTTTCCTCAACGATGTCTCGCGATCGAATGGCCCCGGTTGCTTGCGAGTGCCGCCTTTTATACTTCTCGACAGCACTCAGCCGACTTATTTCCTATAATAATTTAATTAAATATAGGTAGGTAAAAGTAAGTAGTAAGATATTAGAATTTATAATTTATGCAAGTACCTAGTATTATAAATAATTTAGGTAGGTATGTATTTATTTATGTAAATATATATTTATTCTATATATATATAGATTTTATTTATATATATATAACAAAAGTAAATAAGAAGGTTCACCACATCACTCCCCCCCAGAGACCGAGTCTAACGGGCGATAATAGTCCGGAAACCGAACCTGACGCCCTGAACGAGTAGTTTTACTCGTAGGAGCTGGTGTTGGAGTTGGAGTTGGAGTTGGAGGTGCAGGTGGATTGGAAGTAGAAGTAGGAGTATTGCCATTAGAGCGTGACAGTATGTAGGCTGGTTTTAATCGGTCTACAGATACCGTCACAACTTTACCTTTGACTTTTATTTTAAAAGTTTTGGCTTGTCTCTCGATCACTTCATGTGGACCTGTGTAAGCGGGTTGTAATGCACCTCTCAACGCATCTTCTCTTAGAAATACGTGAGAGCAAGATGAAAGATCTTTATAAATAAAGATTTTATTTTGAGAGTGGTGCGACGTTGGAACTGGCTGTAAATTGTTGGCAAATGATCTGATACGTGCTGAAAAATCATTAATGTCAGTTGTACATTTATCAACTTTATGGCCAAAGAATTCACCTGGTAGGCGCAATGGTTCACCGTATACTAGCTCGGCAGAAGAAGATTGTAAGTCTTCTTTGAAAGAACTTCTTATGCCAAGTAGTACTAGAGGTAATGCCTCGGTCCAGCTACTGTCGTCAGCGTGACACATAATCGCTGCTTTTAGCTGCCGATGGAACCTTTCGATGAGACCGTTGCATTGAGGATGGTAGCTGGTGGTCTTGCGATGCTTGAAACTAATGAACTTTGATAGTTGCTCAAACAGTGCCGATTCGAATTGCCGACCGCGGTCGGTAACAATATCGGTTGGGCAACCGAATCGAGCAATCCATCCCGACAAAAACGCTTTAGCCACTGATTCCGCGGTGATATTTATGAGGGGAACAGCTTCCGTCCATCGCGTGAAGCGATCGATTGCTGTCAGACAGTACCTAAAATCACCAGACGGAGGCAATGGTCCGATTAGGTCTAGGTGGACGTATTTGAAACGCGCTTTAGGTAAATCGAGAGTGCCCAAAGGCGACGATACATGACGATTTACCTTTGTACGCTGGCAAGCCAAACACGCCCTAGACCAATCGCGACAGTCTTTCCTCATTAGTGGCCAGACAAAACGTTCTGCTATTAATTTAACGCTAGCGTTAGCACCGGGGTGGCTTAATGAATGTAAGCAATCAAAAACTTGTTTGCGCAAGGTTTTAGGTACTAAGGGCCTGGGAGTCGTTGTGCTGACATCACAGTACATTTGATTGCGACTTCCAGGTATGCTTAACCTTTTAATGTGCAAACTGGTTTCTTGCTTTAAGAAATCTGCTAATTCGGGATCGCAGTCCTGAGCCTTGGCAATTACTTCTAGATCTACAGGACTTTGCAGTTCATCGACTCGGGAAAGAGTGTCGGCAACGACATTGTCTTTTCCAGCGATATGTTGTATATCTGTCGAGAACTGTGACTGTGGGTGTCTAGATGTCTATACTGACGCGGGCTACAGTGGGCCTTCCTTTCATGGAATGCAAAGCATAGTGGCTTGTGGTCAGTATAGATGGTGAAAGTGGTAGCCTCTAGCCAATGACGGAAATATTTAACACTCTCATAGATAGCAAGGAGCTCTCTATCGTATGGTGAATATTTCTGTTGCGTAGGGCTCAACTTGCGTGAGAAAAAGGCTAAAGGTTGCCAATTTCCATCATGAAACTGCTGTAAGACTCCACCCATGGCAAGATCTGAAGCATCAGTTACAAGACCAAGTTTAGATTTAGAATCAGGATGGGCCAACATAGCGGCATTGCAAAGGCTGTCTTTGCATGCTTCAAAGGCTTTTAATGATTCTCCACTTACGTCAACTGGGTGCGATGCCTTGATGGAGCCGGTCAATAAAGCGTTCAAGGGAGCTTGAATTTGGGCTGCTTGGGGGATAAACCTCCTATAAAAATTTATCATGCCCAAGAACCTTCTAAGCTGCTTGGCTGTCTTAGGGACAGGAAACTGCTTGATTGCTGCCACTTTATCTTCCAGAGGTTTTGTTCCATGTTGAGAGATGTGGTAGCCTAGAAATGTTACCTCTGACTTACCGAAAATACATTTAGCGGTGTTTATGAGCATGCCATAGTCCTTCATCCTGGTGAAAAGTTGGCGAAGGTGATCTACATGCTCTGATTCGCTATGGCTAAAAATTAGAAAATCATCGAGGTAGGGGTAACAGAAGTCAAGGCCACGGGTCATCTCGTCAACGAACCTCTGGAACGTCTGACCAGCGTTCCGCAAACCAAAGTTCATATAAGGGAACTCGAAAAGTCCAAAAGGCGTTGTTATGGCACATTTTGGAATGTCTTCCTGAAAAACAGGTATCTGGTTGAAGGCCTTTACAAGGTCTATGGTGGAAAAGACCTTACAACCAGATAAACTGTGAGCAAAATCATGTATGTGACGTATGGGGTATTTATCTGGTATTGTCCGAGCGTTGAGCATACGGTAATCACCGCACGGTCGCCAACCATTGTCCTTTTTAGGAGCGAGGTGAAGTGGTGATGACCAAGGACTCTCCGACGGACGAGCGGTACCATTTGCCAACATTGCCTCGAACTCAGATTTGGCAATCTTCAATTTGTCTGGTGCCAGTCTACGAGGTGTACAGGATACTGGAGGGCCTGGGGTGGTGCGAATGTGGTGGACTGTATTGTGTTTGGGTGTGTGATGAGCGCCTGCGGGTCGTGTCAAGTCTGGAAACTCAGAAAGTAAATTATGATACATAGAATCACCAGTCACGACTTTTACACTAGAAATAAGGTTATCGTTTACAGCAATAATGGTAGCTACAGTTGACAATGTTGTAGTGGCATCAATTAAACGTTTATTTCTAATGTCTACAACAAGATTGTAAAAGGATAAGAAATCTACGCCTATTATAGGTTTCGTTACATCCGCTACAATGAAACGCCACACAAAGTCCCTACGGAGACCTAAGTTGAGGTTCATCTCAACCCAACCGTAAGTGTCTATAGACGAACCGTTCGCTGCACACAATTGGTAGTCCGACTTCACACGTTGTTTGAACGTAGATCGTGGTACGACGCACAAGTCGCTCCCTGTGTCCACAAGAAATTGGACTGCCGATCTGCGGTCTGTGACAAACAGGCGACCAGTAGTAGAAGGGCAATCTTCAGCCGCCATTATTGACTGCCCTTGTCGTTTCCCGCCTTGTAGTCGCAGGGCTTGATACACTTCTCTGCTTCGCTGCCAAACTTATAGTGGTACCAACAGTTGGGGAACTTCCTATAATTCGACATGGTCCTCTTCGCTGGTGTACGGCTTCGCCCACCACGTTCTTGTGACGTCTGTCGGTTGCGTGGGCGGGAACGGCCGTGGACTTCCGCAGTGAGTGCGCTGACCTGTTTGGTCAGTTCTGTGATCTGTCGGGCCATGATGTCCAGTGCTGAGTCACTACTGGAACTAGACGTCGCTGCTACTTGAAGTGTGGCGGGTGCGATGTCGTGGACACGATCAGCCAAGTCCGTGAGTTCAACGAGAGATAGGGTCATCTGGGATGCGATGATGGTTTGCAGGTTATTCGGCAAACGGCTCGTCCAAATAGATCTCAGGAAATCCTCTGGGATTGTAGGGCCAGCCAAATGCTGCAGGTGTCTCAGAAACTGCGAAGGTTTACGATTGCCTAATTCTTCAGACTGCAAAAGTTGTTTGACCTTTTTCTCCTTGGAAACGGAGAGACGCTTGATGAGCTCACTCTTTAGCTTCTCGTACTTGCCAGTTGCCGGGGGTGAAGTGATGACATCCTCCACCTCAACGGAATACTGCCTGTCCAAGTTCGAGATTACGTAGTGGAATTTTGTCAGGTCATCGGTGATCCGTGACATGCTGAACTGACCTTCGATTTGGGAAAACCATATTGTAGGTTTTTCGGGCCAAAAAGGTGGTATCCGCACGCCAACACGAAAAAGTTCCGATGGGTCAATGGAAACGCGCTCTCGTTTCTTCGGTTCTCGAACCGTCCCTTGCGTTGTCTCTGTATCGCTACCGCCGTCATCGCTCATTTTTCTGGAATGTTCTTCTCGGGGTCACCAGTTATGGTGTTATATGTGTTGAAATAAACAAGTCCGATATATAGCACAAAAATAAAGTTTATTTTAAGTATAAAGCACGAATTAAAACACCATATAAAATAAAAGAAGGAGGAACAAAAGTCAGTTAAATAGGCGGATAGCGTGATAGAAGAGAATTTAGCACAAGCACAGTATATAAAATATAATACCTAATAAATTACGTAAAGTTTTAGAGCCTTTTGCCGAGCACAGTAGCGTGGGCTTCGCGACGAATGATCTGAGTCAACTGGTCGGATAGACCGGCGCAAAGGCATTAATAACTAGCAACTACTGAGCGGTCGACACAGCGTACACAGTAGTTAGTATGTAACATCAAACCAGTATCCTGTTTCCATACTACACGGCGGCCGGGCGCTCAATATCTGTTACTTGTTATTTAGTTTGTAATATTATAGTATTATTTGTATGTGTAGTATATATATATAATTTAATTAAATATAGGTAGGTAAAAGTAAGTAGTAAGATATTAGAATTTATAATTTATGCAAGTACCTAGTATTATAAATAATTTAGGTAGGTATGTATTTATTTATGTAAATATATATTTATTCTATATATATATAGATTTTATTTATATATATATAACAAAAGTAAATAAGAAGGTTCACCACAAATTATTTCGCATTGAAGGTAGGCGGTAATATTATAAAAAAACTGTTACTTTCTTGATGTGTTTTCTTAAACTATTTAAACGTATTTTTATAATAATTATGTCAGTGAAATTCATAGCACATGCTACTTTTTTCTTAATTAATTTGTTTTGTTGAGTTAGTGTCCAGCCAGGGCAATAATGTTGGAGTGTGACTTCTGCAACGCAACGACATAACCGCTACACTGTGATTCTGTGCTTTTCAACCTCGACTGAGAGTTTTAGTGCTAAAGTTCAATGCGATTCTCGATATTCTTGCACTACGATTTTAATGTCGCCATTTTTTTTAGCACTTTGAAGCAATTACTCATTTTGTCTAGAATCTTGACAGATTCTACACTATAAACTATCAAATGGCCTACAGGTATCAGATTCACTATTACAAGCCTGACTGTTAGTAAGTGTTATGAGTTAGTAGCCAACTCTGGTGACCGATTTAATAGGCCGCCCGAAGGCCTCCCGTCATGGCTTTAAGACTTGAAGAACTTAAAGCCGAGACAGAAGTTTAACGTGGTTAAAGCACGGACACTTTAAGATGAAAATTCCACTGGCGGTTTTAAATTTTTATCGAAATTAGTTCATATTATTTTTTAATTTTATTTTATTTATTTGATCACCAACGGTATGTACGTACATTATAACAATTTATAAAATAAACATTCAACATGCTAATAAGCTAAATGCCACAACAATTATAGGTGAAGACGGCATATGAGATTAATTAAAATTAATATTAAAATTAAAATGAGCGAGTAACATTATATACAAATAACATGCAAATGGGAATACTATGTACACGTACAATATAATTTTTCACAATTTAAAATTTAAAAGTAATATTTACAAAATTAACTTATAATTATTATATTCGAACGTGCAAAAACAGTAAAAATTAAATAATATTACCTACTTACTTAAATATAACAATTAATTATTGAATAAAATATGACTTACCTAGTTGACTAATGGGATAAAATATATAAGTATAATTAAAAATATATATAATAATAATTGTGGTATGATTGAGTAGCAAACTTTTAAATGTCCTAACTTTCACATTTATAATATTTAGCGTGATTTATCGTTCAAAATCTAGGCTACCAATCAGACCAAACGCTACCAGAATTTTGAATTCAGCAATCGATGAATAACAATTAGCGTCTTAGCCGGCAAAGCGCATTATTAAATCTCCCAAGTCCCAAGAGTTAAGACTTTTTGTGCTAGGTTCAACTAGAACAGATTAAAAAAAATATATTGTTATAAGACTTTAGGAATGGTAGGTACAACAAATTAAAATTAAAAAGTAGATTTTGCTTAAAGATAAGAATTTTGTGTTTCTATGGTTTCAACCTTCGTCACAGAACCCAAAAAACAAAAAAGTTAAACTAACTCCGGTTACGAAAATTGATCATTGGGGAAAAAGGGTTAACCGTTCCACGAACTCTTTTTAAATCAATTTTGTGCTGTCCAACTTGTAAAATAAGTTAATTCTCTTTTCCAGATATGGTGTGTTCGTAAACTCATTTTGTCCCTTCCTTCCATTAATCATTAATGAGCTGTTTTTTCATTATATAAAAACTATAAGGTTTTGAATCTAAAAAAGTTACTGCCTGTTAATTACTTTCAAAAAGTACACTTTATATATATTTTATGTCAGCAAGTGACAAGACAATCAAGGCGCCCACCTGATGTTAAGTACCACACCTGACTATTACAGATGCCGTGCCACCCAAAGCTTAAAGTTTTTAAGTGTTTGCGTGGCACTGCACTGCTCTTATTACCCCGTGACATTGTTGTTAAGTCTCTTTCGCCCAGTAATTTCACTTGCTACAGCGCCCTTCAAACCTTAACACAGTCATGCTTGCACACTCTTAAGTGTTGCCTATGGGGTTGGTATGTGGCTTAGATACTACAATACAGGGAATCCTAGTGTGGGGTCACGGTTATATGCCTGCCGCATGGACACTACATTTTACTTATTAATAAACTTATTATTAAACTTATTAAAAACACTACTGCTTGGTGGTAGAATATCTGACACTGCGGCGGTACCCACCAAGACGGACTCTTGCTGAGAATCCTACCACCAGGTGAAATATATTATAAAATATATTGAAATGAGTAAGCAAAAAGCTTTTTTCGGTATGTGTAACAAAACGATGATGTACTGAAGTCGACTTAAAATCTTATAATAATAAGCTTAATTGGACTGGATATAAAAAAAACATAATCCCTCCCCATTCATACTTTTTAATAATATTTGACGTTTCCGTTATAACACTACTGTCATTTTGTAGGTTAACCCTTTTATAAGTTTGTAGTAAATTGTTATAATCCACAACGCTACAGCAGAACGCGATCAATCTCTTATGAAAGAAAGCGGATGAAAAGATGATGAATAAGGTGCTTCAAGATTCTTAATTCTAAGACCAGCTTAAATACGTCCTAGATGAAGAATGAGACGCAAAGTTTTTTTTTTTTTTTTTTTTTTTTTATACAACTGAAGTGGCAACCAAGCGTACGGCCCACAAGATGGTAAGCGGTTACCGCAGCCTATGGACGCTTGCAATACCAGAGGTATATCTCGCGGGTTGCCACCTTGAGGCTAAGATCGAAAGCCTCATGTGCCAGTAATTTCACCGGAAACCATACCCTTCACACCGGAACACAGCAATGCGAGCATTACTGCTTGGCGGCAGAAATAGGTATGGCGGTAGTCCTTCCCCGGACGAGCTCTATCACAGAGAACTCTACTACTCTTAGTATTATATTAAGTTGCTGTTATAACTATCAAAGAACTGAAGCAGTAGTTAGAATTCGGCCTATAAAAACAAATGGTAAATAGTCGTTAATATGTAGTGTCCACATTGAGAGCCATCATCCGAGGATACTTTTTATTTTTATTTTTTTATATATATTTATAGATACAGTAACTAAATGAGATAACTATTGCTTATATTACTTTCAAATACACTCGAGAGCAATGAATCCGGGTCACTCAAAGAATCCAAAAATCTGCAGTTTTTTTTCTTTATGTAATTTTGTGTAAATAAAATGTATGGTGACTCATATTTTTTTAACTTTCATTTAAGGAGTATTAAATTGTCTATTAAATACAATTTATTGCATTAACCTAGCATTCTTACTTTCCGAGATTTTTTGGATTCTTTGAGTGACCCGGATTCATTGCTCTCGAGTGTATTACTATTATTACTCACCATAGATCATAACGCTATGTAATGTAGTCTAAAAATGTTCTCTGAATAAAATTGCAACGCTCCTGGAAGGTACGCAGTATCTACAACACTAATCTAACCATTTAGTAAAGATACTGTAACCCTAAATGTATGAATGCAAGCTATTTACCTACCACGTAAAACTACATAATGTTATTTTAAATTATTAATGTATTGTGCTTGATCTGAATAAATTATGAATTATGAATTGTTTTATTTATATTTATTTGGGATAACAAACAACAACACTTAAATGTTACTATATGCTTAATTACTAACATATGAAATATTACTACAAGTGCAGTCAGCCCCGTTATCCACGAGGATACAGGTGGGTAAATAATCTGATACAATATATAATAATAATTTGCTAACATAAAAAAAAATAAGCTTCACCCAGGCATTGCTAATGGTATAAACAAACAAGTCTCACTACCAACGTGAAAATGTAACTTAATGAAAGCAGTCAAGGTGCTTCTCCGCTCGAAAGTTCTAGAACTGCTCAAAAGATCTTAGGAACTTGCGCGCCAATTACTGTTACGTGAGCGGATATCCGAAATGAAAATGTTTACCGAAAATTGCAGTATGTAAAGTTAGGTGGCAATATAATGAGGAAAAAACTCGCTTGCTTTTTCATTTAGGCGTGTATTTAGTGATGGAGCAGCTACTTTAAGCTGACGCTAGACTCGTTTTATAAATAGCAATTTACATTTTCAGAAGTCTGCAGTTTTATTTTAATATATCATTATCGTGCTATAATTATTTTGCTGAGTTTTTTTTTATACCACTAAATTTTTTTGTAATGGGTCGATTCGAACTGCAGGCGCAGTGAGGATATGTCGTGATCATGGGAAATTCATTGTTAACCGACTTAAAAAAAAGGTTTCTTTTGTGGGTAGGGGGGGCTTTCTTATTCGCGTTTGAACTCGCAGTTTTATGCATGGGGTAAAGGCTACGGCATACCGGGTGCGTATTCAACACGATGCATACTAAAATCTTATCTTATCTTACTCTTAATATGAATGTGTAAGTTTGGATTTGATTCGCGTCGGATAGATTTGTTTTAGTTTTCACACACACTTATAACACCTACACGTCAAAATTTTCACGCGAACGAAGGCAGGCAATAGATAGTACAAAATAAAAGTTAGTAATCATCATTAGCGGCTGTGCCAAACGCACCCCTCTAAACTCATAGGGAAACTCATAGGGGGTTATCACGTCCAGGCTGGTGGAAGACTGCCTGACGCGTCTAAATACGCTCGGTTCAAAAAACAGAGTTGTTCCAGGGCACACGGGAATCGAAGGTAACGAGTGTGCCGACGAGCTGGCTCGCGCTGGGGCTGCTGGTACTCAAATAGGCCCAGAGCCTGGCACAAAGAACCCTCACAAACTCATGCTTCGAAGAATCAACCAGACTCTGGAACAATTCTTCTGGCATGAATCACTCAAAATCCCTAATAAAAGCCTTCGATAAACGGTATACCAACCAAATCTTAGCGCTAAATAGGAATAACCTACGCATTGTGGTCAGGGCCTTAACTGGACATTGTCGCCTTAATAAGCACATGTTTAAGCTAAGGCACACAAACCTGCAGACTGTGCAATGAGGCGGACGAAACGCCTGCGCATCTGCTAGGAGAGTGTGGACCACTAATGCAAAAACGTAGCATACATCTGGGTAGGCACATCCTCAGCCCAGATGAGCTAAGAGACATCACCCCCAAGCAAATCCTCCAGTTCTTAGTATCGGCAGGGCTTGGAGGTGAACTGTAAACGCCCCCCTTAGGGCGACAAAATAAGTGGCGAACACAATAGGCCTGCATGGCCGCAGTGTTATATTAGCCGCACCAATTCAATAAAAAAAAAAAAAAAAAACTCATAGGGAGACGTCTGAGTTACCTGGTTTCCCTATAGATAAAAGGTGTGTTAACCAAAAAACTGCATTGTCAGAATTTGCGCTCTAATTTTCTCTAATCCAACATTCGTTCACTGATTCCAATCTACTTTTACGATACTATTTTTTGGCCGCTGACTTTATGACGTTATACCTCATCATGAGTTATAGTAACATTTCGTTTTATCAGATTAATTCAACATGCTCTGGCAGTGGGATAAAAGAGTTGTGAAATTTCTTGTTGTGCAGTTTTTAATAAAATTAGTCTTATGGGTTCAGTAAAACTGTCGTCCGATTTTAAAAGGCCAAAGTGATATGAGTTTAATATAACTTAACAGCCTTTTAGAAATCGGACGGCACAAAAGTAATTGTAACTTGACCGAATGATTGATAGAGTAGTAGAGTTCTTTGTGATAGAGCTCGTCCGGGGAAGGACTACCACCATACCTATTTCTGCCGCCAAGCAGTAATGCTCGCATTTCTGTGTTCCGGTTTGAAGGGTATGGTTTCCGGTGAAATTACAGGCACATGAGACTTACCATCTAACGTCTCAGGGTGGTAACACGCAAGTGATATCTATGATGTTGCATGCGTATATAGGCTACGGTAACCGCTGACCATCAAGTGGGCCGTACGCTTGGTTGCGACTTTAGTGGTATAAAAAAAAAAAAATGATTTCAGAAAGTAAAAATATGTCTATGTCTATGTCTAGATCAAGAGGTTTTACTAACGTTCTGCAACCGGTATAACATTGTTGATCCGTGTTGGGCTTTAAGATTAAATGAATAAAAACTTTAAAAACAAGCGTCACAGCTTTTTCATGCGAGAATTATTCGTATTGTCCTACTGTAGTTTTTCACTATCCATATTTTATTTGACGGTGGTAATGGTTTCTAAATGAGTGTTCACACAATCACGAATCGTCAAAAATGACGATACGACAAAAACGCTTTTCTTCTATTCAAATAAGAAGGGTGCTGACAGATATCTGTTTTCCTTTTTTGCATAATTTATTCGGCAATCTCAAAGTTATAAAATACAAATAATTAAACACAATTATTAAACTTACGATAGGTTTGTTTCAATTTGCAATTTAAACTATAAACAAGAAACCATACAATACCAAGTCTGTCAGCAGCACCCTTCCTATGTGAAATAGACTATTATAAAAATGACAACTTTTGCTACTTACTAATACCTAAACTGTAATTGGGACCAAATGGTAGTACATGTTAATTATTTTTGGGTTCAAATGAAAAATTATAATATATAGGATCAAACTTGTGGGATCAAATGATAGTGAGCCATTAGCCATATTGTCGTGATCACGTCCTTTTCCCGGAATCACAATGTAAGTACATAAAAAAACAAGTGACACTAGAAAAACCTTATGCCATCAAGAAACAATTGCTATCACTCAATTCCTTATCGCCTACCATTGAGCGGCGACACGTTAGCACTGCTTGAGCTATAGCACCAGTTATAGCATTAGTTAGTCTTCAGCCTATAATTATTGATGACTACAGTTTTGGTTGTGATGTTAAACTACTTTTGATGCTAACTGTACTTACGATAACTTTGGCAAGCGGGACGAATATGGAAAAATGTTATCATGCGGGATGAATAATTTTTTTTTTGTAGCGTGGGCCAAAAATCCGGGACGAATATAGCATATAGCATTATCAGTTAAATCGGTCAAACCTGTCTAGAATAAAAACCTATAAAATCTTGTCATAAATACAAAAAATAATTTCCGTGTCCCGTTTTCCGTAAAAAAATAAATTGCTGTAACTTTAGTTTTATTTCTAATTTACTGAACCGATATATAACGCGAGTGAAACCGCGTGGACCAACTAGTCTTATATATAACATCAATATGTTACAGACTGACTGTATCGATAATCGTGAACATACTCTTGTGAGTTGGTTTTAATAAAAAAAACAATAAAAATAGTCAGTTCTCGATGTTCCCTTAGAGATATAGTTTGGATGTGTTTCACACTATATCAGCTAAATCAATTTAGAACAATTTTAAAATAGTAATCGTTCTAAACTTGGAATAGCATATACGCTACTTTAGATCTAGTACCATACAAACGGAGCCCCAGGCATAAGTATTCTCATAATAATAACATCTGCAAGACTTGCTACTATTCCAATATGTTTCAACTGGTGCTACATCCCTGGTGCTACCCCTAAAACTTTCCCAAAAACCTCCTACTAAGACCATAACCCTTATCTTGAGCCCTCTGGGCAGCGGTTAGCACCCTATCAATTGGACGACCACCCCCCATAAATCGCAGTTCAGATAAAATATCACTTTCAATCACCCAACTTTAACTTTTGTGTATTTTTTTCGATATAAATCGAAGGTGCTTCGTAAGATGGAGTTCTATTTTACCTCCATTATTCCAGGTAAAGAAATAGATTGATGTTTTTTTTACTTGATGTTAAGCCTGATCGATCATAACTGCTAAAAGTTCAGTGTGGCACTAAGTTCAGTGTGGCAAACTTGACGACCGATATGGCGCAGCGGGTGCAGGTCCGCCTGCGACGCAGAGGTTGCGGGTTCGATTCCCGCCTCGGAACAAATATTTGTACGATCTACAAATATTTGTTCCGGGTGTTCTGGGTGTTTTCTATGTATAATAAAAAATATCTATCTATGTATTGTATTGTAATAAATATATATCAGTCATCTAGTACCCATAATACAGCTCTGTTTAACAGCAGCTTACCTTGGGCTAGATGATGCTGTGTGGATTGTCCAGCAAAAAAAAAAAAAAAAAAACAACTGTCGTCAACCTAAGACATAGTTTAATAAGTCTCTTTTGCAGAGTAATTTCACTTGCTAAGTTCTCGTCAAACCTAAGCCGGTTCAGTATTTGTTTGCATAAACATACGGGTTCAGAAATCCTATTTCAAGTAGAGAAATAAAAATTACTCGCGAACTTTATACGCGCAGAAATACAACCGGCAGACACCAGTGTTCTATTACGTAAACAACTGAGAATTATATTTGCGAGCAAAAACATGGAACCAGAAACGGCAGCAACAGATAATGTCTACTGGTAATAAAGCTCTACATAGACCTAGGCCTACTCGACTCTTAACTTTAATTCAACTACGCTAAGTTTGAAATAAAAAGGACCAAGCGTCGCGCGTCGATGTGCTAATCTATGTTAAGGTACACTCTTAGCTTCGTCGCCAGAGTTGGGCGCTGACTTATACGACCTTTCATTAATAGCATTCGTTTTAATAAAAACTACAATAAATATTCTGCTGTATTATTGTAAAAAAATATGGGTTTGATTACCGCTAGATTGGATTTAAATTCTTTTATTTTATTCATCGATCGTCACTAAACTGAGTTCAAAAAACCTATGTGAAATAATTTAGCCGTATAAACGATAGCATTTTAGCGCTTTATGTTCAGATTTTATATCAAAGCCATTTAAAATCCAATCAAAGTTTATTTAAAATTGAATTTCAAAAGTTCGCATCGATACAGAGTACCAGTTCTGACTTGGGGTTTTCCAACTTTCACGACTTCGAGAAAGTTCTAAATTCTAAAATTTATAGTTTTATTGGCCGCAAGTGTAGCGAGGCTCTTTGACGCCGCGTCACAGAGATAGCACTTCTAGTGAAAGGAAAGTTCCCTCAGAAAATAGTTTGGGATCATAAATTGTTTTAGCGTCGGAGGGAGGAAAAAGCAAATAATTAATAGTAGAGAGTTTTTTCTGTTGTTTGTTAGAATTAATTTCTAATAATAAATTTTATTCAAATATATTTTTGTTGACAATGTATATTTTTGTTAAGTTATCGATGTAGAGGTATATACCCCCTTTTATTGTATACTTTGTAATAGTACGAGACTATGCCACATATAAAAATCCTGTCGAAATATTTGGCCACGATATATTTAATTTTAGAAGACCATTTATTTGCCACTTAAGTGGTGTAAAAATATATAAGGAAAATACGTACAAAATGACATATACAGACAAAATGACACATACAGTATGTCAATAAGGACGTAAGTAGTACTTCCCCTACCTACAAAATAAAAACCATCGGCCTCATTTAAAAGGTTTTTCGGAAGATAAATTCGATCCATTCTAATACCAACGTTATTTTAAAGCGTTTAAGCTTTATAACAAATTTTAAATAATTAAACCACGGAAAACTTCTGTCACTGACTAAAAAATCGAGATTTATATTTTTGTGTGTGAGTGACGCGACGACTCGCTCGCGGACGGATCGCTAACGTATTAACTGCCAAACATTTGTCGAAATAAATAAGAAAAACTTCGAATAATATATGTAAATAACTTTGCAATTGGTCGTCACAATTAAAAGCTATTCGTGAATTAAGTTTCAAAAAGTGATCATAACGGCAAACCGTACAAATAAAACTTGCCTGACGACGCGACGCAGTGACTCACCGCCCGCTAACAGCTGACCGGCCAGTACACCTTAGCCGGTTGTGTGGCTGTTTCTACTACCTACCGCATTATTTACGTGTTCAAAAAGGAAATAACATGATCTGCGCAGCGTGTTTAAAACAAATAGCAAGGGGAGAACTACTTTCCTGCTGTTCCTGTCATAATACTTATCACTACGGATGTGTCAATATTATTACGGCGGACTATATAGAAAAAAAATACCTTCTCTTGAGATCTTGGCGTTGCCCCAGCTGCACTAACACAACCAAACAACCAAAAAACGACAACACACCAGTCAAAAGATTACACCAACCGGAGAGCCTAAACGACACAACTATGTCAGTGGATGATTACATCCAAGAAAATAAAAGTATTCTTGGCGAGACACAAAATTCTCCTGTCGAAACAACCACACCAAACCCACCTTCAAACAAGAACCCAGAAGGTCTTACCCTGGGTAGTTTGAGCCACCTTCTAGACACCAAACTAGAAGAAAAACTCAAAAAACACAAATTATCAATTATAACAGAAATCAGAGCTGCATTCCATTCAGAAATAAACAAAGCCGTCCGGAATCTAAAAGAAGAAATAACACAAAACACGAATACCTTGCAAAAAGAGCAGGCGAATATGAAAGAGGATATAAGCTATCTAGATGAAAAAATTGAAAAATTAGAAACCGAAAACAAAATACTACAGAAAGAAATACAAAACCTATACAAAAACGCAGACAAAGTAGTACACACCAAAGAAGACCACAGTAAAAAAATAGTAATATACGGACTGAGCGAATTTAATAGTGAAACTGACACGGAACTGGAAAATAGGATTATATACATGTTTAGAGAAGTAATGTGCACAGATTTGACCGGCTATGTTGAAGCGATTTCACGGATGGGCAAGTATGGGCGACGGCGGCCACTCTTAGTGGAGCTCATAAGTAAGCGCATGACTAAGTACATACTAAACAATGCCAGACAATTTCGCTCAACAGGAGTTTATGTTACCGAGTTCCTCGATGGAAAAGCTCTTGAAGAAAAAAGAAACACGACAAGACAAAGTCGTGGACGCATACCTACAAAAAGCGACCGGGAATCTTTACGAAATACCCAGGAACATGCACCTAGCCAAACCCCTATACTCCACCGACCACAAAACAACATCCTCCACGACAGTCCTATAAACGAAACCGTAAAAAACATTAGCGGTACATTTCGTGTATGATATGCTCGTACAAAACATGCAAAGTATAAAAAATAAAATGCACATCTTAGAAAGCCTACTAAATGAAAGGAAATTCCAAACGGTATGTTTACAAGAAACATTTATAAACGAACATGAAAAAAACACCATTCAAATCGACAACTATGAGTTTGCTGCGACCTTCTGCCGGCGGGAACACAAGGGTGGAGGAGTCGCAATCCTGACAAGATACGGCCTGGACTACGAGGAAATACCGGACTTTTCTCTGTTGTCAGTCGAATTTATTATTGAATGTTGTGCTGTACATATAAAATCGCTTAATATTTTACTTGTTAACCTACACAGACTTGATCGTTGTATAGAAACTTTCTTCTCCTGTTTAAATAAATTACTCCAGCAAATAAAACAAAAATATCAAAAAAACATAGTAATTATCACCGGAGATTTTAATTTGGACATGCACAAAAAACCGAAAGAACATAAAACACTGATACACACTATGTTAGAACACAATCTCCACCAAGTAGTTAAAGCACCCACACGCGTAACAAATACAACATCAACATGCTCAGACCTCTTATTTACTAATCACAAAACATATACAATTACAGTAGAAAATAACGGAATATCCGACCACCACGGTCTAGTCTATAAACAGAAAATTATTGAGCATACAAAAACCAACCAAACTAGTACTTACCTGACAAAAAGAATGTTTAATGAAATAAATACAAATAGTTTTAAAATAGCCTTAACTCACATAAATTGGGACACAATAATAACTAATACACAGAGCATAAATGAAAACTATAATTCGTTTTGTAAAACCATGCATGAAACACTTGAAAAATTTATACCCATAAAAAAAATAAAAATCAAACATCAAAATAAAAACACGTACCTCACAAAAAGCTTAAAAAATTCATGCAAAAATAAAAGATTACTGAAAATTATAGCTAATCAACTACGAGACAATACTTTTACGAGTTACTACAAAAGTTATGAAAAAATATTAAAAAAATGCATAAAACAGTCAAAAAAACTCACTTACATAAAAAACATGCAAAAATCTAAAAACAAAATTAAAACTATGTGGACAACTATCAATAACATAACAAAACCACAAAAAAAAATGACAATACATAAAAACATTAACCTAGAAATACCAAATGCTACTTGCAATTCTACATACTCAACAGCAAATGCATTTAACTGTTATTTTGCATCCGTCGGAAATTCGTGTAACATAAGTGGCAGAGCGTGTGGCCGCCCGGCGCTCGCGCCTGCTACTAACTCATTATACCTACAGCCGGTTACCGAGAGAGAAGTATTCAATACGATTCGATCAATGAAAAATAAAAACAGCTGTGGTATAGATGGAATCTCACCGCTGCTAATAAAACAATGTATCCATGAGTTGACACCACCAATAACTAAACTTGTAAATCAATCTTTTGACGAAGGAATTTTCCCCGATAATTTAAAAATAGCAAAAATCAGACCCATTTTAAAGAAAGGAAATTCACCAAAACACCCAAGCAGCTATAGACCTATTGCGCTTCTACCTACCATTTTGAAGATATTTGAAAAAGCTATGTGTAGCCGTATTAATAACTTTTTAGAAAAATATAACTTGCTTGACAACTACCAATACGGTTAAAAAACAGACGAAAAATCTCTAGTACTATTCCGCTTAACCTTTTAACTGATGAGGTCACACAGTTACCACAGTTAACCTCAAAAGAAAAATATCGACACGTGTTTCATCCCTCCACGGGACATCCTCAGGACCATCGACTTGTTCTCCGGCAGACGTGTTGCTCCGTCGAGCGCTGGAGCCAAAGTGAGAATTCGATGCGACAACCCCACTATTTATAGTCTCAACCGGTATGGCCACTCCCACCTGCGTTCTCTGAGTCAACGCTACTTGTTGTAAACAAACGCAACAAAGGTGACCGTGGATAGGACATGTTTAACTCGTTCAACAGTGTAAAATTTGAAGTGTTATGTTTAATAATTTCTAAATTTTCCAATACAGTTAATTTTAACCCTTTATTACAAGTATGCAAAATATCAAATGAGTGATTGTTACTTAGCGAATGCCCGGAATCAATTAAATGCTTAGCAAAATGTGATCTATCTGGGTAATTATTTCTATAAGCAGCTATGTGTTCTTTGTATCTTGTTTGAAAAGTACGACCAGTTTGACCTATATAAATACTACCACAGTCATCGCAAACCAACTTGTAAACACCCGATTTCTTGTGACACTCTATTTATTGTTACTATTGTTTCTGTTTTTTATCTTGTAATGGATTTCCGCAAAGTAACGCCTGAATCTATCAATTACCAATACGGTTTTAGGAAAAACCGCTCGACTGCGCTTGCGGTTTATAATTACACCCAAAAAATCTATGACTTGTGGAACGAAAAGAAATATGCGATAGGTTTGTTTCTAGATATGTCAAAAGCATATGATAAAGTAGACCACAATATCCTACTTCACAAACTCTACGGGTGCGGTATTAGAGGAACAGCACATACATGGCTCAGATCTTACCTAAAAGACAGAAAACAATTAGTACAAATAGACTATTATAATAAAGATACCAATGAATCGAAAAACGTACTGTCTGACATACAAATAATAAATATATCCATACCACAAGGCAGTGTACTCGGATGTACACTTTTCTTAATATATATTAACGATTTGCCTAAAACAATAAACACGACATGTATACTCTTTGCAGACGACATATCGCTGCTCTTCAGTAGTACAATTAACATTGACATAAATTATATTAAGACAATGCTTGACGATTGCGAACAGTGGCTACGGGACCATAATCTTGAAATTAATTATAAAAAAACCAAAATATTGCAATTCAGAATGCACCAAAAAACACGCTTAGATTTAACGACATTAACAAAACAACTAAACATCGAAGAGCGGGATGAATTTAATTTATTAGGAATAACTCTAGACACTAATCTAAATTGGAAAAAACAAATAGAAAGCACCAAAGCCAAACTCTCAAAATTTATCTACGCATTAAGTCTTTTAAAAATAAATACGAACTATGACACTTCTCTTTCCGCATACTACGCAAATGCATTCTCGTCTTTTAATTATGGAATCATTTTATGGGGGGAGAGTGTGGAGTTTCACCAGCTGTTCGTCATGCAAAAAAAGTGCATACGTATTTTAGTAAACATCCCGAACCGAGTAAGTTGTAGGCCATACTTTATCACGAAAAAAATTCTAACGCTACCGTGTATATATATTTTGCAAGCGGCTACGTTTGTAAGGAAGCAACGACATTATTTTAAATCAAATTCTGACATTAATACAAACTACACCAGACGAAATAGGAATAAATTAATATTACCTTCAACTAGCCTACAAACCCTAGGAAAAAGTCCCAATTTTAGACTCATAAAGATTTTTAATAAAATACCAAATGAACTTAAATTAGAAACGAAGGACAATATTTTTTATAATAAATTAAAATCTATATTATTAAAAAAATGTTATTATTCTTTAGACGAATTCATGACTGACAAAACTATAGATCATATACAATAAAAATATGAATGTGCAAGACGTTTTATAAAGTGAATTTAGTTATAATTGTAATAGAATTAAGTAATTTTATTTGGATTAGCTTTATGACATATTATATTATTTAATCTTGTTAGACTTAGTTTGAGTTGGACTATAATGATGACATTTGTATTGAGAGTAGTAAACAAGTAATTATTTTATCATAATTTTGACCCGTGAATAATTGACATACCAAATTTACATACACATTTATAAAATTACTCGTGCCTAAATTATAATCGAACTCAAACTGCAGCGCCCTTACAGGGTTCATGTACCTGACAAAAAAACATTGTATTACTAAGACCTTATACAAAATTGTTACATGATGCAATAAATTGAAATTGAAATTGAAATTTTTATTGAATAAAAAGAGGTTTAAATACACACCTAGCTTGGACATGTATATGCATTGTTTCAAAATCCGTCACTCTTACACAAGAATGAAGTAAACAATTGTGTTACAAGCACACGAGAATTTCCATTCCTGTTTTAGGATGTATACGGCAGTACACCCTTTCAGAAACCACAATGTAAAACTGCTTGACGTTTTATAAACAAAACCAACTTTTTCGTATTTTGATTACCTATTCATGAGTTTTCCCAAATGTTGCAATCAACTCTAATTCGAGAACACTCAATTCGTCACATTTACTGACTGTGATGTGATAAAGTATGAGTACGAGTACTTTAATTCATTTTCTTTTTCATTTTGGCGTAGGTATGATCACTGGTGGTCTAGTGGTAGTGACCCCGCCTTCCGATCCTAAGGTCGTGGTTCGAAAAATTTATGTGCGCAATGCCAGTGCTTTCATACGGTGAAGGAAAACATTGTGAGGAAACCGGCATGTCCAAGAACTAAAAATTCGAAAGACATGTGCCATCCACCAATCCGCATTGGGTCCGCGTGGTGGATTAGGACCCAATCACGCTCGCCTGAGAGTAGGCCAGTGTCCCAGCAGTGGGAAAATTAGAAGGCTGTCATGATGATCGATAGAACAAAATGATGGTTATGTCGCTGACTTTAGAAACTTTGACATCCCTTGTGCACCCTAGGGGCAAATTTACATATAGGGTAAGTAAACTAGTATGAGTCAATGGCTAACTTTGGTGACGGAATTTATAGGCTATGGGGTAAAAAGTAAGTTAGCTATGTCGCTCCAGTCTTAACATAATTACGTGCTAAATTTCACCTTAATCCATTCAGTGGATGAAACATGCTCACTAAAATTCAATTCATTTACATACCTTTGAATTTACGATAGTAATAGAAAATTACTAGAGTATACAAAATAGTAAGACAAAGGTAAGAATTTCCGTCTTCACAATTAAGCTAAAGTAACTTAATCTATTAACAAACTACTTATTGTACACATCATCATTAGCCTGCGTTAGCCCACCGCTAGACATACTATATCTAGACATATGCGTCTCTAAGCCCGGTGTTCGGCTAGGGCTTTACATATCACACGTATCAGCCGAATTAGTTAACCTGGATCGGTGGCCTGTTGAAAGTGGGGCACTCACCACAATTAGGGCAACAATAGAGCCATTTACATTCTCATCCTGTTTCTCCCGTTATCAACATGAATAACATGTATGCTGTGCTTGGGGTACACTTACACGCGTATTTTATCTGCAAGATTTGTAGCACCTGCTAGCATTTCAATGTTTTTATCCATCATAAATATGAGTATGAACCTATGTTCATAACAATATTTTATTTAGTAGATTTAGGGTGAGTTGCACCATCTAACGTTAACGTCAAAATGCTCAATCGTCGTCGAACAATTTGACGTTAACGTTAACGTTAACCCTTAATCTATAGAGATTAAGGGTGAGTTGCACCATGCAACTCACCCTTAATCTCTATAGATTAAGGGTGAGTTGCACCATCTAACGTTAACGTCAAATTGTTCGACGACGATTGAGCATTTTGACGTTAACGTTAGATGGTGCAACTCACCCTAAATCTACTAAATAAAATATTGTAGACATTTTTACGAAGCGCCATCAGCAGCTCTGTACTATGAGAACTAAACTACTGATAGAAAACACATACATGTAAATATTTTAAAAAGAGTTTTTGTATTACATACAAAATTACAATAAGGTATATACAAAATATGAAACAGTTGAGCCATCTAAGTACCGTTACATGACGTTTGGGTTTTTCATTTTATAACTTTTGTAGCGTAGATTGTTAGTGGTGCATGCATGCAAAAGTTTCCATTATTTTCCATGTGAACATTTTATATAATCAACCTGCCAATTCCAGATAGTTCAACCTGAAAGCACCACAGAATAAGTAACAGACATAAAAGCAGGTAGCTAAACTTTAAAAACATAAAGCTTCTGCTTGGTAAGAGTTAATCTTGTGCTTGGAAATAGATTTTAACTTTAACTAACATAAAATACAAATGAAAAAAGATTTATTTTGTGAGTTTTATTGATTCCCGATATTTCGGCGTGCACTATGATCACGGGAGAACTAAACTGACTTAATAAAACTCACAAATTATGGTAAATATCCCGTTTTTAATGAAAATTATGTAACCATGATTGATTTCCAATTATTTTAAAATATTGACGGCTGATGAGGCGCGCGCGGCAGATGAAGGTCCGCATGCGACGCGGAGGTTGCGGGTTCGATTCCCGCCTCGGGACAAATGTTTGTAACATCTGCAAATATTTGTTCTGGGTGTTCTGGGTATTTTCTATGTATAGGTAATAAAAAGTATATGTCTATGTATTGTATTGTATTAAGAATGACAGTCATCGAGTAGCCATAACACAAGCTTTGCTTAGCTTGGGTACTAGTATTATGTTATCTGTGGCTTGGGGATAGATGATGTTGTGTGGATTGTCCGGCATTTTTTTTACATTTTTAGATAAATAGTCACTAAATGAAGGTTTTTGAGGCTTTTGTATAACGCTGCATGCCACTTAGTATCAAGACGTTTCAAAGTGATCCTTTTTTCGATGATTCGAATTTGAATTACAAGATAACTGACTGCGTTACAAAAAAAAAGTATGTAATCTCGTATGAGTACATAATTAGTGGCGACTACTTCACGATACTCGAAAAAAACCTACGAAGGAAAATGAACCATAAGAAAATATACAAAAACTCAATTTTAAACATCTTTATCATCCACAGGACATGATGTATGGAGCCAGGAGTCGGGGGTATCTAGCGCGTGTGATATATTATGGTATCGTATTTAATATTCATGGTTCAGAAGAAACAAGAAAAAGTGTTTATAGCGTCCTTCCCCTTTTTTAGCTTGTTATTAACCGACTACAAAAGGAGGTTATCAGTTCGTATCAAAACATTAATTTATTCTAGTTAGAAGTAAATTTTTGATTTTTTACCTAAAATATGTTATTTAAAAAAAAACATCTTGCTGGCTGGTTTAACCATTGAATATTTAACTATAAGTACTTATATTTGACTATTTGAGGTGGTTGTAATATTAATCATTGTTTTTGATCTAATTGACTATGCCATTTTCATAATGATGTTTTCCTTCACCTCAGGATGTTCAGTATTCAGTATCATTTATTGCATCATAATTATGAAGGTTAAATATTATATGTCACAGGTCTTATGTACTATTAAATAATATCAGAGCAGCCAACACATAGTTATGTACCCAGTAAGGGTGTTGCACTATAAAATTGAGTAGGAGCGGACCGATTTTAGTATTAATGCATAGGTAGCTAGTTTGTGGTAATAATAAAATCATTATTTGGGTAGCAATACGACCTATCATTCGTTATTTGAGTTACTGAGAAACTGATTAAGTGTTTGCGGACGCGCGAGTAGACCGCTTCTATACGGTAATGCGTAAGCGCTGCACATCCCTGGTGCGCAGGGTTCGTCAGCTCCAACAGCATTCTGAGCATGTTTGCTGCTAAGTTTGATGGTCAATATTTGAACCATTGCTGTATGGTGCATTTAGTGACGGTCAAATCTACGTAAGCAAATTAATAAATTGTGCTTAGTATGAAGATTGTGATCCTATGTTGATTTAATAAATAAATAATTATTATATTAGGAAAGCATTGCGCTCATAAAGTATTAAAATAGAAAAGCCTGTTGCTTTACGACCGATTTCGAACACACGACCTTAGAATTGCAGGGGTCACTACCTCTAGACCACAGGTAGTTTACAGCAGTCAAAATATTTATTTACAGTAATTGGATTCTTACGCAAATTAATGTAGTCTGAAATAAAAGTATTGAATTGAAACACTATCCTCAATACCAATCAGTCGTTTTGATCAAATAATAAATCCGGATTCGAGATCTATGTGCACATGTCATACATTCCACCTCAATAACTTTTTTTGCTCTCAAAGGTCCCCAGACCTTTTTTAGTGTCAATTTTATAGCTTTACTAAAACCTCTAGCTTTTAACCTTTTTAGAATATTTTCAACGTGCCTATTCCGTTTTATGTAAACTCGTAAAATCTTTGTATCAGATATGGCGGTCGTCCAGTGCTCTTATAAATTTGGCAAGTGCACTGTATAGGCTGAGCGATAAAAACTAAAAGCTGCTTTAAATACACGTATTTTCAAACATTGTATCGTCAAAATGATTTGATGCAAAGTGGTTTTAATGAAGCTTTATGCCAATAGGGATTGGCATAGAACAATTTATAAGCAAATTTGATGCGAATCGTAAAACATTGTTAGTAAATAATGCTAGTGTGAACAGCTGCTTTCTAATGCAAAAATTTGTATGATTTTATCATCAGCAAAACTATTGAAAAGGTCGAAAAAAACTCTTAGCAAAGTACTTCTAGGTACAGCAGTTCTAGTGATAGAACAGAATACAAGTTCAACTATTTGAAGCTTGTGTCCTTTCTCAGACTTTAAACCATCTCGATGTATTTTGTAATTAGTAAGTATGGATTCCTTCCATACCTTTGCACTGGGTATAGGAAAGGATGAGGTTCATCGAATCTATTTTTTTTAAGTGACTTAAATGTCATCCACCAATCCGCATTGGGTCCGCAATTACTTTCTCTCGCAAATAAGCCAGTGTCCCATTGCAAGTATCCCAGCAGTGGGAACATTAGAACGATGAGATAAAAGTCCTTTTAAAAATTGCTGTGTGCAAGCTTAAGCATAAGGGCGTAGTCCCACTTAAGTTCAATGGAGCCTGTCTTAGAGTATGTTTTGTTATGTGATTAAATAAATGATTTCTGTGTAACGAATAACTTACAGTAACCGCAATTTTGCAAACCCTTTTTTCTAATGCATGCCTTAAAGTAACTGGGGGGGCCTTACTCTTGAACGCAATCGGTGTTGGACAAGTATTGGAATATGACATTTCGTACTTTTGCAGCAAACCTAGTGAAAAATTCAACCTTGTTTTCATGAGTAAAAAAATTTGACAGTAGTAAATTGAAATTGGTATTGGATCGGAATTGTCATTGGATTCAAGAGTAAGGCACCGTTCTGTGCTTAAAGTATGTTCTGTTATATAACTAAATAAATGATTTCTGTGTGACGAACAACTTAAAGTAACCGCAGTTTTGAAAATGGTTATATGCATGCAGCTGTGCAAAGATTTGCATAACCTATTTGTTTCCAACACCTAGTTAGAAAATAAGCATACGGGTCATCTATGTTAATTAAGAACGCTTGCAGCACCACTATTACTCGCTTATTGCACCACTATTACTCGCTTATTGCCGATTTTCGAGCATATTCGTTTCGATAGAAACACGCCCCTATTCCCTCCTTTTTAAAAGTCCAACACGGCTTAAAAAATGTACTTAACCCCACACAATTAAGTGCTCACTATTGTTTGTTCCGTAATTGTTGAACATCGCTTAATTTTTATTGCCAGGGTCGCACGCCTGAGCTTGGGTTAAGCCGAGAACTGCTTCGTAGCACCAACCCTTTTAAATAAAGCGTGTGTACACAGTTTAGTTACTAAACTGTGCAGAAGACAAACCTAATCTTACTTGCAGTACTATCTGCAAAGATTCACAAGCTATTAGGATAATGTAACCGAGTAGTAGAGTTCTTTGTGATAGAGTCCGGGGAACTACCACCATACCTATTTCTGCCGTTAAGCAGTAATGCTTGCATTGTGTTCCAGATCAAAAGAGTTTTCGTTTTTTTTCGTTCCAAAGTTTTCGGTGAAATTACATGCTCATGAGACTTTAGATCTACGTCTCGCAAATGTAACCGCTTACCTTCAAGTGGGCCGTAGCTATGCATGCTTGCAGTAATAAAACAACTTTCTTTCTCTCTCACTCTCTTTCTCTCTCTCTCACTACGCCACCTAGTTCTTCATGCTCTGTCATACAGCTTATATCGGTAATTGATCTTTAGCTGAGTTATCACCGACGTAACCCGAATCCTGTGATAATGATGCATTAACGCCATCGTAGTTGTTTTTTTATCGGTTGATTTAAAAAAGAACTATAATATCACAGATTTTATTTACAAAAGAAGAAAGGTCATTGACGTCGTCACAAGTATCGATTTTCTCTTTCATGATCCTGGGATATTGAATGCCACATAACAAATTATATGAAATCACACTACGCTTTGTACTGCATCCTCTACGCTACGCAAGCCAGCCTAATCTCACCCCCTTTCAGTCGGAATTAAAGTGGTAATTAAATAAATCAGAGATAATTACGCAGCCCCGAGGTATCACCGGCCTATTCTCGCAAGCCGGAGCCTACTCACACTTGCCTTTCTAAATTTTGGCTTTTGATCTTTTTATCTTTTGAGATTACATAATTTTCTTTCAAAGAAACTAATTTGTTATAAAAAACGTTCTTTTTGTGATTGATAGATCTAAATTATTTAGATAAGGAAAATAAACTGAAAAGGAAAGTCATTTACACTCCCCCAAAGAGTGGTATGATGATCTTGAGTGCGATTCACATTGGGTCAGTGACTGATTCCAAATGAAGTCAACGCTGATTTTTAGAACAGACTTTTTCTGTTTACAAAGGGTCATCATCATCATCATCATCATCTTCAGCCCACATTAGTCTAATGCTGGACATAGGCCTCCCCCAATACGCACACAACTGAGCCCGGTGTTCGGATCTTCGCATACACTTTTCGCACGCCGCCTTTCGTAGGTCATCGCTCCACCTAGCCGTACAAAGGGTCAATACGCGAGAATTTAAAGTCAGTACGGACCTGACAGCGTTATATGGTCAGTAGCCGGGTCAGCACTGACTTTGCTCTGGAGTCAGTACTGACTCATACTTTAACCCTTCACAATCTACCGAATTCCTGCAACCGCTTTAATGTCATCTGTCTCATCAAACAGTCATGAACATAAACATGAATTATTATGTAGATTTCTAAAAAGTGTAATTCGATGAGCCTTTTCATACGTTATAGGAAGTATAAAAGAGCACTCAAAAAGCACACTACAAAATATAATTCTATAGATTGATTAAATTCTGTCGGTTTCCTATTCAGCTCTGCCCTCGATAGCTAACGAACCGGCCTCGCCGTCAATACGGGATATTATACTCGTTGTAGAGAAAATATGAGCGTTCAACGCATGGTCTGCCACAATCTAAATATATTAATAGTTTCGTTACTGACTGACTGACACTGATGGTTCTAAACTGGGTTCCAAACCGATCGCGGATGTTAGTAAGTTTTTTGGCTGATTATATAAATAAATAAATATTCGCGGGCATATTTACACAACGCCATCTAGCCCCAAATAATAGCCCCCCAAATCTAGCCATAATAAGCAAAGCTTGTAACTAGATAACTGATACAATACTTATTAACAATTTTTTTTTTAAAAACACCTAGACCTGGAACAAATAATTGCAGATCATGCAATCATTTGTCTCGCAGTTGTATCGTACTCCCAACCTATCGCTTCTCAACCGAGCACTCACCCGCCACACCACCGAGGTCGTCAATATGTATGGTGTTCTCAAACGGTGAAGAAAATGAACGTAAAGCCGGCATGTACTATTACGACATGTATATGTACGACACCAATCTATGGGTTCGCGATCAGTAGCAACATCAAAAAGCTTTCATGATGACTGTCACCAAACGATAATCAACGTGCAAAACGGTACCATATAAAGAACTTACATTTCGAAGGTGTTCCTTGTAGAATTCCCAGTAAAACAACTTCCGAAAAACCTCTACGTATTTCGAAAGAAGTTTACATCAAAAATTTTAAAGTCAGCGCGGACAAAGTCGGGGGGTTTTCGACTTGTAAAATATAAAACGTAGAAAAACTCAGGCTATTGAACTGTTTAGTTTTATTATTATTATTGACTAGCTGTTGCTAAAAGTAAAGTATAGTAAAGTAAAAATAGTACATTATTGTACTAGTGTGTAACGGCGCCTCAGCGGTAATCACCAATTGATTACCGCTGAGGCGCCATTGAGACCCGAGCCGTAGGCGAGGGTCTTAAGATAGCCAAGGACGGTAATCATCAATACACACGTGATCATACGACGTTTTTCAACACACTTGTGAATAAAATAACAAAAATAAAATCTATAACTCACTAGTGAGTTATAGCAATGAAAAAGTCATAGTTTGATTATGAGTGTCATTCTGTGACTAAATGCGATGACCATAGAGCCACTTTATAAGCAAGTGTGTTGAAAATATATTTATTCAATAATATCACAAGGATCATTTTGAAACGTCTTAAAGCTAGGTGATTTACGCCAGTTCCACGCGCCCCAGCCTAGAAGAATCTGGCAACAAATTCGGCTGGGTTCCTAGCTTTTTTTTTGATGATCCCTCTTCATGCTCGCGGCTACGCTTGAAGTTTTAAAGCACTAACGAAGAGCTGAGTGGCTTTAAGTGAAAATGTCTATTAGTTATGCCAACAAAGTCACGGTCAATAGAGTAAAATATGTTTGTAAAACAAAAAATTCGAAACACATGTGCCATCCACTGCGTATCTGTGTGGTTGATTAGGACCCAATCACTCTCGCTCGCTTCACTTCACTTCTTTGTTTATAGCGTCTGTGGCTTAGTAGTCACAATTATGCCAGTGTCTCAGTAATGTTAGTTTCATAAAACCAAAATGGAGAGTGAAACGAAAAAACAAATATAAATAGTGATATTGGGAGGGTCGTTCAAAATTTTGAAAACCAGAATGATTTGTCTAAACACAAACGATACAACACAAAACATACCAACACTACATAGATTATCAGTAATAGACTAAATATGTACGGTATTTTACAATCTAATGATATTTAAATGAATTTTACATAATATAAATTAAGGGGGAAAAGGTATAGGATAGTATACATTTAAATGAAGTAGGACGAGGGAAATCAGAAGGAAGTCATATAAAGGAAGTCTCAATTTTGGGCAGTTGAAGAATATGTGGTTCACGTTTCCTTCGTCTAGGCCACATTCGCACTGAGAGCCAGTGTCTCAGCAGTTACAACATCAGAAGGCTGTCATGATGAAGTTTGTATGAGTGGCCAACTGAAGTTAGTTGAAGGTAGTTTACAGGCACAGAGAATTCTATCATGGCAATGAAACTCTGATTTTATTGGTTCGTTCGTTCGTTCATATGAGTCAGTGGCCAACTCTGGTGACAGAGTTTCTAGGCCGCCCGAAGGCCTCTGTCATGGCCTAACAACTTATATTGGTTATTTTTGTTTTTATCCCGCTTGAAGCAAAATAATCATTAATCTGATTTTATATTTTCCACCAGTGAACAATATAAAATAAGACATTCCTCCCGAAAACGGCTGTTCAGCAGCCAAAAGATTACTTTAAATTTGAACCGTCCTAAGGATTGTAATTTAGATTTTAGGTCGGGGTCTTATAATGAAGCCTTACGGTATCTCTATTCGGTAACCCTGGCTACCGTCCAAGATAATTACGCGAACGAGTGTGTCACGAACTGGGGGTGAGTAGACGAGACGATCCAGTTGGTCAAGCACCCAATAGGGGCAAAGATCCACTTCTATATAAGGTCATTCATTATCAACCAGCCAAACTTAAGTGATAGGTTCCACACATAAAAAAAAATACATGTACTTTCTTTTTTTTTAAACATTTTTTTTTTCATTAAAAAACAAAATCAAAAAGGTGGCAAACAGATCCTTTACGAGGGGTGAAAGACTATTTGGTAGAAGCAACGTTTCTTTTTAGCCAGGTTTGAGCATTTTTTTGGCGCCTGAATAATTGAAAAATGGGGTAATTTCTTACTAGCATTGTATGAAAAGAAGACAAATTTAACCATGTTTGATATGAATAGACTTGAACAGTAACTGTTTTCGCTCTATATATACTTACTAACTTTTAAACTTTTCATTGAGTGGGCCGCCTACACTTAGTTTTTTAGTTCGTGGTCGCCATTTTGAGAATCTTTATTCCCCAGCGGTTATTGCAAAACAAACATGTAAATGCAGGTTTTTTTTTATTTTTTAAAATGTTATACCGAGTAAAAATTTAACTTACCATGAAATCATGTTTTCATACAAAACTGACTAAAAAGGGCACTGCAGTAAGAGCTAGTCAAAAATGATAGAGCTTACCAAATCAGCCCGTTTGAAAAAAGCTTACTCAACAGAGCTTAGTGCACTGCTTATGTGTATAGAAGGTTTTCGTATCTACTGAAAATGGCTCTTTTAACTGCCCGCTTAAATAAATTATTAAAATATGAAGAATCTAATTTTTTGAGACATTAAACAGCTTCTTTTCACTATCCTTTAGTTGGGGATACTGTATACTTTTAGCATAATGTCAAGTTTACAAATAAATGTATGTATGTACCTTATGTTTATAATGTGCCCATTAGCATTGAGTTCACGTACGCAGAACTTTAGAAATATTTAATGTATAACTTACGACAGCTAAAAAACGGCAGACGTTTGTCAGGAAATAAACGCTTTACTGCTTTGAAAACAGTTAAACAACTGCCATAGAACACAACAGCACAAAACAAGGCCAATCCTGCATGTTTAAAACATTTCCCATGCTCTGTCCGTCATGTTGTGCTCTAGGGACGTGACAAAATAAATGATGGTTTAAAATCATAGTCTGAATTCTTTGTGCAGTTTTTAAAATTAAAGCTCATTTAGTTATATTTTGAAAACGTTTCTTGTAATCTATTTTGAAAATATACGACGAATCCTTTCTATGATGATGATGATAGAAAGATGTCTTATAATAAGTAGTTACATAAAAAAATAACCTAAACTTAGTCCCGAAATATCCCACACATCTTACTCTCCAACTAACAGTAAGATGTGTGGGATATTTCGGGACTAAGTTTAGGTTATTTTTATGTTAATCCTGTATTTCTTTTGTCCTTCTCTCTTTCTCCTTTGTACAATACGTGTTGTGTCGTGTCAAATAAATATATTATTTCATTCATTCATAGAAAACTTTGTTTAGTTTAGAGTTAGATGGCGCTGTGTTATAGAACTCGCAATATTTTATTTTGTTTAATTATTTAAGGAATCTGAATGCTTAGAGTCACTACAATTTTGTACCAATCTCAAAGCGCTCTGACTTAGCTTGCTAAGTTGTTCATAGCAGATCAACAAAGTTTAGCAATGTTCCGCGTAATAACTATGTGGATGGGTGGCAGGGGCAATTAAGCAGTCGGTCCCGGCTTATTTTTAAAGTTGTTAGGCCACGACAGAGGCCTTCGGGTGTCCTAAAAACCCTGTCACCAGAGTTAGACACTGACTCATACGAACTTACTTAGGTACCTATGTACTCGAAATTACAAAAAGTATATAATTAATTTATTATTTAATAATTATATTTATAAAAAGTAAATATCAGTTTTTTTGGTTCCTATTAGTACAAGTTTTGCTTAGTTTGGGGTTAAATGGCGCTGTGTGAAAAACCTGCCAATACTTTTTTTACTAATAAAACTGTCGTGAACTATATCATTCATTTTAAAACGGGTGCTTTCACGTACCACTAGACACTGTTTGCGATTTGCACTTCGCATATGGAAGACGACGCGGAGGTAGCGCGCCGTGTTACTCAACCCTGATGAGTAGTAAAGTTCTTTGTGATAGAGCTCGTCCGGGGAAGGACACCATACCTATTTCTGCCGCCAAGCAGTAATGCTCGCATTGCTGTGTTCCGGTGTGAAGGGTATGGTTTCCGGTGAAATTACTGGCACATGAGGCTTTCGATCTTAGCCTCAAAGTGGCAACCCGCGAGTTATACCTCTGGTATTGCAAGCGTCCATAGGCTGCGGTAACCGCTTACCATCTTGTGGGCCGTATGCTTGGTTGCCACTTCAGTTGTATATAAAAAAAAAATAAAGACTCTTGAAATTGAGACGAAAAAAAAATCTTTACCGATAACTGGTACGTGAAAACACCAGTTTTAATATAAATACTTTTTTTGTTACATTATTTTAGAATCAGATTTCGATCAGATTCAGATCTAGTCATTACAATCTCTTGTCCCATCCCTAGCTACCTACACTTATGGGCAGTGCTTTATGAAATATGCCGAGGGCCAGCGACGCATTCTTGCGACAAGTATGTGCCGGCGCGAGTGGACGGACATTCCTACACTGATTCTACTCTGTTTGAAGTGTCAGGGTTTTGTTGTTTCTACGTAATAATTTCACTCTAACTTTGATCTTGCGATGTCCGAATTATATTATAAAATGAATCGCCCGAGAGTGGGCTAGTGTCCCAGCAGTTGGAACAATAGAAAGTTGTCATGATGATCATGAATGTCATGAAAAAAAACTCCCTACTCGACGGACCTATGGATGGATTATTTATGTGGGATTCGGGAGCAATAATAAACAGTTTCCAACCGTATTGAGTGTTTTATTTCAACTCAAAAAAAACTCTTATTTAAAAAAAATTACAGCGTAGCACTTTTCTTGTCGGACAGCCATCTTATTCTCAAAAAAAAACTCATTCATTCCGTTCCATTCATGTCGTTCAATCCTTTCTTTCATTCCTTTCACTCAACCCGTTCGGATACTATCATGCACTCATTTCTAAAAACTCGGATACATTCATCATTCTGATCCTACATTTATTTATTTATTAAAACAGTCGCAGGAAGTTGTTGGACAGTGAAGGCTCAAGATCGGTCGTCATGGTGCTCTTTGGGGGAGGCCTATGTCCAGCAGTGAACGTATATCGTCTGATATGATGATGAAATAAAAGTAGCAGTTATTATCTTTATAATAACCGCTACGCTAAAATACAACGCTTCTTTGTTACGAAAATTATTTTTTATTTGCAACGAGATGTGACGCCATATGCTAGGAAGCCTACGAGTTGCTACGCCACATGCTACGAATTTGCTTTGTCTTAAACACTGTTACGCACCCCTTCCGCCACTGTTTTATGAAGCTTTACCACAAGCTCTCGGTTGCCGCAGAGGTATAACATACGAGCTACATAGGCAGACAACTTTTTTTTTATGCCACTAGATATCAAATGATATCAAATAAACTCAAAATTTTAAATAGTGTAACGAGCAAGGAGCTCTTGAAAACAAACATAATTTTTAAAGCAAAACAAATAGCAGTAACTAAGTACTTACTCAAACTGAGAACTGTCCTTGGCACTGTCTCTTAACCTGTAGAAAGACGAGAGCTAGTGACGAAGATAGTGCATTACACTCACCTCAGATGTCACACAGTGACGGAATGATATTAACCCAGCTTGACAATAGCCTATTAAAAAAAAAACCTGTGTTTGACTAAGCATCCAAAGCTTATACCAAAAACGAATTCTGAGATTTTCACATCATGCTCAGATAGTAATTGGAGGGAAAAAATCTCAAATAACGACAATACGAAATTTTGGATGCAACGTGCAAGTAATGCGAGTGTTTTTGTCATGGAGTGTTCATACTCATATTTTGCGCTTAGTATTAGTTGCATAACCTTCTTACTCTAACTTACACCACATACCAAACTTGCTTCGCACTTCGCAGCGCAACAAATTTGTACTCCGTATTAGGAGTTCGTATGCTACTGTAGAAATAAACATACAGACAAAATTGTTAATAATCCATATGCATTATATATCTTTGCATTACTGGCTGATTGGCTGACAATCAATGAACAGTCAAAACGACTTACCGTTTGAAAATTTCCATTAATATAATCCTACCCAAAATTTTTAGGGTCTAGGGGAAATAGACCCCAAAAAGTAGTCACTGTTAAATAGTTTAAACTGCAATAAAATGGAGTGGAAATTAATGAGTTTACATGAAACAAATCTGGGTATAGGTTTTTAAACTATCTTAGTTATTAACATAATTTTCACTCAAAACTAAAAACGTAAATATCCCGTCATTAGTGAAAATTAAATCAGGGTATTATTACCAGTGATGGCGTAGACAGCTTTACTTTTCCAGCTCCACAAAAGGTTATGAAAAAATCTATACCGTCCTATCTTCTCTATCTTCCAAAGGTTGTATTGAGCAACTAAATCGCTGGATTAAGCGTAAAATCGCGGCGGAACGTAATGACTGCATAATGAGACTGACTTCTAATGGATTAAATCTGCTCTGTTACAATCGCGCCTACGTTTGAAGTGTTCGTACTTAAATTAAACATAGCGTACTGTAATTATCCTAGAGGAATCATTTGCGAATTTTATATTTCAGAGCACGTCAGTTCATTTGTATTGTCTGTCTGTCAGTTTATACTGTATACCTAAAATTATGTATTAAATTATAGTGGGCCGTATGCTTGTTTGCCACCTTAGTGGTATAAAAAAAAAAAAAAAAAAACTAATATAAACTTTCACTTTTTTTTTTAATTTTTTGATTTTGATGTTAAGAACGCCAACGGCTTTTGTCTCTTATTAATTTATTAAAAACGTTGTGTCAACAGGATAATAATTAAAAGTTGCAACAAAACGTTCCTTCAATATCGGAAAATGTCTCGGGGGGATTTTATTCTTTTTCATTTTGTGCAAAATTTTCATAAATCAAACCTGAGAGAATAGGGTTGCTAGGCATTCTTATGTATGTTTACTAATTATGTTTTTTAATAAACTTAAATAAATTAAAATTTAAAAAAGTAAATATTAAATTAAATATTTTTCTCTCTAGCGTAATCCCCCATTTTGTTAACGCTGACTTTTTCAAGCAATTAATTCATTTAGGAGTTGAATTTCAAGAATTACTTTCTTATTGAAATATAGTTTTGAAATATTCAGGTTTCTAGAATTAAAAGTTTGACGTTAATATTGTCAGTAAGTCAGTCAAGCAATGACCTTATTTCATTTAGAAAATAATACGTTTTTTAATAAACACGTCATGTTTTCAAATATAGGATAGCTAATTATGTACTATTTAATATTTCATTGTAGGACACATTTCTACAAGAGCTATGCTCGGAGTTTCACTACGCGATCGAATCCGCAATGAGGTAATCCGTAGAAGAACCAAAGTCACCGTCATAGCTCTTAGAATTAGTAAGTTGAAGTGGCAATGAGCAGGTCATATAGGTCGCCGATAACCGATGGGGAATAAAGGTTCTCGAGTGGCGACCACGAACTGGAAAAACGAAGTGTAGGACGGCCCCTCACTCGATGGACCGATGACATTAAAGCGGTCACAGGAAGGCGGTGGATAGTGAAGGCTCAAAATCGGTCGTCATGGCGCTATTTGGGGGAGGCCTAAGTCCAGCAGTGGACGTCTATCAGCTGATATGATGGTGATGATGATGATGATAACACATTTCTAGAACAAAATATAAGTATTCTTTATAAATGAAATGCGCGGTTTCTAAGAGAAATACTCTTTTAACCGTCTGCTATCTGTTATTGTATTTAATTAACGAGTTAAATAAATATTTTAAAATAGTTGATGTAACATTTTATGAGAGATGACAATTTATAACACTTTTGGCTATTTCGTTTGCTCTCATCTGACAACCCTGAACTTGAAGAAAATGCCAAGACGGATCGCAACAAAAACTTTTTCTATTATAAAGCCTATTTAACGAGGGAAGCGAGACACAAATGGAAGAGGAACTCGTTAGGAATCAAATGCTTAGCTTTGCATTATTACTTTTGGATTTAGTCCAAAAAAATCGAACATTAATGGACTGACTGACATCATTGCCTTGTTATGCATGTTCCTAGATAATATTCAATTTGAAATGGGATGGGAAGGGATGGAATGGGATTGACTTACCAAAGTTTTCATAGAGATAAAAATGAATTGCTGTTTGTTAGTCTCGCTAAAACTCGAGAACGACTGAACCGAATTAGCTGATTTTGGTTTTGAAATATTTGTAGGAGCCTAGGAAATGTTTAAATGATGGAATAATAAGGTTGCAAGCGTACTATCCGCTTACCGTCAAGTGAGCCGTACGCATGGTTGTCACTTATCTGATATAATAAAAATTGAGTCTGCTAACAATATATAAATTTATTATTTAAATAATAGGTGGACATTTACACAACACAACACACAAGCCCCAAACTAAGTAAATTTGAATTGGTGGGTGGCTTGGACCATGACATGCAAATGTTCTTTTGTACAATGTAAATAATATTTATAAGTGCCTCCTTTGATTGTTCCGGGGCTCTGAAATCATCTCTAATGAATAGCAAGTAGTTGTGCCTTGGGTCTGGAAGGCAAATGACTCTGAGAATTAAAGGCTTTTGGGTTAAAAAATAGTCAGTCTTATTTTATTTTATTTTTAAAAATCATTACAAGTTACTCACATGCCGGTTTCTTTACGATATTTTCATTTATCGATTAAGAGCATTGAAAATAAATTGAAAAACCCGTTGGTGCACGACCAGTTTAAAATCCACGACCTTAGGATCTTTACCACTAGACCACCAGTGAGGCCTGTACAGTATTTGACTATTAACACCAGCCCCAGGTAGAAGCAATAATTCGCAGTAAGATACTACGATAAAAGTACGTCTCATGCAAATTACGGGGTGGTTTCAAAATATTAATCTAAACCCACGCCCCGCTCAGGTTTATACTAATTTTACAGATAAAATAGGAAAAAAATATTTTTTTACTAATTTTATCTAAAGAATATTTACGTTACTGACTATGACTAGCAATCAACAAACTACTAAAACAGTAAATTTAAAAGACCTCAATAAAATAAATCAATAAATATATGCAGACATTTTACGCAGACTGTACGCTCACATACTTTTTTACAAAAAACCAGCGCAGAAAACGGCATGAGTTTTTCTCCGTGGCATATGCTGAGTAGTGGCCATTTTTGTTACCAATTCTATACGTTATACTATTTTATCTACTTTTGTCAAAAAAATTGTATGTAACAGAATAATCGTTTATATTATTATTTTTCAAATGTATAGACCACTGGCTCATACAAACTAACTACGTAAAGTAGCTCGCCTTGCAAACTATAAGCACTGAAGCGTTCACTACGCGGAAGACTCCACGTACTTAGCGGTTATTGGTACTCTCAAGAACAATTACAGGGGCTTACTCCCCTCTGCTATTAGACGGCAGATTATCTGCCATTTTGTGGATTATCCGAGATATTAAATGACAGTAGCTGGCAAAAACTTAGGGTTTTACGATCGAGATGGTTGGTTGCAAGCAAAAATATGCTATACACTCCCGAATTTAAGTCAGCGTGTTATCATACTGGCTTGAGAGTAGACCAGTATTCTAAGAGAGGCCAAAAACCATGAAAAACTTGTGTGATATTCAATATATTTTATGAAAATACTTGCATAGTGCCAGCTGGATAACTCGCCAAAACCATGGTCAAACAAAAGAGTCTTATACTGATCAAGTCTGAACCAAAATGTACCTTCAAGGTTTTTCGAACCGTGGTTTTCAATCCTAGTATTCAGAGATAGACGCACTTGCAAGCCTTGGTACTTGATTTCACAAGTACGGCTAGGGCAAGTCTTTAATAATAATGAACGATGCAGTGATCTTATTATATTATATAGATCAGGGTATTTAAAACAGCTCAGCAATATCAAAACCATATTATGTTTTCAGGCACAGTGATCGTTCAATTTTCGCTGAGAATAGTTGTGTCACCCGCGAGTGCGCGTACCAACAGTGTAAAGTGCTAACGCATCACAACAAAACCGTTCGCGCGACACGGCCTGACCGCGATGATGACCCAGTTACTCATTGCGTAGGCATGTTCGCGGACGATAATTAATCATATTGTTAAGGCGACGTATTCACCTGCCTCAACAATGAATACACCTACAAAAGAAATCAATATAAAACTGCAAACAGAAACAGAACATCTGTTGTTTGACCGCTATAGAGCAGAAAAAAGAGAGCGGGAAAAACTCGCAAGCCTTGTAAATGACCTAAAGAGCCAAATAGAGATCCTGCAGCAGCAGTTAAAATGTGTCATGGAGGCCAACTCCACGGTCCCATCGACCACAAACATGGAAACATCAGCCGTACAAACTGAGTACGCCACGGACGAAGAAGAACTCGCCAAAGAAACAGAGTGGATAAGAACAAAGTCTAGAAAGAAAAGAAAAATGAACACTTCACCAACGCACTCTCCCCAAGAAGTTGACAAAACTTCAATTACTGATAAACCCAAAAAAATTCCCCCACCACCACCTATAGTAGTGGATGGGGTGAACGACTACCAAAGTTTTTACGACTTTTTGTCAAAAAAACAGCCAGCTGCCACGTTTTCTGTAAAAATGATGAGGGGTGACTGCATCAAAATAAATGCCTGTAATGAAGAATCTTACAGATGTCTAACAAAAATATTGTCAGATCACAACTGTCTCTGGCACTCTTATGAAAATAAACAGGAGAGACCAATAAGAGTAATGGTCAAAAAATTGCCATCCTCTTGCAATACCGAAAGAATAATTGAAGACCTGACTACTAAAGGTTACAAGATTGAAGACGCGGTTAACAAGTTGAGCTGGAAAACTAAGGAACCACTCAACATGTTCATGCTTACCTTCAACAATCAAGAAGAAATTAGCAAAGTGTTTAATATCAAATATATATTAGGGTGTGTGGTTGAAATACAACCACTTCGTTCACCAAAACTGATCCCCCAGTGCAAGAGGTGCCAGGTGTATGGCCATACACATAAGTACTGCGCCAAAGAGCCTAGATGTGTTAAATGCACTGGTAAGCACTTAACCAAAGACTGCAAAAAACCAGCAGAAGAAAAGCCGAAATGTGTTCACTGCGGAGAAGCTCACCCGGCCAACTACAGAGGCTGTATAATAGCCAAAGAAATGCAAAAAATTAGGAACAAGGCTGTCAATAAATCATCAGTGGCGGTAAAGCATCAGGTAGCTAGTAAACTGGTAAGTGATAAACTTCCTACTATCCAGCACAATATAATTTCAAAGCCTACTAGCGCCAATATCAAAAAGGTTTCATACGCTCAAGCGGTCAGCAAAAACGACACTCAAAGTAATGAGCCAAACTACACAAATAGTAATAAGTTAGATGAAATATTAAAACTCATGATAACTTTTGATGAGCGTCTGAAGAAAATAGAAAATAGCACTAAAACTGCTATAACAAAGGCCTTAAAATGATTGATTCACTCAAAATAATGGCTTGGAATTGTAATGGGCTACAAAAACACCAAAGTGAATTGCAAGTAGTCCTAAATATAGAAAACATAGATGTGTGCCTGATATCGGAAACGCATTTCACAAAACAGTCCTACATCAAATTTAATGGTTATAAAGTTTATCATGCATTACATCCGGCTAATAAAGGAAGAGGCGGCAGTGCTGTTATTGTAAAAGAAAATATTAAACACCATGAAGAAAGTAAATATGAAGAGCTTGATATTCAATCAATAGCTATTTGTATAATTACTAAGCTTTATCCTATTACGGTAGCAGCCATATATTGCCCACCAAGATATACGATACCAAAATGCAAATATTTGAGTCTTCTTCAGTCTCTTGGTGAGAGGTTTATATTGGGAGGTGACTTCAATGCCAAGAACATGTATTGGGGCTCCAGGCTAACGAATACAAAAGGAAAAGAACTTTTGAAAGCCATAAAAGAAGCAAAGTCTGACGTTGCATCAACGAAATCACCAACATACTGGCCAACCGATCCGACAAAAATACCAGATTTAATAGACTTTTTTATCTATAAAAACATATCGTCTAACTACCTAAACACAAAACAGAGTTACGATATGAACTCAGACCACTCTGCAATATATTTAGAAATAAGAGATACAGTATTAGATAAAGAAAATACTCTGACTCTAGTTAATAAACTAACGGATTGGGAGAGTTTCAAAATAGAATTAGACTCAAATATAGACCTTAAGGTACCGCTGAAAACCCCAGAGCAGCTGAATATAGAAGTGGAAAAGTTTATTACTCTTATACAACAGACCGCCTGGAAAAACTCACCTGATATTAAAAAAAGGATTGCAAGAAATACTTATCCAAGAGAGATAAAACAATTAATAGCTGAAAAAAGAAGACAAAGAAAGCAATGGCACCAGTCTAGGTCTCCGCAAGATAAAACAAAGTTAAATAATCTTACAAAAAAGCTGAAGAGAGAAATACAACTATTTATTAATAACTCAACAAACAATTATCTTCAAAAGCTAACCAACAGTCATAAAACTAATTACTCTCTCTGGAAGGCAACTAAAAACATGAAACGGCCGATGGTTCAGATTCCTCCACTAAAAGAGGATAATGGGAAATGGGCCGTTAGTAATGAACAAAAGGCTAAAAAGTTTGCAGAGCATCTAGAAAGCACTTTTAAACCCAATGAAGACCAATCATATCAAGAAATCACTACCACAACTTGTGATACACCCGATGAAGAAACCTTTATACCATCTGTCTCACCTAGAGAAGTCTTAAATGAAATTAATAGAAATATAAATGCTAAAAAATCACCGGGATTTGACCTAATTTCCGGTGAAATATTACATAATCTGCCAAGAAAGGCTTTAGTTAAGTTAACAAATATCATCAACGCCGCACTGAGGCTGAAATATGTGCCAGACCTGTGGAAAGTAGCCGAGGTTATTATGATATTAAAACCAGGGAAACCACCGTCTGAGGTTACATCATACAGGCCGATTTCCCTGCTACCAGTAATGTCCAAGTTGTTTGAAAAGCTATTATTAAAACGGCTAAAACCCATAATTAAAGCTAAGAGCCTTATTCCAGAACACCAGTTTGGGTTCAGAGAAAAACACTCAACAATAGACCAGGTCCATAGAATTTCAAGTATAATTGAGAAAACACTGGAAGATAAAAAAGTTTGTTCTACTATATTCCTAGATGTAGCGCAAGCTTTCGATAAGGTATGGCATGAAGGTCTTATACTAAAACTAAGGAAAATGTTACCTAAACCATATGCAGATATTTTGGTATCATACATAGAAGACAGAGCCTTTAGAATCAGACAAGAAGACGCATACTCTGATATCAAAGAAATAAAAGCTGGGGTACCACAGGGTAGCGTATTGGGTCCGGTCCTGTACCTTTTATACACCAGTGACATCCCTGAATTAGAAAATAGCACCATTGCAACCTTTGCTGACGACACGGCTATAATGGCCGTTGGCGACACCTTCGCAGAAGCGGCAGAAAAGGTTCAAAAGGCTGTTGACAAAATCCAAGACTGGACAAATAAATGGAGAATAAAGCTGAACGAGACTAAATCAACTCACATAAACTTCACTAACAAAAATCAACAGTACTACCCTGTGTATATTAATCAAAAGTGCATACCTTATGAAAATACGGCCAAGTATCTGGGCATGACGCTTGACGCAAAGCTACGCTGGAAAGCTCACGTTAAGAAGAAAAAAGATGAGTTAGAAATACGCTACAAACAAATGTACTGGTTGCTTGGAAGACAAGCTGCCCTTTCTGTACATAACAAAATTATACTTTATAAACAAGTCCTAATGCCAGTATGGACATATGGTATTCAGCTGTGGGGCTGTACCAAAAAAAGTAATATTCTTATTATACAACGATTTCAAAACAAGGTACTAAGGAATATCGTAAATGCTCCTTGGTACATAAGAAACGAAGATCTGCACCGGGACCTTAAGATAGACTTCGTCGACAGTGTAATAAAAAACTATGCAGAAGCTCACGAGCGTCGACTTCACCATCATGTAAACGTCGAGGCAATCCAGCTCCTCGACAACACGGATATAGTGAGAAGGCTCAAAAGGACTAAACCTTTTGAGTTAGTAGTGTAAAATCAATAGTGACCTTAACATAGAGTGAAAAATGACAATAAACACATGAACAAAGTGCTTCCCCTTAATAAATAGAGACAGTAAGAAAAGTGCCAATGGACACATTCTTAACAACTAATTTATTTTATAAGAGTAGGTCAACTTAAAATTACTCATTAGCCTAAACGTAAGGCTAGATTGTAATATTATTGAATACATTATTTTAAAATGTATTCTTAAAAAAAAAAAAAAAAAAAAAAGGCACAAGAGGTACTAGAGTTAATTAAGTACAGGTTAATACTATGCCCTACTACCTTTATTCAATGCAAATAGGGTTAAGTCCGCTCTACGGAGGAGTTACTTACATAACCTTGTATTATTTTCAAAGAATCTGTCGCCAGCATGACGGACGTCAAAGGCAAACACGCGTATTTGTATCTACCTTATCTACCTTTGATTGTCTTTGGCTATATTCTTCCCATTTTAATTATTTTTCTCGTGTTATTTTAAGTTTTATTGCGTAAATTTGGTGGCAGTTTATTCAATTTAACTTGTTTACTTAGCATAAGTGTAAGTAATTGAAATGGAGAGGTAATGTTGGTTGGTAATTTAGTCAAAGACTTTCCAGGAGAATTTTGAAAGAAAAGTCATCGTTTCTTTCCAAATTTCGTTTGTTTACGTTGCTAAGCAACAATCAAACTAATAGGTACACTTGACACTGGCAAAATTGTGGCAAACTAGCCACAGAGGCCATAAAACAAAAGAAGAAGAAGAAGACTACCTGGTAGGAATCTTAGCAATATTCCATCTTGTACCGCAGTGCCAGGTATTCTGTCTTCAAGCAGCAGTGTGGAAGCATGACTGTTTAAGTAAAAAGCACTGTAGCAACTGAAATTACTATGCGCAAAACCTTTACAAGAAACACAATTACTATCTCATGTTTAGTAGTTTTTGGTGGTTTTAAAATCGTATAGGTAGAATCAAAACGCTAAATACTCTTCGTTTTGATTCTTTGTAATTTGCATATCTTTCGCGGTCAAGCAACAGGCGTGCGTAATGCTGCTTATAAGCACCTTTAGGTAAACTTGTTGAACGACTGTGGCAGTTTTTTATGAATCCATGGCTCTACTCAGGTACTATGTTGTTGTAAGCCAAAACATATTCTCCTGTTTGCCCGCTCTGTTCGCCCCGAGCTTTGCATTTACTTTGACGGCTCGTGTGTACCTGCCTAATGACTGCTCATGACTGCTGAGGTATGGTCAGCTACACTTACACTATATTTTGACGTTAAACTCAGCTTAAGATTTATACAAATAACCTACAAAAATTTTTTTAATAGCAATGAAAGGATGAATTTAAAACATTGTGTCAAATTGGTAACAATAAATTTATAAAAATCTTTCAAGTATATTATTTAGCGTTAACACGATAAATTGTTGTCTTTGGAAAAAGAAAAAAAATACCGATAACCGATAATCATGTTTAGAGGCATTAGGTATATTCGATGAGTTTTTAATAGTTAATAGTTTCAACGCGTCTAGGAAGTTACAACAAATCATTGATTCCAACACAATCCAGTTTACAATACAGCGAATAGCTTAAACATTAGTTGGGTGCTAATTGCATAACTTGTGATTTATCGCGCGGTGTAACCGGCCTGCTATGGTTAAGTGAGTTAGTTGGTAGTGCAGCCGCTTACTAAGTTGCAAGTTCGACGAAGTTGCTTGAATGCCCGGGAGTAGGAGGTGTCTTAACTACCTAAATTTGTTAGCAAATACTTGGAAGTTCTGGACAAAAAGGGCTCGGGACTGCATTGTTACGAAACTGACATAATCTAATAGAACATGCCAAATTTTGCCTTCCAACTTTGAGATAACAAAAGAATAGGTAGAAGAAGATAAATTCATGTATTAAGTGTAAAAAATGTGTGCGTCATATAAACACAACGTATTTTTGACTAATTATTTGTTTATTCACTCGAGATTGTAGCTTCAACGCTCAGTATTTTACTTTCGATAGTCGTTTTAACATTAAGCAGCTGTCTACATAACTGGTTATCAAAAAAAATTATCTAGGTTTAGTTTTAGTGAACAGCTAGCTCAAAACATGAAAATTTAGGGTTCAAAGTTTAAACATTGGTTGTAAATCAAACACAGAAAATCAGGTAGTGTGTCGAAAAAATTGTATGCAATTCTGTCAATTTTAAATAAACCTAAATTCCGGAAGATTGAGACCGTATTTATAGTGTCAACTGAAACTTCTGACATCCTTGCTTTACTTTTGACCTATTCCATACAAAGATTTCAGAAACGGAACTTTCGAGTCGACAAATAAGCAAAACTTTGAGTTCCCTTAGCTGTAAGCGGTTTTAATATTTATTGCTCGTTTATGTACATACTTCGATGAATTTTCTGTACTTATCAAACTTGAAATGTTTTATATAATGGAAAATGAATTCATTACCTTCAAACGTTTTTATATATAAATAAATAAGTAAATAATGCTGGACAATCCACACAGCATCATCTAGCCCCAAAGTAAGCTGCTGTTAAACAGAGCTGTATTATGGGTACTAGATGACTGATATATATTTAATACAATACAATACATAGATAGATATTTTTTATTATATATAGAAAATACCCAGAACACCCGGAATAAATATTTGTAGATCGTACAAACATTTGTTCCGAGGCGGGAATCGAACCCGCAACCTCTGCGTCGCAGGCGGACCTACGCCCGCTGCGCCACATCGGTCGTCATATATACATAAGTAGTTTACAATACATACAATACTAGACTCATCGTAGGTTTTTTTTGTGATCAGATATTTTTACGAGGTATTTAAAAATTATTTAACTCTTAAAGAATGTATTGGGAACATAGAAATCACAGTAATCCTTATGATATAATGAAATAAAACTCTTTTAACTTTGATTATGATAAAGTGTATGAAAAAAACTCAACGCGAACAAAGCCTCGGAGGAACAAAAGTGGCAACCAAGCGTACGGCCCACTTGATGGTCAGCGGTTACCGTAGCTTATGTACGCATGCAACATTATAGATATCTCTTGCGTGTTACCCACCCTGAGACGTTAGATGGAAAGTCTCATGTGCCTGTAATTTCACCGGAAACCATACCCTTCGAACCGGAACACAGGAATGCGAGCACTACTGCTTGGCGGCAGAAATAGGTATGCTGGTAGTCCTTTCCCGGACGAGCTCTATCACAAAGAACTCGGCCACTAGTCTACAGCAAGATTTCGTCCTGGTGGGTACCACCGCAGTGCCATCTGGTGATAAGGCCTCTATTATGTTTTCAAACAATAACTAAAGTGCAATTATTGCTGTATTTAAGTCCAAATAGCAGTATAGTAAATAAAACTACTGGGCGAATAAGACTTAAAAACCGTGGTGGCACGCGGAACTTCAAAACTTGAAGTTTTGAGTGTCACTGCATGTTTTTTTTTCTTTTGTTATGTCTGTATAGTACACTTGCTAACATACATGTTATTTCTGCCGCCAAGCAGTAATGCTCGCATTGCTGTGTTCCGGTTCGAAGGGTATGGTTTCCGGTGAAATTACAGGCACATGAGACTAACCATCTAACGTCTCAGGGTGGTAACACGCAAGTGATATCTATGATGTTGCATGCGTACATAGGCTACGGTAACTGCTGACCATCAAGTGGGCCGTACGCTTGGTTACCACTTTAGTAGTATAAAAAAAAAAAAAAAAAATACAAGAGAAGCGTTTCTTACGATACATTTAATAGGTGATCAAAACCTCAAAAACGAATAACAAAGATAGAACGAACAGAACAAATGAATGAGTCAACTTTTAGTCACTTAGCAGCACCATAACTATTGTATTAGCCATAAAGATCCTATCTCCATTCACTGGGTACTTTAAACTTTTCTCATTAAACGACCGTTATAGGAATTACAAGAGGTGAGATGGAGAATAAACAAAAAAATACGAATAGAAAACAGCGAAGGAATCTAATTAAAACGAAGTTGAATTTTTATATTTTGTTACTCCAATATTCGTTTTTCATTTTGGGGCGTTTCGTTTTTCTCAGTTTGCCGGGAAATGGGGAACTTAGGGGAATCTTATTTCGCTTTGTTATTGCTGATTTGATTTTTTTATTTTGTTAGCTCCCTTAATTTGGCGCCTTGGATCCGGATCCGGTTACCGTAGAGTCCTTAATCATGAGCTTTTGATGAGGTATTATGTTTTTTATTTATTTTTTAGAGCCGTTTGATATCAGACGACGGAATAAGAGGGCTGTAAATGTTTCCGTAACGTTAAGGTGAGTGTTTATTACTAGTGGAATGCCTGTGACTTCGTTTGCAAACTTTAATCTTCTGCTAGTTTGCTTTTTTTATTATTTCTCCTCAAACCGCAAAGACCTATTTACTCTACCAACAGGTTTGCCGGTGCATTATTAACGTTATGAATTTATATATTTAATGATATCCAATCATAAAACTCTTATAATTTTATTAAACAACTAATCATAACACTTGCTAGTGTTTTAAGAACATTGAAACTGCTAACCAGCTGGCAGTCATAAAACAACCCAGTCCAGAAAAAAACTGTAAAATCTACAAAGATACCATAAAACCAATATAAAAATGGAAAATGTTGATACGCTAGTAATCTTCTGTGGGATTGAAAACCTAGATTAATGAATATGCATGCAGTGCCATTCCGATATCAATAACGGTTTGGCTTGTGAATTTAAAAACGTGATGGACTTCAAACTTTTCCTATTATATGTTTTAATACATAAGTGTCTATTGGTAATATCTAAAGTGAGCGGTCACAGTATTGTCATAAATGTAATAAATAAAATAAAAAGAGAATAGAATAGAATAGAATATATCTTTATTGTACATACACCTAAGAAAAAGAGAGTCTACTATTACCGCTCATTGTACCCAATGGGCGGTCTTATCGCTAATAAGCGATCTCTTTCAGACAACCTTTGGATTTTTTGGATTTGGAAAGAGCTTTATTTTTCCAGTGCACTTTATATAAAATCTCTATGGTATAAAAAGAAAAATAAAAAATAAAAGTTAAAAAGGATAAGTATCTTAAAAATAAAAAACTGTAAGTTCACACACACTCAATATTAAGTAAAAAAAGTTATATTAAAATGATTCCCTTTCCTCATATATTATATTCCCGTGCATGGACCACCTACGGTGGTAAAAGCTTCCTCCAAGTTCTTCCATTTCTGTCTATTTCTTGCTAAATAAAAAACAGACGAAAAATCTCTAGTACTATTCCGCTTAACCTTTTAACTGATGAGGTCACACAGTTACCACAGTTAACCTCAAAAGAAAATGGAATAGTACTAGAGATTTTTCGTCTGTTTTTTATTTTGTAATGGATTTCCGCAAAGTAACACCTGAATCTATCAATTATATTTCTTGCTAGTCTGGACCATAATTTTCCGGCTATTTGTACAATATCGTCACTCCATAGATCATAAATGTAATGTGATAAAAATGCTGGTACACCCATCTAAAAAAAATTCCCCACCTTGCTCCCCCAATGACAAAGGAATAATATATTATTATTATATGAATTTAATACTCGTAGGTAGATTACCTAAATTTTTAGTTCATCATCAATCTATCACAGTTAAATGCTGGACGTCTCTCCACCTAATCAGTAAGTCAGATTTTTGGCTCTTTTCATTCACTTTCTGCCATCAGCAACAGTAGGCAAGTCATCGCTCCATCTAGCCGAAGGGCGTTCTACTATGCTTGCTTTAGCGCGGTCTCTACTCCAGAACAAGTTTGCTCCAGCAGCCTTTGGTTCTTTGGCATATAAATAATGCTGGATAATCCACACAGCATCATCTAGCTCCAAGCTAAGCAGAGCTTGTATTATGGGTACTAGATGACTGATAACTTACTTTATACAATATATAAAATATTAAAATAAAAATAATATATGTTTTATTATACATAGAAAATACTCAGAACACCCGGAACAAATATTTGTAGATCGTATAAACATTTGTCCCGAGCCGGGAATCGATCCCGCAACCTGCGTCGCAGGCGGAACTTCATCCACCGCGCCACATCGGTCGTCAATTTACTATATTTTATTTTTCAAACACTTTACTAGAAATACGGAAATAAAGTTTACTAGCGATTGATTATACAAAATAACATTCTCACATTTTATTTACCGTTATTATAATACCAAAGTCTTTTACTAATATTATTCCCGTTCATATATTTTAAAATGATTTCTAACCAATACGCTTCCGTTTTAGTAAGTTTGTATGAGTCAGTGGCTAACTCTGGTGACAGAGTTTTAAGGCCGCCCGTGCCATGGCCTAACAACTTTGAAAAAGCCGGGACCGACTGCTTAACGTACTCCAAAGCACGCCAGCGCTCAGTTGGAGTTGCCACTGGCAAATTAGTCGTATTTCAAACTACATGACCGGTTTTACTTACATGTTTATATAGCTATGTAGGTTCACGCAGTGTAGTCAGAGATAATAACATCAGTTAACTGGAGCGTTCTGTTGGTAGAATCACTGCCTGGATCCCACAGGGTTGTAAGGGGAGGAGCTGATAAATTGAACCATAATATTGTTTTAGGTTTTCGCGATTATTTGACATTATAAATGAAGCATTGGGTAATGCTAAGCATACAATGACAGCAAAATTACATCCGATTGTGGATTTTTGACATTTTTGCCATATCGAAAGTGACAATTATTTATCTATTTATTTTAGTCAAAATTAATTTATTAATATATTTATTCAACCCTTTTGCATATTTTTTTAATGCTAGGAGTTAGTCATCCTGGACGTGTTGATTAAAAGCCCGTTTTCCACCGCAAGCGGAGCGGACTCCGTAATGACTCCGCTCCGCTCTCTAGAGCTGAGCAAGTTCATTTCAACTCCGCTCGACTATTTGTTGGTGGAAACTCAAATATGCGTTTTTTTTGCGAGTTCAACGGAGTTCGTACGGAGTCCGTTCCGCTCGCGGTGGAAACTGGGCTTAATCGTTTTAAACTATGCAGGCCTGTTTAACTCTATCAAAAGAGTTGGCTATTTCTTTCTTACTTTCATTATGTAGGTAATAATTTAACATCACTTCCCCCATTATTTAGTTTCTACGTAGAAAGTGTATATGTCTAGGTACACGGAGCAGTGTTGATTCTCTGTACGGTTTTGCAGTATACCTAGGAAGATTGTGGTCATGCAAGACGTTCCAGTATATTATAGTGGTTAAGTTTACCTAGGTTAGGTACTATTACCTGTATAACAGTAATATAACTATTACGCAAAACTAGTACTTCTAAAGTTATACAAAAACATTACCTACCAAAACAAGTCCGCGTAGATACCAACTTCACGACGGCTGAGATTCAGCGGCAGTTCTTTATGTGAAAAGGATAGAAAACCTACAGCCCAGACACAAACCTCTACTCAGTTCATTTTATTTTTAAATCCGCCTAACCAATTCATTAATATTCCGCCGGCGGACGCGCATATCCGTCGCTGTACGCGAACAAATCAAAAAGTTTCAATTTTTCCACATATAGAGCGGGAGCAAGTGGTAGCAATTGCAGAATAACGCGTCACAGTATTTACAATCCTGTTACTGTAAAACCAGAAGGTGTTAGGTTTTCTCATCCAAGAAGTCTAATTTCTAAATATTCTAGTGCATAGATAAAGTAAAAAAAAATATTCAATAATTAAACAAGGATTCTATAAAAAAAACAGACGACAAAAAAAGGATTCTTTGAAAACCTTTTGGGGACAACTTTAACACATCAGACATCATAGTTTTAGTTCACTCACTCACTCCAACAATTGATAAAGTTTATCGAATGTGATATAATTGGTACCATTTTGTCAAAATGAGACAAAAAATAAGAAATGCGATGTTAAGATTTTGATTGCCTCCTTTTTTTAAATCAATTTTAAATACGGGAACAAATTTTACAAACATGAAATGAACTTATTGATCAATAGTACGTACGGACCTATTTAACTTAAACTGCTTGAAAGTAAAACACGTACACTTGCGCAATATTAAAATAGTTTTTTTTTTAATTATGTCCTCAAAGAATTAGGATTCTCGTCAGTGAGAATTTCGATAATGAATTTTTAATAATTTAATTGCAATACATGATAGGCACTACATACTTATTTAATCCTATACAAAGAAGCCACAGGCTCCTAATCTACAAGCTCATGCAGTTACGTTTCGACCGCCGGCGGCTTTTTATTTGTATACCAACGCTTTGTTTTTCCGTTTATTTTGTTGGATTTTCGTATCAGTGATATTAAACGCCTGTACGATGTCGACGCAAACTAAATAGCTACCTCAAAGATGTTCGAATATTTCATAGAATAAAATACAGTAGACTGTTACACTGGTTTATTACAAGTATTACAATTAACGTGACTGAAGTGGGCCGTGGCTTTTCGTGAAGTATTTTTTGCCGGCCGTCGCGGGCGCGTGTCGCTCGCGGTTCCCCCGCACTCCGCACCCGCTGCCTTTGTAGGTAGGTAGGTGGTATAATGATATGGCGTGGCACGCAGCTAGTATTGTCTCCGACAAAGACATTAAGAATAATTTGTTTATTATGTTCGAAGAGCTACCTACTATTAAGTGTGAACTGTGGGACTTATTAACAATCATACTATAAATAAATAAATAATAAATAAATAATGCTGGACAATCCACACAGCATCATCTAGCCCAAGGTAAGCTGCTGTTAAACAGAGCTGTATTATGGGTACTAGATGACTGATATATATTTAATACAATACAATACATAGATAGATATTTTTCATTATACATAGAAAACACCCAGAACACCCGGAACAAATATTTGCAGATCCTACAAACATTTGTCTCAAGGCGGGAATCGAACCCGCAACCTGTGCGTCGCAGGCGGACCTTCGCCCACCGCGCCACATTGGTCGTCAATAAACCTCCAATATTGCCATCCAAATGATGACTGCGCGGAACAGTGCTTAACTTCGTTGATCTGTTAAGAACAACTTAGGCAGCTACGTCACGAGTGCTCCAAAGATCTAAAGACAAAGTGAAATACAATGTTTCAATACATTTGTAAGCAAAACTTTCTTGTAACACAATATTCTCTTATCTCCTCAAATACCCAACGTAAATTACCTTCATTAAAATCTTCCCGGTCCAATGAAAAGAAAACACCTTCAGGTAAAATGCTTAGCGCTTAACCTTTGCAATAAACCCACATTCTTCTCTTCTGGATTTCTTCGCCATTTATGATATAAACGGAGATGTTGAATAGCCAAAAAGCAATCTTATTGTGTATACCAAAGATTCAAATTCACGGCGAGTAAGCGCAGAAAGTTGTTGGAATCCTGGATATTTGCTTTAGTCAGTGGCGCTTTTTATTGTGGCATGGTTTTTGGTGTTAATTACTCGACACTGGTAAAGAAGGGCTATGATTTTGGTTATAACTGAGGGTTACAGTAGTCGCTCAAGTTACGTAGTTGCCCCAAATAATCTTCCGATCGTCTTGGGTTCAAAACCCGGTCGTGCACCAATGGATTTTTCTGTTCGAAAAATTTATGTGCGCAATGTGCTCTCATACGGCGAAGGAAAACATCGTGAGGTAACCGGCATGTCCGAGAACTAAAAGTTCGAAAGACATGTGCCATCCACCAATCCGCATTGGGTCCGCGTGGTGGATTAAGACCCAATCACTCTCGCCCGAGGGTAGGCCAGTGTCCCAAAAATGGGTATGTTAGAGTGCTGTCATGATGATATAAACGATGATAGTTTATGAAAGTCAAATCAATATTATTATCATCATGTCAGCCAAAAGACGTTCACTGCTGACATAATAATGTGCCAGAACGACCTTTTAGAGTTATTGAGTTTTTACCATCCACCGACTTCCTGCGACCGCTACAATGTCATCGGTGCATTGAGTGGAAGGCCGTCCTACATATTGTTTTCCGGTTTGTTTCCACAATTCAAAGACCTATATTCCCCAGTGGTTGTCGGTTCTGCGAACTAAATGGCCTGGCCACTGCCACTTTAACTTGCTAATTCTTGGTTTTGTTACGGATTTCCTTACTTCGGATCATATCACATAGTGAAACTTCCATCAGAAAGTTAAGTATTAATATCCAACTTATCAGATAACAAAAAAACCTTGATAATTTTCAGCTAAACTTTCTTTTTTGGAAATAATTAAACACGCTTCACCTCTCTACCAGACATGTTGCTTCACCTCTCTACCAGACATGTTGCTTCACCTCTCTACCAGACATGTTGCTTCGTCAACCGTTTCTGTGACGTGTTCTGTCGCGTTGATTGCTGGTAACAGTAAACTGTCGAGACGAGCAAAGAACTGGGGCTCTTGACCGCGATCGGTATTGAACAAGTAGTGGAATATGACCTTACCTTACCTACCATGACAGAGGCCTTCGGGCGGCCTAGAAACTCTGTCACCAGAGTTGGCCACTGACTCATACGAACGAACGAACGAACCTACGCACTATTTATTATGGCAATAAACTTTTTTGTATTTTTTTTTTTTTTTTTTATACAACTGAAGTGGCAACCAAGCGTACGGCCCACAAGATGGTAAGCGGTTACCGCAGCCTATGGACGCTTGCAATACCAGAGGTATCACTTGCGGGTTGCCACCTTGAGGCTAAGATCGAAAGCCTCATGTGCCAGTAATTTCACAATATTTTATTTGTATTTAGACATAGACATAGACATAGACATAGACAAAGATATAGACATATTTTTATTTGCTATTAAGACACACATATACAGTACATACAAAAAAAAAAAAGAAGAAAATCAGCAGTACTCGTAACAGCAACAATTGACGCTGTCATGTACTTGTGTGCCACAACAGCAAAAAGGCGTCGACTCAGCATTGTGCCTTGCCATTTCGTACCTTTGAGTACTTTTTGCAAACCTAGCGCCAAATTCAACCTTGATTTCATGAGTAAACAGTTGACAGCAGTATATGGAAATTGGATCGAAATTGTCATTGGATTCAAGAGTAAGGCACCAGTTCTGTGGCGATGCTAAAGCTAAAACTAATCCTATTCGTCAGCATTTAAGCGTGATGCTCAAGCTAAAACTAATCCTATTCGTCAGCATTTAAGCGTGATGCTCAAGCTAAAACTAATCCTATTCGTCAGCATTTAAGCGTAATGCTCAAGCTAAAACTAATCCTATTCGTCAGCATTTAAGCGTGATGCTCAAGCTAAAACTAATCCTATTCGTCAGCATTTAAGCGTGCTTTATCTAATAAATACAGCCACTTTTCAAATAGTCTTCCTAAATAATCTAAGTAATGACGATGTCAGGCATAAATCCAGCTCTGTCGCCACCGATCCCGACTAAAACAATTTCCCGAATTCTTTGCTTGGAATTGAATAAAAATTTACGTCAGATAACAAAGCCCTCTGCGAAATGCAACTATCGTAAGCATCAGAGGAGTAATTCTAGAGTTCGACGTAGACTAAGTAAGTAAGCAAAAGCGTGGTACTACTCAGCAGAGCCCCACGTTAGAGCCGTCTCCAACTATTTATATCTTAAAAGAATGTAAGTTAAAAGCAAAAAGGGCCATGACTATTATGGAGTAGCCATTAGGCGGCCTGTTGTTGGCCACTGACTCGCATAAACTAACCTTATTGCTTATACTTTATTGCTATTGCAAACTTGATAACCGCTTGCCCAGGTGGGGGTGAGCCCTAGGCTTGTTAACTATCTAAAGTGGTGTAAGCAAAAAGTCGCACTCGCACGTCTTAACCCAATAAAAACCTAGCAGGTACGAGTCAAATGCAGTTTGTATAGTATCCTAATTTATTTACAAGCCACAGCTCGCGCTTTTTTGGAAAATCGGGCTTCAATATTTTAACTTTTTTTATATTGGAGCGCTCGTGACGTAGCTGGCTAAGTCGTTCTTAACCGATCAACGAAGTTAAGCACTGTTCCGCGGAGTCATCATTTGGATGGGTGATCGCCAGTGGCAATTTCAACTGAGCGCTCCCGTTCTTCGGAGGGCACGTTAAGCAGTCGGTCCTGGCTTTTTAAAAGTTGTTAGGCCATGACAGAGGCTTTCGGACGGCCTAGAAACTCTGTCACCAGAGTTGGCCACTGACTCATACGAACGAACGAACCAAGCGTACGGCCCACTTGATAGTAAGCTCCACCACCTTAGTATATGTAGGCTTGCAACCTCAGAGATATCACTTGCACGTGCCACTCTGAGACGCACATATAAAGTCTCATGTGGCTGTAATTTCACCGGAAACCAGAACAGAAAAATACGTATGGTTATGGTTCTTTCCCGGAGGAGCTCTGTCACAAAGAACTCAACTACTCATAACTCATACTAAATAATGGTGGACAATCCACACAGCATCATTTAGCCCCAAGGTAAGTTGCTGTTAAACAGAGCTGTATTATGGGTATTAGATGACTGCTAGATACCTACTTAATACAATACAATACATAGGTAGATATATATTTTTTTATTATATATAGAAAATACCCAGAACACCCGGAACAAATATTTGTAGATCATACAAACATTTGACCCGAGGCGGGAATCGAACCCGCAACCTCCGCGTCGCAGGCGGACCTGCGCCCGCTGCGCCACATCGGTCGTCATAACTGAGCATTGTTTGTTATTATTGTTAAATAATTACAAAAGCCCAGAGCCCATTTGGCGTCGTATCCAGTAAAAACTGTCCATGAACTCACGAAGGAAAAAGGGAAACTTGTATGGAAATTGGAGCTTTACCCAGCTAAAACTCTTCATCCGCCAAAAATTATGGCTAACCTTTCATGCAAATGTAGTTCTAGTCCAGGATTGACAACCAGCCGGAAGGGTCACTCGCCTGAATACGGAATAGCCCCTTTGGCTAATGCCTCACAATTTATGATTTGCGATCGAGCCGGGTATAAGCTACGTTTTCACGGTGCGTCTGACATGCGCGGGTCAGGCTTTCTGGTTTTTTTTTTATACCACTAAAGTGGCTTGATGTTCAGCGGTTACCATAGCCTATGTACGCATGCAACATCATAGATATTACTTGCGTGTTACCACCTTGAGACGTTAAATGAAAAGTCTCATGTGCCTGTAATTTCACCGGAAACCATACCCTTGGAACCGGAACACAGCAATGCGAGTATTACTGCTCGGTGGCAGAAATAGGTATAGTGGTAGTCCTTCCCTATAGTATTTTCGAACTTTTTCCCCGAACTGACTACGCTGGCAACATAGCAATATAACTGTCCATTTCCAGACCTAGAGGGAGACCCAAGACCACATGGACGGATGTGTTGCGCAAAGGTATGGTGGCATCAAAGACATTGAGAATATGCTCGAAGGGTGGCATGCAATGTTTCGGACGAAGATGTCGAGGATAGAGCAGAATGATACTCTTAAGTGGGCCGCATACTTGTTTGCCACCTTTGTGGTATAAGTCAAGTCGAGTCAAAATGTATAAATCTAAGGTAACTCGAGAAATGCACCTCGTGATGAATACATAAATGAATATTTCCTCGGTGCAAGACACCCTTCAGCATACTCAAGTTACCAGCACCGTGGGAATGCACGTATTCTGTCCGTATTCCGTTCGACCCTTTGCTGATTTACTGAAATGCTTTTTGTGAAGTCGAAAGGTGGAAGGCTTTCGTTTGATTAATATTGGGGTAGGTCTTGATAAAGTTTCAGGTGCCTTGAAGAGGTGAGTGAATTGCGTAACACTTGTGTAAAGTTCAGAGAGGGGTCTATAGCAATATTATACTCTTAGAAAGGTACGCGTTTTGTTGCTTTGGAAGTTTTTCTGCTTGGTTTGTATACTGTCGAAAAAAATCAAAACAGGCCATAAGACCTCGTTCGCACAAACGTGTTTTTACCGCGCGTTAAAAATCCGCTTTGGTAAAAATTGGTAGAACAAATAAACGGTCCTTACCCGTGGTCCACCTTGTTAGTTCACACGTTTGTTCCACGGGCACATTTATTTGCCCGTGGAACACCTAGATGGACTAAAGTTAGTCAGTATTTAAACGAGACGTATTTTTATCGCGCAGTATGGTATTTTCAGCGTTGGGCGTTTGGCGAGAGAGTTGGATTTTTAACGCTCTTACATCGAGAGTCCGCCAAAGCCGGGTTTTACCGCGACGGACAATATACGCACGTCGAACGAGCTCCAATTGCAATAAAAATAATAAACACAACCAAGTCACGTATATAATTATAATACAAATAACAAAAAACAACCCGCGAGTGATACCTCTGGTATTGCAAGCGTCCATAGGCTGCGGTAACCGCTTACCATCATGTGGGCAACAAAGTCAAGAGAACTGGTGGTATATTGATACTTGTTAGTGACCCCGCTTTCCGATCCATGGTTTTGTATGTAGTCGAGCACTAGTAGATTGATTTATTAAGTATTATTGTAATCGCAACGCCATGTTTTAAAATTTTACCTAACATTTTTCCCCGCGTCATATTATGCGTCTCACACCCGCGCCTCTGTAAGTTAGCTGGGAGATGTATTAGTTATCTGGTTTGCCTGTAGCTATGGATACTAATTATACATTCACCGGTCACCCGTTAAATCCGCAAATTTGCATTTGTCTAGTTTTATCAAAGGTCTTGTACCTTTTTATGGTAATAAAGTGAATATATTTACTACTAAAGCTCTCTAGATCTGAGCTTTTAAGCCCCTTTTCAAAATTGCTTTAGTTCGAATGAAGCTATTATAAAAGAGCCTATGAATGATTGAAGTACATAGATTAGACATTGTTAATTGTTATTAACACCCTTCGAGCATATATTTACCAAATTATATTCTCAATGTCTTTGTTCACACCAGAGTTGGCCACTGACTCATACGAACTTACATAATAGATATTAATTGACATTTGTGTTGTTTGGAGTCTTGAATAGTGTTTACAAACTTCTAGTATAAATATCTATTTAATGTTGATGTAACTGTATATTATCTGTTTAGGTTTTAGTATGATAGGATAGATAGTAGCTATAAGCCTAATTTGGTATCCATATTTGTTTTTTTATTCTCTGTTACTTAGTGGTGGTTGATTAAAAAGTTTTCTTTCTTTCTTTTTTTCTTTCCTTGTTTATACGAGAACTAATCTTTAAATTAATATAATATACCACCACTGCAGTGTGCTGTCATCGAATTACCAGGTATTAATCATGAACTATACACACGGTCAGTGACCTATGGGTAGATATTACGCGAGTTCCACGAACAGTGTTCAACGAAGCTACCACTGTTCCGCGTAGTCATCATTTCACTAAAACACGATAACGGCTGGACCGATTTGGCTAATTTTGGTCTTGAACTGTTTGTATAAGTCTAGGGAAGTCTAGGTTGAGAAATTATGGAACAATTGCAAATAAATAAAGTGAATGAAACCGCGCGGGTCAGTGATAAATGAATATTATATACGAGACACCAAAGTGCAGACTTGTAGGATATTATATAAGGTTAAGCCTAGTACCTAAGGTTGCCTGGTAGAGATTGCTATTAGCAATAAGGCCGCCCATTGTACCACCACAAATTTATTTAATTTTATTTTTAGTTTTAACTGTTTCTTTTCTTTGGTGTAACAATAAAGAGTTTTCTATCTTCTATCTATCTATATTAAATGGGCTCTATTTAAGTTATTAGTGTTAGACTTAGAACTTTTCAGAGTCCGCCTTGGTGGGTACCACTGCAGTGCCAGATATTATCTCTCCAAGCATTAGCAAAGTCTACAGGGCCTTGTAGCCTAACGACTACAAAAATATGTCACGAGCGCCAGTGTACATAAAAGTTTAAACGTTTTGGTCAGGTATCAATTTAGATATACTCTGCATTGGGTCCGCGTGGTGGATTAAGACCCAATCACTCTCACTCGAGAGTAGGCCAGTGTGTTTAAGATATTGTAATATCGCCGCCCATTGTAATATCTGTTAGTAATTATGATTGTTCTTCTAACTGTCTGTCTATATCTCAATATTAATTATTATGTTTAAATAATATTATATTAACTCGTAGAGTTCTTGAAGAGTTTGCTATTAATTCCCATTCTATTTATAAATAAGCTATTAGCTCGCAAAAGACAAAATTAAAAAAGGTTGACGCAGACGAATGAACGACACCAGATCGGATTCGCCTTGCCTCAAAGATTCCCCGTTAACCAGCCGTCAACGTGACGTGGCCGTAAAATTCACAAAATTCCCTTTGAAGGGGATTTCGAAGAGTATTTTAATAATAATAATAATAATAATAATAATAATCATCATCATCATCATGACAGCCTTCTAATGTTCCCACTGCTGGGACACTGGCCTACTCTCAGGCGAGAGTGATTGGGTCTTAATCCACCACGCGGACCCAATGCGGATTGGTGGATGGCACATGTCTTTCGAATTTTTAGTTCTTGGACATGCCGGTTTCCTCACGATGTTTTCCTTCACCGTATGAGAGCACTGGCATTGTGCACATAAATTTTTCGAACAGAAAAATCCATTGGTGCACGACCGGGTTTGAACCCACGACCTCAGGATTGGAAGGCGGGGTCACTACCACTAGACCACCGGTGCTCTCTATATAATAATAATATATAATAATAATAATATAAACGTTTATTCTTTTACATAAAATTTTTTGACATAAGTAGTTATTACAGTTGTATATATTACAGTTGGTAACAAAAATGGCCACCACTCAGCATATGCTACAGCAGAACAACTCATGCCGCAGCGCTGGTTTTCTGTTTTGATTTTGAGACTAACCCCGCTTTGTTTAAGAGTAGTAGAGTTCTTTGTGATAGAGCTCGTCCGGGGAAGGACTACCACTATACCTATTTCTGCCGCCAAGCAGTAATGCTCGCATTGCTGTGTTCCGGTTCGAAGGGTATGGTTTCCGATGAAATTACAGGCACATGAGACTTACCATCTAAGGTCTCAGGGTAACACGCAAGTGATATCTATGATGTTGCATGCGTACATAGGCTACGGTAACCGCTGACCATCAAGTGGGCCGTACGCTTGGTTACCACTTTAGTAGTATAAAAACTAATATAGTTGTTGCTTGACGTCTTGTTATTGTCATTTATGCCTGGAGACAAACGAAACGAACTGCCTTTAAGAGCAGCATTCTCAAGTTCAACACTCACCACTGCACGTTTGCATTTGATATTTGCTTGGGTAAAGCGACACCGATACAGTGCTGACTAGTGTGCGTTGCAATATATAATATTATATTTGAATACTAAACCGCCGAGTCGAGGCAAGGTTGATGTGTTGTTATCGTACTTCTTCATCTGCGTCAATCAATATCGTTATTAGAATTCCTCTCAGATCTCTAGTAGCTCAAGTTATTGAGAATGTCAAAGTTTTTAGTTTGAAATAAAGAAGAAATGAGATCAGTTTTAGTAAAAAAAAAACAATGATCAAAATACGCAAGCACATTTCGATTTATAAAAAGGTACAGTAGAGAAAATTCTTATCAGAAAAGCTATATATTAAGCTGATAATCTTCAGGGCATCGACTTGTACCCACTGCTTCGAGTATTATTGAAATCTAAGAGTGAAAATAGTAGAGCGATCAGTCCGTTCGTTCGTTCGTTCATATGAGTCAGTGGCCAACTCTGGTGACAGAGTTTCTAGGCCGCCCGAAAGCCTCTGTCATGGCATAACTGTTACTGTTACTGTTACTGTTAGCCTACTGGATCCCAGTGTTGGGCAAAGGCCTCCCTCCCATTCCTCCAGGATTTGCGATCCTGGGCAGTTGTTCGCCAGGCTTTGTCATATGTGTCGATCTCATCGCGCCACCTTCTACGTGGTCTGCCACGACGCCGGCTCATGGCATAACAACTTTGAAAAAGCCGGGACCGACTGCTTAACGTGCCCTCCGAAGCACGGGAGCGATCAGTAAAAACAGTATACGCTAAGTACGTATACTTCAGTTATACAAAAACATAGTATGTAAACTAATTTAAAATTTTTACAAGCTAAGCTTGTTTATATTTAGCAATACTAAATAAAAATATAATTCATCATAAAGTCAGCTTACACAGTATTTTTATTTTACAATAAATCTTTATGAATCAAGTTAAAAAAAGAAAAATGTAAGCAATTTGAGGACTTACTTTTGTTATTGGAACGTATTTACCGACCCAGGTATTTAAACATGGAGTCAAGAGTAACGTGACTTGCCGTCAGACTAATGTCAGAAAGGCAATTATACTAAAACAATAAATAATAAATAAATCCACACAGCATCATCTAGCCCCAAGGTAAGCTGCTGTTAAACAGAGCTGTGTTTATGGGTACTAGATGACTGATATACAGGGTCATTCATTATCAATCTGACAAACTTAAGGGATAACGGGTCAAGGACACGCGCAGGCAAGGACGCGCGGGTTATTGACCCGCGGTTCATTGACGCGCGGGTCACTGACTCGTGCCGAGCGCTGCCTTTTCGATTTCTAACAAGGATAATTAATTATTAAGCAGAATTACGTAATATTTTTTTTTTAAGAAAAGAAAAACGTTTAGAAAAAAAAGTGCAAACATTTATGTGTGGAACCTACCCCTTAAGTTTGTCAGGTTGATAATGAATGACCTTATTTATACTTAATACAATACAATACTTTTTTATTATATAAAATACCCAGAACACCCGGGACAAATTAATAAATAAATAAACAATGCTGGACAATCCATACAGCATCATCTAGCCCCAAGGTAAGCTGCTGTTAAACAGAGCTGTATTATGGGTACTAGATGACTGATATATATTTAATACAATACAATACATAGATAGATATTTTTTATTATACATAGGAAACACCCAGAACACCCGGAACAAATATTTGCAGATCCTACAAACATTTGTCCCAAGGCGGGAATCGAACCCGCAACCTCTGCGTCGCAGGCGGACCTTCGCCTACCGCGCCACATTGGTCGTCATTAATGTTTGTAGATCGTACAAACATTTGACCCACATTTGTCAATTATAGCAATTACAGTTGCATTGTATAACACTTTCGCTATACATTTATGTCAAAAGTTACTACACACAATACAATGTCTACAAAACTACGCTAGCCATTAGGTATAGTATTTATAATATTTATATAGTATTTACAATCCTCTCAAATAACGTGCGAGTTTGTAGGTACTTCAATAATTAATTAATTCAAAACAATAAATAATTGTCTTACCGTAGCACCGTCAAACGAAAATTGTTGCTTAGGACATAATATTAGTGCCAAAATGCAACCAGCCTGGCTATCATGAGCAACATATACATAGTATACATAGTTTACTCAATGGAAATTAATGGACTAAAATAAATGATAGATTTTTGCAGTAGATAGTTCATAATAGACGATAATAGAGTTCATAGTGAAGTAAATAAAAAATGTTTTTTCACCAGCAGCATGCCACAGTCGTATACAAGAGCCCCAAGGCTGTAGGGGTGAACAGCATTAAATGCCTTTTGAAATAATACTTTTGTCGTTCAATGCCAGTGGTATTTGTCTACGAATGGAATTGCTTTCGCGGACTGAAACCCATTTCAGGGCTTGTAGTCGAAATCTGGTGTATTTTTAATGAATTTATTTGACGGACCATAATAAAAATGTGGTTTTATTAACAGTTTTTAATACCCGATAGTATCATAGTAAATTTTAATCAAGGAGATAAAAAATACATAACTATCGCTTACTACCAAGCGGAAGGTTCGAGGTTCAGTCTAGTCCGAGTTTGTAACGTTTTTGGAATATATAATCTTTAGTACTCCGTGATTGTTCAAATCATCATTATCATATCAGCCGATAGACGTCCACTGCTTGACAGAGGCCTCCCCCAAAGAGCGCCATGACGACCGATTTTGAGCCTTCACCATCCACCGTCTTCCTGCGACAGCTTTAATGTCATCGGTCCATCGAGTGGGGCCGTCCTACAATTCGTTTTTCAGTTCGTGGTCGCCACTCGAGATCCTTTATTCCCCAGCGGCTATCGGTTCTGCGAGCTATATGGCCTGCACATTGCCACTTCAACTTACTAATTCTAAGAGCTATGTCGGTGACTTTGGTCCTTCTACGGATTGTTCAAATACAAAAGCAAAAACATTTTTGCTTTTGAATTTGTTACTTAATTATTAAATATTCTTTTATAACAAAAAATGTTATTCAACAACTTCCCAATAATAATGAAAAAGCTACGTTGTAGTAAGAACTAAAAACACATGCATAGAAATTCATAAGTATATTATAACGCACTAGCTGCGCTCTGCGGTATTCCTTGCGGTTACACAGTTATTTATCTCACGGGAACCGAACATTTTTTCAGGATAAAAGTAACATATGTGAAACTCCAGACTGTTAAATATTAAAATTATGCTTGTGTCAAACAATCCATAAATACTCAGAGCCGTTCAGCCGACCGTGAAACTCCCACAAACATTCAAACATCTAAACTATTATTTTTATTAGTAAAAAATATTGTATGATAATGTTAAGATAACATGGTTCACTCATGAATATAAAATTGTATAAAAAGCGTGGATAATGAAACAAAAGTTTTCCAAATAACGCCGACATTTGAAGTCTGACGAAAAATAATAAAATCCTCCCCTCCAGGGGTAGGATCATCCCTTCCGTAAATAGAATCCCGTAATGGATAGGGATATCCGAATAGAAAATTAGGCTTAAATGTCTCGAGAGAATTCACCTTGAACTTTTATTAAGTAGGCTCTTTGTGAGAGTTAGCCGTGAACAAAAAAAATATTTTTGTGTGCTAAAAATATGCATTTATATTACTAAACTCTAAGTGCAATGAGTCTGTTTGGAGGATTAACGCGCAACACACACAGCGGACGGGCGCGGGTCGGGTCAGATCCGCCGCGAGCGTTTTTGTTTTAATTTGTATGGACGACAAGGATGACAACACACTGGTCGCTGGAGCGGCTGCCGCGCTTCACCCGACCTGCCGCGCCCGCGTTCAGTGTGTTGTCATCCTTGACGTCAGTACAAATACAACAAAAGACACCAGCGGTAGATCTGCTGCAAGCCCGCGCTCGCGTTCTGTGTGTGTTGCGCTTAAGACCGTAGACTAGTGTCCTAGCAGTGGAAACATTACAAGGCTGTCTTGATAAAGATCAAAGTCAGACGTACCTAAACACTTTTTAGGTTTTTTTAAACGAGTTTCTAAAATTGACTCTGCCTTTCAAAAGTATATATTTTTATGTTACTTTAATATTATAAATGCGAAAGTCTGTGGGTGTGTGTGTGTTATGTTTGTGATGTTTGTTACCACGTATCTCCGTGACGACTTTACCGATTGTGATGAAAGGAATGTGGATGACTTAAGTCCTGGAATTACACTTTATTGTTAATTTTTATTTTTAAGTTAATCTTAGTTCTATGTAAGTGACTCAAAATAGATGGCTTAAGTCCTGGAATAACACTTTATTGTTAATTTTTATTTTTAAGTTAAGCTTAGTTCTCATGTAAGTGACTCATTGTTATTTTTGAGAAAAATATCTATAAACTGACACATACCTACTTTTTATCCCGGAAAAATGTAATGTTCCTGTGGGATAGCATAGAAACTGCAAAAACGCGGGTGAAACCGCGCGGGTCAGCTCGTTTAAAATAACGAGCTTAGATGCTTTTAATAAGCTGTTATAATTATCATACATTTATACGCTCAACAATGACGGAGGCTTTCAGGCTTTTTAACTCCCTTGTCAAACATAACCAATACAACTCAATTAAACTAAGTTCGATTTAAAACAGCGATATATTTGGCCACGATGAAGGCCGCCCAGAGGCACATAAATTAACTAACTACGACTATCTTACAATTTAGTAAGAAAATACAAAATCTCATCACAAACCTCTTCATAAACAAGTCAGATGAAGCTGTCGTGACTCTGGGAGATATCATCTCGGGGCGACGTCCTGTTTACCGACCTTGCCGACTTAAAAACGAAACTTTGAAGACAATACAACCGCTTACATTGGCCAGCACGTAGTCAACGCCAATCTAATCAACGTTTACAAAGGTCTAAGGAAAAGGAGCCAGCGATAGCACAAGTGGCAGCGGTCAAAGCTGACTAAAAACATAAATAACATAGCCGTAGTACTAATATCAGATTTTGTTTTGTGACATAGCCCCAGACGTATAGCCCAGTAGGCATATACGTATAGTTTGCACAGCGAATCTCGGCCGTAGTGAAGTTAGACGTTTCAATGCGCAATGGAGCTTATTCGAACTAAATTGTCTTTGCGCATCACAAACGGCTAACTTCACCGAAGCCTAGATCCGCCGTGCAAACTATACATAGTACTGATCCTACACTATGATAAATTTAAAAGTGAATGACATACTAAAATAGTATAATTTGTTATTACATATTTTGTTGAATAATAAAAAGTAAAAATCAGTTTTGATTTTTTTTTAATTCAGTTTGTAGCGTGTACCATTCCCAACTATTATCTTTGGACTCCATCCAAATGCTTGGTACACGCTACCTCAGAAGTTAAACCTATATAAAATTGCTGTATACTTTGCTGATTGCGACATGAACTGCCGATGAGGTTATAAATAAATAAATAAATAAGGCTGGACAATCCACACAGCATCATCTAGCTAGCCCAAGGTAAGCTGCTGTTAAACAGAGCTGTATTATGGGTACTAGATGACTGATATATATTTATTACAATACAATACATAGATAGATATTTTTTATTATACATAGAAAACACCCAGAACACCCGGAACAAATATTTGCAGATCCTACAAACATTTGTCCCAAGGCGGGAATCGAACCCGCAACCTCCGCGTCGCAGGCGGACCTTCGCCCACCGCGCCACATTGGTTATAAAATAACTATACCGTTTGAGAAACTCCTCAATTGACTGTTTGTGGCTAGTAAATAATGCCGATATGAACAAAGAGAATAGAATTATATGGAAACCAAAATAAATATTATTTATAACTTATATTGTGAACTTAGATTGACCAAAGTCAGTCTACCAGTCTAGAAATCTTTGACTATATACATATAGAAATCTTTGCTAGAAATAGACTTGCCTTTTTTGGTCACGTCAATTTCGTTTTTATTTGTATTGTTTTTTTGCTTGTGGTGTGACGTAAAATATTTTTTATATGCTATTTTTTTTTATTTGGTCCGCGTGGTGGATTAAGACCCAATCACTCTCGCCTGAGAGTAGGCCAGTCTCCCAGCAGTGAGAACATTAGAAGGCTGTCATGATCATGCTATTTTTATTATATTCTTATGATTTAAAACAATGCTTACATTTGCACGGGTTGCGTATCTCTACAACCTATGCTTCTTCTTCTTCTTCTTTTATGGACTCTGTGGCTTATTTGCCACAAGTTTGCCAGTGTCAAGTGTATAAGTTTGATTGTCGCTTAGCAACGTAAACAAACGAAATGAAAGAAATGATGGCTTTTCTTTCAAAATTCCTTTGGAAAGTCTTTGACTGAATTACCAACCAACATTACCCCTCCATTTCAATAACTTACACTTGTGCTAAGTAAACAAGTTAAATTGGATAAACTGCCACCAAATTTACGCAATAAAACTTAAAATAACACAAGAAAAATAATTAAAATGGGAGGACCCATGTCGTTTTGTCAAGATAGCCAAAGACAATCACCTATGCTTCTTATATTGTTATTTGATTGAACTGACAGCCAGGCTCTTGAACAGAGTTGTCAATTTGCAAGAATGAAGTCACATAAGGGACCAAAAAATATTTAAAAAAAACGAAACAACATCATAGGTTTAGTTTTACGCCTATTCGGATACAGCCACGACACTTCTCTTCAAAAGTCTTCCGTGTCTCTTCAAGTTAGCGATCGAATAAACTTTTTACGACGACCTCAAAATTAAAAAGTTCAAATACCTACTTGGATTCCGCGCGAAGGACCAAAGCTATAAAAAGTCGCGTAACAGTGATATTTCGAGATACCTTAGTAGGCGAGTTAAATTACTTTCACGGTGTAGACAAAGGAAATAAACGAGTAGCGCAAAAGTAAGTTAGTACAGTGGCCTACTCTGGTGACAGAGTTAATAGGCCACCTAAATGCCCCCCCTGTCACGAACAACTTTGGAGCGCTCGTGACGTAGCTAGCTAAGTTGTTCCTATCAGATCAACGAAGCACTGTTCCGCGTAGTCACCATTGGGATGGGTGACAGTGGCAAATCAACTGAGCGCTCCCGTGCTTCGGAGAGCACGTTAAGTAGTTGGTCCCGGGTTTTTCAAAGTTGTTAAGCCATGACGGAAACCTTTGGGTGGCCTAAAACTCTGTCGCCAGATTTGGCCACTGATTCATACGAACTTATTTACTATAAACAAGTTTGAACAAGACGACCGATGTGGCGCAGCGGGCGCAGGTCCGCCTGGTTGCGGGTTCGATTCACGCCTCGGGTCAAATGTTTGTATGATCTACAAATATTTGTTCCGGGTTTTTTTTTTTTTTTTATACCACCAAGGTGGCAAACAAGCATACGGCCCACCTGATGTTAAGCGGTTACCGTAGCCTATGAACGCTTGCAATACCAGAGGCATCACTCGCGCTTTGCCGACCCTTTAAAAATTTTAAAACGCCCTTTTTGAAGAACCTCATACTGCGGGTGTTCTGGGTATTTTCTATATATAATAAAAATATCTATCTATGTATTTAGATTTAGATTTATTTAGATTTATTTATTCAGAAATGATAGAAGTTTACAGTATTACTACCAAAACACTTACTATCTTAAATAAAAACTTAAGAATAATTTTAAATAGCTAATTAAAGTGCATAGATTGTCAGCAAAAAGGTCGACTTGTTGGAACTCGTGTACAAATGCGTCTATGAGAGAGATCGCCCGGAGTGTTGGCGTGTTGTTCGCGTGGCAGGTCCGCATAGCGGGAGTTGTGAACAACCGGTGCCGTCGACGCCCACACCGCACATAGTTATTAGGTACATAAAGACTCATGCTACTTAATAACTCCAAATTATTTACTTTATTATGTAGCATGAGACAATAATGTATTACTAGCTGTAATTTTCGCCTAAGCTCTAATGTTTCGACTCCGACCATTCCAGAAACAAACAAAGATGGAAAGAGATACGGGTACCCATACATCCTCTTGTACACATACCTGTATTGTATTGTATTACGTATATATCAGTCATCTAGTACCCATAATACAACTCTGTTTAACAGCAGCTTACCTTGGGGCTAGATGATACTGTGTGGATTGTTCAGCATTATTTATTATTTATTTATTTATTGAAAATACCGGGAACGAGTAGCGCAAGAATCGTATCGTAGTTAGTTTCTCTTGCTAGAGTGCCCTTCAAACCAAAACACAGTGCAGCTTGCTGCACAATACTGTTCGGAGACAAAATATCTGGCACTGTGGTGGTACCCATCAACAGACGAGACAAGACAACAGAGAGAACAGACACATCTTCTTATAAATAAAAATGAGTTGCTGTGCGTTAGTCTCTCTAAAACTCAAGAACGGCTGGACAGATTTGACTAACTTTAGTCTTGAAATGTTTGTTAAAGTCCAAGGAAGGTTTAAAAGGTGAGAAAATATACAGGGTGTTAAAATTTGCAAAAAAAAACGCGAGTGAAACCGCGCCGTGTCTAATAGTCTAAAATAAAACAATAAATCTAAATATAAAACAGTTGAGCTGTATTTAAACAGTTATAATAATTCTATAAAGCCAATCAAAAAACGCACGACAACACACGAACCTATAAAGAATTCTCACAACTGCTTTGTCAAATACTGAAGCGAATATTCTCAATAGAGTCAATACCCACGTGTTCGTCGATTTTATTAAACCTCGCCGCAGATGGCATTTAATGGATTATTCAAATTTCAAAGAGTTACAGCCAAACTTAAATGTGACCTACAATAATCGGTTCTTAAGTCAAGAGCAGTGAAGATGTCTCGAAGTAGTGCTACAAAGAGATTAAAGTTATTATAAGATTTTACTTTGACGAAAAACCTTTGAAATATTTTACCTGATAAAATTATATCACTTGAAAACAATTACTAGAAACTTGTCATTTTATTTTATTTATTAAAAAAACACTTGAAATTTATGATAGAATACAATTTATTGTAAATAAAAATTACTTTTAATAATGTACGTAAAAGAGTCGGACTTTTTGGGTAAATCCCATTTGATCTTAGGACTGTGACATCATAGAACTGTAACTAAATTCAGTAAAATAAAAGTAAGAATTATATAATCTAGATGATATCAAATCGTTTGTGCCTTGTCCGGTGCGTGATCTAACCCCAGGTGAAATTTCACTAATAAACTTTTGGAGTCAGTAAAAGAAACGCGGTAGATGAGAGGAATTTGAGCTTTGTTTTATCTTGCAAGACACACGGTTCAACAGTTTGCCAAACCAGTGACTAGTCCGAACAATACTAACCGTAGCCGTAAAAAAAAAGGTCGAGGAAATAATCGAGGGAGACAGCAGTTGGCCTTGCAGTGGAATTTGTCTTTTAGATTTTTTTTCAGCCCAATATTGATAGGCTGGAAATATAACACCATCAATAATAAAACTTGCCGTATCTCTGTTTTGCATAAATACTAGTTTGGCAATATATATCTTATGCATCTGCAATAGTCAGGCGTGGTGCTTAACATCAGGTGGGCTCCTTGATTGTCCTGTCACTTGCTAACATAAAAATATATATATTTATATACGAGACTAATAATTTTGCTACGGGTAATATCATTTTGATCCCACTTATTATTATTTTTCATTTGAACCCAAAAATAATAAACATTTCGATGGGAAAATCACAGAATCGAATTCATACTATTTGTTGGTACTGCAATGCTTTGAATCATTATTATTTATTTTAAGCTGGCATTATTGTATCTTTTATATTACTTAATTTGTGTTACCTTTAATTAGTTTATGTTATAGCTTATTTTTTTTAGTTTATCTTATAGGATACTTAATTAAGTTGGCCATAATTAAGTATATCCTCTAACATAAACACATTGTAACGCTGCTGGTTTACCTAAATAAAATAAAATTAGTCTTGTTATGCTTTACGATCAAACATACACTGTGTCATCAGCAGTTATAGCTACTGCTTAACTTTTCCAATAAAATCGAAGTGAAATGAAATTTGGAATTTAGGAGTGTACGAAAAGTGAGATCGAAGGCGGGCGATATGCCAACGGTGATGCTAATTTCAGCGATTTCGGTAAACGTACAGGTAAATTAAATTTGCCATACAATCTAGAAAATATTTTCAATCTTTTATTCGTTTATTGGGTCCGCGTGGTGGATTAAGACCCAATCACTCTCGCCTGAGAGTAGGCCAGTGTCCCAGCAGTGGGAACATTAGAAGGCTGTCATGATGATGATGATGATGATTCGTTTAGGCTTGGATTTATTTGGAAATGATGACGTACGCGACACTACGGTATCGGATTCAAAATGGTTCTTTTTTGACAACATTGGTAGTATGGTGGATGAGTGCTAGGTTGAGACGGGAGAGGTTGTGGGTTCCTGTTAATCCAGGTCACATCATCCACAGCCCGATTTCACCCACTGCTGGGTATAGGTCTCCCTTTGTATGTGCCACACCTCTCGGTCCTGTGCTAGTCTCATCCAGGTTCGGCCCGCGATTGTTATATCGTCTGCCCATCGCGCTACTGGACGACCAGGTCACATACTATAACTATAATATTTCAAGTTCCATCAGATCTGTTGATCCGTTACGGAATAGTGTGGTAACAAACAAACATCCAAGTTTTCGCATTTATATTATTACTAACTGTGGTCCACGACTTCACACTATAAATAAACTTTTCTATTGAATCACTCATTAAAATCCATTTTGTAATTTAAAGATCTCAGTGTAGGTACAAACATAAAGAAGAAGTGACTTTGTTTTTGTTGCAAAGATAGTTTAATCTACGAGTTGAAACACATCGCATTTTAGTTTTAAAACCGTGTCTACATTGTTTACACGGTGTAAAGCCTATTCTAACGCATGTAGTTTAAACCTGACAAATTATAAAGCGGTAAATACATAAGCATCGTAGGTCAGACTTACAGGCCGTTGTTATGCCGAGACACGGAAACGATAATACGTACGTGACGACTACTACCTAGCTGAATTACAGCTTTGCCAACTTTACTTTACACCCTAGACCACTGTATCTCACAAGGTTCAGAGAGTATTTTTGTGTGGCACGTGGCTAATGTAAGTTTGTCGTGACCACAAACAGATGGTGCAGTAAATTTAAATCTTATTTCGGCTTTACTTTAATGCTTAAGTGCGAATCAAAAGAAAACTATTGGGATTATTTATAATAAAACTAAAGCGCCAAATATTTCTAAATACTAAGTTAGCTGTCCGTCCCAGCTTTGCGTGGGTGCAATCAAAATCAAAATCAAAAATCAAAAAATCAAAAATTATTTATTCAGTAGAATCACAAGGATCACTTTGAAACGTCTTACAAGCTAGGAAAATTTACACCAGTTCCAACGCGCCCATGCCGTAAAAGAACTGGCAACAATACCGGCTGGGTTCCTATCGCTTTTTTGGCATGACCCTTGCTATTGTTATGGATTCCAAGTAGAGTTGGAGCACATTCGTCCCAAGCAATGAAATCGCACCCGTGCAAAGCCGGGGCGGGTCGCTTGTAATAAATATAGCCTATGTTACTCAGGGTTAATTAAGCATTCTAGTGTAGCCGATTTTTTTAAATCGGACCAGTAGTTTTTGAGCTTATTCGTAACAAACAAAAATAGAAACATACAAAAATAAAAATAAATCCTTTTTATAATATTATCTCTTTAAAGTATAGGTTTAGACACGATTGGTATTTCAAATACAGCAGCGTAATAGTACTAGAGATTATTTGCTTGTTTACAATTCAGCAAATAAAAAAGTTTTGTTGCGTTTAAAAGATATAACAATGTTAAAAGTGATAAAATCTCCTTTTAAGTAAGAAATACTTGTCATAGAAGATTTTGCTCTTGCTTAATATCTTGTAATGTATTTCAGCAAAGTAACGCCTGAATCATCATCTATCCAACTCTAACCAATTCCAATACAATAAAGGTAACTGCCAGTCGTCAACATCAAACGCATAGACCCTTTTATTTTCATTGGACAGTCCACTGTCAAGAAAAGACGAGGGACAACCGCAAGATAAATAAATCTTCTTTTAACTGTTTCAAACGAGGACTGGACTTTTAAAACATCAGGACGAGGATATCAATTTCTTATTTAATTCTTTATTGCACAAATAAAAGTACAAAAGGTGGGCTTAATGCTAACAACATATTCTATTATTGTTCTCAGATCTCTAGCCGCAGTTAAATTCGATTGTAAGGAAATTTCTGAACAATAAGTATAGAAATCCCCTTCGCAGGGGATATGTGAACCAAGTGTGTAGGACTTGTTGAAGACTTGTTAAATGTTAGGACTAAGAAAGGAATTCAGTTTGATATACATTTATTAATTAAAAAAGTGTAAACATTATTTATAAAAGTATTATAATATATTTTATTTCGTTATTGTCTAAAAAAAAAAAAAAAAAAAAATCTACCTGCCAACCTCAAAAGTAGGTAGAGAAAAAAGGCGTGCTTAAAACTTCATCATTAGATACCAATAAACATTACTAACATAGAACAAACTAACAAATTATACTTAAACCTAAAACTAAATCCTATTAAAAATAAAAATATGATTTGTTAATTTATATATATTTTTCTACAAAGACGAACGAGCCCACAGCTCAGAATGATGGGTTTTATTTTGTATAAATTTAATTATTGTGGCCACAAATCCGCCTGGTGGCGACAATAAATAAATATTGGATAACATTTTCACACAGCGATATATAGTAAAATAGTACTGTTTAGGGCTAACCTTTAGGTTAGCCTTTAGTACAAGCTTTGTTTAGTTTAGGTTAAAGGTTTAGTTTAGGTTAGAGGTTTAGTTTAGGTTAAAAGTTAAACAAAGCTTGTATAGTTCTCTCGGCGGATCTAGGCTTCCGTGAAGTTAGCCGTTTGTGATGCGCAAAGACAATTTAGTTAAAAAAAAGCTCAATTGCGCATCGAAACGGCTAATTTCACGGAAGCCTAAATCCGCCAGGAATCATTCAGTTGACTACTAACGTCACACACGGTTTAGGTTAGGTTTTTGAGTAAAAAAATATTAGGTTTTATATAATGATAACTATACTCACTGTGCATTCATTAGTTAAGTTTGTTTTGAGATGCATTGGTTTATTGATGTTTTTAAATAAATATTACATTATTTTAGAGAAGTTTAAACAATTACTTAGTTGTTTTATGTAGTGCCTAGTTAATTCATCGTCACTAGTTAACCGGTAGCAAAAACGAGTAATTTTTTTTAGAAAACTCAGCATATAATAAATAAAAACTATTGCTGATACTTTGAAACTATTTTCTATCCCCAAAAGTAACTCAAACTCACCAGATAGAACTTCCACGAAAAAAAACAAAATATACTTTAGCCAAGTGAAGCTCTGATCATCTTAAAACTGTGGTCGTTTTTTAGCAGTGATACAAATAGCATTAAAAAAAATCGATTAAAGTTTCCGAGCGTTTTGTGCATGTCAAGTGGCAACCGTAACCATAATGTTCCCACTGCACACTGGCCTACTCAAGAGCGAGAGTCCACCACGTAGACTCGGATTGGTGGATATTGTCATACGATATTTTAATTTTTAGATATGCCGGTTTCTTCACGATGTTTTCCTTCACCATAAGAAAGCTTCGGCATTGCGCACACATATTTTTCGTATAGAAAAATTAATTAGTGCACGATCGGTTTTGAATCCACGACCTTAGGATCTACTAGGGGTCTACTAGACAACCACCAGTGCTCTTAAAATACATAAACACTTTAATACGGCCGTAATATGCAGGTCGTTGGTCATTAGAAATCCAGAACAGATCAAACTGAACAAAAATACTTGTTCTCAACTTGTTGGAAATCCCGAAGGGCAGCACAATACTTTTTGCATGACAACTTAGTTTGGATAGTTTTTTCCTTAGCACAGAACAGATATTAGTTCTACGAACAGAATGGCCACTTACTTACCACCGGTTTTTCTTACCTCGCCGGTCGTGAGTTTGCCGGCACATTTCGCCGGCACTGAAGCTAAAGGCTAAGGGATGCGTTTATTTTTATTTTATTTTATTTACTATAATTAAAACAGATTGAGCCGATATTGAGTCATATCGAGCCGATATTGAGCTTTCATCATCCACCGAATTTTTTTATCCTAGTGATAAGAATTTAAATTTAAATAAATATTTCCATGAGTATTTGTACTTTAATTAATATAAAATTAATTGCAATAAACCTGTTTTGTGAGAGACTGGTGCCTGAAGGCTGCCTGAAGTAGGTTGTACTGTACACCTTTAATAACAGGTCACCAGTGCTCCACTCCACTCCTGATTTACACAACAGCAAAAAGTTTGACCGGTTTATTTTAGTTTAGGAGTGAAATGGATCCGTATGTCATGATTCCCTTTTTTTACGTTTAAGTTTTTATAAATTATGTCCTATAGAGCCTGTGCTTACGGTTATATTTGATGTTATCACGGCGGCGGCGCATCATCTTTTTATATTACGTAATTATAAACGTATTTATCTCAAAACTAGATATTTTTCCGCGTATTAAAACTTTGTTAATTTCACAAACTTTGCACTTCAAATTACAAGCGTAGCAACATGCTACGGCGTAGTCCTGTAGCTATATGCTACGCGGCGTAGCGAATACGTAGACTACGTAAAACTATTTGCATTCGAACAACTTGCGCACAAACTTTGTTGGTTATTTCTCAATGAGAATAATATGACGTCTGTGAAATCTGCGAGCGGTTGGTGTTAAATTGTTTGCTAGAATTAAAGTTAAATTGTGGGACTTTTGTTTAGAAGTTGATTGAATTCAGATGCAGATGTTTATGTTCCACAGCTAAAACCTTAGGTAAGTTTGTATTCAGAGGCATGATGTTTTGCTTTCACTTGAGTTTCTGTCATCATTTTGACACTTGAGGTAAGAAAAAACAGGTCACACCTCTATCGGTCAATTGACTGGGACATCATTAATTTTATTTCTAAATACCTATAGTTTTAGAAAAACAAAAGACGCCTACAACTAAACTGGGTATGTGATGTGCATAAACCTTTTTTTCCTCCATCTCTACTGCTAACGTTCGTCATAAAATGCTCCCAGTATATCAGTAACCTGAAGCTATAGTTTGATTGCTTACCCAGCCGATCATATGCCGAAACTCGGATCGACTCTTTTTACATCTTTTTCCACATCTTTATTTATGAGAGCGCTCGTTTACATCCGATCAGTTTTTTGTCAGCGAGTTTGGATGTTTCGAGTTTTTTTGGCTGCCCCAGGGCGTACCGAAAGTTTTTATTCACGAATGATGAGCTTGCTTAGCTGCGTGTATAAAAGTTTCTGTGGACACTTTCTTATCACATATAAAATCTCTTGACATTAGTTTTTGGCGTTACATCATCATCATCATCATGACAGCCTTCTAATGTTCCCACTGCTGGAACACTGGCCTACTCTCAGGTGAGAGTAAATTGGGTCTTAATCCACCACGCAGACCCAATGCGGATTGGTGGATGACACATGTCATTCGAATTTTTAGTTCTTGGACACGCCGGTTTCCTCACGGTGTTTTCCTTCACCGTATGAGAGCACTGGCATTGCGCACATAAATTTTTCGAACAGAAAAAATCCATCGGTGCACGACCGGGTTTGAACCCATGACCTTAGGATCGGAAGGCGGGGTCACTACCACTAGACCACCGGTGCTCATTTGGCGCTACATTAATACTATATTTTTTCAAAACACACAGTTTTATTTATGGTCCTCCTCATCGGTTTTGATGACGGCGACCCAGTTTTTGACTATATTAATTTAAAAAAATATTACACAGTTTTATAGAAACATACGTACTTAATCACAGAAAAGTCATACAGCTAAAAGTCAAAAAAGTTTTACTCAATAAAATCACAAGGATCACTTTAGAAGATCCTGTAGCAAGGATTGATGAGACATGAATTGCACAATTTGCGTAAACTTCAAAGTATAAACGTAAACTTATAAGTATTTATTTGGAAACTGAGATAAATATTTTCGTGTTTTTGTATTACTATTGCATCTGTCTGGCAGTTTTCTATAAACATTAGTAAAATGGTCCACAAAATTGGAATTGCATATTTAATATTTCTCACACTGTTTATTGCCAAATCTTTATACTTTTGTCGTATTTTGTAAGTCAGTTACATATATGTGTTTTTCTTCACCATTTTCCGGAACAGTGCGTACACATTACTTTATGTCACGCTAGCGGCAACGGGTGCGCGCCACGTGACTTCGAACTAGGACCTGCCAATAATCGTCATATTGTAACGAGGGTGAAAAGGATGAAGGCTTTCCCGACAAAAATATTAGCAGAACTTTGGTAGCTTTGGCGATAAAGAAAACAAAGTACCTTTTTACTTCACATAATAATAAAGTAGGCCTGTACTCATAATATATGAACAAAAGTGGTTCAATATCTAGGTATTCCATAACCTGACGTCACCTAAGTCATCTGCAATAGATGTAAAGGCTAGACCGCACTGAGCGACACTTCGCGGCAGCGGCGCGACGCCACACATAGCGACACTATTATGTATACCGCACTAGAACTGCAGTGGCGCGACAGTTTGCAGCAAATTTTGTCTGTCAGTCGTTCGGCAGCTTCTGAGGAAGATGTACCTACTCAGAAAGATGTATAAAATTTACTCACTCGATGCTTCCATTTCCTCGCAAATTTCCCTCCAAGGTCAGAGATTTATTGATTGATACTTATAAAACTAATAATCGCTATTTAATCGCTGAATATATTATGTAGTATGCTATCAATAAGTAAATTTTAAAAAGAACTATTCTATTTGCAGAATAAGGTGTAAAGCACACCGATTGTGTACACGAAGATAGATAGATAGATATATTATATCTTTATTGCACACCTTATGATACTAAAAGTAAAATAAACAAAGAAAAAAATAACAAAAAAGTGTAACAATGGGCGGCCTTATCGCTAAAAAGCGATCTCTTCCAGGCAACCTTTGGATGGACTGGATAGGTTAGAACATTATATGGATGGTGGCATACAATAAACTATTAAATAACAGTTACGATAAAAGGCAGAAAATTCAACAATTAAATTAACATTAGACTACAAATATTATAAGCTAAAAACAAATACTTAAAGAACGCAAGAGGAAAGAGAGTACACGTACCACAACGTTGATAGTATGAACTGTATGGAATTTTTAATAAAGTAGTAAATTTAACTAGCTTTGTAACGTTTCGAGATACGAGATTTGATAAATAAATAAAACTATTTTAAATTTGAAATATAATAATTTTAACCCCTAATTTCTACTCTGTCTCTGTTTGTTTTCTTTTCACCGGTGTTCTAATTAAACTTATAGCTGCATCTCTGAATTCAAGTTTCGTCCCAAGTTGCAAGCTCGTCGTCCAATAAAATTGAATGAGTAGTTTTTGTGTTAGATGTACTATTTGTACGAACTGTTTATCTGTCTGTTTTTAAGCTTAAATTTATGTTTATAAATTAATTATTTATGTATTTCAGTTAATTGAACGCTGAACGATTTGGCTAACTTGTCAACTAACGATTTACATGAACTTTGGTATATATATTTTTTTAAATTAAACCTCTTTTCAGTTTTAAAGTTATTTTAAATCAAAGGTTCATATCAATAAAATCTTGGTTAGTGATGGAAAAACAAATAATTCTGATTATTCAGCTTATAAAAATAGCATACTTAGTAGGTAGTTTAAGTGCTAAGTAGGTAGGTAGGAACCCAGCTGGTGATGTTGCCAGTTCTTTTACGGCATGGGCGCGTTGGAACTGGTGTAAATTTTCCTAGCTTGTAAGACGTTTCAAAGTGATCCTTGTGATTATACTGAAATAAATAATTTTTGATTTTAATTTTGATTTTTGGTACCTAAGTATATTTTAAATAAATATATTTTTTTATATTATGTTGCGTGTTGTGTTATGTTATTTGTATGCGTTGTCAAATAAATATTTTTTGTTGCATTCTACTATGGTAATTCAAAATTTTCAAGATTTAAGTTCTGTTTATGTTTTATACTCATTAATTATCCTTTAACTCATTTTCAATGTTTTCCATACTTTTAGACCTCAACAGTTTTATTTTACGAGCAGTAGATACAGTTGATTCAATGAGTCATCAGTCATTATCTCCGCTGTAACTTATATTTTGAACTTAACACTCATTCCAAGCTTTTATTTGGCAGTCAGAATGATAAATGTGGTTTCATTAGTGGCCACCGAGGCGAAGCAGGTACAGACCCTAATATTTGCCTTTTTATATCGGTTCCATTCTGAGCTGAAATATTATACTTGTTAATATCTTATCCGGAGTAAAGTAGGTAATAAAGACGGGTATAATAGACAGCCTTGCCCCCCGTGGGGCTTTCTCGTAAAAAAAAATAGTTCAACGTCTGTTACTAGGTAGCGTAGCACAAATTAGCATTAAAACAAATGTGCACCTTACCTTTAAGGATCGTTCAAACCAACACCAGCCGCGCGGCGGACGCTGCAATGGCTTAGCAATGGTTCCAACTGCATAGTTTGATCAACTGTAGTATAATGTATCTTCGTAACATGTAACAGTTGTGAGTAGTAGAGAGTTCTTTGTGATAGAGCTCGTCTGGGGAAGCACGACCTACTTCTGCCGCCAAGCAGTAATGCTCGCATTACTGTGTTCTAGTTCGAAGAGTATGGTTTCCGGTATTATACAGGCACATGATACTTTTGATCCACGTCTCAAGATGGCAACGCGCAAGTGATATCTCTGATATTGCAAGCGTACGCTACGGTAACCACTTACCATCAAGTGTCCCGTACGCAATGTAATAAAAATAAACAGCATTGATTGATTTTAAATAACTGCTCAGCTTCGGTTGATACCGGTCATAAGAGTGGACATGGCAATTTTAAAGCGATTCAATACTGTTCGTAATACTCAACATAGTGAACAATGTAGACATCTAATGAGAATCCGTCGCACTTAAAACGTACATTTTCCACGGCCTTTTTCATAGCCATTCTGAAATTTTCTTTCAAAGCACGTCTCTTTACATTCACAGGGTGTAAAAATACAGCAAAAGTTTTGAAACATTTATATTTTTTTAATAATTTTTATGTAAAAGGTTTCTTGTAGTTTTATTACAAAAATAATACCTTTTTATATAAATCTTATTTCTAGCTTACTTTTTTTAGACTTATTGATTAATATGCTAATTTTACCATAGAACAGTTTATGACATCACAGTTCTATGGAACAAATGGGATTTACCCAATTTTATAGCTTGAAGCACTTTCAAGACTCGAAATAGGCTTACGAACGATCATCATAATGACAGTTTTCTAATTATCCCACTACTGGGACACCGGCCAACTCCCGAGTGGTTAGGTCTTACTTTATAAACTTTAAAAATTACCTACGTTTTTTAGCAGCTTTTTTCCACCCTGTTGTCATTCGATCTTCATCGTCTAACGAGAGCCACTTCTATTGCACTTCGTAGTAAAATTGCTCCCTCAAAGGAATGTTATTTCATAGTTTAATGAATTTCCATTGAATAAAAAAGCTTAGGACTCGCTGGACCAGGCTCTTGTTTCAAAGTTGCAAAGAACTTTTGCTTGTAAAAATCTTGATTGACGATACATTTTAAAAGTTATATAATTATTAAAAGTTTACTTTGTATCTAAGGGTACGAGTTGGTAGGCGAACGCAGACGGTACGTGTGTCAGACTGCAGATGACACACGAGTCGTCATACGTCATAGCTTCATATGGAGCGGTAGTGAGCTATGGCGTAACGCGACGACAAGTCGTCTACAATTACTGTCTGCAGTCGCCTACCAACTCGTACCTTAAAAGCGAGCAACCGACACAAGAATACATACTTCTATCTGCTATCAATTTACAGTTAGTTGAAAAATCATTTCAATCGATTGGCTTGACCTTCCGGAAGTAAAATTTGATGGAACGGTCATTAAAATCAGTGAGGTGGTTAAAAATTTGGATGTTCTCATGGATAGGCATCTATCATGGGGACCTCATCTTACATCAGTTAGCCGAAAGACCTTTGCTGCAGCTGCCTCTCTTAAGCGTTTAAGAAACTTTCTTCCCACATCCACCAAAATTGCGCTTGCGCAATCGTTGCTACTCAGGTTGCAGGTTCGATTCCCGCCTCGAGTCAAATGTTTGTACGATCTACAAATATTTGTTCCGGGTGTTCTGGGTATTTACTATATAAAATAAAAAATATTAATTTATGTATTGTATTGTATTAAGTATATATCAGTCATCTAGTACCCATAACGTAGCTCTGTTTAACAGCAGCTTACCTTGGGCACTTGGGGCTAGATGATGCTGTGTAGATGACAAATGTTTGATAAATGAAATTAGAACAAACAGTTATCGATTTTAAGTAGATAATCCTTTGCCGGTTGTCAGGTCAAGTCACTTGATGCACGGGCATAGTTGGCTTTCCTTGCACAGAAAATTGTTATATTATATTGTGTAGGAACAAAAACTTACTTCCTGCACGATTCATGATCAGCCCACATTAGCTCAGTGTCCCTGATTATTAGATTACCATTTTAACTTACAAATACATATCATCTAATCTATTTACTGATTTTGCAAGCTCACCAACCATCAATAAAAAAGTTTCCCCAATGCCAAAACTTTGTAAACCATCGAAAAAGTCAGGCAAAAATAAACTCGTAAAAGCCTTAAAAGCAGCAGAAGAAATGAGAATAATAGCCTCGGACGTAGAACCACTACCAATGAGAAATGACTAAACAATAGTGGCCGTATAAAAATAAATGACTTTGTACTCTTGCTGCGAATAAGTTTTTGTTAGTTCATCGGAAGATCTTTAGAATGAGTTCAGTACTTGTACTGTTGGTGAAAAAATTAATTAACCTCTTGAAAAAAAATTAATAATTAAGGAAAAATAGTTATACGATATCGCTTAAATGGATGAAGCTGTGGATGATGATAAAAAAGGTGAATGTAAGTGCGTTAGAGACTGCCCAGTAGTACAATCTGGTGAAGGGAGATAAAAGCTTCTAACAACTGTCGCTTTATACTGCTATATTTGCCTTAAGTAAGTATACAGGGTCATTCATTATCAACTTGACATACTTAAGGGATAGGTTCCACACATAAAAAAAATATAGATAGATAGATAGAAAATACTTTATTGAACACCACATTATAACAAATTTGACAAGAACAATCTTAATTACTAACAGGTATTACAATGGGCGGCCAACCTTTCTACCAGACAACCTTTGGATGGATAGGATTGAATGGTAGTTGACAAGGGTTTTTAGCGATGTTCTATATCTATTACTAAAACAATTATAAAATAATGCAAAACACATACTTACATATCAAAAATACTTATTATGCTAGACCTATTTCAAATACCTATACTTGTATATTAATGTAGTAATACTATAAATATATAAAAAAACATAGTATAATATATCATAAACTAGTACATACATTTATAAACATAATAAATAAATAATAAACAAGCAGCAGTTTAGCGACAGCAGGACAAGTATTGTATATATACCTATATATTTTTTTTAATGTATATTTTGTCTTAAAAATCCCAAGTAAAAAAAAAAAATCGATTACGTTTTTCTGCTCAATTATTATTTATCATTGTTGGGAATCGAGTTAAGCGGCGTAATAATGAAATATTCAAGTGTGCGCGCCCCGTAGCGGGTCATTGACACGCGCAGGTCAAGTATGCGCGGGTTATTGACCCGCGGTTCATTGACGCGCGGGTCACTGACACGTGCTGAGCGCTGCCTTTTCGATTTCTAACAAGGATAACTAATTATTCAGCAGAATTACGTATTTTTTTTTAATATATAAAAAAAATGTTTAGAAAAAAAAAATTACAAGTATTTTTTTTTATGTGTGGAACCAATCCCTTAAGTTTGTCAGGTTGTTAATGAATGACTTTATAGTGTGGTGCTCGCCACTTGTGTTGTCACCTTTAGAGGGTATTTACAGTTAAGCCCAAGCCCTGCCGATACTAAGAACTGGAGGATTTTCTTGGGGTGATTCGACTGGTCTGATGAGGACTGATCTTGAGCTTTCACCATCCACTGGCTTTCTGTGACCACTACAATGTCAAGCTATATTAACTTACTAATTCTAAGCGATCGTAAGTTTCTTAAATGATGTAGCTTATACAAATATCTTCTCTTATAAAAACCAGTGGCACTAATGCTGCAGCTAAATTTGGTTGCCAATTTCGCCATTTCTGTTAGGTTAGAAAAATTAGAGTCTGTCTCTATCAAACGATTTATAAATTACAGCAGATATTTGATAAGGGGGTGAACTGACACAAGTTTTTAGTAAAATCACGAACTCATATTTATGCTACCACTACAGTATCCGGCGAAGCAGAGAGGGGGTAAGAAGTGGGGGCTGATATCCGGCGCGCCGTCGCGTCGCCTCTCTTCATAACTTTTACTGTCAACTCAATTACACTGTAACACGGCAAATGCCGTGTTGTCTTGCCCTGATATAAAAAAGTCATAAAATTGTATGTGATTTTTGACGTTACTTTTATTTATAGTAATGAACGCAGAGACAGAAATCTTTGAATGAACGTTATTTTTTATTTTGTTTTTATTTATTAGGCAACTCAAAATATACTGTACACATAGCAAACATACAAAAAAAAAATACTTTACAAACTTACCTAAATGAAATGTGTGCAGGCATGCATATTATTTCGACAGATCTGTTTGTTATGCATCCATAACTAAGTTTCATAGAGCAACAAGCCTGATGGATTAAGACCCAATCACTCTCGCTTAAGAGTAGGCCAGTGTCCCAGCAGTGGGAACATTAGAAAGCTGTGATGATGATCGCTTAGCACCTCTGTAAAAACAAATTTTAAAAGATGTCTAATGCTGAGTTTTTGAGAAATTAAAAATGCTCTGACATTTTTGAAATGTCCTGTCTAGTTAGCTTTAAAATCGCAAAATGTCCACTGATATTAAACCTGGACAACCCCACCACTTTATCAAACAAACTTCTTGTTTTGAGTTAAATTCAGGAATTCCTTTCTTAGTCTACCCATACATTAAAAGGAACTAACTAAAAAAATCATATTAAGTTGGATTCCCCGAAAGTTGAATTCTCATTATGTTGAGTCCCATTATGTTGATACTATGTTGAATTCCCATTATATTGAATAAACAAATCAAGGATTTTTAGTCTTGCTGCTATGTCTCCGCATTATTATATCAGTCAGCCAGCAAGCTATGATGTTTATATATAGAAGATTTAGACACATCTTTAAACTCGCTCGCTCCACAAAAACAACTCTAATCACCGTGCTCGATCAAGCTCCGTTTTACACAGTCTCCCAAAACTACCGTTCCGTTCCCCAAGGGGTGTACACCCCACAATAGTTGCAGAACCAACCGAAACGACTCTGTTTAGTGGCCCGCTGAGCACTTACAATAATTTCGGTTACAGTGGTGAGCTGTGATAGCTGGTGCCAAATTGAAGGAAAATGCTGAAGAAATTCGGCGCGAGGAACTTAAATGCTCTAGGAAATGAATTAAGAGTTTCGTTATTTTTATGTGAATTTATGACATAAACCAATAGCTTTTAGTTTAACAGAAAGTACGCAAGCAAGCATTGGATAATGAAGGCACTGGACCGGTCGTGATGCTTATGCCTAGCGATGGAAGATTCTCGGTAAACAAATACTCGAGTTCTCTAATATTTGTCTTCTCTATAAAACCACATGAAACACGTATTACAGAAAACTAAGGAGGCTTATTATGCGGTATGCTCACTAGCAAAAAGGCTGGTTTCTTTCAAACAAGCGCGGCCGAAGCGTGAATGGGAGAGTATTGTGTGTGGTACTAATTGCGGTTTTTAAGTGTCGGTTCGTAGCGCCTGTATGATGGCAATTATGTGAGCTACGCTTTATAGCCGACTGGCTGTCACGCTGTAGTGTAACTGCGAGTTAATCACATACATAATTCTGTTAGCGAGCAATCTTCATTGATCTCCATCTCAACCATAACTGAACTGTCAGTAGACAGTTTGTGATGGAAATCATAGGAGATTTGTTGCTAACAAAGTTAAGCAAATAACCCGCTAGTCGGTGACTCAAAAACCATCCTTGACATCAAGATTACGTTAGTTTCTTCGGACATCTTTCTAATGACATGGGTATTCCCGTTTTAACTGTTTTTCTCGTGTTATTTTTAGTTTTGTTGTGTATTAGGTTGCAGTTTGTCCAATATGACTAGTTGTTTTTTTTTTATACAACTGAAGTGGCAACCAAGCGTTCGGCCCACAAGATGGTAAGCGGTTACCGCAGCCTATGGACGCTTGCAATACCAGAGGTATCACTGCCACCTTGAGGCTAAGATCGAAAGCCTCATGTGCCAGTAATTTCACCGGAACTCATACCCTTCACACCGGAACACAGCAATGCGAGCATTACTGCTTTGCGGCAGAAATAGGTATGGTGGTAGTCCTTCCCCGGACGAGCTCTATCACAGAGAACTCTACTACTCTTTTGTTTGTGATTGTAATGGAAAGGGTTATGTTATTTGGTCAAATACTCTCCTAGAACATTTTTTAAAAGAACGCTGCCATTTCATTAATATTTTGTTCGTTTGTTTACACTGACAATGAACAAAAAATACTCTGGCAACTGTGTGAATAAATAATTAAAAGATAGTGTATATAATTGTACTATTATATAGGTAGGTAGTCCTGAGGAGAGGGGGGAGCGTTCATTAAAACAAACCCTCCTTGAACTAAGTGAGCCAATTTATTAATTCTTTCCAAATTACATACGGCGAAAGACAAAACGCAACGATAGCGCGATCTAGAAATGGTACCAATTTAGTCGCGCCACCTAGTTATAAATTTATTAACTAAACACAGTTTTCACTTAAACAGATAGTACCAATGGGACTAATTGGTTATTTTTGTTTTTATAGTGTTAACCATCACACTAGGGGAATTCCCGCTTGAGGCAAAATAATTTTTGGGATATTATAATCTTTAATGGGACTAATGATCTGAAGGATCTGATGGGACTGATGAATTTAGGATCGATACTAGATATACTCGTACGCATTGGTGTAAATGCAGTCATTTACAAACATAGAGAAACATATCGCGGGTGTAGGATATTAATCCAGAATTTTAAATAGCGGCACGTTACGAGCGCGGCTTGACATGAATGCCTTACGGTCTGGGACTTACCACTTAATTTTTCCAGGTGCTTATAGGCCAACACTACTTTTCAATTCAGCCCTGTAACTAGTCGTCACTACACGCTCGCAAAGTGTTCGCTAAATGAGAACAGATCTAATGGGTATCGGTTTAAAGTAGGTTTTTCTATGTCGGTTGTCAAGTTACGTCGCTTAGATGTGCGAACCACCGTCTACCTACTGATAAATGTAAACTTTCCACGAAAAGGTGTTGACCTTATGCCTTTTTTACAAACAGATTTTAATAACTTTTTCAATATTGTCGTTCTTGATATTTTATGAATACACCATTTGTATGTGAGATAATAAAATTACTTTTTTGATTTTATACAAAAAAACTTTTGACATTGACTTCGTATTTTCATAGGATTCTTGAGCAAAAAACAGTGTTTGCATTATTATTTCAGTGAAAATCTGTAAAGTTTTGTGCCAGACGCAACGGCGTCGAGAAGAAATAGAAAAACACATTACATACATTACGGGGTCGTCAATAAGAAATCACATTCGCACTTCGAGGGAGCATCACGAGTTTCGTACAAGTTCTAACTTCAATGCTGAGTTAAAATGGAAGTGATGAGCGTGAATAGAGGTGATTAAATGAGCAATTTATGTGCGCATTGCCAGCGCTCTGTGGTGAAGGAAAATATCGTGAAGAAACCGGCATGTCCAAGAACAAAATATTCTAAAGATATTAGCCATCTACAAATCCGCATTAAATCTGCGTGGTAGATTAAAACCTAATCACTCTCGCTGAAGAGCAGACCAGTGTCCCAGCAGCAGGAACATTATAGAAGGCTGTCATACGGAAAAAATAGATTTTTTTGTTTTTGTGTCAGTCACAAGACGGTCAAGTCACCCGCCTGATATTAATAGAAATAGAAATATTAAGCGCCACGCCTGACCATAACAGTACAGTGTCACCCAAAGCTTTTAAGTTCAGCGTGACACTGCACCTCGCTCATCACCCCGAAATGTTGCCTCGACCTCGGTTGTTCTCTTTCGCTCAGTAATTTCACTTGCTACAGTGCCCTTCAAACCTAAACAGAGTGCAGTTTGCACACTACTTGGAGGTAGAATATACACTGCGGAATATCTGGCAGGACGGACTCAGGTTTCGCCACACTTTAGTGGATACTGAGACTGACGTACGCATCCTAGATGTTTTGGCAAATGACAAATATGGCAGATGACAAACACGGCAGATGACGACCTCGGGGGAGTGCCCGGTTGAGAAGATGTTACGGGTTTGATTGCCGATGCGGGACAAAATGTTTGCATGATCTGAAAATATCCCGTTTTAGTAAAAAATATGTTAATAAATAATTAGGGTTAAACTTTTTAATGAGAGATGGTGGGAGAAAGTTCAGGAAAAAGACTAATGGAAGTCCTTGGGGGAGACCTTTGCCCGGCAGAATTGAATTATTTAAATCGTAATTATACTTAATTACTAATCTGTTATTTATTTTAATTTTATTATGATTGAAACCCTAATTGACCTGACATTGTTAATTTAATTTAAATTACCTAGTCATGTATTTGCATTTGTTTTTGCGCAACATTGTTATTATATTATTATGATTTTGTTAAACTTACACTTTTGACCTGTAACTTATCTGTTATCAATAAAATACTAGGACTATGACGATAATTAGAAAAAAAAAGCTTTTTAAAACTATCATGGTGAACCACTAGAGTAATCACGTGGCATAGGAGTTATTGTAAAGATAGCAAGGTGTTTATTTATTAAATGAATTTAGGTTTATTTTTCTATATCCGCTTAAAGCTTGTATCTTGTATTGACCGTCATCAGGGGGCATAATAAAAACTTTTTCGTATAAATAAATAATTCAAGAACATTGAGTTTTGCGGGGAAAGTCTTGTCGTAGTGAAGACGTTTTAGATTAAATTTAATTTTTATTTTTACGCGTAGCTGGTAAGACGAGCTATTTTAATTATTCACTTTTCTCTGCCGTTCTCCATGGCGGAATGGGGTGATGGTGTTTCGGAGAAGTAACAAAATTGATGGTTATGTTGCTCCTTAAAAGGATTAGGTTTTGTTTTTACTGTTGGTTGAAACTTTGGCGATTAAATAAAAATGAAAGTTTTGTTTTACCTTAATTTAAACTCCTTTATTTTTAAATTAATTTTGTAACCCGCATTCGACACTTATTGACGTTAGGATGACGTCATAAACACAAGTTAATAGAGCGTTTGAATGTGACAAAATTATGTTTGTGACTAGCGTTGGATTCAAATAAAAGGAATAGCACGGTCACTATTCTCCGAATGAACCGTAGCCATTTGTGAGTAGGTAAACTGACAGTTTACTTGTAAGTATTTGACATTTCTTGTTCCGTAGAATAGTTATTCAAGAATTTGGTCGAATCCACCCTAAGTTACTAGATTTTTCGTAGCAAATCTAGGTATATCTAGAACTTAGATAAAGTTTTATTTTTGCTTATTTCTAGCCAGTCTTATTACGCTACAGCCGTCTAATACGTTCCTTAATTTATTGCGTAGAGCGGCTACAGCGTAGAGGTTAAATTCATTAACTGTGTTGTCTATGAACATTCTTAATTTGATCTCGTGTAGACGGCTAACAAAATGTGGAACAAACTTTGCAAGACAGCTGTTGCCCGCGACTTCGGTCGCGTGGAACACGGAACCGTATTTTTTTTCATAATAAATTAGCCTTACTGATATTTCAGACTACATCTATAACTGTGTTAAATTTCATCTATGTCAGTTCTGGCCACAAACTCGGCTGGGTTTTTAGCTTTTTATTGGATGATTCCTCTTCATCAAGCTCTAGTGCAGTCAAGTCAAGGTTCACGTCAAAATCATTAGTAAGTTAAAAGAGATTCAACAAAATCGCAAGGATTACTTTGAAACGTCTTACAATCAGCTGAATTTACGCCAGTTCTAACGCGCCCATGCCGTAAAAGAACTGGCAACAACACCGGCTTGGTTCATAGCGCTTTTTAGACATAACTTTTGCTATTGTTATGGATGCTCAGAGAATTAAAGAACATTTGTATAACCACGCTGTACATTGATTAACTAACTTGATCTGTGAGTTACGACACGATACGCCGCGGGCGCTTAATTTATTAAATAAATATCGGAATGAAATACGGAAACGGGGTTTTCAATCAAAAGAAGGATCTAACTATTCCACTTCTCAAAATTGATAGGATACTTGCTAAGGTTCAGGGCGAGTTATTAAGAAGAAAATGGAGTTTTCAGGGAAAATATTCGCATTTATCTTCGAATGCTTCATTAGTTGAGCTTTTGAACAACGAGATTAGCAGATAAAATTATACAAAAGTAAATGCATTTTACGGTGAAGGAAAACATCGTGAGGAAACCGGAACATCCAAGAACTAAAAATTCGAAAGACATGTGCCGTCCACCAATCCGCATTGGGTCCGCGTGGTGGATTAAGACCCAATCACTCTTGCCCGAGAGTAGGCCAGTGTCTCAGCAGTGGGAACATTAGAACGCTGTCATGATGAATTCATTTTAGATAATAGTACATTATGGTACTATAGTGTGTAACATTGGTGATTACCGCTGAGGCGCGGCGAGGGTCTTAAGGTAGCCGACGACGGTAATCATCAATACACACGTGTACCATACGACGTTTTTCAACACACTTGTGAATTATTATGAGTTTTTTTTTTTTTTTTTATTCAAATAAAAAAAAAATATGTTTGTTATTTTTAACAAAAAAAATTTTATAACTCACTAGTGAGTTATAGCAATGAAAAAGTCAGTTTGATTATGGGTGTCATTCTGTGCCTAATTGCGATGACCATAGAGCCACTTTATAAGCAAGTGTGTTGAAAAAATAATTATTTACAGCATAAATCTCACCACACGGTTTAATAATTGCATGCAATAATTGCTTTGTAAAATTGATTCGAAGCATTTTTTCTGAAATCAGTTAAACAAGGCAATTCTTTAAAAAAACTAAGCATACAAAATTGCGTGCATTACCAGTCATATCATAAAAACATAAAAACATAATTATAAACATTGAAAAAACCGGCTTTTCCCAGAACTAAAATTGCGATGTCCTGCAGGGTTATTTAAAGACTGATTATCATGATGATGATAATCTCTAAGCCGAGGATTTAATAATGCAAGTAGGTACCATAGATACGCGCTCGCAGTGATATCGTAAATACGGAGAGCGCGCGCCGCTAACTGACCATTTAGCGGTCACAAGCATTTCGAGACTGAGGTACAGATGCTGGATATACCAACAAACCGAATACCTACCTTGCCTGGTGTCTTCTTGCGGGCGTGAAACAGGCTAAAAAAAGAGTAGTAGAGTTCTCTAAGAGTAGTAGAGTTCTCTGTGATAGAGCTCGTCCGGGGAAGGACTACCACCATACCTATTTCTGCCGCCAAGCAGTAATGATCGCATTGCTGTGTTCCGGTGTGAAGGGTATGGTTTTCGGTGAAATTACTGGCACATGAGGCTTTCGATCTTAGCCTCAAGGTGGCAACCCGCGAGTGATACCTCTGGTATTGCAAGCGTCTATAGGCTGCAGTAACCGCTTACCATCTTGTGGGCCGTACGCTTGGTTGCCACTTCAGTAGTATAAAAAAAAAAGCTAGGAACCCAGCCGAGTTTGTGGCCAGATTCAAGATGAGCAGTAGAGTTCTTTGTGATTAAGCTCGTCCTGGGAAGGACTACGACCATACCTATTTCTGACGCCAAGCAGTAATTCTCGCATTGCTGTGTTGGTTGATTTCCGGTGAATTGAGGCACATGAGGCTTTAGATCTACGTCTTAGAGTGGCAACACGCAAATTATATCTCTAGTGTTGCAAACGTATGCATAGGCTACGGTCACCGCTTCATCAAATGGACCGTATGCTTGGTTGCCACTGTCACTTTGAAGTGGTAAAAAAAAAGTTTCTACTAGGCTGGAGCGCCAGTAACTGGCGTAAATTCACCTTACTTTGAGATATTTCAAAATGTTTTTTTATTTGAATTTGGTAGCGCGTGGAAATGATTTATTGACCGACAACTCTCACTAGAGAGTAGGTTAGTTTCCCTGCAGTAGAGACAATAGAATAATAGAATAGTGTCATGATGATGACAGTGAATTTATTTTTTATGTACGTAACTAAACTTGAGCGCGTACATAATACGTTGTCTAGATAGGGATACCCAATAAGCATTATTTAGTTTCAATTGTAGAGTAAAGAAAACTTATCTGTATAATTAATTCTCTTTGTTCTGCTCATTTTCCAATTAAAGCAAGCAATAAATAACTCAATAAAACACATCCGAGGTGTTAGTATTTATTTCACTATTTCCAGCGATGTATTTAGTTCAGGTATTTTCAGTAGAAAATTTGTCGATTGTGCAAGTTTGCATTGTCCCATCCAGCACTCGTCTCTATACAACTGTGGACATTTTGGAGCACCACCAACACAATTAAACCGTTACTGGTGCGGTGTTGCATATTCCGGAGGCGCCTTGCTTTCCGCTTAATTTCGTCCTCTCCGTTACTTGTGGCTGCAGATAAATTGCGCAGTTCTGCAGTGTTACTTTCATTATTCTCTTTTGAATTAATTTTGCATAAGTTTTTTATTGCAAATTAACTGGCCAGTATCAGATGTTAGTGTGTGTTTTTTTTGTGTCAATGCTCTATAGTTGAATCCTTAGAAATACCTACTAAGGTTGAAACATTCTTTTGACTTGGTCCAAGGAGATCGCATCAGAAAAAAAATACACTTTTGATGAGATGGTGAGAGAAAGTTTGGGATAAAGACGAGTGGAAATCCTTGGGGGGAGACCATTTTTTTTTATACAACTGAAGTGGCAACCAAGCGTACGGCCCACAAGATGGTAAGCGGTTACCGTAGCCTATGAACGCTTGCAATACCAGAGGTATCACTCGAGGGTTGCCACCTTGAGGTTAAGATCGACCTTTGCCCAGCAGTGGGACGACATAGGTTAGAATAAAAAACCTCAGATGTTAAACGAACCCTCGCACTTAGCCAAACAAGGCTTTGTTACATAGATATTATACGTACCAAACAGAATTCCGTAACTCAAAAGCATTTCTGCAAATCAACGTAAACAGAAGTGCGGCGGCTTTGTCCGGTGGATCAGTCGACCGCGGCCTTAATACTGTGGACTGACAGATTAAATTAGGGTTTAGCTGGAATCTACTCATTGGATGCAGGTGATGGCTCGATGAGGCGATTAGGGTCTGCGCACACTGGCAGACGGGACGGCATGGCGGTATATATTAGCAATTGTTTATATTTCATAGTTCATCATCATCATGACAGCCTTCTAATGTTCCCACTGCTGAGCCACTGGCCTCTCAGGCGAGAGTAATTAGGTCTTAATCTACCACGCGGACCCTATGCGGATTGGTGGATGACACATGTTTTTCGAATTTTTAGTTCTTGGACATGCCGGTTTCCTCACGATGTTTCCTTCACCATCATCATATGAGAGCACTGGCATTGCGCATACATTTTTCGAACAGAAAAATCCGTTGGCGCACGACCGGGTGAACCCACGACCTAAGGATCGGAAGGCGGGGTCACTACCACTAGACCACCGGTGCTCTATTATCCAATCGAAAAGCTATTACCTAGTTATCCAATCGAAATGCGTTATTTTTGACATGACTTGATTTGATTCTTATATACCCCATTGATGCACGACTGGTACTGTTTTTTTTTAAGTACTTTTATTGTAATTTTAATTATTAATAATTATTTTTAACTTGATGTTTTAATTAAACCATATCATTGTAATTGTACACCAAAAATGGTAACATTGTGAACGCTAGCCGTAATAATTGTAACAACCATAATACCTACCTACTTATGTTTTACAATAAATAATTCTAATTCTGATACTGCTTAATTTATTTCGAACCACCCTCAGGTTCGGAAGGTGAATCACGATCACTTGATCACCTGCCCCCCTACCATGAACTCTTAGAGCGATTCAAATTAGGACCTAAACTGAATTGTCAAAAAATGTTGGTTCCATGGTTTCAATAATTATTAATTTCATGGTACATTTTTTTTTGACAATTCAGTTTAGGTCCTAATTTGAATCGCTCTAAGAGTTCATGGTATGGAGGCAGTACTCACAACTGCATCAATTATTCATATTCAATCGAACGCGCGGATATCACTCGACGCGAATCGAAAACATGTTATTGGGGCGATTAAGTAAATTCATTTTTATTTAAATTGGTTTCCGTTTTAACTATTCAGTGCATAAATTGTTATTTCGTGTAAGTATTGATATACCGTGGATACCTCTTTAAATAACGCTACTTTTAATAATAAGAGTAGTAGAATTCTCTGTGATAGAGCTCGTCCGGGGAAGGACTACCACCATATTTATTTCTGCCGCCAAGCAGTAATGCTCGCATTGCTGTGTTCCGGTGTGAAGGGTATGGTTTCCGGTGAAATTACTGGCACATCAGGCTTTCGATCTTAGCCTCAAGGTGGCAACCCGCGAGTGATACCTCTGGTATTGCAAGTGTCCGTAGGCTGCGGTAACCGCATACCATCTTGTGGGCCGTACGCTTGGTTGCCACTTCAGTTGTATAAAAAAAAAACGCGTGGGCTATGCACATGTGAATTTTACATCACAATCATCATTCACATCCTGACTAGCTGGGTACAGGTAGGTACTACGTACCCTTAGATATATTATTTACGTGCAAACTGACAGTACCTAATACGTTAGTGAACGTTAATAAGTACCTAAACTACCTACGTAGGTAGGTACACAACACACAAAATTGATGTAGATACTAGGTCTATAAATGACTCAACTGTTTCATTATGTATTTTGTATGTCAACAAAATAAAATTGTATTAACAAAATAAAATTTAAATATGTACATAATTACATTACAAACATACAAAATACATAATGAAACAGTTGCAAGAAGTTGCTAGACGGACAGAAAACGCATGGAGGAGCTATTGGTCCATGAAAGATCTTATGAAAGGTACTCTTCCGATATCATTAAAACGGAAGCTCATGGACATGTGTATCCTTCCCATATTAACTTATGGCGCACAAACTTGGTCCCTCACCAACATTCAAAAGTCCAAACTCGGGGTTTGTCAGCGAGCGATGGAGCGCAGTATTCTTGGTGTTAAACGTACCGACCGTATACGTAATACAACTTTGCGCTCCAGAACCCAAATAGCTGATGTAGCTCACAAAGTTGCGTCGCTTAAATGGAGCTGGGCTGGTCACGTCTGTCGCATGCCGGATGCGCTGTGGGCCAAAACCACCACTCAGTGGAGCCCTGAGACAGCAAATCGGCGTCGTGGCAGACCCAAAAAGAGATGGCGAGACGATCTCGACAGCTTTAATAGAGCTTGGGTCCAACTGGCTCAAAACCGAGATGACTGGAGAAATCAAGGGGATGCCTTTGCCCAGCAGTGGGACACAACAGGCTAATCGTAATCGTAATCGTAATCGTAATAAAGTACATTATATATGACGGAGGAGCAGGTCCAGGATGCTTCGTAGATAAGATGACGTCAGCAGAGCTGACGTCACTAGCCTATGTTCATGATGGATCACCCATCTTGTTGAAGAAAAGGCAGGAACTTCTTTATTTTTAGATATATACTATTTTATGTTACCTTGGTAACATAAAACATAGAGACGGTAGAGATCGACAAAAGCATTCTTTTTTGTTTTTTTGTGTGCAACATTTTTTCATGATAAGTATAGTAAGTATAATAGTATTCCCTTGTATCAAAGCATCCTTTTTACATAAGTAGACATCAAATACCGACCAATTGCTTCCCATAACATTTTCTTCGCCGATTTACTTTTATATCCACATTAGTTTTGGTCTTGTACAAGACCCTCCACTTCAGGAGCGAAAGTTTTGGCATAGTGTCGAGACCCCAGACATTTTGGATAAAACACTGGTTTAATCTTGGGCACCCTTCGCGTTGAGTAAAAATAACCCAGCTTATTGCGTAAGATTTAGATTTTAGATTGTTGAGACTGATTAATTGCAATTCTAACATCACGATGTTATGTTCGAAATCGAAATTAGAAAAACAAGTATCATGGACTTTATGTTTTAAAGTTGCTTGTAGATATTTGGTTTGTTTTACGCGTTTCAGAGGCGCTGTAACAAATATATCTTTGTAGCGATACGCTATACGATGAGGCAGGTTTTTTATGCTGAATGGATCTAAGCTATAAACATTCTCTAGTATAAATGATGTGTGTCAAGAAAGCTAAAAACACCATAAACATAATAATAATGAAAATAAATAAAATCAAAAAACATTAAAATAAAAATGCTGGACAATCCACAACCAGCATCATCTAGCCCCAAGCTGAGCAGAGCTATTACTCTGTGGCAAAGCTGTGATATGGGTGCTAGTTATATGACTGATATACCTATACAATACATAGATAGATATTTTAATAAAATTATACATGGAAAATGCCCAGAACACCCGGAACAAATATTTGCAGATCTTACAAACATTTGCCACGAGACGGGAATCGAACCCGTAACCACCGCGTCACAGGCGACCTTCGCCAGCCGCGTCACATTGGGGAATACATAAACGGCTAACTTCCCGATAGCCGAGATCAGTCGGAAGTAGCTAAGTATACAAGCAGCCATAGCGTATTGATTGCGTTTTTTCCAAACTAGCGAGGCGTCGGAATCGCGGCAACAAATTGTTACGACCGTATAAAATATTAGCAATGCAAATAGGCTATTCCCCTCATAACTCAAGATAAGGAGCTATCGTAAAAACGCTGTAAAGACCGCTGTATCGTTCACCCGAGATTTTTCTCTTCCACCTATCTTGCTAATATTGCGGGGAATCAGGAATAAATTTCGCCGCGCTTGTAACGATCTCGGATAGTCGATAACTTTCGGCGATAGCTTAGTGCTGTTTACAGGGATTTTCTGTTGTAGTTTTTGTTCAGAAAACTATACAGACCTGAAGTTTGTTTGTTAGTTTGATACTTTTGAAAAAGTATTCCTTGTTGATTGTTGCTCAAATTAAAGTGATGTCAATAGGTGCATGAGTAGGTACTACACCTGGTCTAGGTATGTACAGTAATATATTCGGTGTAGCTGGGCTCTTTAAGGTATTTAATTGGCTCTTACGGTACCTATTTCTAAGGCCTTTTTCTCGACGACACGGCAAGCAGGGCGACAAACAATAGCGGGATTCCGTGCTGTTTCCGTGTTGTCACCTAGATCACAGATTGTCTAGGTAAACATCCAAAATGATGCTAAGAACTCTTAAGTTTATGTCATTCACTTGAGTCATGACCTTTCAGCCTCGGCTGAAGTCATCTCACGACTGAATGCGTCACGATTTTCAATCGAATCCCAAACGATCCGAAAGGAATTGTGAGTCAATATTGCCGGCTGGTCGATTCTGTATTAATCCTCGTTAAACCAGCCTCGCGGAACGAGCAAATATTGAAATCGCGAAACGATTTTGTCATGTAAATTGTATTTTTGGTCGGTGTGTGATTTCTGGGAGTTTTTTCTTTGTCGCCGAGGCTTTGTGTCGGAAATACGAATGAGATTATAATACGTACTAAGTATTTACAGTGTAAAGAGGAGGTATAGAAATATAGCTAAGAGTTTACTACCGATATTAGAATGGAATGCAAAACGAGGAAACCCGTAGGAGAACCAAGGTCACTGAAATCTTTCAATTCTAAAAATGTATTAGTATGCGGTACTTTTAAAGAGTGGTAGAGTTCTCTGTGATAGAGCTCGTCCGGGGAAGGACTACCACCATACCTATTTCTGCCGCAAAGCAGTAATGCTCGCATTGCTGTGTTCCAGTGTGAAGAGTATGATTTCCGGTGAAATTACTGGCACATGAGGCTTTTGATCTTAGCCTCAAGGTGGCAACCCGCGAGTGATACCTCTGGTATTGCAAGCGTCCATACGCTGCGGTAACCGCTTACCATCTTGTGGGCCGTACGCTTGGTTGCCACTTCAGTTGTATAAAAAAAAACTTTACCTACTAATAAGCTCTCGACCCTACCAAAGAAAAACACAATAAGAAAATCAGCATCATAAAATAAAAATTAAAAGACCAATCAACACACACCAATTACAACCCAACTTTCATGAATAAACCATTGTTCAACAGTGGGAACATAGAAGACTGACATACATAACCGGTCACATCACAAGAAGCTGTAGGCAACAGCTAGTGTTACCAACATAAATCAATTTCCTGTGGTTACTTGAAGATGCTCACGTTGGAATGATCGGCGGAGATCATAGGTAAGGGTTAAACTTACTACGTAGTACGTTCTATGACTTTGACACTAGCCAGAGGTATGACAGACAGTGACAGCAGGAGCAACCAATGTTGAATTCCCTACACATTCACCATAGCTCGCCAAACGTAGTGCTTACATTCTCTTAGGCTCGCCAGCTGAGCTAATCTAATAACGCCATCTAAATAGGCAGCTTTTTTTTTAATAACTTGAGACGAAAACCCCTAATTCCAATTCACTTCGTGCCTGCGCGTCTATATCACACTAAAAACAACAAATTATTGCTAACCTACTTTTAAAAATATATAATAAAAATAAAAATAAATTCAATTAAAAAAAATAAAAATAACAATACCTACTGAGAATTAATGCCAACAACCTTCTTAACCTATCTACTTAATTTTTCCTACTTATTTAAACTTCGGCCTATCTCCATGTTGTCATACCCTTTGACAGGGTTAAGTGAAAAAAAAAGTAACTCTCAATAATAAACCATTGTTCAACAGTGGGAACATAGATGTCAAAAAACACATGGATCATTTTGAAACGTCTTAACTTAAAGCTAGGTGAATTTACGCCAGTTCCACGCGCCCCAGCCTAGAAGAATCTGGCAACAAACTCGACCTAAATAACCGGTCACAAGAAGCTGTAGGCAACAGCTAGTGTTACCAACATAAATAAATTCCCTGTGGCTACTTGAAGATGCTCACGTAGGAATGATCGGCGGACGGGGAATAGTGTAGAGGTACCAGTTGTGGCAGTCTCATTACTTTGTAGTCTCTAGGGCATTTTTTTTCGAGACAATATTACCTCTATTGTAGTTAATGTCGTTACTTATTAAGCTTTGTCGGCTCCATGGTCTTGTAGGTACAATACTAGTGCGCTGTGAGGAGTCTAACCAACAAACATAATTATGTGTACATAAGTACATATATATCTTTTTAAATAAATAGAAAACTCTAGTAAAATAAAAACTATTGGTGTAGGTAACACCCAACACCCACGAAGGTAAATTCCACTAATTTAAATTAAGTAAGTATATATGATATGATAATACATACTTATGTACTTATTATAACTAGCAGTTAGACGTCGATAGACAAATTTACTTAGATATATCATCTTCCAAATTATTTTATTTTTTGTAAAAAGGTACCTAACTAAACTAATTCGGTGAAATTACTGACACATGAGGCTTTCGATCTTAACTTCAAGGTGGCAACCCGCGAGTGATACCTGGTATTGCAAGCGTCCATAGGCTGCGGTAACCGCTTACCATCTTGTGGGCCGTAAGCTTGGTTGCCACTTCAGTTGTATAAAAAAAAAAAACTAAACGGTTCGGGTTCATGAGTTACCCTAATGAACCAGAACGAGAGGCTTCTCAAAATGACCATGGATAACACTTAACGATACAAGATTTATGCCGAAAACTACTTTCCAAGTTACCAACTTCACTCATCAGACCATTAGCAGCGTCCGTCTAAATAACATCGTCCATTTCGTTTCATAATTCCGTGCCTTTGCCTTTCTTTCTAATAAATCATAGAGAGCATCCCTCGTGTATTTGTCAACGTTTATTCTGAAGACTGAATGATGGTAAGTCATTATTGGGACTCTTTCATAAGGTAATGACACGTATAGAAGCGAAACTGCTCTAAATAGACGGCCTCAGTGGCACGCTAAGCGAATGCCATGTCGTGAAACAAGAGGTTGCGGGACAGATGACATAATATTATTTGTTTTGGGTCTGAGTGTGTTGTGGTGCTAAATATTATATCTAGTAGACTAGGAATCCTAGAGAAACTTTATGAACTCATAGAGCGGTTCTCACTCACGCGAAAAATTGCGTAGCTGCATTTCACGACGCGTGTTACGCCAGCAAACGGACAGTTGCTCACTGTGCAGCAAAAAATTAAAACTACAAATTAAATGTTATACACTAGGTCTCCTGCCCTTACCATCTGACGATATGTAGCGAAGCGCTGACCCATCACACTAATAAGTATTATAAATGCAAAAGTTTGGATGTTAAGATGTTTGGTTGTTTGTTCCTCTATAACTCGATAACCACTAAACCGATCTGACTGAAATTTAAAACGTACATAGATAATGACAGGAAATAGAACATCGAAAAAAGTACGGTTTCCGAGTTCCACGCGAACTAAGTCGCGGGCGATAGCTAGTCATTTATAAAAAGCTGCGGGAACCGTACGGGACGTAGTCACGTACGAGTTTGGCGACCGCTTCGTGGCCGTGCAAACCAGGCATTGTAGGGCATAAAACAGCTGTCTCACAACCGCGGTGAGAGCTGAAATCGCTCCGTGAGTTTCACTTCTATAAGTCAATTGTACCTCATAGCTGCTTGTGGGCCATTGAGGGCAGCTCGCAGGCCTATTTGTCGCGGAGCCCCGAACGAAGGCCTGTGATAAATGCGATGTCCCGACCACAGCGTATTAGGTTGCTTTTACACGGTAACCATAATAATTATTAGTGAGCTAAAAATCTTACATGGTTTTATATAGCTTTTTGCTTTACTGTTTCATGTCTTTTGAGAAAAAATCTGCTGGCTAGTTTTATGATTTTGGATAGAAAAGTATGATAGTGTAAGATAAATGTTAGTATTTGCGGGAAAAAATATCGTTCTTGAAGTCAGATCACCTCTAGATGCCTAGAGCACAGAACAGATATTAGTACTACGTACCTAGAGCTAACCTAGGGTTGCACCCACGTGGTATTCAAACATATTCTATCTCAAGATGACCAGCGCAGCACAGAAAATAAATCTCGGGAGCCATTCTACCCCTAAATTGCTCTTACACACCCTAAAAATTACTAATTTCTAAAAACTTACCTTTTTAACTTTGTGATGTGTTATTAAAATTGACAGTCATTCTGTAGATAGATAGATAGATAGATAGATGATAGAAAATACTTTATTGAACACCACATTATAACAAATTTGACAAGAACAATCTTAATTAGGTACTAACAGGTATTACAATGGTTTAGTAGGTAAAGTTGTAAATCTGAAATTAGAGCGAACTCGATAGCGCTGGGTCATAGCATCACATTTAACCCATGTTAACCAAATTGGGAGGTAATCTATACTAACGTTCCACTTGTAAACTAACTTAGAATCGGACCGAGCTTATCGAGATTGGGGAACTATATTCCAAACGAGAGGATCATGTGTCTAATCCGCGCCTTGATTAAATTATGGACCGTTATCGATTATGATAACCCGAATGGAGTGATTTTACTCTAAAACCGACTTACACTGGTGGTTTTTAAACCACTAAAGTGGCAACCAAGCGTACGGCCCACTTGATGGTCAGCGGTTACCGGAGCCTATGTACACATGCAACATCATAGATATCACTTGCGTGTTACCACCCTGAGACGTTAGATGGAAAGTCTCATGTGCCTGTAATTTCACCGGAAACCATACCCTTCCAACCGGAACACAGCAATGCGAGCATTGCTGTGTTCTACTGGTCTAGTGGGAGTAATTATAAAAGCATGTGTCTGCATAGGTCCATACTCCAAATTAATTTACTAAGATCGTGAGACCTACTCGTATATTTTATAGGGGAAAGGTTTGTTAGGCTATATTTATTACTAGCGACTCGCCCCGGCTTCGCACGGGCCGGGGCGGGTCGCTAGTAATAAATATAGCCGCCACCCGGGAATAGTGTTAGCTTCCCAACGGGGAAAGAATTTATAAAAGGCAGGTCACTAGTAATAAATATTATAAATAAATAAATAATTTGTAGGTATACCTATAATACTTACATTAATATACCTACCTATAATTACCTTACCTATAATTATAATACTTACCTACATAATATATATATATATACATATAACTGTACCTAGGCTCTCATTATATAGCAATAAATGGCAAAACAATCGTTTAAGTTCACCATTCACGGATTTTTCCAATATTAAATCTGGCACATCAGGCTTTCGATCTTAGCCTCAAGGTGATCCGCGAGTGATACCTCTGGTATTGCAAGCGTCCATAGGCTGCGGTAACCGCTTACCATCTTGTGGGCCGTACGCTTGGTTGCCACTTCAGTTGTATTAAAAATTTCACGAAACTTACATTCATATGATCCTGTTCTATGCTGGCCAGTAGAAAAAAATAAACAAACAGACTCGATGTTAGAACTGGCTTAGAAAACACGCCCGTACATTTAACGCCCACATGAGCAAATAATATTTAACATCAGGGACATCATCGTTCACAGCATTCTGCGCCTTACCCCACTTAGCTTAGTTATTATTCTCCCTCGAGCGTTTCCGACAAACATTACACGATCGTCATAGAGTAATAATAAGAACGAGAGCTAAGCTAGTGGTAGCACACAGATGTAAGTTCAAGTGGATTGAAATCTTTTTGTTTTATTTTCTATTTTAACAAGTATGATTTGTTAAAATTATAGGTATATTAGGTACCTAGGTACTTACCAATCTCAGTATCTAGGTTTGCCGGCACCACACGGCACTTTTAGCCGGCACTGAAGCTAAAGGCTATTATGCACGCGTTTATTTTGATTATGTGTAGATCCAAGCACAAACACGCCAGAGCAAGCGAAAGTGTGTTATCTCGCTCTTGCTATACCTAATAAGGTGGGGACAACCATGACACTTACACATACAACAGCACCGTTTACGTAGGTACACAGACTATGCGTGAGTGATTGCGACGTGTTTGCTTCATACAATTTATTGAGATCAACAATCGGGGGTGTGGTTACGGTATAAAATTGTTAAGGATAATCAATTTAACTTGACCGATAAAATTGGTAAACGTAGATAATACGTCAATAGATATCACAAACTAACCGAAATGTAGACAAGTCGCTCACTTTTTTACAAGACCACAAGACCAGCGCCATTTCCTTTTGTGTTTGTTCATACCAATACTGCATCTGCTCGTTCTATGGTTCATACACAGTGACCACTGCTAACACTACCTACAATACCTCTGTGAAAGTTGCCTATTATAAATGGTTATTGATGCGTTTTTTCATCGGAGTTATGTGTAGTTAGACTAGCTCCAGGCTTTTAACGTTGATTTGTTGGAGTTCAGGGGTATTTACTGAACAGAAACCCGGTTATTTCCTCCTTGACGGTATTGCCGACATGAAAGGAAAAAATAATGTTTTTCACGGTTTAATGGGTTGGACAAATGACACTGATGGGTGCTTTGACTTCTATACAAAACCATTTATTAGAACTCATGGCGAAACCAATACTTGCTACTTATTAGAACTTATATGTATGTTACAGCACAGATATTAGTAGGTACTATGTTACAGAACGGCCACTCCCTACCTCCTACCGGTTTTACTTACCCCACTCGGTCGCGAGTTTGCCGGTACTACACGGCCCTTTTCGCCGGCACTGAAGCTAAGGGTTCTAAAGTATTTATTTGTTTTTTTATTGGTTATTGACCACTACCTCACCTGATGGGAAGTGTTGGTGTGGTCGATGATGGAGCACGCTGGTCTAGAAAGAACCTGTTCACTCTAGACTTGAAGACCCCCATATTGTAACGTACCGGAAAAACAGAAGCTGGCAACGAGTTCCATTCTTTGCTTGTGCTTACAAAAAATGAAGAAGAGAAGCGTTTGGTTCGGCATGGTGGAATGTCGACCAGGTGGTACGTTGCCGTACGTCTGTAAGTCCGGTGGTAGAAAGGGGATGGTGGGATTAGATCATGAAGATCCTGCGCACACTCGCCAAAATGAATCTTGTAGAAAACCGATAGTCTGGCAACCAGACGTCTGTGATCGAGGCTCTGAAGGTTGGCTTTAACTAGTGTATCATCACCAATGAGCCTTACAGCACGTCGCTCTATCGAATCCAGGGCTTCAAGCTGGTACTTGGCCGAACCATCCCAAAGATGGCAGCAGTACTCCATGCACGATCGGACTTGTGCTTTATATAGATTCAGAAGCTGTTCCGGCGTGAAGTACCGCCGAGCCTTAGCCAGAACGCCAAGCTTCATACCAGCAATTTTGGCCCTAGATTCGATATGTGAGCCAAAGTTCAAGTAAATTGAGGTTTTTGAGTAATTTGAGTAGGTCCACAGCGCGCGCATGACTGCGCGAGCGAAAGTGTACTATCTCGCTTTATAATTGGGGCCAATCATGTCACTCACGCATACAACGGCACCGTTTACGTACACAAACCATGCGTGTGGTGAAAGCGACGCGTAAGCTTCGTATATATATTTTATTGAAAGTGTCCGGAATGTGCTTAGGTCAGGGGTTTTATGCCCGTATACTAAAACGCTACTTACCCAATCAATCAAAATCTTAAATGACGAGTTTTTGACGGATCTCCATTGGATTTCAAAGACTTGAACAGGTAAAAAATAAGTTCATAATATATGAGTCAGTGACGAAGTCAATTGGCCGCCGAAGACCTCCGTCATGTCCTCTTAAATACGATCTTTATATTTTAGTAGGTATTCGAGAGTTTGGATACTTAAATTATCTTTACAGAAAAACATGTTTTTTTAAATACTTACACAGCTCTGTGTGTACCTATTCGTATTTGAAAAAAAAAAAACATTTCTAAATTATTCAAAAAATGATTAGGTAAGATTGGACTTTTCAGTGACAAAAAACGAGATAGGTTTAGCATTTTTATTTAGGTCCAGTATAAAATAAAAATGAATATTTACATGCGAGATTTACATTACAATTTATATTTATGTAATTTGAAGCCGCTTACACAATGTTCAAAGCATTTATTTACCTAATTGTACTTTGGCTTTAACGCTTTGTGAAAATGTTAAATAGTTTTATTTTAGGCTTTTATGCAAGCATTATCAAAAATATCTTAACAACTACAGGAACCAAAAACGCCTTACACTCAAAATTAACTTCTTATTTTCAACCAAGGTGCTGAAGACCATGATGACGATAACATCTATGGCCGGTATGGTAGTCAGGCTACGAACGAATTTGTTCGTAGTAGTCAGGTATGTTTGAATGAGCACATGTTATTGCTATAGTTTTGAAGTAATTTTATCACAATCGTAAACACAAACTAATGTAATTTCATAAACATTTAATAGTTTTTTTTAAATCGCCATATTATTATGAATAGACGTGGTCCAGTCCATACAACTACAAGTGTATAATTAATTGTGTAAGCTGCCTCAATATGATTGAGATACCGTGAGTGTGGTTTATACAAACATGATAAATAATCCCCTAGAAAACTATCGTAAATACATTTTATTTTAAATGAAAACTTTACAACATAAACTATCACACTTTTTACAAAACAATCGTTAAATATCACATAAGCACAAGGGCTGAGGTAAACTGACAAATACATATTATGATTGGTCTACAAAAACAGATGTCAATTTCCTCAAAACCCTTAAGGCGCTTCCACACCAGCATTCGCCTGTAACGTAACAGTTCAGATTCGAGCATTACACTAGAGAGTGACCGAGCATTAGTAATATAACCGTAGTGAGTGGGAGAACCCGTGATGAATTCAACATGAATGACATCGCGAGTTTACACTTTCGATTCTCGCTGCGGGACAATAAATGTGTTTCGGGTCTGGGTGTTTTTGTATTATAAAAATGTAATAAAAAAATAAGTATTCTAAACTTATATGGTGCCCATAGTACAAGTTTTGCTTAGTTAGGCCCTAAATGACGCTGTGTAAAAATGTCCGCCAATATTTATTTACCTGTAATGACTGTTTTGCTGATTTGAACTGATTCAACTAAGCACAAGCGAAACACGTCTGTCAGTAAGGCAGTATTGTAAAGTAATGCTCAAAATTGTTACATTACAGGCGAATGCTCCCAGTGAGGGCGTGCCTTTAACCATACTATAAGCTGAGCATTGAATGGCTGGGTTTGATCTGTTTTCATACAAAACTGACCAAAACGAGCACAGCAATAAGAGCTCATAGTAAGCCTACTTCTAGGCTTAGACTTGAAGAAATAATATACTAATTATCTATTGGTTACTTTAGTTTTCCACGTATAAATTGTACTTTTTGTCTAGTAACGTTTCTTTATAAAACACAAAAAAATATCACATTTCTAAAAGAATTAATAGAACATTGTAAAGATGTGAAAGTACTTTTAACTACATAGAAAAAGTGTTTTTAAACTTCAGGGTGTGTAAACTATAACGTGTTATAATAATCTACTTAGGTACATCAAAAAATACGGTTAATTCTTTTGTCAAAATAGCCCTCAAATCTAAGCCACACAACACAACACCACCTTAAATCATACAGTAATTGCTGACGCACGAATCCTGTGTTTGATTCCTATCGCCGTTTGATATACGGATGTTTGAGGCGGAGGGGTCTGTCTCCCAGAGGCCTGGCGTCTCGATTATCTACAAGGAACAATATTCAATCATAACCAACTTTATTAGGAAGAAATGCTCCTTTTTTAAGATTTTTTTTGTTTGGTAAAAATAAAAAGGCTTCAGTAGCGCTTTTGAAAAATATCATAAAAAAACGTGTCATTAGCAACAACTTCTTGTATCTCCATCGAAATACGTCTTAAAGTCGGTTTTTTTTTTATAAAAAAATAATGGCGAAGCTTGGAAAGGGCAAATAAGTTTACCTTTATTTAAGACCACTCTGCAACACTTCTTTATGCAATTAAATATCATAAATCAAGATTCAAGAACTGCGTTCTAACATGAGCAACCGTGGACAAATAGACAATGACAGTGTCTATGGTTAAAATTATTTTACAAAATATTTCAACTACAATGTAATTTTTAACATTTTTTTCGTAAACAAGGATGCCACCAGCAGGACGATTATGGAAGCCGCTTGCATTACACTTTTTGCTCGATGACATTCTTTTAGCAGTTGTTTATTCTATACAAACTATGCAAATGAGATTGCATTAATTGCGACCGTTAACATACTACTTACTCCACAGAATAGGACTGATGGACGGGACAATCTAAAGATGTTTTATTGTGGTTAATGGAACTATAGAAACCAGTAAGTTGGTATCAAGAATAGACGCGAGATACTGGTCAAATGCAATGTTAACAAAAAAATTTACTTTGTCTTACCTTCTGTGTCAATTCTTCAAAAGCTAGATTTATGCCTTCCTGTGTCTTGGCGCTGCTTTCAATGAACAGCATTCTGTGTTTCTGTGCAAACGCCTGCCCTTGCTCCCGAGTTACCACCCTGGGCTGTGTGGACGACATGATCTTATTAGCCGTTATACTTCTGTTAGCACCTACTTACCAAACCCGAATAAAAAAATGGTTGTAAAAAACTTCTAAAAAAATTGAAGTAAGTACCTAATATTATTTATTAAAAGGAAAATTATGTATGTATAGCGACTTATTACGCGAAGCATCACTCCCAGTGTGCAGCTACTTTTGCAATAAGTGCTGATAAATATTCAATCCAAGGAATATTATGTATGTATAGCGACTTATTACGCGAAGTATCACTCCCAGTGTGCAGCTACTTTTGCAATAAGTGCTGTTATATATTCAATCTAAGTTTTAAGCCAGCTGGTATTTGGGCAGTGGCCTAGCAATTAATGGAGCTGGCACTGTTAAATTAAACAAATATATTCAGTAAGTCTTCTTACCCCATCAATTTTGTTTCCAACAACTAAACAGACAATATTCTTCTTTGTTGTGTACACTTGTAGCTCCTCTACCCATTCATTAAGTTTGTTTAGAGTCTTTGGATCTGACACATCATAGACAAGTATTGCACCGTGGGCTTCTCTGTTAAAAACCAATACTCAGTATTTAAAAATTCTGCCGCAGTATTTAAACATTCAGCAGGAAACACACTTTAACACAAGCAAATCCAACAGTTACATGCAGTCTTGATACTACACTAGAAAACTTTGTGTGTATCAGAATAACTACATAATAATATGAATACCATTGTAAAAAAACACAGTTTCATAGGTCAAAACTACATTTGAATTTATTTTGAGTGTAGTCAATTACGCCACTGAATGTTACTTCTTTTGAGGTTTAGTAGAAACCTAGTTTTACCAATATGTGGTATGTGTATGTAAGGTAACTTTTAGCATAATTTATAATGTCTTTTGGTACGTAACTTACCTATAAAAACTAGAGGTCAATGTTCTATACCGCTCCTGCCCTGCTGTATCCCAAATACCAAGTCTCACTTTGAGTCCATTAACTTCCACCTCTTTGTTATTGTAGTCTACTCCGATTGTGGCCGGGAACTGTGGTTTGTAGTCACCTTTGGTAAATGCTAGAATAATGCTGTGAGGGATAACAGAATAACATGGTTATAACTACATTGCAGAACCAATTTAAATTACTTATTAATATATATTTTCTAACCTACTAGTCAGCTTAGCTGATAAGAGAATGAGAACAAACCAATTTTTATATTGTTGTTTTAGACAGCTAAGTAGGTGCACATGTAGTAATGAACCTATACATTGTTTTCTTTGTTTCAAGGCAAAACATTGACTCAGATTTGTGAAGTTTTTAGATTGCAGACATAGCTGTCTGTAATTTATTGAAGGTTTACAAGCCTAATTTACACGTAATTAATAAGATATGGCGCAATAAATAATTCGATGCTTTGATGACTCAACGCAGATATCGGTGGCAAGGAAGTAATCAACTTGTAGGACTTTACCTACAAGTAGTTAGGTAGTAGTTCAAGGGTATTTTTAGGTCTAGAAAACACGAAAAGTGTTGTAATTTACCTGGATTTCCCCACTCCGCTTTCTCCAATCACTAGAATCTTCAGTTTCGCGACGTAATCCATGTTGAACGCGAATTATTTTGGTAAGAATAAAAATATTATCAGGAGAGGAAAATGGTCTTTGTGACTCAGACTTGATTTAGAACCACACGAAGAATATAAATAATCACAATAGAAAACTAATGAATAATGAGAATTTGCAAGAGAAACTTCGAAAAATTAATATGTTTCTGTAAAAAGTTTACAAAAACAAATGGATTTTGATCTATTTTGACAATCTGTCTGACAGTGACTGACGTGCATGCGACGTATTGTGTCTGTGACAGTGACAATACAATGTATATAATGTTAGTGACGTATCGTTATTTTCACTTTCTTTGCTAACAGGATTGTCTTTGGCTATTTTGTCAAAACGACATGGGTCCTCCCATTTAATTATTTTTCTCGTGTTATTTTAAGTTTTATTGCGTAAATTTGGTGGCAGTTGATCCAATTTAACTTGTTTATTTAGCAAAACTGTAATTGGAGGGGTAATGTTAGTTGGTAATTTAGTCAAAGACTTTCCAAGAGAATTTTGAAAGAAAAGTCACCATTTCTTTCCAAATTTCGTTTGTTTATGTTGCTAAGCGACAATCAAAATAATACACTGGACACTGGCAGAATTGTGGCAAATAAGCCACAATGGCCATATAAGAAGAAAAATAATTTCTTTGATACAAGCGCGTTTTTTCAAATACTGATGAATTTTTTATGTATAAAATGCGCGGCTCGTGGTAATAAAAAAAAAATAGCTTTGTTTTGTTTCTTTGGCTCTAGATTCACCAAATTATGCCATAATTTGTAGTATTTACCTACATTCAATGACACACTCAACCGCATTGAATAGATAGGCAAATCTAGATGTTTATGCCATTCCCATGGCGCGCCTATCTACCTATTCATTCAGGGCAAACGTATTGTGTGATTGGAGGCCTTGGGCGAAACGTTTCTTTATTTCATTAAATGCGTTCAGTCAAGGCACGAGCTATTGTGTGCGGACCTTTATCATTTTGTGGAATAGAGGATAGTGCTCCATGCAACCTCCTTTCTAAACAATTCACTTTTGTGAAGAAAAATGTTTTATTGCTTCTTTCCATGATCATTAAAGCCTTAAAATTACAGAATGGTTTTACACACCATGTTAGGGTAGGTAACTTGGATTTGGCACAGAGTTTGTTGTGTTTTTAGGTGCCTACGTAGGTAAGTTGTAGGTAGGTACATGCTTACATAATAATAGTCAATTATTATACCTTCTTATTCTTTTCAATCAAGTTATCCAGGTAGCATAAAAAAAAACTCGAAAGTAGGTCGATAGATTCGATAAAGGTATATATAACCTACTACTTAATGTACCTACCTACCCTAGCCTTAGGCCTACCCGTGTATCTATAATATGTAGTACTAAGGTAGGTTGGTAAGGTACCTATCAGATACCTACCTATTCAAGATTCAAGATATTTATTTTTAAGTGTTACCTACATTACAGAGTCGGTCTACTTATTTAATTTGCACTTATTAGTTAAGTACCTTTAGGAACTACCTACCTATAGTTCTCTCGGCGGATTTATGCTTCCGTGAAGTTAGCCGTTTTTGATGCGCAAAGACAATTTAGTTAGAAAAAGCTCCGCCGAGAGAACTATTCCTACCTACTTATTATTCTGTGTCTTTACGTACCTACCTAATTTATCTAGTTAAGTACTTACACGATGAATAAGTCCAGGCAAAGAGCTATTATATAAACGTCTCTATTACAGGGTGAAGGAAGTTTGAAAAGACAGGACGATTTCCATTCAATCAATCGTGTCTCCAAACATTTTGAAGACTCAGCTTTTCGGCAAAATGGGAACGATTGAACCAACTAGTCGGATGAATAGAGTCGATTTCCTGCAGGTAGTATTTTATATTCATTGGGGTCTAGTCTCAAGGGACGTTTGAGGCTTTATTATCCACTTTTGTTTTGTTTGTTTTTATGTTTTCACATTTTGGAAACATAATTTGAGTTAGATTTTACTAATCTCGACGACCAATGTGGCGCGGTGGGCGAAGGTCCGCCTGCGACGCGGAGGTTGCGGGTTCGATTCCCGCCTTGGGACAAATGTTTGTAGGATCTGCAAATATTTGTTCCGGGTGTTCTGGGTGTTTTCTATGTATAATAAAAAAATATCTATCTATGTATTGTATTGTATTAAATATATATCAGTCATCTAGTACCCATAATACAGCTCTGTTTAACAGCTGCTTACCTTGGGCTAGATGATGCTGTGTGGATTGTCCAGCATTATTTATTTATTTAATCTACATAAAAAAATGTATTGTGTACTAGGTAATTAAATAAGTAGATAAATACTTACTTATCATAAAGCACAGTATCAGAATCAGAAACCTGTGTCAATTATATAAATAGGTATATCTACCTAGGTATAAAAATATCATTATTATATTTATTTAGGTACTTAAATAATAATAACCCGCATCATTAGTGTCGTAAACCTAATAATTGTTCCAACAATAAAAAGTATTAGCTACAAAATTGTATTTTTTACACAGTAGCTAACACAGTATAACAAAACATTATAAGTACCTACACTATAAAAATTAGCCCAGATTACGACGAGTACAGTTCATTGTTCATTGTGATAAAACTTGTCCAGGGAAGAACTACACTACCATGCACCATACCTATTTCTGCCGCCAAGCAGTAACGCTCGCATTACTGTTTACAGGCAAGTGAAACTTTATTAGTGAAGGGAAGACAGACAATAGAACTTTTTGCAAAAAAGGGGACAAATCGCACTTTTGTTTTTCGTTTGTGCGGTCTGTCGCCCCTAAGGGACAAAACTAGGTGACAGACGGGAATAATCCACATTTAAGACAGCTCTGTGCATTACGCAATGCACAGAATGCAATCCACGAAACCTGTTTTATTTACGTAACGTCAAGCCCCCTGTCCATCACTCTACGATCCCAGTTACACAAAGCGATATCGTAATAAAACTAAATAGACTTTACATTCACACCACAAAACTCGATGACGTTTTGAATTGCAATTTGTAGCGTTAAAGCTTGGATAGAGCTTTGCAACATTGTTCCTAAGCTTTGATGGACCATCACTCAACGGAATAGGGTCTACTGTTATTCCTAACGTCCACGACAACATTGTTAGGTACATGGTGGGTATTCATTCAATTGTTTGACATTGATCTCTATTGTTGAATATGTAGAGTTTAATTTCGTGTTGGTTCGGTATTAGTTTCATAGAATTGCAGCGGTTTGAGCGACAAAGTTTAGAAGCGTTTGCTGATACAATGTTGCAGTAGTGCGTATAATTCTTTGTGCGGGATTGAGCTATGAGTTTAGTTAAAAAAGGATTGTTTACATATTGCCCTTTCTAAAAGGATTGTCTGCATTTGCCCGAACAGTAAGTTCGTGGGAGTCTGTGGCCAACTCTGGTGACGGAGTTATTAACGCAGCCCGAAACCTCCGTTATGGATTAACCTCTTTGAAAAGCCGGGACCGACTGCTTAATGTGCCCTCCGATGCACGGATATTGCAAAACAAAACCTCTTTTGATAATCGAGATAAATACCGAAAATGAAATGATATTAATTGATTTCCTAAGGATTAAGCATCTAAAACAATCTATTAATTGATATTACAAAGAGACAAGATTTGTATTTTTGCATGTCATGAATAAACTCAAAAACTACATGTCCGATTTCAAAAATTCTTTCACCATTAGAATGCTACATTATTCCTGAGTAACATAGGCTATATTTTTATAGCTAGCGACCCGCCGTGGCTTCACACGGGTGCTTAAATTTTTATTGCACCCGTGCAAAGCTAGGGCAGATCGGCTAGTATATATTTTATAAAGAGAAGATATTTTGTATTTTTTTATGTCATGAATAAACTCAAAAACAATTTGTCCGATTTCAAAAATTCTTTCCCCGTTAGCGTGCTACATTATCCCTGAGTGACATAGGTTATATTTATTACCAGCGACCCGCCCCGGCTTCGCACGGGTGCCTAGTTTTTATTGTACCCGTGCGTAATTGGTGCAGATCAGCTAGTTATCTAATAAATTTACTAACCTAATATCTCACATCATGTCAATTTTGTACCAGTGAATCCCAATCTTTGTAAAAGGTGTCAACTGCTTAGACGGACATCGGTCGGCCGAGAAAGCCCAGCGCGAGGAGCGGAGAGCCCAGGGGCGCTCTCGACACTTTTAGGAGATGGTGGTAGAAAGTTCAGGATGGAGACGAATGGAAGTTATTGGGGGAGACCTTTGCCCAGCAGTGGGACGATAATGTTTGGGAAAAACTATTGCATGGTCATTTTAGCCCGCTCTTTGTTAAGCGAAGTATCTTATAGAACAATGAAAAGGCACACTGAATTTACTCAACTCACTACCTTTTATAAGTTAAAACAGCATTAAAATATTCACAAAAGCTTATGCAAACGGTTAGTCTCTTTAGCTAATAAGGAAAGCAGAAAACCTAGACTTCAAAAGGAAAATTTGATGTCAGGGGATATTGTACTTTGTGTATACAGATCCAGAGTTTAGAGTAAATTATTGTTGGGAATATTCCTGACCCGTCAAGAACTTGTGTATACGAACGTTATGGACATTGGCCTCCTTGGTACCACAGACGTTAAGTAATTAATTTTAGAAAGTAGTTGATATAGAGAGCACTGGTCTTGTAGTAGTGACCGCGCCTTTCGATCCTAAGGTCGTGGGTTCAGATCCAGTCGTACACCAATGCCAGAGCTCTCATACGGCGAAGGAAAAATATCTAGTAGTAAATCGGTTTATCCAAGAACTAAAATAACTATAAAAAAAAAATGTATACATCCACCAATCCGCATTGGGTTTGCGTGGTGGATTAAGATTTTTAAGATCCAATCACTCTCGCTCGAGAGTGGCCATTATTCCAAAAACATGAGAAGGCTGTCGATTTAGTAAGGTATTTCATTGTTGACTGTCAAGACACATCACTTGGTGAGTTATAGATGGGAATACCGCCTAAAAGGCATTGCAAATCAATTCAGTGAACCATAAACATCTATAAAGCTCTTTAGAAATCGTCTCAAAATGCTTTGACTCACTCAACGATCAAAGATACTAAAATCTTGAGATAAGGTTCGGTAAGGATAAACTGAAAGAGATGTGTGAAGAAAATAAATAAATATTGGCAAACATATAAACACAATGCCGTTTAGTCCTAAATTAAGCAAAGCTTTTAATATAATAATATATGTTTTATAATGGTAGGTAGGTATTTATAATTATTATTAAAGTTGTTCAGTATTTATTTCATACTGTCACCGGAGCAAAACGAACTTAAATATTTCGTATTAAAGTTTTCTCGACTCGGGCTGCGCCTAGTGAGGAAACTAACAGATATTATTTTTACTGTAAAAATCTCTCTGTGAAATAAGTGTCTACCTTTAATAAAGATACTTATAACCCTTATCCTCATAGTAATAAACTTTTTTTCATTTTCATTTTCATTTTCATGAGAGTTAACAGATCACTAGATAGTATAAAATAAAGTCGCTTTCTACTGTCTGTCCTAGATTTTTAAAACTATTTAGAATTCGATGTGGTTTTTTTAATTTAAAGAGGGAATTAAGAGAAAAGTTTATAATGTGCAAAGCCGGGGCGGGTCGCTAGTACTAAATAAAATTTATTTGTTTATAGATTTGTAAATCCATACATAAAATCTATAAAAACACTAGTACAAATATTTACAGACCATGCAAACATTTATCCACAGCGGGATAGAACCCGCAACCTCTCCAACAACCATATTTAAATTTAATACATCTAGTTTTTTTAGCTTTTATCTTTTCAATAATGAACTTACTATCAGTGTAATATGGTTTGTTTTACTAAAAGTTTGATTTGGTGTGGCGCGGGACGCTCCTGGGCCCCACGTTATAGATAGGGTTTCCAACATTTTATGACAGTGCGGGATATAGTTTCAGGAAAACGTGGCGTGACGTCACTGCCTATTAAGATAATTCGGTCCGAAAATGTAAGAGAATAAACTTTGTTTTTATGCGCAGGGAAAAGAAAACGTAGCGTGTAGATCAGTGTGTAGATGCTACGCAAGCATCTACGAATTGCTTGTGTTGGTATAGCGGCGTAGCACCTTTGCTACGTAAACGGCGCCGGCGGTATACTACGCAACAGACAGGTAACGTAGCAGCTACGCTGTAGCTGAGAAAAGCTAGGTAATTTGTTAAAACATCTAATCTAATAGAAATCGGTTATTAAGAGGACAAGTTTATTTATTTTGTGAAATATCCAATAAAATAACATCGGTTAGAGACAAGTTTGAATAAGACGGTCATGTCGCTTGCCTGATGTTAAGCTAGACGCCTGACCATAATAAAATTGCAGTGTCGAAGCTTCAAGTTTTAAAGTTTTGCGTATTACTGCACTGCATTGCATCGCGTTTGTCCCTCCAAGAAGTAGTTTGAAATATGTATCTTTCGTCTAGTTATTTCACATGCCACTGTAAGCATGTACTTCTACTGTTCTTCAAACCCAAACACAGTACAGCTTGCACACTGCTGCTTGGAGGCAGAATATCGGGCACTGTGGTACCCACCAAGACGGACTCTGAAAAGTCGTACCACCTATACCTTTGCTAAGTATATCTATAAGCCTCGCTCGTTCTATGCCCCATAAAAGGCGCAAGCACAAATATTAGCACGAACGCTATTCCCGATTGACTCCACATTTCGGCTCCCGCTCGTAAACCATAACTTTATGTGATCTACGGGAGTTCGCAACTATAGAATTTTTATTCTGACTAACACGTTTGGAATACTGAGTTGACTCGCGCAAGGGCAGATGAAAATACTGTTTATGATAGACGTTGAACGAATCCAGGTCAATTCCCATGAAGCATGGAAGTAAGCATTATAAGGTATGGGCAGTAAGTACGTATGAGTCGGTGGCCAACTTTAGCAGTAAGTTATATCAAAGAAGCTGTTTTTTTTTATGTCAGCGATTGACAAGACTATCAAGGCGCCCACCTGATGTTAAGCACCACGCCTGACTATTACAGATGCAGTGCCACCCAAAGCTTAAAGTTTTTAAGTGTTTGCGTGGCACTGCACTGCGCTTATCACCCCGAGACATTGTTGTTAAGTCTCTTTCGCCCAGTCATTTCACTTGCTACAGTGCCCTTCAAACCTAAACACAGAAATGTTTGCACACTACTGCTTGGAGGTAGAATATCTGACACTGCGGTGGTACCCACCAAGACGGACTCTTGCTGAAGAGTCCTACCACCAGGTACATTTAAAGAAAGCGCGGCGTGCGAAGGTCCGCCTGCGACACAGGAGGTTGCGGGTTCATTTGCTTGAAACATAATTATGTTTGTACGATCTGAAAATACTTGTAACGGTATTTCTGGATATTTTCTATATCTAATAATTAATATCTATCTATGTATTGTATTTTATTATGTATATCGGTATATACCGAATGTAGAAAAACGGACGTTTGCGTTCCAAATCGAAATTTTGTATTAGGAAATCAAATACAAAAAAACGTGTGTATTGGAAAACTGTAATTTTAGAAGCTTGCTAAGTATTGTTTTTCCTTGTCATTCATATGTCAATTAACAAATACGATAATAGATTTGAAAGACACAATATTAGCTAACAGACGTTTATAGGTTAAGAATAAGACTCTTAGATTCCAGTAATAAGCATATCAGAGCGCAGTAAGATTAATGTTTGTTCGGAGCACTAGACACACGTACGGGTTCTGATGTTATGCAGTGAGACTCTAGCAAGAGGAGCAATCAGACTGTTTAGTTTGTGATGCTGCAACTATACAGCTGGCCATATACAAGTCCGATTTTTTCGACAGTCTGATTCGATAGTCGGATCATAAAGTAAAGTAAAAGTAAAAAATATATTTATTCAATAATATCACAAGGATCATTTTGAAACTTCATAAAGCTAGGTGAATTTGCGCCAGTTCCACGCGCTCCAGCCGAGAAGAATCTATCGAAAGGCAATCGTTTATACATATAACACGTTCCGAAAGACGGTTTAGCTAATAAGTACAGGTTTACAGTATGTTATAAGGCTAATAATACGCTTCGGTCGTCTACGAAACCGGAGCTTCGTAACCAGTTACGAACTAAACATAATTCGTCCTCGTACGATATGTGCCATCCTGATGTTCACGAAAAAGTTTTTTTTTCATTTCAGTAAATCAAGACGGTCAAGTCGCTAGCTTCACGCCTGACCATAACAGATAATGTCACAAATTGTTGGCTCAATTTGTTACGCGAACTGTCAGTAACACAGAACTATATTAAACTTCTATATTAGACTTCGTTGATTTGTATGGAAACCGAGCGTGTAACATTTTGCGTATTTGTATTTTACACACAAATGTATTTCAGTGATGGGAAACATAAGCCGCGCGAAAATAAATGATTTAAAAGCATCGATAAGCACGCGGCAAACCGATTCTAGGCACTGGCACACCACCACATCGCCCCCGGTTGGGTGCAGACTGAGTTTCGCGGCGAGTAAAGAGGTTCTCAGCCCTTACTTAGCCCGTTTTTTCAGCACGCAAGGTACTTAAACACTCACTCATTCTACTCAAATATAGTTCTGTGGTCAGTAACCTATTCGTTTAATCATACCGACAGCTGTATTTAAAATCGTCTCCCTTGTAGCTTACCCTTGCATTCAGGAGATGTTCTCAACTAAGGCTGTTCGTACATGTACTGATTGTGGCAGGCTAATTAAACTTGTTTGTTGGATTTGATATTGAACAACAGTATTTTATGTATCTAGTCGTTTAGCTAGATTGAGACAGGTAATCTTTGGGAAGCGTTATAGCAAAGTTGGTGTATTTTTTTATAAAATTATGGTCACCACTTGGGTGGGTGATTGTCAGTGTCAATAAAATGATGTCTTCACTAGCTGAAACCCGCGACATTGTCTGCGAGTTAGTTGAGATTTCATTTCGAAAGATGTTTTGTTTGTATCAGAAATGCAGAGCAATAAATTACCAAAAGTAGTGAGAGAACGCTTCGTAAGGACATTTTATAACTCTCAACTCACTACAAGGAATAAGACTGAAAATTGAACTTTCGCAGTGAAAATTATGAATTATTCCCATCTATCACCTCCTTCTGTCCGCCTAAGGTGACAGATTGAAATGACAGACGCACTTTTATTTTTTTGGAAAGTGCGGTCTGTTACCCTTTTTGCACTGCGTTAACTAGCAATCAAAAAAAGCAAACCAAATTACTTAGACGTTTTACGAACGACGAATGCTTAGATTTTAATTTGCAATAAATTATTTGAATTTGAATAAAGTCGGCGACGGTAAAAACGTACCTTTTTCTTTTACTTTCAATTCAAAAAATATTTAATAACGAGTTCCTGGTTGTACACCAACCTTCAGTGCAGTGTTCTCACGTCAGAAACATACCGCGCAGAACAATGCCGTGACGAGTTTAATTATTTCGAGCGGGAATGTTCCGAACACAGGAAACACTCCGATGGTAGGAAATGCCCTGAGTCGCCTTGCGACCGCACTGGATAGGCTGAATTGTGTTTGTTTATCTCAATATCCTTTAATGTTCTGTACTCTTGGTACTTGGCCCTTTATAGACCGTATAACTGCTGGAGCGAAATGCCGCTCGGTACGGTCGCAAAATAGGACGCAATAAATCCTAGAGTCAATCTACGAGAAAGGTATGAAGGTGTAACAGAGAGCAAAATACTTAGTATGAAATTCCTACCTTTCAAGCGACTTCACTGAATGGGGTTTTGTTTTCACAAAATAACTGCTTGCAATATTCTATGATACTGTAGATATCATTTACTATTTCCATTCAAAATGACATCATCATCAAAATGAAACCAAAATCAAACATACGCAAAGAAAGAGCCTTTCTAATCGGACTCATAGAATTATAACGATAACCCCACACCGCTAACAGACTGGCAAGCAAGCGACATTTTTTTATAGAAACTGACGTATCTTGTCTTTGAAATTCACGGTGTCAGCCGATGATAAAATATCGCTCGTTTGCCCGCCAGCTAGCAATGTGGCCTCGCTTCTGAAAGTTTTATTATCCTAAGTAGACAACCTTCATAATGCTACTATTCTATCCAGGAACAAAATAAATATCATTTACATCTCAATGCGAGTGACTAAAATATTCGAGAGCTTACAGATAAAGCGTTAATATATCGTAACATTCAGTAATGTCTGTGAATTTTCTTAACACATAATTATTATGTCGTAAAACGAAATTTGCCACATTTATCATTTGTCGCTAGAGCACCGGTGGTCTAGTGGTAGTGACCCCGCTTTCCAATCCTTAGGTAGTGGGTTCAAACCCGGTCGTGCACTTATGAATTTTTCTGTTCGAAAAATTTCTGTGCGCAATGCCAGTGCTCTTATACGGTGAAGGAAAACATCGTGAAGAAACCGACATGTCCAAGTACTAAAATTTCGAAAGACATGTGCCATCCACCAATCCGCATGGGTCTGCGTGGATTAAGACATAATCACTCTCGCCCGAGAGTAGGCCAGTGTCCCAACAGTGGGAACATTAGAAGGCTGTCATGATGATAATGATGATGATGATCGATTGTCGCTTTCAGGAGTAGACTTTGAGTTTATGTGTTGTGATGAGTACCACACACTTGAATGACATACTTCCGACTAATATTACATCTTTAGAACATCCTGTATCTTCCAACCTTCAGTGTATTTTGAGCTGGGAACACTTCTCAACGCTCACATCAGACTTGCATTATTTATTGTACGAAGATCACAAACAGAAGTGCATCAAATGCTAATTAGTTTTGGTTGGAGTTTGCTTATGGTAGATATTCGAATTTTGGTTGAACGTATACACTTTATATGAAATGACGCGGTAAATGTAAGTAAATGTTATGGTCAGGCGTGGCACTTAAGATCAGGCGGGTAACTTGACCGTCTTATCACTTGCTGACAGAAGTAAAATATATAAGTACCTACATACTGGATTAATTTTCGCTTGGTGGTCCATTTTTTGTGAGATTTTGTAATTAAAAATCCAATACAAATTGATAGCTAGAAGATAACCTTTACGCTTGTCAAAACCATTATTCCGGTTACAATTATTTTTCAAGATTGCGATTTCAAGGTTAATAACATGTGCTATCCACCTAGTTTGCTCAAAAAACCTAAACATTTCCGTTACGTTAACATGAACTGAATGTTACCAAAACCATTATTCCGGTTACAATTATTTCTCAAGATTGCGATTTCAAGGTTAATAACATGTGCTATCCACCTATTTTGCGCAAAAAACCTAAACATTTCCGTTACGTTAACATGAACTGAATGTTACCAAAACCATTATTCCGGTTACAATTATTTTTCATGATTGCGATTTCAAGGTTAATAACATGTGCTATCCACGTAGTTTGCGCAAAAAACCCAAACATTTCCGTTACGTTAACATGAACTGAATGTACGTTTACCGTTATAGAGCTCTACTTAATTTAACAAGTTCTGATCCCACTACTGTTAATATAGCTCTGTCAATTAATTCAAGTCGTTATACTCAACCAGAACGACCAATAAAACTAAGTTAACATTATTTTACATGCTCATTTTACAACCACTTTCACTATCCATTTACTTAAAACTATTACGATAAGCCTTAACAAAATACCTCTAAAGTCTAATATTATGAGCTATTACGTTGTAAATGGTTCAAAGTCCTAGACACACAGTAGGTAAGACTACGCACCTAAACACTGTGCTCACAGCGTAACTATGAATACTTTGGTCTGCGTGAGAGGTAAGCAAAGAGAATAAAATTATGTTAAAATGTATATATTACACATAAAATAGTCATACATAGCTATAAATAAATAATGCTGGACAATCCACTCAATATTATCTAGTCCAAAGCTAAGCAGACCTTGTTTTATGGTACTAAATGACTTACAATTGAATACATAGATATATATTTTTTATTATACATAGAAAACCAGAACACCCGGAAAAAATATTTGCAGATCGTACAAACATTCTGTTCCAAGACGAGAATCGAACCCGAAACCTCCAGCGTCGCAGGAGTCTAGGTTCCTTGTCGTGTTTAACTGAAATTACAAACAAAAGTCGTAAATCACTGGTTGTTACATTGCCGTCGTCGAATGTATGTTTTAAATTTGTACACTACTCATTATAATTTAATTTGTGATTATTAAATTACAAGTGAATCCTAAGACAAAAAGCAAGTTATAAAACACAAGAGATAGAATCGCTAAAGCAAATCAGAATTATATCTCCGTACATTGTTAACATTTTAATGCGGTACGGGTTTCTATTACCCGGGCCTCCCGGACCCCGGGACCCCGGGACCCCGGGGCCGCTTGTGGTCAACCACTATTTTTGCCCGGGCAGGCTTTATTATGGACCTTCTAATAAAGAAAATTTATTCTCTGTCCGGCTAAACGTGGCTTAGATATGTAAGGCATAAAATGATAGCCACAATGAGCACTTGAAGTGTATTCAATTATTATTTTTACATAGTTTATACAAAACAAAGTCGTGTCTCGCAGTTTGTATACAATTGCAATAAGAATAGTTACTAAGTAGTTATTCTTAAGATACTTTAGAGGTCGTACCTATATACCGTGTCTCATAACTCATCACTCGAACGAAACCTTTGACTCAGTTTTTGCTTGACTACTTAACATCAAATATTAGGTACTTACTTTTTGCACAATACTTAGCATTTTATATTGAAAATCATTTTTCAATAAGTTAGTAACATTTTCATTTACACTGGCATTGCACTGCATAATACCATGCTACTGTGGTGGCAAACATCTTATTCGTCTAAAGATTATATTATCTCAAATATCATTTCGCCTTAAGCGGGATTTCAACCCGCTCTCCCTCCCTCCGCTTGATACGCGGTTGCTCTACCAATTGAGCTATCGAGACTTAATCGTCTTTTCACTAACATAAAAAAAAGCTCTAAGCGACTCGATTAAATTTCTTTTCATGTGGTATAAGTATAATGCTCTTTAAACCGTCGTAACCTATGCTGATTTTTTGCAAAACATTTAACGTTATAAAGTAAATTTCTGTGTTGTGGGTACTAAAGATTGAACGATATTATTTTAATGTTCTTTTATGTTCGAAAATGAGGTGAAATTATCGAGGACGTGTGTTGCTTTGATAATGTGGCTTCTTTTGATGTGTAGTTATAAATGTTATCAAAGGGAAAGGTAGCCTAATTAAAGTACATTTATTATAAATATGACAGTAATATGTTCGCCCATGAGCGGAAAAGACGTATCTAAATCAAAACTCTCAAAGTGAATAAGAGTTTTATTCGATAAATAAACAGTAAACATGAAACAATTGAGTATTTTGTTTTCACAATTTATTAATGCAAAATAATGTGTGATACGTTTTCGCCATTAAACCGCCAAACAAATTTAATAAAATTTAGTATAAAAATAGGGAATAATAATGATATCCTGCCTTAATCCTTGAAAAGGATATTTTATTTAACGGTATTTTTATGTACCTATGTAACGCGCGTGGATTTCCGCTTTGTAACTCAATACTCGTAATAAAACAAAAAATAATTCGCAAAAACAAGTTACCCATCTGAATATTAACCATAACGTTGCTAAATTAATTTAAAACAAGCAGTCAATTAACTCCACGTTGAAATAAGTAGACAATATTGCTGTAGGCTTTTAAACCGGCCGAAACTGAAGATGAAAACACTTTGCACGTAGACACAGCCTCATTTAACGCTCGATGGGCATTAAATATGGCGTGTTTAAGCGTTGTTGAGGCATTGGAGGAATGATGCCTTCCTGTCTCGTCTGAGTGTCTGCAGTTCTGCCTACTTAGACTTGTCAATGTAACAGACAACAGTCGAAGTATATATTATAACTAAAGAAAAATAAAACAAATGCTTTGAAACAGTAACAGAAAGGCATAGTGAGTTTGTCAATCAGTCAGTCAGTCAGCCCGTCACAATGATATTTAGATGCAGCTCAGAAAAAAAACAAAGACTTAAAATAAGACAACGATTCCTGATTCGATTGTTGAGTAAGTTACGAACGGCATCCCAGTAATACTACTTTCATTTCCTTCTCAGGTAATCCGGGAACCGTCGAAATATATTGCTTCGGAGTAACCGTTATTGGATATCCGTACACGAAGCACAAGTTTCTGGCGCGCTCAGTTCGACTACGAGAGCACTCGTAACATACAAAATAGCCTTCTTCTAATAGATTAAAGTCATTATCGCTTCTCAACCGGACATTCGAGTACCGTGCCATGGAAATCATCTAATTTATCAAAATCAAAATTTTATCAAAATCGGTTTAGTTGTTATAACTTTCTGATAAACTGTTACGATGGTTGAGTGACATCGTCAAATTATATAGGCAAATTTAAATTTTATATTGTACAAATATCTAAAATCTTGCAATCATAATGAGTATGATGCGCATGTTTGAAAGTTTGTTTCTAAATCACGTCATAAACAGCTAGTCAAATAATTTAATAACAACTTACAACTCATACAAGCTACTTGTGCTGAGGTAACAGATTCTACAGAAAATTAACTTGTTCAATTTCTATACAATCCTTCAGTAAACAAAGCGAGTTCATTTTATTAAATTCGGTTGCTCTATTAATTGCTGTGATGATGCAAAGTGGAACTAGGTATCGATTCTGACATCGAAATTCCTTATCTATTCGACGTTAATTTGTTTAACTGTCCTGGCTATTTTTAATATAAAGAACCAATTTCATAGTGGCCTAGGTCTTAGTAACACCATAGAGAAATTGGAAAAAAATATAAAACTAACATTAAAATACAATTTTATTTTTATGTAGACAAACAAAGTTCTATGTGAAAAATGTTTGTTGTGTTATGTTTCCTAAAACGGAAACACTGGAGGTCCGCCATGACAGCTATTAGCCAATGAATGATCGTGACGCATCTTGACTTTGACAGTACCTAATAACCCAGTTGTTCGTTAAACCCGCCATGTTGTTTGGCATTGTGTTGCACTCCTTCACAAAGATAAACTTACATAAGATTGTGAGAGACGCTAAAATAAATTAAATAAACAGCTTAAAATGGTTTCTTTATTGAATATCTAAATATCTAGACCCCTACAAAGGACCTAGGCCCGGCTCCATACATCGAGAAACAACTCCTTTGTATGAGTCAGTGGCCCACTGTCACTGTCCCACTGTCACTGGCGATCACCCATCCGAGTACTGACCACACAGAACGTTGCATAAATTCGATAATCTGTTAGACAGTATTTTTATATACCTTGTTCGTGACAAATTAAATTATTTTTCTTTCCTCCTTTTTTTATATCTAAAATAAATAATGCTGGACAACCCATGTATTGTGTGTGCACACACAGCATCATCTAGCCCCGAGCTAAGCAAAGCTTGTGTTATGGGTAGTAGATGACTGACGTACTTAATACAATACAATGAATATAATTTTTTTTTATTATACAGAGAAAATACCCAAAACAACCGGAACAAATAACTGCAGATCGTACACTCAGGCGGGAATCGAACCAGCAACCTCCTGCGTCACAGGCGAACCTGCGCCCGCCGCTACCCATCGGTTTTCGAATTTGTTATATTTTGTACAATATGGCGAAAAACCGTGTTTATTTTTTATTTTTATACAACTGAAGCGGCAACCAAGCGTACAGCCCGCAAGATGGTAAGCGGTTACCGCAGCCTATAGACGCTTGCAATACCAGAGATATCACTCGCGGGTTGCCACCTTGAGGCTAAGATCGAAAGCCTCATGTGCCAGTAATTTCACCGGAAACCATACCCTTCGCACCGGAACACAGCAATGCGAGCATTACTGCTTGGCGGCAGAAATAGGTATGGTGGTAGTCCTTTCCCGGACGAGCTCTATCACAGAGAACTCTACTACTCTTATCACAGAGAACTCTACTGATTTTCACGATGGTTACATGATGAGGATTAAACGAAACAAATCTTTATTAGTGATGTTGTTTTATTAATCATAAATCATAACGATAATCCCATAGGTGAAAGGGTACCCCTCATTATTCTCCATTGTTCATAATCTGCCCTCAGCAATTAGCAATGACCCGGAAATATACTTGAACACATTATACCGGGTAATGCATCCTTAGTGGTATGGTGGGGCGGATGTCTGAGAGATGCGGGTTCGATTCTTGTTTACAGATTTTTTTTTTACCTGCTTTAGTTATTTGCTACCCAATTTGGCTGGATCAGGACTAAATTGTAATTTTATTAGTGGGTAGTAAGTAAGTAAGTTCGTATGAGTCAGTTCTGGTGACTCTAAGTTGATGCCGGGACTGAATGCATAAATAAACTACAAAGCACGGAGATACTTCGGCTGAAAACGTCACTGGTGGTCGGTCACCCATCTGTTTGTGTCTGGAGCGCTCGTGACGTAGCTGGCTAAGATGTTCCTAACAGATCCACGGAGTCAAGCACTGTTCCGCGTAGTCACCATTAGGATGGGTGACCGCCAGTGGCACCTGAGCGCTCCCGTGCTTCAGGGGGCACGTTATGCATAACGTTGAAAAAACTAACTTGTTGTTAGGCCATGGCAGAGGCCTTCGGGCTGCCTAAAATCTCTGTCACCAGGGCTGGCACTGACTCATACGAACTTACTTACTTACCCATCTGTCAGCTGGTACCTTTTTAGGGGTCACTTGCATTTGATCCCACAAGTTTGACCCCACTTTAACTAGGTACCTTTGAGACAAGTATGTCAATTATCTAAAACCTGTACCTTACACTATAGGTTTCATATTTTCATTATTTTGAACGACTTCTACTAGCGCTTCAAAGAAAAAAAAAGTAGCCTAGAAAAAACCAATGATACGACAGACGAACAAATAAAGCAAGAGTTTCTTAAAAGGAAACTTTAGAACTTCAACATCCGCTGGCTTAGCTGCAGTTCTGATGAGTTGACCGGAATAAAGGTATCTAGTTGTTTGAGTTCACTTCTTGTAAGTTTTCTTTCTTTGAAGAGAGCTGAGAGTTATTAGCTGGTCTGTGCCGCTCTCAGTAAAATCAAACTACCCAATTAACATACTACAATAAAATAATAATAATAATAATAATGCTGGACAATCCACACAGCATCATCTAGCCCCAAAGTAAGCTGCTGTTAAACAGAGCTGTATTATGGGTACTAGATGACTGATATATATTTAATACAACACAATACATAGATAGATATTTTTTATTATATATAGAAAATACCCAGAACACCCGGAACAAATATTTGTAGATCGTACAAACATTTGACCCGAGGCGGGAATTGAACCCGCAACCTCTGCGTCGCAGGCGGACCTGCGCCCGCTGCGCCACATCGGTCGTCGTACAATAAAATTATTGAAAGAGCTACTAATTATAAAATTGCAAGAATTTTATTCGATAATATCGATCATTATGGATTTGAATTGGATTCTACAAGGTCAGTGAATTTATGTCAGATCCATCCAATACTCCTAGGCAAATATAACAACAAAACATTTCTTATGCCTCATCTTTACAATCATAGATCTTTTTCGTACCTGACGTAGAAGTGGGCAGGCCACATATCTCGCAGAACCAACAACCGCTAAGGGAAAAAGGTTCACGAAGGTCACTAACTGTGTGACGACCGATGTAGCGCAGCGGGCGCAGGGCCGCCTGCGACGCGGAGGTTGCGGGTTCGATTCCCGCCTCGGGTCAAATGTTTGTGCGATCTACAAATATTTGTCCTGGGTGTTCCGGGTATTTTCTATGTATAATAAAAAATATCTATCTATGTATTGTATTGTATTAAGTATATATCAGTCATCTAATACCCATAAACATAGCTCGTCCAGCATTATTTATTATTTATTATTATTATTATTTATAACTGAAAAACTAAGTGTAAAACGGCCCCCACCCCGATGGACCGATGATAATGTAACGGTCAGTGGTTAGTAAAGGCATCATCATTACAAGGCAGGATCAGTCGTCTGACACGCCATGGGAGAAGCCTATGTCCAGCAGTGGACGTCAATGCTGATAATGATGATATAAGACAGTAAAGTGCAGAGCAACAAAATCAATAAAAGCATTCGCAAATACGTTCAGTCGGCACTCCGATCGGATCACGACTTCGTTGGTCTTTTCTAGGATAAATAGAGGTGTTACTCGAACAAATGTGTAACGATTTAGACGCGCTGCATTCTGAATAGGTCTCTGAGCAAGCAGAAAGAGGTAATAACTTCCTCTTTTCTATCCACAACCCGTAAAGGGATGTAATAAACTTGTAATCTTTGTCTGTCTGTCAGTCTATCTGTTTGTTGGGTTGGGTGTACCAGTTTTAAATTTCAAATAATTCTTAGCCAATTGGTGCAGATAATGACTCTTTTGACTTGCCCGGTGTTTTCTACCTGTAAACTAATCATACAACGTTTTTGCCTGATAATATGCAATTTGTAGGCAGACAACATATTTATAAAGCTTTATACAGTAAGTAAGTTCATATGAGTCATGGCCAAGCCTGGTGACAGAGTTTTTAGGCCGCCCGAAGGCCTCTGTCATGGGCTAACAACTTTGAAAAAGGCAGGACCGACTGCTTAAAGTGCGACGCACTGGAGCGCTCGGTTGAAATTGCCACTGGTAGTCACCCATCCAAATGGTTACTACTACTAGTTTAGTACTTAGCAAAATTTACCAACAAATGCTTTGGAAATTACCGCTAAACTCTCAGTTCTTGTACCGCTTACCTAGACAGACAACCCACGACTTCAACCGAATGTTACAGATCGGTGCTTTACTGAGAGGTGGGTAGTGTTGCAGCCAATTTCATGGTACACGCTTGTTATATATAACTTGTTTATGTATATGACAATCTAAAATGCTTTAACAATATTCTAACGTAATAAAGAAGCCAATAAATATTAAATTGATATTATTGTCTATATTATTATTATTATTATTATTATTATTTTTTATCCATAGGTCGTTTGTAATGGTCTAGATAGCTCAACTGTTTCATATGTATTTTGTATATTTTGTAATGTAATGTAATTATGTATATATTTTATTTGGTTTAATAAAAATTATTAAATTGATCTTGAAATTTAGTTGACAGTAACAGTAACTTTACTTTCTGCGCTGTACGTACATGTGGGTTAGATTTCTACCCAGGACAATCTTGAGCTTTGATTACGTGATCTAGTAGCAGTTATAGAAATAGTTTTTTTAAACGCCTTACTATTACCTATAGTAGCTGGTAGCAGCCATGGTAACGGCGGAGCAGGGGCTGCTAAGAATAAGTGTAGAACAGCCCCCCACTCGATGGACTGATGACATTAAAGCGGGCGCAGGAAGTCGGTGGATGGTGAAGGCTCAAAATCGGTCGTCATGGCGCTCTTTGGGGGAGGCCTATGTCCAGCAGTGGACGTCTATCGGCGGATATGATGATGACTATATCTTTCGGTGCAGTCCATCGTTAACTGGATGATGATAATAGCTTGTACACTTCAACGTGAACTAAACCATCGGTTCAGGTACTTTGCTCGGTCGACTGCAAACAAATTTCGGACGAAATTCAATCTCATGCCATTGGAACGACAATCAAAGTCTATTCACGGACTACAATTGTTTTAGCAAACAAAAGAGCGACACGTTTCTGAAATTTGTTTGTTTTCGGTTAACTTCATTAGGCGTAAAGAGTTTGTTGAAAATCATCATTAGGAACAGCTTTTTAATGCTCTACTGGGACACTAGCAAATGCTCTCAAGTTAGGCTTATTGGGTTTGTATCTAAATTGGTGGATGGCGTCTTTCGATTTTGATAAAACAGAGACTGATCGACGTGATAACGAGAGATTTTATTTAGATAGAGAAAAATACCAATTATGTCATTGGATCGTAGATTTGACAGTGTTGTGTCACTCAAACCACAGAAACCATTATTACCTCTATAAAGTGTTTAGTTTAAACGAAGGTTCCAACAGATTTTTTGTTCCTAATCTACAATAAAATAAAATAAATTGATGAAAAATTATAGAATCAACTGACAACTACAATTTGGCTTTAGTATTTATCAGTCGAGTTGTCCAAATCATTGCATAATCAAACTCGTCGGATATTTAGTTACCGTTTCTCTATTCAATTTGACAATTGAAGCACAATCAGGAACAATTGAGACCACTGGACAGATTCAATCGAAATTGAATTTCTAAATTCCCCGAATCAAACCTAAAATTCACAAATCATAAAACATTGTCAGATAATTAAGGAGAGGTAGACGTATCGGGTTATAAATTGTATGTTCATAAAATGTCTGCTACGTAAATAAATAGGTAATAAATAGCCTCATGTGCCTGTAATTTCACCGGAAACCATACCCTTCGAACCGGAGCACAGCAATGCGAGCACTACTTGGCGGCAGAAATAGGTATGATGGTTGTCATTCCCCGGACGAGCTCTATCATAAAGAAATCTGCTGCTCTTATTTTTTCTCTTGGTTTTGATGTAGTTAAAAATTATCGATGTAAGTTGGTGAATGATACTTCAAATGTTTTAGCTTTTACTATAGTCGATTTAATTTTCACATAGCAGGGTGCTGGCACGTTTCTGTTTTTACTTTTTTGCATCTTTTATTCGGCAATGTCAAAGTTTTTAATACAAACAATTCACCCCAATTTATAAATTTACGAAAAGTTTAATAATTGCATTATTAAAGAACTATTGTTAGCAATCTTCAAATAAATGTGTCAGCGTGAAATAGACTATTTATAGTATAGACATCTTTCACCGTGAAAACACAGATTACTTTAATTATTAAGCTATTTTGAGTGTGTTTACAAAATAGAAACTTCTTATTTACTCTGTTCATTCAACGTTATTCTATTATTCAGTGTGGAAAACCGCTGCGCGTATTCGTAGCAAACGTTTATAATACAGACGCATGAAGAGTTGAGTAACATAAAAGTCGGAAATTAAACGAATGAATAAAATTTTGATTGAACTGTCAAACTTGCAAACTAAACAATTAAGAATACTATACTAACTTTATTAAAAATAAAATAAAAATACGATTCTGCTCTAAGCTCCGAAATCTATAAAATGTACTTTTTTAGGGATAAAAATAGTCTGTGTCAGACCTTATTCCCGGTTATTACCTACCTATGTTTTAAATTTCAGCCAAATCAGTTTTTTTTTTTTCTTATACAACTGAAGTGGCAACCAAGCGTACGGCCCACAAGATTGTAAGCGGTTACCGCAGCCTATGGACGCTTGCAATAACAGAGATATCACTCGCGGGTTGCCACCTTGAGGCTAAGATCAAAAGCCTCATGTGCCAGTAATTTCACCGGAAACCATACCCTTCACACCGGAACACAGCAATGCGAGCATTGCTGCTTGGCGGCAGAAATAGGTATGGTGGTAGTCCTTCCCCAGACGAGCTCTATCACAGAGAACTCTACTACTCTTCAGTGGTTATCAGTTGAATGAGTAACAAACATCCAAACATCAAAACTTTTGCATGTAATTAGTGTGATAGTGTGATAGTGAGATGTGTTGTGATCGTTGAAATAAAAACCTCGTTAAGATAAATAATATTTTCTATTTAGTCGACGACTCAAGACCCTCTGGAGTTGAGGATAAGGTATAACCTTATCTTTTTATCACGATATCCTTTCCGTTCCTTTGTTTTTTGGATGTCTTTTATCTTTCATTGACCCTTAGCAAATAAGTAGATACTTTAAAAATCACAATCATGCCTTCCCTAACTTTCTTTTCTGAAAAATGAAGATGTACATTCATTTTACAAATAACTTTATGCACTGGTGTGACTTCTTTATAGATAATAATAACAAAAAATAAATAAAATAAATAATGCTGGACAATCCACACAGCATCATCTAGCCCCAAGGTAAGCTGCTATTAAACAGAGCTGTGTTTATGGGAACCAGATGACTGATATATACTTAATACAATACAATACATAGATAGATATTTTTTATTATAAATAGAAAAATACCCAGAACACCCGGGACAAATATTTGTAGATCGTACAAACATTTGACCCGAGGCGGAAATCGAACCCGCAACCTCCGCGTCGCAGGCGGACCTGCGCCCGCTGCGCCACATCGGTCTATAATAATAATAATAAGTAATAAAAATGATTTTATTTTACCATTCAAAAAAGGTTTTCTATAAGTAAATATGTAAGTTGCTAAGGTACCTACGTAAGTAGATACCATGTAATATAGGTAACAGTTAATATAAAACCAGTTGCGTGAGGGGCTGGTGCCAAAAAAAGGTTCAAAAGAACCTGTGTGAACCTGTGTTTTTTTTTCGTAAGTATTACTTACCTATTCTATGTATATTCTCTTCGTCTACTTTACTGTTGTTTATATACATACAAATTTTTATAATTCTATTTGTGAAAACTTTATAATTGACCTTCAGCGTAACTAGGTAAATATTGTATCCTACGTACATGTAAATATTTTAGTTTTTTATATTTATCTCTGTGTTAGCTGTTAAGTTTTTCTAATATATTAAAAATATAATAAAATAACCTTTAGTTACAACTTTTCTCTGCACTGTGTTTCGCCATCGGGATCTGTCTTCTGCAAAAGGATAGGTTACACTGGCGTCCAAAGTTGAGCGCGGATTTTTCATGTAGATATAAGCCATGATAGAAGCCCTCGTTGTATGAAGTTTATTACCAGAGTCGGTTACAAACTCATAAACTTATATAAGTTAAAAAACACGAAAAAGACGGATACAGTTACCTTTCGCCGGACAGTTGAAAAGCACTACTAGATAGGAAGTTAGTTAAAAATTAAGGGCAAAAGCCTCAACACAGCCTTCGATACGTAATGTGCGGGAAAACACTCGACTATTTTGATAGAGGCTTTACTCAAAGACATGTCGTTAATAAGGTATAAAACATGGTTTCAGTTTGTGTATATTTCTTTATATTTAGAAATGCAAAAGTTTCATACCATAAAACAAACTCAAAACTTGTCTTTTACTGTAATTTACAACAAAATAATAATTTATTATTTAATAATTAATTAATTTTTATGACACTTAATAATAATCATCCTAACCGGTTTCGGCTACAGGGACTTGGCTTTTTTGACTATATTTATGGGCTTGGGTGTTTAGCCCGCATATGGCTAATATATCCTATCTTTGCGCTAAAAGTTCGACCACAAAGAGCGCATGTTAACGTGCCATTAACAAAATTATAATTTATATTGGCAGGCGATCTATTTTTGAGTTGTTCTCTTTTAGCGTCTAGTTCTCGCCTCCTTTCTTCTTCAAACTCGTTCACTTTGTTATGACACTTACTTACCTGTTTAATGCTATTTTTGGTCTCATTTTTAAGCATATTTTTTATTTAAATGTTTGTAGTAATACGCAGTTAGATTACATAAATAAACAAAAAATAATATTAAAATTGCGTTCATCAAACTAAAAATCAACATTATTGCCTATTATAGCAGAATGATTTAATTTCGGGTTATTAAACCATGGGACTCTCCGTCTTTTGTTAAGCATGTTATTATTTTGTAACATAAATCACCATTCATAACATACAGAAAGCTTATCCATATATAAAAACCGTTAATTGACTCACACTGCCAAAACGGGCTTTGCCCCAATTCACACTTACTTTAAACCTCTAGCCAGTGTGTCTTTCAAGATAAGTATATCATCGTTTTTGTTAATTGACTAGCAATGACAAGGTAATACAAAATTAAAAATCAAAATTATAAGTGTTTTATTCATTAGAATCACAAGGATCACTTTGAAACGTCTTACAAGCTAGGAAGATTTACGCCATTTCCAACGCGCCCATGTTGTAAAAGAACTGGCAACAACACCGGCTGAGTTCTTCTCGCTATATGGATGCCGAGTAGAGTTGTGTCACAATACTTTACAAACCGCTAAATCACAGTTTTTCAATGAAAAATCGATACTTTTCATTGAAATACTGTGATTTAGCGTGATAATGCGGTGCGCCCTCCCAAACTTAGAGCTTAGAGTACTAGAGTTCTTTGTGATAGAGCTCGTCTGGGGAAGGACTACCACCATACCTATTTCTGCCGCCAAGCAGTAATGCTCGCATTGCTGTGTTCCGGTTCGAAGGGTATGGTTTCCGGTGAAATTACAGGCACATGAGACGTAGATCTAAAATCTCATGTGCCAATAATTTTACTGGAAACCATGCCCTTCGAAACGGAACAGTAATGCGAGCATTACTGCTTGGCGGCTGGAATGGATTTGGTGGTAGTTCTTCCTCGAACGAGCTCACAAAGAAGTCTACTACGCTTAGCTTATAAAAAGAAGTAGGTAAGTAAAGTAAGTAAAAAATATTTTTTAACAATCATATCGCAAGGATCAATTTATTTACGCCAGTTCCACGCGCCCCGGTCTAGAAGAATCCGGCAAGAGTTTTTTCTTTCATTGTAATCGGCAGAAACAGACACAGTGGTAATTCCGGACGAGCTCTATCACATTGAACTCTACTACGCTCACAGGTACGCTTTAAGAGTAGCAGAGTTCTCTGTGATAGAGCTCGTCCAGAGAAGGACTACCACCATACCTATTTCTGCCGCCAAGCAGTAATGCTCGCATTGCTGTGTTCCGGTGTGAAGGGTATGGTTTCTGGTGAAATTACTGGCACATGAGGCTTTCGATCTTAGCCTCAAGGTGGCAACCCGCGATTGATACCTCTGGTATTGCAAGCGTCCATAGGCTGCGGTAACCGCTTACCATCTCGTGGGCCGTACGCTTGGTTGCCACTTCAGTTGTATAAAAAAAAAAAAAACACCATTACAAGACTTTTCTCTATAATCTTGAACTTCATAGTGCCCCGAGTATATTCAGCTCACGCCCTGAAATAAAAACGTGGGAAGATAGTAAATAAAGTCGATACATTTCCAGTCTGCGCTCAATTCTTCCTACTAATAACGTTAGAAGGACCGAAGGGCCCACCTCAGGTAATTGCTAAATTGAATTCCCCCCTCAGCTAAATGTAATATTACTGATGAGGTTACAGTGCGGCGACCTTTTCGGAGCGCAGACGTTTGCTAAATGTGCAGTTGAACTTATAAGGACTCTTGATTGCTGCAGAGTATTATATCATATCTTATCTCTTATATTATAACAAAAACTAAGGTCCCTTTCTCCACCACTCAACTCCTAACTATTGCTAACTTCTTTTATAGATATATATTTAACGTAATTGTATATTGTATAATTGTACCTATTGAAATTAAAGTTATTGACAGTCCAAACATATTTAAAAATAAATTAAAACTGCTGGAAGGGTGTTTTTATTACGTACAAGATTTTATTTGACGTGCCATGTAAATTTTTATTTTAGCTGTTTGCCGTTCTGACATTTTGTATATTTAATTAATATATTTGACATTTATTATTTGGTTTAAAATTTTGTATTTTATGATTAATTAGCCTTTCACAAATTAATAATCATTAGACTGGCACTACTGTAATGTAAACTGCACTAAGATCACCTTGTGAAAGAGAATGAATGATTTTTTTATTTTTTATTAGTTAGGTTGTGTTTATTGTTTAAGTGTGTAATTTAATTCAGTTTTATTTTAAATTTTAATTTTAGATTTTTAAATTAACGTAATTTTTTTATATATTATTAATTCAAATACGATTGTAAAATTGTTGGATGAATAAATAAATGAAATTAAATTAAATTAGCACTCCTATTATGAGTAACAATATTAAATTGATTATTTATTCAAAACTAGCCCGACGTGTTTTCACACGCGTTTTTTTCTAATTTTCTATAATTTCTTACCTTTCCTGGACTCCTACAAACGTTTCAAGACCAAAATTAGCCAAATTGGTTTAGCCGTTCTCGAGTTTTAGCGAGCCTCACGCACAGCAATTAATTTTTATATATTTGCATAAAAAAAGTGATAATAAAAGTGATTTCTTTTGAGGTTAACTGTGGTAACTGTGTGACCTCATTAGTTAAAAGGTTAAGTGGAATAGTATTAGAGATTTTTCGTCTGTTTTTTTATCTTGTAATGAATTTCCGCTAAATAACGCGTGAATTTATCAATAATCTTAACCTAAATGTTAAAAGTAACCTAGGAGTTGCTTTCAACCAGCACAAAGCACAATCTACAACAATCTTCTATCCTAAGGAACAAAGGTATCGATCGAATTGACATCGGATGGCGTCTGGAAACCCGATAACGCCTGTCGTCCACCTTTGACATGCTAAACTAATGACGTCACGCCTCAGTATCAGGGATGTTATTGCGATAGACGTAAACGTAACTTTTTTGCTTGACTTGGTTGGGGGCACTTGGTGTACGAAACGACGACCGATGTGGCGCGGCGGGCGAAGATCCTTATTACTTTAGTAGTAATAAAAAAAAAATATGGTTCGAGCAGAATTTGTGGTCTACCAATGCGTATTTTGATAAACGCTACAGCAAAACGCATTTTAACTTAAACGCAATAATTATGTTCGAAATCAGAAAAAAAAGGTCAGTTGGATCAAACTTGAAATTGGAATGCGTTTCGCTGTAGTACTCTTATAACAACTTTACGCACTGCGCAGTCAAAACTTTACTTAACTTATATTTCGATTAGCACAATCACACCCCTGTGTTCATAATTCGGATACAAACCAATCTACGGAGCTACGTGGCGTATTTTGATTTACGGTCCACTTGCACACGGCTGGTAAGTGGTAACCGTAGTCTATGGACGCTTGTATTACCAGTACGCTCTCGTGTTGTCATCCCTAATGATGACACCTCTGATAAAAAAAACCTCATCATGACAGCCTTTTAATGTTCCCACTGTTGGGACACTGGCGTAACATAAGCGTAAGCTCTACTTTTGATTTCAAACACTTTGCTAGAGTGACTTGGCAATAAAGGATGTTCGTTGTACAAAAATAGAACAAAGTACTATTGATTTAAAGTTGATATCACCTTGCTGCTGAGTCACTTGGTGCTTCCAATGCTCAAAGGACTTCCGTGAAACAGCTTCAATAAAGAAAACAAACCTCTATGGTAGGCTCACGAAAAATATAATTATAATTAGAGTACTGCAGATAGCGGACCATAGTTTGGCACACTGTTAGCCTCAGTCAAGAATAGCTTATACATACGCTTACTACGCTGCAACGTGCTTGCACAAAAGAGCAGCACAATGCATGGGAAAGGAGAACAGTAGACCTTGATAGATTCAGGCGTTACTTTGCGGAAATCCATTACAAAATAAAAAACAGACGAAAAATCTCTAGTACTATTCCGCTTAACCTTTCAACTGATGAGGTCACACAGTTACCACAGTTAACCTCAAAAGAAAAATATCGACACGTGTTTCATCCCTCCACGGGACATCCTCAGGACCAACAGTTACTAAGTTTCAACCAGATTGGTTGAAAAATGCGACCTGTAGGCGAGAACACAAACTGACCGGACAAACTGACAACCAAAAGCATTTTTGGCCGATCTCGATACTGAGATGCTTGGATCGCTTCACTCGCTCGGTCAAAAAACAGAATTTAACGAATAATGGACTGGCGATTTGTGTTTTTTTATATGCTGTTTATCCCACGCATAACAGTATGCGCAAGAACGCCGTGACAGAACGGTCTAAGCAAATAATGGCTTTAAAATCACAGAGTAATATTTATCAGCAAAGGCATATTTTATTTATTTTTACAAGACTTACAGCATAAACAATCTTCATAAATTCACCTAAAATAAGCACGAGAAAAAACAAATTTACTGGTATTGAACTGGTATTACATTCAAAGTTGCCAGTAAAGTTGTTAAATTTTTTCAAAATAATTTTTGCAATCGTATGGCTGTGGTTCCTAAACCTGAAGCTAGACGAGCCTAATTTTTAAGTTGCAAGTCGCGTAATTTTGATCGCGTAATTGAAAAAATAATAAAGAAGTAAACAAAACAGGAGTTTGCATGAACCGAAAGTCTCAGAAATTACGCGACTGAAATTTAGCGACTCACAAATCAAAAATTACGCCTGGCTGGATTCACTCTAAAACAACCATGTAATGTGATTAATTTTGACATTTTATTGCAAGTGATTTTATTGCACAGTTATAATATAACAGTGCAATAAAATTATCCAAACAATTCCTCGCATTGCTGTATTCCGGTTGGAAGGGTATGGTTTCCGGTGAAATTACAGGCACATGAGACTTTCCATCGAACGTCTCAGGGTGGTACATGCAAGAGACATCTATGATGTTGCATGCGTACATAAGCTACGGTAACCACTGACCATCAAGTGGGCCGCACGCTACTTACTACTTTAGTAGTATATAAAAAAAAAACCGTTGTGCCAAACTGGGAGCAGCCAACTGTATTTAGACCGGGGAGGGAAACTCCCCGAGGCGGAAGTAATGACGAAGGTAGTCTTGATGGTATCGAATGTGGTTAGGTTGTAGTTAAATTAACCATGAAAACGGCTTATTAGTTTACAAAAGGTTAACTTTATAACTTTATAGATATACTTTGACTTTGACTAACTAATTTGAGTGCATAAATAGTGGCGCTTAAATTAGCTCTGATTTTTAATGTAATTAGGACTAGACGGTCAAATTGCTTGCTTATGTTAAGCTCCACGTCTGACCATACAAGTTGTAGTTTTACCTAAAGCTTTTGATTGGTTGTAACAAATTCGGTGGCGGGTATATTCGGTGTGAGCGTGAGAGGGGTTTGTTTGATTTCCACTGCAAAATAACATGTTTGTAGTGTCACACTGATACAGATAAATTCAGCGTGTCAGGCGTTTATAATCCTGACATCATGGTGATGAGTTAAGTAAGTAAGTTTGAATGGGTCAACTCTGGTAACAGAGTTTTTTTTTTTTTTTTGTGATTTTAAGTCATAACAGCTTTTCACTATTTCAGCTATGTCTAATAACGTTTGATAGGAATAAATACACTGTAATAATGTGTAACGTGTCCTAAACAAACAGGTAGTAATAGCTCGGCGGCCATGTTTGTTTTACCGGCCGTGTCAAACACGAGTTGGGTAGGATTATCTGAAATCGGTTGTGGCTGAAATTATTCCACGCGATACCGCACAACTCTATGAAAACTCTACGAGTGCTACGAAATCGCTACGGCGTAGCTAGGCTAACTCCAGCAGTGCTACGCCTTTGCTAACTTATTAACATTCAAAGATCACCTAGGTAGAATAAAATTGATTTGAATTTAATCAAACGTCATCAAGCTAGGTGAATTTAAACCATGATTTAAGAAGACCTAAGAATGAAACATGAAATTTTGAGGGTGCATTGTTTTTTTTGAGCAATCTACCATCAACTGCACTAAAAAAAAAATTCCCGAAACTCCTAGAGGACGCAGATGAAGTTTGTATAAAAACTCAACACTGAGAAAGTTGCGGTTCGTTCCACGGGTTCGTATATAAAAGAACAGGAAGTAGTACAAAATCTTAACCTGCCAATATATACCGATATCGATCGCGAGCTAAAGCACCGCTACACGAATCCCAATCCATTAAGGCGGAACGTCCGGCAATGACACCCGTTTATAGGACCTTTACCATGCCGTTGATATATCGAACGGGCTCAGGACTAGTATGCGATCATTGAATTGCTAGCGATTCGATATACGATAATTCTTTGCTGTTCATCTTTGTTCACCTAAAGGTGTCTACTTTATATTCTACTCATATTATTATATTTATTTTAATAAAAGACGAGCAGCAAAATGATACGAATGTATCCAAGTATGTATGTATTTGTCCAAGTACGTCTCTGTTTCTGATTGATTCATGTTATTATACATGTTTTTTTTAAAGTGTCACACCGCCTTTTTCTTTGTACAAACCGAAATAAATCTAAAGTATGTTGTGTGGAGTCAAATAAATGCTTTATTCATTAAAAACCTATCCAAACTTTATTTCAACCTTTAGAGCAAATGCTCTAGCGGCTGAACATAAAATGAAACTTGAAATAGCTCCTATCCTTAAATAGCGTATGCCTTATAGGCTACTGTTTATCTAGGTACTATGCGTGCGAAACTGCTGGCAGAAACTTGTTATATGATAAACTTTACTAATTACGATCGTGTCATTGATATAAAATTCAAATTGCAAATTCATGGTAGATTTATTTTTTATTTTTTATACAACTGAAGTGGCAACCAAGCGTACGGCCCACAAGATGGTAAGCGGTTACCGCAGCCTATGAACGCTTGCAATACCAGAAGTATCACTTGCGGGTTGTCACCTTGAGGCTAAGATCGAAAACCTCATGTGCCAGTAATTTCACCGGAAACCATACCCTTCACACCGGAACATAGCAATGCGAGCATTACTGTTGTTTTGTGGCAGAAATAGGTATGGTGGTAGTTCTTCCCCGGACGAGCTCTATCACAAAGAACTCTACTACTCTTAGTTAAATAAATGAGATAATTAGGCGGTACAATTTTGTTCCAAAAACAGTCAGCTGTTAAAACAATACCGCGTACGTTTACGATATATCACTCATATCTAAATAGACCCTAATCACTTACGTTGTTACTAAAGTTTTATTGACATTTTATGGGTGGTTATAAAGTAGACACTCGGCAATTAAGACAAGATTGGCTCTTGATAGCCTGAATTGATTAATTTTGTTAATTTGATCAATAATAATGATCAAAGTGTTATATCGCACTTTAGTTGATTAGCTAAGCTTTGCGATTAAAGCATAAAAATTAGCACAGTTTGCCTCATATTAAGATCTCCTAATATTCGATGTGCCAGTGATTGTTTATTAAAAAAAAACCATAGAATGCCAGTATAACCGATGTTGAGCCATCCACTGACTCCTCATATCAATGTCATCGGCCCATCTAGTGAGAGATCATCCTGCACTTCGTATTCCAGTTTGAGGAAAATTTTATTCCCCAGCAGTTATCGGTTCTGTTTCTTCTTTTATCAAAGGTTCGGTTGACTCATACGAACGGATTGTCTTTGGCTATCTTGTCAGAACAACATGGGTTCTACTAATTTAATTATTTTTCTCGTATTATTTTGAGTTTTATTGGTAAATTTGGTGGCAGTTTATCCAATCTAACTTATTTGCTTAGCACAAGTATAAATAATTGAAATGGAAGGGTAATGTTGGTTTGTAATTTAGTCAAAGGGTTTAATGGCTGAGAGAGATGGTTTCGGCAGAATACCAGCGTCTGCTGTTAAAACAGTAGACATCAATGCTGAGTCGAGGCGATTTTGCTGTCTAGCACACATACACCATTTTACTGTGTTTTTCTTAATTGATTTGTTTTTATTTTGTATTCCTTTTTATTTTCTCATTATTGTATCTTTTGTTTTTAAATGCTCGCATTGCTGTGTTCCGGTTCGAAGGGTATGGTTTCCGGTGAAATTACAGGCACATGAGCCTTTCCATCTAACGTCTCAGGGTGGTAACACGCAAGTTAATTCTATGATGTTGCATGCGTATATAGGCTACGGTAACCGCTGACCATCAAGTGGGCCGTACGCTTGGTTGCCATTTTAGTGGTATAAAAAAAATAGGTTTATATGTGTGTTATATTAGTGAATAAACGTATGTCTATGTCTATGTATTGCTTTATCTTGTAGTCATTAGTTTTAATTATTATATTACGTGTAAAGTACAATAAAGAAAGATTATTCAGTAAAAAAAAAAAAAGTCTATGTCAAAGGCTTTCCTAGGGAATTTTGAGGGAAACGCCGCCATTTCTTTTCAAATTGTGTTTGTTTCCATTGCGACATGCGACATTCAAACTCATCTACTTGAAACTTGAAGAAGAAAACTAATACGAACTTACTTTAGCAGATATCAAACCCAGACCTCTTGCATCACGATCCACCACGCCAAGTCAATATAATTCCCGTATCTGCACCGCATTCGAATATTTCTCGTCACCAACTCGGAATCGTGGTACAAAACTGCACATTTTACAGCAACATTTCGGGCACTTTGTATTCGTAGCGGCGACATTAGGAGGAAGTGGGAGGCACCATCGCGCTGTATATTATCTAAGCATCGGAAGAGAACAACGTTAGTACTCGATAGCTTGTTTTGAGCACATCCTTGGGAATAACAGTAGCCACTGCGGTGGACGGCGGCGGAGCTCAGTGCAATTGACGTCCTAGATTTAGGATTTGTAGGTATGAGTATTTCTAGTACTGAGTTCACCATTTATGTAGCTTAAATAAAAAAAAACTGCAATATAACTAAAAACAAACTTGCACGTTTGTAGGGAGTTTGAAAAAAGTGGCCTACTTTGGTGACGGACGGATGTCTACAGAAAATTTACTCGTCGACTTGAGAACCTCCTCCGTTTTACGTCGGTCAAAAGAAATCTAACCTAACCTATGTAATGTACCTATATTTTGCTACCGTATTGGATTGATTCGGCATCGGGCGCGACTAATGCGTCCATTACCGCGACAAATGTACCGCGTTCTAATTAGCGTTAATGAAGGGAGTTCACTCAATGTAGTGTCTGTTTTCTTTATGCTTAGACTGTGTTTTGATTATATGCCTTGCCATTTTGCTGCCCAAAAGATGCCTATTTCTGTTGGAAAATAGTTTGCTGCCTTTTTGATTGTAGCTGCTAGCAGGTAAATTAATATTTTATTCATAAAAGAAACTAGTATTTTAGCGGCTTGGTAATTATAAATAAATAATAATAAATAATGCTGGACAATCCACACAGCATTATCTGGCCCCAAGGTAAGCTGCTGTTAAACAGAGCTGTGTTATGGGTACTACATGACTGATATACTTAATACAATACAATACATAGATAGATATTTTTTATTATATATCAAATCGTACAAACATTTGACCCGAGGCGGGAATCGAGCCCGCAACCTCCGCGTCGCAGGCGGACCTGCGCCCGCTGCGCCACATTGGTCGTCTTATTGTCTTTCCATGTAATGTCAATGAACAAATTCGATGTATCCAATTACCTCATTTAGGTAACAAAGGTTCACAGTATGATCAAAGTCAAAAGTCAACGTCAAAAATGGTTTATTTCAATAAAATCACAAGGATCACTTTGAAATGTCTTAAAAGCTAGGAAAATATACACCTGTTCCAACGCGGCCATGCCGTAAAAAAACCGGCAATAACAGCGGCTGGGCTAAAAAAAAAGGGCAAGTCATTAAATTCCTACCAACTCCAATTTTCATATCCAAACACCATCACAAGAAACAGTAAGAAGATACAAACAGTCACAATATATGTAACACCGCACAACGCCTGAGGCATATCGTTTCCAAAGGGTCCAGAATAAAGTGTATCCCTTCTGTAAGACGATATTAGCTTCAACGTCGTATATGCGCGCAGAATTACTAATATGTACGTACCTAGCAGGGCGTTTTGGTTTACCTTCTAAGTTGAATTTAGGTAAGGAGTTACAGATGAAAAAACTTGTTGCACTGTCCCATTGCTAGGCAAGAACATTGGAATAATTATAAATTACTGTGCCTATGGTTATGCAGTTTTTATTACATACTAGTAAACCCGGCGCGGTTTCACTCGCGTTATTTTTTTTGCAAGAATTTCTCACCGTTTAAACCTTCCCTGTTAAACATTTCAAGACCAAAATTAGCCATACGGTCCAGCCGTTGTCGAGTTTTAGCAAATCGGAAACATTCAACGCACAGCAATTCTTTTTTATATTTAAGAATAAGATTATAAAATAAAGTAGCTCCCCACCGTTTGTCCCTTTGTATGCATTTATAGGTCTCTCGGCGGATCTATGCTTCCGTGAAGTTAGCCGTTTGTGATGCGCAAAGACATTTTAGATAAAAAAAGCTTCATTGCGCATCGAAACGGCTAACTTCACTGAAGCCTAGATCCGCCGAGAGAACTATACGCTTAGATCTTTTAAACTTCACAACGGATTTTATTGCGATTTTCAGCAATAGAAAGAGTGATTCAAGAGAAAAAGCCGGGGCGGGTTCTAGCAATTAATATCTTAAAAATACCACCAGTGTCAAAAAGAAAATTAAAGGGTTCGTGTCGCTTTTACAAATACACCTAGCGTAGCGTAATGATTTTAGTCCTAATTTTTTATTTTAATTTATTTTAATATTATGTAACTTGTTTAATATTTGCACACCAGTTAAACTGATAAAAATATGTGAAACTTTATTTTAGTGTGACATCTTCTGTAACTACCATATTTTTATGCGAATAAATGAAATGAAAAATGTCTTCAATAACATACTTCCTCAAATGACCTGCCTAGTGAAAACTCTACGCATAATTAAACTGTGGTCTTGAATGTTCCAACACTAAATATTGTTGGAATCCAAGAGCACTCTATAAGTGCTTTGTCACATGTAACCGGCACAGTATTTTATTATTTCATTTATTTATTAATCTTCGACTTCCAAGATTTTCTTTGTAAAAAAAATACTTCTAAATATACACGTACTAGTCATCACTCCCACTTATGTAGTACTTTCATTTAATTTTATTTGAGTACCAATAATAGTTCATTTAACTGTGTAAAAACTTACTTGGATTAGCTTATCGCGAATCTTGACCGTAAAATTAAAATAATAAGCAAATCCCTGCACGGAAAAAAAATAATTTTCTACAATACAACCAGAACGCTTAGTAATTGTTAGGGAAACCAGAATCTGTTTAAAGGAACTAAAATTATTGTATAAAAAACCTATCTTAGTGTAATGCAAACAATTTCATTCTAGTTAAACAGGAATTAGTTCGAAAATGTTTCCTATATGGTGGTAGTGTAGAATCTCGCGTTTCTACGTATCTAGATGGCGCTGACGAAAACTTTCTGCCTAATTACAAAACCCATTTCGTTAATGATGAAATTTGAGTCAAGCAAGAGTCGATATATCTATATCAAATGGTAGGTATATGGTGTATGTATGATTCCATAGCCTTGTGTGTGCATTTGTGCCATACCACTGGTTCGCTTACTTACTAAAGTAAAATATTTTTTTAATAATAAATCAACAAAGGGGCACCCCAAGCATAATCGGTAATCTGTATTAAAAGTTACTACAGCACAACACATCATTTATTCATCATTAATTCATTAAAATGAATTCTAGTAATTTAAACCACACAATTATTTGCAACTACAATATTTTTTTAACTAGAACAGTCTTGTAGTTGTTACAAAATAGATTGTCGTCACATATATAGCAAGACATTCTAGTTGAGCGTGCGATATTCTGGTTAATATAACAAGTTTTTTTTTTTTCCGTGTGTGCGTTATAGGAAGTATCCGTGTACACGTAAAGTAGCACTCCGCCATTACGACAATTTGATGCCTCGCTTCAACATTCCACAGAGTAATTCAAATTTGTAAGGAGCTTTAAAGAGCCTATTGTCTTAATCTCAAATGGCTCGTATTAAGGATGAGCAACCAAATACCACTATTCACTAACACTTCAGCGGGTTTCTGTAATAGACCCATCATTATCATTGACACCCGTATAATGTTTCCACTATAATAATGAGACGAGTTATTGGGTTGGGTCATTCCCTACTAGGACTAATTTGGGCTTTTTAAGAAGTTGGGACAATGCAATTAAACATTGTCCCGCGGGAATTAAACCAGGGTCGACACCCATCGCGCCGCCAAAGTCATTTAAGTACGGGTACGCAAGCAGTTTTTATGCTGTTCCATCAATAGATAGCTTGAGCATCGCCGCAAAGTTGCCAGTTTGTCGGTTTTTTACCGGATACATTTCGGAGAGTGTGCTTCTGAATTACACGATCTCATTCCCCCATCTCCTTTCCATCATCGGACGACTAGACATACGGCAAAGCGTCATCGCTTCATGGTCCAGATCCCACCAATGCGCACTACGCGATTTGCATCATCATTTCTCCTGTGCACCGCCAAGGAGTGGAATTCTTTGCCAGAGTCTGTGTTTCCCGATACTTATAACCTGGGTGTCTTCAAGTCACGAGTGAATAGGTTGCTCTTAGGCAAGCGTGCTCCACCGTAGACCACATCATCGCTTAACATCAGGCGAGATAGTGGTCAAGCGCAAGCCTATTGTGAATAAAAAAAATAAAAAAAAAAATAGAATGATTCAAAAGGGTGCGAAGTCAGGGTGGATCACTAGTCAATTATATCATATAGGATGAAACAATAGACTGAAGCTTTTGCCAGTTTGTGTTCGCGTAGTATCACGCCCACCATCGCGCCAACATTTCAATAACGCGTCACGCGAGAGTAATCAATGGAAATTTGACTTTTTCAGTTCTGTTGGTACAGTCAACCGAAAATAATCTATTTTAAACAAACGGATCGCCAGACCCGGGTTAATTAAAAACTGATGAAATACATCAGGTTTTGTTAGAGAGCGTTTTCATTTCAATAAAGCTTACAAGCCTTTGATACTAAAACTGGGGTTCCGTTAGAGTGAATAGCAAAGTAGAAATAATAATTACAGTTGGTGTCAAAAAACCTTGGATATTATAACTATTACTCTGTGTCATAACACACCTAACATTATAATAGCCACCCAACACTATGATTATAGTTCGCTAAGCGGATCTAGGCTTCCGTAAAGTTAGCCGTTTGTGATGCGCGAAGATAACTTAGTTTGAAAAAGCTCCATTGCGCATCGAAACGGCTAATTTCACGACGGCCGAGATCCGTTGTGAGAACTATACCCGTATCATGGATATCAGAAACCACAATAATTACATAGACAAAAAAAATTTAGAGTTGTGTTTTTTGATCGAGCTTGTCCGGGGAAGGACTACCACCATACCTATTTCTGTTTAAGCATTAATGCTCGCATTACTGTGTTCCGGTTTGAAGGGTATGGTTTTCCGTGAAATTATAGGCACACGAGACTTTCCATCTAACATCTCAGGGTGGTAACACGCAAGTGATATTTTAGATGTTGCAAGCGTACATAGGGTACGGTAACTGCTTACCATCAAGTGGTTGCCACAGTGGTATACAAAAAATATTTGCAGGATATACAAACATTTGTCCTGCATATGGAAGCCTTCTGCCTCACTCGCAACGCCACCAGGGTCGTGACTTCAATTGAACTGCAGTTAAAGCACTAAATTAAAGTAACCGTTACGGTGAAAACACTGAAATGGAGATGGATAGGACATACAATTCGAGGAAAAGAGAAATGGAGTAAAACGATTATGAACTGGTACCCAACATACATGAAAAGAAATAGAGGAAGGCAATACAGGAGATGGGAAGCTGAAGTTAAAACAACAGCAGGTATAACTTGGACCAGAACAGCACGAGAAAGAGAGGAGTAGAGGAAGTTGGGGGAGGCCTTTGCCGAAAAAGGCAAACAGGCATAGTTGTCGATGTCGACTCACCTAAGTTGAGTAGTAGTTGAATAGTTTGAGTTAAATATTTATGTGTCTGAATTAAAGGCTTTTATTATTATTATTATTAAAGCACTAAATTATACGACTAGTCTATTTAAGATATCAAAATTCAAGCACCTACCGAACCATCGTTGCTAACTAAATTTCACGGTCGAACGAACCCAGTAGTCTGCGGTAGCGCCACAGAAAAGGTACAGAGCAGACTTCAAACTTCTAAACATGTACAGGCCAGACTTCAAACTTCTTAAAAACATGCATAGGCTATATTTTATACTACCAAAGCGGCAACCAAGCATACGGCTCATATAATGGCGGTACCGTAATCTATGTACGCTTGCAACATACACAATAATACACAAAATAAAAAAAAATAAAAAAAAACATCAGAAATATCACTTTATCGTTGTCACCTTGAGATGTAGATCTTAAGTCTCCTGTGCTGTTTACTGGAATCTTTTCAAAGCATTACTGCTTGGCGGTAGAAATAGGTATGGTTGTTGTTTAGCCCCGCACGAGCTGTAACACAAAAAACTACATGAGACTTTAGATTTATATCTCAGGGTAGCAAAGCGTAAATTATATCTCTGATGTTGCATAGGTAAACAGGCTACGGTAACCGCTTACCATCAAGTGGTATTAAAAAAATATAGGTTTACTTATATTTTGCAGATCATGCAAACATTTATCCCCCAGAGCTCTCACATCTCAACCGGACACTCGCCGACCCGTTCTTGTTCTAGGCACGATGGATGACTGATTTTGAAAAACTGTTCTAATGTGTTATGGAGTATTGATTTTATGCAAAAAATAACTTATCATTCCTGATATTAATGGCTTAGCAGTAAAAAAACGTGATTTAGAATTTTAAAATTTACGCCAAAACGCTTCCAAGTCACGACCGGCGTAGCAGTAGTGACGTCATAGTTTAGTTTTCAATGTAAAATTTTAGCAATGAGGTTCAAAATTCTGCAACCTTAGGCCGTTTGCTGGATTTTGTTTTATTTTATATAAATAATCAATTTAAAAAGGAATGTGGGTTTTTATAATAATTTATTTTATAATCCTTGAATCCTTTTTCATAAGGTGAAGACGCAGTTTTAGTGATTCTTGGTTACTGTCATCATGCCTATTTATTGTTATCTGTAAAGTTACACTGTGTTATAGCTACTGAACCCCAACTGACTTAGTTTAGTTGGCACCGTTAGAAGACTGTATTTAATCGAAATAGGGTTATTTAAGGTGTAGCGGTTATTGTCTATAGATTAAAACGATTTAAGTCAAGATTACTTTACTGCCGGCGGATCTCCGGCCATGAAGTTAGCCGGATTTTTTATATTTGTTGTCAAAATAGAATCTATAGTTTACTTACTTTATTCAAAAAAAAAGGGGTATTAAAAATAGACAAAGACGTGATCTTCGCGAGACGGTTCGCGCTTTGAAACAGCCACTTTTTTATTCCGACTTCATAAAGCATTTCTATTTTTGAAAACGGAACGAAAATATTCAGCCTGTGCCAGTAAGAAAAAAGTTTTAATGGAGATTTTTTATTCAATGAGAGGTTTTCGATTCGAAATTAAAAAAAAGTAGTTCCGATTGCTTTGACAGATGGCTCTATCTGCCCTACTGCCATACTGGGAAAGGTTATCAAAACAAGAAAAAAGTTGGTAGCTCCGTTTTTGTTTCGTCTCGTGTGAAGCGGAAAATTCATGTTCTGCTTGAGACAAAATAATTTAACTCCAGTACGACCAAAGTTAATGTACTACGTAGTACATACTATGACTTTGATACCAGCCAGAGGTATTGTTCGAGCGCACGTTGGCTACCTATCTTACCTACTTAGCTCTCACTCACTACAAGAAACAGATAGCAATAAGTTTCATGTAAATTATACTTTTTTAGTCAGGCGTTCTTGTCATTATACTTGAAATATTCGATTGTCAACCACCATTGATTCAGACTTTACACAAGCAACATCTCTTACCAATATTATACGCAATTCTCAAAAACTGGGTTTTATTTTACACCGGTACGTACTCCAAAGACGTAACATGGTGGCCCATGAGGGGAAAATACAATAAATCCGCGACCTACACATCAAGCATACTACAAAATAAGAAAGAAAGAAGGCGATCAATCGAGCCATTTGGATCAAGAGTTGGAGCCTTACAGTGCAGCCTAAAGCCACGGGGTCCAGTGGATGGAAGACTGATGCCAGGGCAATCCAGGGAGCCAGGGTTCGAGCAGTGATACGCCAAAGTATCACATCGAGCAGTGACGCGTCCCACCCGAAGATAAGTGTCTTTCCTTTGTTCCACAAACTCATCCAAACTTCCAATTTACCTATCCAATCCTATTTAACTATTCAAAATACTAATCCATTTGTGTAAATCCATTGTTTTGTGCTGTCTATAGCCCAAACTCTCAGTTTTTCAGAGAATTTGCATAACTTTTTCCATATTTAAATACCCGCATTATAAAAAGTGTACCAAGCGTCCCGGTGATTTTTTCGTTGGTTCGCGGTAGCAGTAGCTATAAACTGCTGCAGCAGTCCTGTAGGCTTCGATGCCCTAGTGGAGCCTTCAGCCCACTAGTGGATGCCAAGGGAAAAACTGCTGCAGGGCTGAGCTTGCGTTGGGTCCCGTATACACGGTTCCCAGCGATCCCAAGGCACTTTAGGGTAACATACAATTATAACTGTTTCTGAATTTATCTAATCTTTCTTCGTGCTTCACAAGTAAAATAATTAACCTGTCAATAGAGGTCCTTATTATTTTATTCATAGGTAACCTGTTAGAAGGCGTTTAACTTTCAATTAAGTAATTAGCATTATTGTGCTACATTCCAGGCTGTTCTGCCAACAAGGCGGAGCGCTGTACTACCTATCTGCTAAGCTGAGCTTGCGCAACCGGCCTTCCCGAGTACCAGGTGACACCGAAACGAGGAACGTGAGCCTTTTACGATTGATTAGAGTAAACTTTTCAAACTATTTGCTATTCAATTTTAAATTAACGTTGTCATTTATCTATAAAAATGGCAACTGATATTAAAATACGTTACAAAGAATTATTAACAAAAAGAGTGTCTGCCAAAGGACAAATCACTAAATTTAGAAACTATTTAACAAATGTTTCTCATAAAAAAGAACTAGATAATGTTCAATTAACTGAATTAAACTTAAAGCTAGCAAAGTTTGAAGCATTATCAGTTAGGGTCGATGACTTGCAAAATGAAATAGAGGTTTTAGATCCTGAAAACATATCGGCTGAGGTTGATGAGCGCGATAATATCGAAAGAGACATAATAATCAACATAGCCACTGCAAAGAACTTAGCCGAAATGTTTTCAAAGAAATTTGAGTGCGAACAGAGACGCAATTCTGTTCACAATGCTTCATGTTGCGTAGATGATCATCATCACCATTCAGAAATAGGTCTGAAACTCCCTCAGATTCAGATAGCTAAATTCGATGGCGCATATTTCCGTTGGCTAGAGTTCAGAGATACATTTGAAAATTTAATACACAATAATGATCGTATTTCTGAAATTAATAAGTTTCACTACCTTGCTTCTTATCTGCAGGGTGACGCGGCACGAATTATTGCCAACTTAGAGGTTTCCACAAAAAACTATAGTGAGGCGTGGAGCTTAGTTTGTAATCGATACAATAATAAAAGAATATTGATCAATCATCATCTTAATTCATTATTCAATATCAAACAGCTTCCACGTGAGACAGAGCGATCTTTGCGTTTCTTGGTCGACCATGTGACCAAGAACTTGCGTGCCTTAGCCAGTCTAGGACAGCCAACGGATAAGTGGGACGTATTGATAATATTCATGCTGTCCTCCAAGTTGGATAGCCAAACTTTATTAAAATGGGAGGAATATCGTAACAATTTAACAAGCGATGTACCAACATTAGAACAATTCTATAAGTTCATGATAGACCGGGCTGATGTGCTCGAGTCTTTAAATCGTAACAATAGGTCCGACAACAATAGGTCAGATAACAATATTTCTAAACAATCTACGCATTCTGCGCCTAATCACAAACAAGGCCAGAATAACCATGTAAAATCATTTGCGAGCACTAGTAAAAGCACTAGTAAAGGTACAACTGGCAACGGTTCTAAGAAGCCGAATGTATTTTCATGCATAATTTGCCGTGAACCCCATAGAATCTATGATTGCCCGACATTTAAGGCCAAAGGGATTGATGAAAGAGAGATGGATGTTAAAAGATTTAATCTATGCGAAAACTGTCTCAGACAGGGTCACTCAGTAAGTGAGTGCCGCCTGGGTCCGTGCCGGGAGCACGATTGCACCCAGAGGCACAATAGTTTACTCCATCGTCCACAGTCCTCGTCAAATCACCTCGTAACAGTCGATGAAGACGAGGTGATTGTTAACCATTCCAATCAAAATACAAGCCATGTTCTATTAGCTACTGCCATGATTGAAGTATCGAATCCACTTGACCATCAAAAGGTCAAAGTTCGAGCACTTTTGGATTGTGGTAGTCAATCGTCATTTGTTACTGAGTCCCTAAAGACCAGACTATCATTAAAATCTCGCCCCATTGATTCTCTAAAGATCATTGGGATCGGCAATACTGCCTCTAATCATGTAATTGAAAGCTGCAATATTCAATTAAATTCATTATATAGCAAGTTCAGTGCTAAACTGTCTTGTCTTGTTCTAAAAGAATTAACAGGTCGTTTACCAAAGACCACTTTCGATATCAGCGCTCTAAAGCTGCCAAACAATATTCAGTTGGCTGATCCTACGTTTTATCAGTCAGCACCCATAGACGTCCTTATAGGCGCCGATCTATTTTGGGACATTGTAGGCAATAAACAATGTTCCCTAGGAGTCAATAATCCTAAATTAAGAAGTTCTCAATTAGGCTGGATAATATCCGGTACCATAAACCCAGTGATATCAAACAATAAGATACACTGCACTCATGCTATTATTTCTAAATCAAATGAAAACAATATTGAAACAATGTTCACTAAACGCTGGGACTTGCGAGGAGTTCCTAAAAAATCAATGATGAGTATACATAGGTGAAAGTGAGTGTAACAAACAGTGTTTCACTCACGCTATTGAAAACAAATATACAATTTAATAAATAATTGTTATGCAAGTATGAATTACAGCTATAGGTAATTTTCTGTTATTTTTTGTTATGTTGTGAAATTAATAAAATAACAATCTATCTTTATTAAACAATCATCAAGCACTTTGTGCTGAGGTGGAACCCAACTAGCGGCACCCTCCATTACAAGTTTGTCCATGAACTGTGGTGGTCAGATTCTAGCTATTTAGTCAAAACTGAATCTAACGGCCTGTTCTAACGGCCAATGCATCAGTTATACCTACTATCATTTAAAGTAAATGTAAATCAATCATTATTCAACTCTAAATACTGAGTACTACTATAACTAAAGTCATTAATAAAATTAGCCTAAATTATTAAGATTTGTATTCAATCTCAGAAACATGCACATGCACAATAGGTGCGTAGGTATACATGCATTAACAGCTGATTGACGAGATTTGTGAGTCATCCATCATTAGCATTGCACTCACCGCGTTATCGCTCAAGGTCAATCATTATCTATTGAATACCTATTACTTTAAAATACAAACCTATAGTGCAATAAAGGAGTATAATTATACTATTCTTCATGTTAGATAGGTATTAAATAATCCATAATGTGTAGTACGTTGGTATATAATTCTAAATTATCAAGAGTGTTAGGTCATAGAAGTGTGGGTAGGTACCTATTCTGTTTTATCAATAAACAATGCTTTGCTTCATGCCTCACTTAAATAAGTTGTTCTAAACTATACCTACATAAGTACCTAGTTTTTATGCTATAAATTTCCATAGGAATCAATAGATCAATTATTATGATTAGTGTCACGCCGTACCTAGCACACCAACGGAGATAAGTAATTATATTATCACTTCGTAGTTGCCGCAAAAGTACTAAAATCATTTTAACAAAAACTCAATTTAAAACTTTTATTTTATATCGCAAGTCAGTAATCTATTTATATTCATGTTTATTGGCTTAAACTCCTCATTTCGGTGGCATCTGGTAAGCCGGCGTGATATCGGCTATTTAATCATCATTAATATAAAAAATAATAATCAACAATCGTGTCTATGGCAAATATAGCCACTTCACTTTTCAAGAAATATTCTATTTTGTTTGCGCAAGTGGATGGGATTTTGAATAGTCGTCCCTTGTGCCCCCATCATCCAGTCCTAACGTCCTCCTTCCCTCTTCCCAGGACACTTCATCATCGGGAGACCGTTGACTGCTCCACCGGCGACGAACCTGGGTCGGACAAAGCAAGCCAGCTGCAACGCTATCAGCGCCTTGAAAGGAAAAGGCAGCACTTCACGCAAAGACGGCAGAAAGAATATCTGTCTGAACTGCAACAAGGGACAAAATGGAGAACCAATACAAATGAAAAGCTGGACGTCGGTCCTGACGGAGTAACCAAAGTGCCAGACGTCATCACTAACAGGGGTTGCGTGCGTCGGTCCTTAGTACGGCTCTGCAAGCTGCCTACTTCGGAGGAGCTGCATGATTGAGACTGTTGAAAGTGATCTTTCAACGGCCGGGAGTATGTTCGAGCGCACGTTGGCTACCTATCTTACCTACTTAGCTCTCACTCACTACAAGAAACAGATAGCAATAAGTTTCATGTAAATTATACTTTTTTAGTCAGGCGTTCTTGTCATTATACTTGAAATATTCGATTGTCAACCACCATTGATTCAGACTTTACACAAGCAACATCTCTTACCAATATTATACGCAATTCTCAAAAACTGGGTTTTATTTTACACCGGTACGTACTCCAAAGACGTAACAGGTATGACAGACAGTGACAGCAGGAGCAACCAATGTTGAATTCCCTACACAATCACCATAGCTCGCCAAACGTAGTGTTTACATTCTCTTGGGCTCGCCAGTTGAGCTACCGCCATCTAAATAGGCAGCTTTATTTTTTAATAACTTGAGACGAAAACTCCTCATTGTTGTTTCAGCAATAAACGCAAAATCCGTGACACTGACCGCAAGTTTTAAATTCTGTTATAATAAATTATGTAGGTACCAACAGATAAAAATAAGAACTATTGAATTTAGTACAAACCACGACATTAAACTTCATATTCTCACCGATTCCCTAAGATTTTCGGGTTTTTTCCAACAGAAGACTTATGGGCGTATTTATCACTTTCTCAAGGAAAAAAACATCGAAATCAGTGTGCCCTTGAACCGAGCACTCGATCAAGCGGGACGTCTTTAACTTGCTGGGTAAGGTTTGTTGGACATGTTACTGATACGAGTGCTATCATCATCATCAGTCACAAATACGTCGACTGCTGGACGTAGGCATATTGGTTTAGGCGTTATTATGTGGAAATCTGTTATAAGATAACAAAAAGACGAAAATATTATATAGTACTAGGTATTCCGCTAAACACTAATGATAATAATAATAAAATTATTTATTTTTCTTTTACAAGGTGGTATATGGTGGTCTTAATGCTAGAAATGAGGACTTTATGTTTAGTCACTACCAACTGATACTTAACCAATGATAAGGACATAGCTCAGTTATTTAGCCGTTATTTTTCACCGACTTGCTGAGACCACTGCCCTGCAATGTTGTCGGTCCATCGAGTGGGGGGCCGTCCTACGTTTTCTGTTTATTTAGGCAAGGTTTGTTTTTTATGGCAAGTTCTTTTCGGCCGTTTTGTAGTTTTGCACCTATTGAAATTAATTTTCTTGTTATTTTTTGATGTGTAATTTCGGTTGTATTTCAAAATTTTCAATGAGCGGTTCAATCACCAAAATTTAATTTATAGAAAAAACAGCGAGAAAAAACTCTGGCAAACCACCAGCCAGAAGGGTTGGTGACATGGAAAAAATAAGGGGTAAGATTTGGATTCAATCTGCCCACACTATAGTGGACATCTATGGGGTTTTGTAATAGGTAGATTTATAGATGTAGTAAGCTGTTTATTAGAAGTTAAAAGAATATTTACAGAGAAAACAATTATAAAATAAAAAATCTTCTTTACAAGTTTTTAGTTTTTCAGCCAAGTGACAGCACTGTTATCTTTTCTTTTTCTCGTCACCATGGAGATTAGTTTTCCATGAAAGAGGTCGCCACACATCCATGGGGTCTATTTTATGGGTGAACATAAACACGTGGCATAAAATAGAGGAGGCTTATACCCAGCAGTGGGTGGATACAAGTTGACAACGATGTTAATGACTACGGGAAAAAGAACTTATGTAAAAAAGTTAGCGCGAACAGAATCGTGGGGCATTTTACTAGTCTAGAATAAAAACTGAACAACCAAAAACTCTTGAGCTCTTTCAAGTTAAAGTTATTACAAAACAAAGTAGCTAGCAATATTGGCGCTAAGCTTATACATAATACAGCACTTACCCAGTCGTTAGAACAACTGGCAACTAGCAAACAACTAGTATGAAAGCGTCGAAACTAATAATTAATTGGTGAAATCACTCAGTAAACTGTGAGTCGGCAAGCGGAGTGCTAAATTTGCACTGTTGCTGCCTAGATAGTAAGACGCATTATTATAAAGATAATGTTACTCATCAGTCACATCGTCTTGATTCCACACATAAAATAAAATTATCTGTGAGTATTAAAATCTAATACATAGTACTATTACTGGAATAATTCTTTTGGCAATCGTAAGTGCTAACGTATTTTATTTTTTTATACAACTGAAGCGGCAACCAAGCGTACGGCCCACAAGATGGTAAGCGGTTACCGCAGCCCATGGACGCCTGCAATACCGAGGTATCACTCGCGGGAAGCCACCTTGAGACTAAGATTGAAAGCCTCATGTGCCAGTAATTGCAGCGCTTCTTAGTGCGTTAAGGTTTACGATTGTCGAACGCATTAATCCGAGTAGGTATGGGCTCAGTGAGTTGCATGCGCAGCGCATATACGCAAGCGTAGTCGTATCGGAACCCAGTGTCAGAAGTTCACTTGTGTCACTGGCTGCGTGTCAACTTATATAAGATGCAAATAGAGCTGATGTGTATAGTTCGCACAGCGGATCTAGGCTTCCGTGAAGTTAGCCGTTTCTGATGCGCAAAGACAATTTAGTTTGAAAAAGCTCCATTGCGCATCGAATCGGCTAATTTCACTACGGCCGAGATCCGTTGTGAGACCTATACCTATTTTGTTTTTTTTTTATTCAAAAATAAGAGAAAAAAAATTACACGAATGCGATAGAAATGGCAACGATAAAGCAGTCTACAACATACACGTTTCACGTACAACATGCATTTCAGTAAAGTTTGCTTAGTATTTCACTTTGGTTCACTTTCACAACTATTTTTCACAACTAGTTAAGAAAAGACACTTTATACTCCTTATTTCATAACCGGTTATTAAAATGGAATAAAAAGTGAGGCCACTTTTTATTCCATTTTAATAACTGACATCCGAAAATAGTTAAAAAAGGAGAAATATAATTCTGCTTTTACAACTAGCATAGACATACACAGGCCACTTTTTATTCCATTTTAATAACCGGTTATGAAATAAGGAGTAAAATTAGTCTTTTCTTAACTAGTTGTGAAAGTGGACCAAAGCAGTATTTCAGTAATCAATTTTCAGTATTTTTTTAAGATAAGATAAGATAATTTGTTTATTTGCAACCAAAAAATGTAATACATACAGAATAGTAGGTAGGTTAGTTAGGTATCTAATTTAGAAACACAGAAACTTATTCCTAAATTATCATTAAAAATCAAATCTAGTTGCCGTGATTAGGCTCTTAATACTTAACTAAAACAATTAATATACAATTGCTTATATCAGTTACTGGCAGGCTCTAAGCTAATTCATCAGATCATAAACTGATGCTAGCCTCGACTGACCATCTGCAGTCGGTAAGTAGAACAAAGTTACCGTACAAAGTTCTCCACTAGCCGGGAAAATTCAGTTCGGCACTAAAAGCTAGACAATCGCTCACAGATATGATGGAGATTGAATTTAGGCTGCTGAAGTGGCTATCAAGCTGCGAGGAAGTTTGAAGGCTTTTAAGAGCCTTATTTCTAAGGCTCTGCGAAGGTTGGTTATTAGTGCAAGCATTGCTCAGAGCGTTTTGTTTTGTTAATTAAAAACATAAAATTCGACACACATTTGACACAGCGCCATCTAGTAATCCACTTTACATGTTTCCACTACCAAAAATATATTTTTTCTATTAAATTTTTCTACTCGTTCTATAACTTTCCATGAAATACAAGAACTAACCGCAGAATTAAATTTATTGTGCACACATTCAAACCCGAAAGGGTTTTGCAAAGTGTTCACATCATTTTCATAATGTTTACGTAATATTTTCTAACTATTCCGTGCTTTTTATCCAGGCGACTGACAAACGTCTTTTTTGATCTGGGGGGCTAATAATGGGGTCACTTTATTATTACTACTACTACTTCATCAGATATTATCTATTTAAAGACAAAAAAACAGACTTAATTGTTCTTATCAGATCAACAAAGTAAGGCTCTGTCGCGGAACAGAGCTTTACTTTGTTAATCTGATTGGAACAACCATTTTCACCATGGTCACCATTTGGGCCAGTGACATAACGATACTGACTCATGCAAAGTTACTTATTACGAATCAGATTAAAAATCACAAAATAGCTAATAATTTATAAAATACCGAAAGCCGAAGAGTTTCTTGAGAAAGAGTTTGTCCGGGGTACCACAATACCTGCCTTCACTAAGCAGTAATGCTCGCATTGTTTTCTTCCTGCATGAAGGGTATGGTTCCCGGTATAATTATAGGCAGAGACCTCGATCTACGTCTCAGGATGGCAAAACGCTAGTGATACCACTGCTTTTACAAGCGACCATAGGTAATTGCTTAAAATCAGATGTGCCGTAGCCCGTAAGATTAGTTGCCATTTCCATGTTTAAAAAAACAATAATTATAAACGTCAATCGTAAAGATAAAACGCACAGCGTCTGGACCTAAGTCAATACTTTTTGATACCGTGTTTGGGGAATGTGATTTAGGATTGCTATTCATGAGAATTTTATTTCGTTCACGTTATACGCGGCCATCTTTACCCACGTCTTATGTGCGTTAACTCAGAAACTTAAAAATAATGGTTAGTAAGTAGAAGTTAGTTAGAAACATGATACTTTCATTTAATTTCAAACTTGAATTTTGTTGTAAACCACTGTAGAATTTTTTCAAAGTAAATCTATCAATTATTTTGATCAACGGGCGTCGGTTTGTGTACAGTATTGTAACGAAATGAAATATTCAATTCATGTATTTTTTATATCAGCATTTTCGTGTATTTGTTTAGTTTGTTGCTGTTAACTACCTAAACTATTTTTTACAGTTTTGCATTTTTACATTATACAATGAACTAGCAGTAAATATCTACCCTAACTGACATTTTATTTAGAGGTCGTGCACAGATATATTTTTTTATTAAAAACTTTTTGAGCGCTACCACTCTTGCTTAAGAGTGTGCCCCAGCAGTGGGAATAATAGATTGTCCGTGGTTATCAAAACACTCTCAAATTTTGTTTCTAGTTAGATTGACCGCTCACGAGGCACCGTTGCTCGCAATCGTTTCTATGTTCTCTCATTTGTTTTACATAACACTTGTTTTTTTATTATGTTTAGTAAAACATTTCGAGATGCTCAACCTTAGGTAGCATGCTAATTGGGTAGCCACTCAACTCCCGACCCATCCAACCTCTTTTGAATCGAGAGACATTTTTCGAAGCCGCGTAGCCTCGCAATATTGACAGTCACTTGAGGACATTCCCCAAGTAAACACAATTTGCATTCTCAACACCTTGGCGTAGCGAAAATTTGTTCAATGTTTAGCTTTTTCGCTCCAATAAGTATTTAATATAGGAATATTGGAATTTTACGAACAAAACTTGAGTTTATTGAATGTTTTAGTGAAATATTTCGCGTAGGCTGGAACAAAAATATTTAGCAAATGAAACATTTAGGTAATTTAATATTTATAAAATTTTTGTGATTCGTTTATAGCTAGTTGGTGAGCACTGGTGGTCTAGATGTCGTTACCCTGTCGTGCGATCCATAAGATGGATCAATGAACCCAGGATGGATCCAATGGATTCAGGACGGATCCATTGTGGTGCATGGCCAAATACAACCTTTCGAATATAAACATTCTATTAAAAAATTCCAATATCATTACATTACTGAGTTCCGGTCGAAATTGTATGGCTCCCTGTAAAATTATTTGATCAAGGTTTTGATCAATGCATCAGGGTAGCAAAGTGCGCTTGACCTGGCGTGAATTTGCAAGCGGTAATTACTATTGTAACTTTGCCATCAGGTGAGCCGTGCGCTTGATGTATTTATATTATTTGCGACTATCTGTTTAAAAAAAGACACGCCATAACTACAAAATAAAATATTTCAAATTATATCATAAAAATGTATGAGATTTATAACTTTATTGTCACTAGGTATCGCTGACGAAGTCGAGGGACCGTCCGAGCCGGCACGCGCTCTGAATATCAAACGGGGGCTTTTCGCATTAAAAACAGACATCTGAACAATCGCCCGTGATTATTTGATCGAAATGTAAAGAGAAATGATCTTTGAATAACAAGAGATTGGAATGAAAAGCTGCTTGTTACAAACGAGATGGCGATGGCGGTCCAAAAGTAATTGACGGGGAAATTATCGAAGTTTAACTAATTTAAGCCACGCACAAGATCGAGAAAATACCAGTGAAAGAAGGTCTATAGCCAGCAGTAACTGTTACAAAGCTAAAATAATAATGAAGATGAATGAAATTTATTTATTTGTTTTTTTTTTTTTATCTTTTTATATATAGACTCTGTGGCTTATTTATCACAATTTTGCCACTGTCAAGTGTATTAGTTTGATTGTCGCTTAGCAACGTTAACAAACGAAATTTCAAAATTCCCTTGAAAAGTCTTTGACTAAATTACCAACCAACATTACCCCTCCATTTCAATTACTTACACTTGTGCTAAGTAAACAAGTTAAATTGAATAAACTGCCACCAAATTTACGCAATAAAACTTAGACACGAGAAAAATAATTAAAATGGGAGGACCCGACCGAGGAGGTCGTTTTGACAAGTTAACCAAAGACAATCACCTAATAATAAGACAGTTTAACCATAGCTCTTCTGTCATAATAGACAGTTAAGATGGATGGATCATTTTTGTTCAAGAACAAGATTGGTCGCTTACAGAGTTATGTGATCATGGGGCTGAAAACTAATCACGAAAATCTCGTTTGACAATCGTAAACGAAAACGTATCGTCCAATTGTCGGTTTGTATGGAATTTTGGTAGTTCATTTAACGTATTGAAAAAGCGCTGTTCAAAATCCTATATAAATTGGCAGCTGGACGATACGTTTACATTTACGATTGTCATACTAGTATTTCGTGCTAAGCACTCAGCTGTCAATTTGTGTGTCGTTTACGTTCACAATTGTCAAATTAGTTTTTCATGTTTTGCCCTTTAACACAGCGGTCTGTCATGACGTCACGTAATGCTCCGTAGATGGGTTAGCTTCCTTCATCATGACAGCCTTCTAATGTTACCACTTCTGGAACACTGGCCTACTCTCAGGCGAGACTGATTGGGTCTTAATCCACAACGCGGACCCAATGCGGATTGGTGGATGGCACATGTCTTTCGAATTTTTAGTTCTTGGACATGCCAGTTTCCTCACGATGTTTTCCTTCACCGTATGAGAGCACTGGCATTGCGCACTTAAATTTTTCGAACAGTAAAATCTATTGGTGCACGACCGGGTTTGAACCCACGACCTTAGGATCGGAAGGCGGGCTCACTACCACTAGACCACCGGTGCTCACCGTAACCCTATTTTAAAAAACCTCTCGGCACTGCCAATAGGTATTAAGGCTATACAGTGAAGAAATAAAAGCCTCTCGCACAAGTGAGTAATCCTAGACCATGTGCTGCAAATGGCTGGCGAGATAAGACGCCTAATTTATAGCGATTCAATACCTACTTATCAATGAACAAAATGTTTCTGGAAGTGGCATAGAATTGGAATAATTGCACTTCATTATCTTAAAAATTAACCATAATAGTCGTCAAACGACTTTACTAATCAAGTGATCTAAATTCTAAAATCTAAATTTAGGTCAGTTATCAACTGACTGACTGTATTTTAAAAGTGACCAGGTGCCGTATTCGCTATGACCAAACGCGGGCTCGTTACGGTATCTGCGTGGAATCGTTGTCGACGAGCCACGTTTTAGGGCTTGTCTGACCGTTTTTCAAACTCAACCTATCGATAGCAAACCTTTCGCTATTGAAACAACACAGATACCGAAAACAATCTTACAAATTCACAACATGGCACGTATAGAACACGTTACTAAGTTACACGTTATTGGTAAGGAATCTCTATGTAATAACGAATAAGACCCCAGGAGGGCGATTCTCGTGCATAGATAAATGGTTACATGCAATATTATATCGTCAAAACTGTCAAAATTTCTATATATTTTTGACAGTTTTGACGATATATTATATATCACATGTGACCATTTATCTATGGCACGAGAATCGCCCTTAGAAAAAAGTAAAAAATTATCTATTAATCTACTTTGGCTTATTTATATCTATATAGCGTAATAATAACAAAAAGGGCTGTCCGCCAATAATTTTTTTACTTACTAACCTTGTTATCCCTAGCAACTAACCTTATCCAGTACTTAATAAACTTTATATCCATTCTTCTAAAGCTTTTCTTAGAGTCCAGCAGATGTTGAGAATTTAGTTTCGCTCACGTGTTATTCTTTTTGGAGTTATTTGTGTCTTTTCAAAGACTTTTCATGACCTTATATTTTTCTGTATTTTAGTTTAGATAAAGCTGGTTAAAGGTATTCTTTTGTGAGTACTTAAGGGTAAGTCGATCATAATACGCAATTCATTGACCTTTGTCAGAAACCTAAATTTTTTTTTTTTTTTTTTATGTTACAAAAGTGGCAACCAAGCGTACGGCCCACTTGATGGTCAGCGGTTACCGTAGCCTATGTACGCATGCAACATCATAGATATCACTTGCGTGTTACCACCCTGAGACGTTAGATGGAAAGTCTCATGTGCCTGTAATTTCACCGGAAACCATACCCTTCGAACCGGAACACAGCAATGCGAGCATTGCTGCTTGGCGGCAGAAATAGGTATGGTGGTAGTCCTTCCCCGGACGAGCTCTATCACAAAGAACTCCACTACTCTTTAATTGTAACATTGTAACTCTTTAACACGAAATTTACTTAGATTTAGGTACCTAGGCAGTGTAGAAAGTCCTCGCAATATCAATTAAATTCTTTGTTATGTTGAATTTGAATAAAATAAGTAATTAGGTAGGTTAGTACTTATTTCTTATTATTTTTTTATGAAAACAAATTGTTCTATGGTACCTAGTATAAATTTTAGTATTTATTTTGTGTGGTGGTGAACACTATAAAAAAAACATAACAAAATATTGACATAAAAATCATAAGCAGGATTTTTCTGCCGGATTTGTAACCTACCCTAAGTCTCTCATCGTGCATGACCGGTAATCAAACCAACTACAGGTACCAGATGTGAAGATGACAGACGCTTCTGCTACCCTGCCCCCATTACTTTCAGAAAAATACGTTAAACATTTTTCTAATACCCATATGACAAAGCAAAAATTGGTAAACGCATAACGTGCTCAGCACCACCCTGTATAATCTGTCAGAAGTTACTTTACGCTATACAGGGTGAATCGATATGTAAATTTATGTAAAGAGACTGGGAGAGGGTAAATTTCGGAGCCCAGAACCAATCAATAGGTCTAATAATATGTATCAAATGTTTAGTTTACGTAGGTTTGCTTTTGGTCTTACTATGGGAGCTTAAATTAAAATAAACTATACTGCATTTTGATGAGACATGTTCTAGCCTAAGATGGTTTATCTATTCGACCAATTTAGGAAAACCTACTGAGCGATGATATTAAACCTAATTTTATGCATCGAACACTTTGCAAGCGTAGCCATGCAACCCAGTAAATGTAGTAAGTAAGTTAAAACGTTTATTTCGATACATAGAAGGTGGCAATAATATTAATAAGCATATACGAGTACATGTAGATCATAAGTCTTCGAAAATGGTCGCATTTCAGCACCATTTGCTAAAGCAGCATGCAGTGCAGCTACTTTAGCGCTGGTCTTCCATGGCTCCAACGGCAACTGCGGAACACTAGTCGCCGCTTTTAAATAATTAAAATAAAAGTTACAATTCAAAGTTTGCCGCTTCATTAAAAAAATGAGTTAGAGCCTTTTTGTGACGGATAGATTATTAATTATTTTTTCTTTTCGTATGAGGACAATCGTGCACATCATACTTAAGTACTCAAAAATCAAAAATCAAAATCAAAAATTATTTATTTCAGTAGAATCACAAGGATCACTTTGAAACGTCTTACAAGCTAGGAAAATTTACACCAGTTCCAATGCGCGCCCATGCCGTTAAAGAACTGGCAACAACACCGGCTGGGTTCCTATCGCTTTTTTGGCATGATGGCCCTTGCTATTGTTATGGATGCCGAGTAGAGTTGGAGCACATTCGTCTCAAGCTTTTTTATAATCTAGGTAATCGGTTATTTTATAGTAAACTTTTTGAGATTATTTTCAAGTAAATGTTATTTTCTTAAGTTTCAAATTACGCATGTTTTTGCAGTATGTATGTACCTAAGTTTAAATCTATCATGTTCGTCATAAGTAAAAGTATTTGCTTTCTTCTTTCTAACTATGATATATAACACGATTATCGGATATAACTTTTATGACTAGACCCTTGAATGTAGTGAGTTTCAATCGAAAGCCAATGGTAACATTTTTCATATTACGTAGAAGATGAAAGTGGATCGTATTGAATAATGTTTAAGTACTCAATAAAGGTCGTATCGTTATACGTACTTGTAGAACAAGCATGTACTTACCCCTTTACTAAGATAATGGACTGTAGGTAAGTGGAAAATTGGATTTCACTTCTATTTTAGTACGTAATAAAATTATACTCGTAATTATTGCTATGAGCAATATTTTCACAAGGTTGTAAAGTGATGCTACAAATGTAATCAATATCAATGTTGGTAGAGATTTGACACAACCAAATAAAATAAAAAATGTGAGTAAGGTATCAGTTTTCTGGTTCCTATTAGTACTACAAGCTTTGCCTAGTTTAAGACTAATTCCTGGCCAACCATCTAGCTTCATTTTTTCGTCATTCGTTTATTTATTTTGCACATTTTTACCACACCGAAGGTATCAAAATTGGGTCATACACTGTAATTTGGTATTAATAGTACCACACTAGATCTTTATAGTAAGTTCGTATTTGTCAGTGGCCAACTCTGGCGACAGAGTTTTTAGGCAGCCCCCGAAGGCCGCTGTCATGGCTTAACTTTAATAAAGCTGGGACTGACAGCTTAACGTGCCCTCCAAAGCACGGGAGAGCTCATTAATAGTTCCTACCAGCTGACGTAGCCAGCCAGCTGACAGATGGGTAAGTAAGTAAGTTCGTATGAGTCAGTGGCCAACTCTGGTGACAGAGTTTTTAGGCAGCCCCCGAAGGCCGCTGTCATGACTTAACTTTAATAAAGCTGGGACTGACAGCTTAACGTGCCCTCCGAAGCACGGGAGAGCTCATTTGAAATTGCCACTGGCGGTCACCCATCCACATGGTGACTCCGCGGCACCTTCGTTGATCTTAGCCAGCTACGGCACGATAGCTTCATCAAAAAAGCTAAGAACTCCGAGTTTTATTGCCAGATTTTTCTATCAGAAGCGAGTGGAACTGGCGTAAATTCACCTAGTTTAATGATGTTCTGAACTTCTAAAGTAAAAGTAAGTCCGTATAAGTCAGTAGCCAACTCTAGTGACAGAGTCTTTAACCCGCCCGAAGGCCTCTGTCATGTCATTTGTAAGTTTTTAATACCAATTGAGTCTACTGATCAAAATATTAACCAAAACTGATTGAGTCAAAATTAGTTCATGCAGTTTTTAATTTTTAACATTCGATTAGAACAAGTAGAGCTGGAACCCAACTGTGATTATAGCAAGTCTTTAAACCGATTAGCAAAACCAATCCAAGATTCAATCTAAATAATGTATCACTAAATTCAGTCGAGCGAAACTTTAATCCCTACAATTAGTTGCCAAAACCTGGTTGGGCAATTGTCGCTGGAAAATAAAGTTCCCAACCGAATACTCTCACATTTACCCTAGAACCATCATAACTATTCCACCGGAACACCCCTAGAACTATATCAATAAGGTCTAATTTAGATTGCGAAAGGGTTATGTTAAGTTGGCAATCCACTAACTCAGCTTAAGGGATTTCGGATTCCCACTTTGATGCTAAACAGAAACGTTTTGAATTCGGTTTAGAGGAAACTTCATAAAACTATTTAATGAACAGTTTCAACAGTCAAACATACAGTTCTAGTGTAAATAACTCTCTTTACACATACGGGTAACCCTGGACCCGCCTTCCGATCCTAAAGCTATAGGTTTAAACCCGGTCATGCACCATCTTGTTTTTTCTATTCAAAAAAATGATGTGCCCATCAATGCTAATGCTCTCAAACTGCGAATGAAATATCATGAAGAAACCAGCACTGTCAAAAACTAATGAATCAAAAGATATTAGCCTCTTATGTAAACACTACTGTGGGTCTTAATCATCCATGCGGACCCAATGCGAATTTGTACATAAAAAGGTGTTTGCCATCCATCAATCAGCATTGGTCAAAGACATTTCCACAGTCCATGGTCTTTTTTATTTTATTCCACTAAAGTGGCAACCAAGCGTACGGCCCACTTGATGGTCAACGGTTACCGTAGCCTATGTACGCATGCAACATCATAGATATCACTTGCGTGTTATCACCCTGAGACGTTAGATGCAAAATCTCATGTGCATGTGATTTCACCGGAAACCATACCCTTCGAACCGGAACACAGCAATGCGAGCATTACTGCTTGGCGGCAGAAATAGGTATAATGGTAATCTTTCCCCGGACGAGCTCTATCACAGATAACTCTACTACTCTTTCCCCGTATTTTTATATTATTTATGAATACCCTACATCCATTTTAGTAGGCATACAATTTAAATGTAATATCAGCTATTCAAATGAATATATTGTAGGCAATTAAATTTTATATAATTTATTAGTTCCAATAACGCTGGTTTATGAATAAATACGCCAGCTCATTATTTATTATCGTCAACAAATAAATCCATTTCTATTTCTGAAAAAGTCTTTTCACATTATAGTATGTATGAACTTGTAATAAATTCTCTTTGGCTATACTACTTGTATCTGGCTGGTTTTGGTATCATTAAAAGTTTAAATTTTAAAGAACATAATTCCTAATTCAAATTAGAAAAATGTGTGATTTTTTTTTTTGGTTATCGTACTGTCTAGATGAGTGAATCTAATGAAGAAATTCGATAAATTTTAAAATTTTACTACAAAAATGGTAAAAATGCAACGCAAGCCGCGAAAAAAATTTGCGATGTTTATGGACTTAATGCAGTGTCTATGAGAGTAGCACAAATTTGGTTTAAGCGTTTTCAATCCGGAAATGTTGATATCAAAGATGCACGTCGCTCTGGTCACCCTATTACGGATAAAATAGATGCCATTTTTGAAAAAGTGGAGCAAGATCGGCATATCAGTAGTTACGACGTAGCTGAAAAACTGGGAATTGACCACAAAACAGTTTTGGCACATTTGAAAAAAACTGGGTACACAAAAAAGCTCGATATTTGGGTACCTCACGAGCTCACTGAAAGAAACCTAATTAACCGTGTACTCATTTGTGATTCTTTATTACGACGTAATGAAACCGAACCATTTTTGAAGAAGCTGATGATGAAAAGTGGATCACGTACGACAAGAACGTGCGAAAAAGGTCGTAGTCAGAGGCCGGTCAGGCTTCACAGACTGTGGCGAAACCCGGGTTAACTCGCAACCAGATGATGCTGTGTGTGGTGGGATTGGACGGGCATTATTCATTATGAGCTGTTACCACCAGGCAGGACCATAGATTCAGAACTCTACTGCGAACAACTTATAAGAATAAAGCAAGAAGTTGAGAGAAAGCGGCCGGAATTAATCAACAGAAGGGGTGTGGTTTTTCATCATGATAACGCTAGACCTCACACATCTTTAGCCACTCAGCAAAAATTAAGAAAGTTTGGCTGGGAGATGTTAATGCATCCGTCGTATAGTCCTGACCTTGCACCTTCAGATTTCCACCTGTTTCGATCTCTTCAGAATTATTTAGGCAGTGTCAGGTTAACATCACGAGAGGACTGCCAAAACTACTTGTCGCGGTATTTTGATCAGAAGCCCCAAAATTTCTATAGCAATGGGATCATGTAACTACATACTTTAGTTAAATTTAAATAAACTATTTTAAAAATGTTTTGAATTTTCTTAAAAATTGCGAAGAAACTTTTTCCCCAACCTATTATTTATTGATTTGGATATTGCACATGCAAATATTATTATGTCAACAAAATACAAAATTTGTTTTTTTCAATATTTATTTATTAGTAGGATATAATATCTATACACACACATTACTGACCATACCGACTATGCCTGCAATTTTGTGAAATTTAAGAATATACTCGTTAGATGTTAAATTGGTTAGGTATAAATGTATTAATGTGATAATATTTTTAATTAGAAAAAGTAATTGCTTATTGATATTATTTATATTAGAGATTTATTATTATTAAGTTTGCCAATTTTGCTATTATTTGTTTGTTAATTATTTTTTTTAAATGTATGTTGTATTTTGTATTTTTAATTATGTTTAATTATTAATTATGACGAATGTAACGCCAAGATATTTATTCTGTAATGTTACATTTTTATAATAAACTTGAAACTTGAAATTTGAAACTTGAAACTGGTTCTATGTTCGACTTGTTATCTCGAAGGGTAAGCTGAAAATCTTTTTTTTTTTAATTTTGTATGTGTGTGCTTGATCTCTTATGTATCTATCTATCAACTGTTAAGGTCAAGCAAATGACTTGACTATGTCGTGACTGTTGTCATAAAAAAAAACGAATTCCGAATATTTTATGTTTATTGAACATACATTCCCAATGGACCTTCCGAATCCTCTCACCACACTCGAACTTTGTGAAAGCAACAGTATAAATAAACACCATAGTTTGACCGCAATAAAGTTCTGTTATATTGAGTCAGGCTCCCGATTCGAAACCACTCGACTCAACTGTTGATAATAAACTCGTGTGCTGTTGATGACATGCATCGACGACCAGAAATCATTATTAATGTTGTATTTAAATTAATGTATTAAAATTTAATGTATTAAAGCGAGTGAAATCGATAGCAACACACATAATCCGTTTTACTTTTTTTATAAAATATCACGTGATATCAATAAAAAACTGATGTATTTTGTATGATTATGAAAAAGATAATTAGGTAATTCAACAGAACATACAGTGCTCAATAATCCAGTTTCACCGCTAGTATCATTCACAGTATTAGTTGCTATTCTCGCTCTAGTTCATTGGATTAGAAAAATTATGTTATGTTTCAACGCCTAGCTGTCGTCGCATCGAGGTGTCTCCGATCGGGAGGCTGACGTGTCGAATTAAGGCACAACCCGGGACAGAACTTGGGTCTCTTGAATTGACTGCCACCGACTTTGTAACTTCTCGGCCCAAGGCGACAACTTGTGAATATGCGTTGATTGTGTATAAAAGTTTCGCGTATCGCCTTGGTATTACTTTGGTCCCGTATGTGGTTAAACTATCAAAAAGCATTGATGATGGTGGGTTAAGAAATACTGAAACTTTACTTCAGCGCAAAAACGTGACAAGCCAACTCAACCAATGTTTGACCGGTTTATGGCTAGTTGGTGGCTATTCAGATTTTTTAAATATTGCAATAAATATATTGTTTTCTTGTATACCTATTTATTTTTTATCAAATAACAATTATCTTACTTTCTGCAGAACTACCTATTTTTGTATTATGTCACAGTATAAAAGTGCACTTAAGAAGTCCCGCTATCCACAAATTATCTAGAAATAAGAATAGTCAGTATTAAAATAAGTAAGTATTCGTATTTTTATCTTTTTACGTATGAATATACAATATTTTTAGGAAATAAACAAAAAATGCATCCAAACTAAAAAAATAATGTTTCGATGGAATGCAAAAATATGAGATGATAAAAATTATGAAAGAATTATCAGAACCAATTCATAATAATTAGCGGAGAAATCAGTCGTTATAAACATACAAAAAAAAAACAACAAACAGTTTCCTCAAGTCTGAAGTCAGTTAAAAAAAATCTATATTTTTTTATATATCATTCTAATTCCAGTTCCAGTATCCAAGTCGTAAGTAAGTAAGTTCGTAATATGAGTCAGTGGCCAACTCTGGTGACAGAGTTTCTAAGTCGCCCGTAGGCCTCTGAGAGAGAAGAGACTGACCGGGACTGACTGCATAACGTGCCCTCCGAAGCACGCGAGCGCTTAGTTGTAATTGCAACTGGTGGTCATTCATCCAAATGATGACTACGCGGAACAGTGCATAACTTCGTTGATATGTTAAGAACAGCTTAGCCAGCTATGTCATGAGCGCTTTTTAATTCCAGTCAGTTTATATTCTAATTATTGACCGAGCGAGCGAAGCGTCTCAGTTTCGAGATTGGCCAAAAATGCTTTTGGTTTGTCCGGTCAGTTTGTGTTCTCGCCTACAGGTCGCTTTTTCAACCAATCTAGTTGTAACTTAATATACAGGTTCTATGACTTTATAGAATTTGATTACCGTCGGGGATTTTTGATAGGGAGCGTACTTTCTCCAAAAAGGGACAAAAAGGGGGCTGCTGAATATCTCCGCTTAATGTGATTTAATTTCGATGATTTTTATTGTATTTGAAGGGTAGGTATTAACTTTAAGTTTGTCTGATATTTGGTGAAGATCTGATGTGGATCTTCAGCGTGATGAGCAAAATAGTTCCCTAAAATGCAGTATGTTGCTCACTTTCAAAGTTCACTTTACAAGTTTATGCTTGCGAGGACTGTTCGGAGAACTGCTAATATATTCAGGTTCCAAAATCCAGCTACAAGCGATCACCGCTGTCAAAGGGTTTTCCAAACTGAGTCATGGAACCCCAGAACTCATTTCAGCTCGATATCCATACCCGCACAAGTGCCGCCTGATTCCAGAAACTTCTCGATTTAATTTATGTACTTGTTTGGTTTTGCTCTTATCGAGTACGTACTAGCACTGACATTTTTAAAAGTTACTTTTGACAGGTTTCATATTTTTTTATTATTTGAAGAACAACATCGCCGTAATAGTATTTACAAAGTCATAAAAGAAAATATTTTTTTTTATGTCAACAAATGACAAGACGGTCAAGTCGCTTAATTCATGTAACAAAAAACAAAACACAATTTAGCCTGTAGTAAATAAAAACTTAAAATAAATAGAAATTCCCAGACTCTCATCAAATATTATGCAGGTCATGAAAACATTGGTTCCGCAACGAGAATCGAACCCGCTTGCAAGCATTGGTCTTGCATGGGGATTGAACCCACAATCACTCGCATCTTATGTATAGTAAGTATCTTTTAATCTTTGGTATGTGAATTGGGCAACTGTAATGCACACTAGAGAGCACCGGTGGTCTAGTGGTAGTGACTCCGCCTTCCGATCCTAAGGTCGTGGGTTCAAACCCGGTCGTGCACCAATTAATTTTTCTGTTCGAAAAAATTATGTGCGCAATGCCAGTGCTCTCATACGGTGAAGAAAAACATCGTAAGGAAACCAGCATGTCCAAGAACTAAAAATTCGAAAGACATGTGCCATCCAACAATCCGCATTGAGTCCGCGTGGTGGATTAAGACCCAATCACTCTCGCCAGAGAGTAGGCCAGTGTCCCAGCAGTGGGAACATTAGAAGGCTGTCATGATGATGATGAATGCATACTAGAGAGGTTTTTCTTAATAAAATAAATAAATAAATCTTAACCGAGTGCTTGCGCATTACGCCACCGAGGTCGTCAAAGACGTCAAAGTTCAAAAGGTTCTTTTTAAGGTTCCAGAAGTATATGTGATACTTATTCTGTGGTAGATTACACCATTGTGAGCACTCCTCCGGAAGACTTCAACGATATAAATGATTAAGTTTTGAATTGTTTGTTCAGTCGGTTTTTATAGGTTTTGATTTTTAGAAGTTTTTGAATAAGATCCAGAACGCATCGAGCTATAACCTAAAATATCATGTGGCAATGCTGCCAGCATGTCGGAAACGCTTCCGTGATTTGGTGGTTTGGATCAGTTGAGCTATCTATAGATCGTTTTTAAGGCTGCGTTTCCACCAGCTTCCAGCTTCCACTTCATTAACGCTGTCAGAGCGAAGTTGGTAAATGAAGTGATGAAATATATTTATTAAACAAAATAAAATATGTACTTAATTACATTACAAAATATACAAAATGCATATGCTGAAAACCAGCGTTGCCCTGTCTTGTACAAGGTAGCATCACGCTGAGACTAGGCCATTTTGACCACACATCACAGAGCTTTTTTTGTTTCTTAGGTGCTTAGTATATTTAATAATATGTGTATTATAATTATGTTAGTTGCTTATTTTACTTATCTAGTATCATTATCTATGTGTATGTACCTAAGATTAAGTTTATTATTTGTATGAGTATTGTGTTTCAATCTTTCTGTGTTTGTGTGTATCAAATAAATGTATTTCATTTCATTTCATTTCATTTCATATGAAAAAGTTAAGCCATCTTAAGACCGTTACAAACGACCTATAGATAGCTCAACTGATCCAAATCACTACCAGATGAATTGATTATATTTGTTCCTAACAAACACATCCCTCCACATCCTCGCACATTTCTGAAGGAAGCGCAGCCTATTGGTCTTTCATCATCATAACAACGTTCTTAGGTGTCCACTGCTGGGACACTGGACTACACGGAAGCGAGTAATCCACCATGCAAACCCAAAGCCTATAAATTACTAAAATCTAACTCTTTGTACTTAACATTATTGTTAACGTAGAAGCACGAGCCGCCGGGAGCAATCGCTTGTCTACAGTACCATGAACCCAGCGTAAAAGCGGTATTTTCTAAAAGTATAGCAAACAGCAGACAATATTTTTTTTTTATTAAAAGTGGCAGCCAAGCGTACTGCCCACTTTATAGTAAGCAGTTACCGTAGCTTATGTACGCATGCAACATCATATCACTTGCCACTTTATGGCAAGCGGTTAGCCTATGTACGCATGCAACATCATATATATCACTTGCAGGTTAACACTCTGAAAGATGGAGAGTCTCATGTGCCTGTAATTTCACCGGAAACCATACCCTTCGAACCGGAACACAGTAATGCGAGCATTACTACTTAGCGGCAGAAATAGGACATTAAATATAATCTTTAAATCAAATCGAAAAACGATGAAACTAAGTTCGCTTCGCTATTGTAATCAGATCTAACGGTAAATGTTGTTCCCGGGAACAGCTTAGCGAGTGATGCATCGCGATAGCCGTCCACCACTTACCTTGTGTTCGCCCTATAGGGACGAGACACATCACTTCTAATATCGATAGTTTAGAGAGCTCATGAATTTTTTTTTTCAACTCAATTCCTTTATTTGTGCACTTTGATCTGCATATAGAATATTGTCACAGATTACTGTGATGAGATTTTGGTGGTACTTTTTTATAATGTTTTTTTATTAGAAATACTATAAGTGCTCAGTGCGAGTATTTTTTGGGGTAGGATAATTATTATTATACTACGCACAACAATAATTAGCAATAGGTACTTCCCTTTTTTTTTATTACAAACATTTTTATATATATTATATCATACAGTGGTATATATAAAAAATATTGTATTATATTGTAATGTTTGTAAAATTGGCAACCAAGCATGCAGCCTATCTGATGGTAAGCGGTTACCGTAGTCTCTTACAATACCAGAGGTATCACTAGCGGGTTGCCACTCTGACACTATACAGGTCCAAACATAGACGTCAATAAGAAAAAAAATAGATTCCTCAGATCCGGGTATCAGGGTATCCGAAAACACCCCATGTATGTTCCCCGATTTTTCTTATTTTTCGAGTTATGTTTTTTTTTTTTTTGTCGGAACGTTTAAAACTGATAGAAAACATTTTCGGAGGTTAAGGTTAAACATTTTTTAAGGTAAGTTTGAGGTAAAGTCTCTTGTGCCGCAAGAGACAAAGTGTTTTAGCAATACACGCTACGCTTGTAATGCACGTCTCTAGTTCACAAAGCGCTGCATGTCGTGAAAGTGTTGATGGTATCGCCCGGTGGGATGAGACGGCTCGCGACTAATGTAAGCTCCTTAAAAGCTCCTAGTGAGGATGCTTCTTTATGCGCCATCCGCACGAGTCGCTCACGAGATAAGTGGCTGATGTGATGAGTGTGGTGGAACCTTTACGAGCGTGATATGACTCTTTTATCTGTTTTTGGTCGCAATTTTTATGTGACAAATAGTTTTGCTGCTCAAGGTTTTGAATATTTAAAGATTGTGAAGTTTAGATGTTAAATTTTACTAAAAATAGAAATAAAGTAGTAAGAAAAACTTAACCTTTTGTAGTTTTTAATAAAAACATACCTAACAGTCGTATAATTAGTTTGAGCAACTGGCATCTCGCACATAATTTCGACGAACAGAAAAATCCATATGTGTTTCGGATTTGAACTTAATTATTTAACTACTGTTTATAATGCCTCTAGTAGCGCAATTTTGTTTAAATCTTTTGTATTTAATTACTTATGTATATTGCATTACGCTTTAATATAATCTCAGCTATAGTAATACTTTATTATTAGCTGTTGGTTGTCCCTAAATAATTAAAATAATAATAAAATGTATTTTTTTTAATAACTATTAATTGAATTATTAGTTTAATTAAGTATATACCTATAACTAGTTACTACCTGCAACGCTATAACAGGGTTCATGTACTCACTTGCAGCTATATTATTTTAGACCTAAGCTAAATGTACATTGTGCAGAAAAAATAAATATGAATATGAATATAAAAAATATAATACATACTAAAATATTGGGATTCAATAACACTCACAATCATTAAATATCCCGTTTTTAGTTAAAATTATTTATACCAACTTATTCTGTAGTTAGAGGTTAAAACTTTATCTTCTGATCGCCCAATAATCACGAACAAAGCAGGTACGTTAGCAGCAGTGTTTGAGTTTAATCGAGTGTGCGCACTTGCACTGTGACGTCATAAACAATGGGACTTATTGCCAGCTGTAACCTACTCGTCAATTGCACGTGATTTATTGTTGTAGCGAAATCATAACATTAATTATTGTTGATTATCTGACTAGCGAACTGGAAAACAAACTGTAGGAGAGCCCCATAATCGATAGATCGATGAAAATATTGACAAATAGGTCAGTGAACTTGTTGCCCGGTTTAATTTGACGACCAATGTGGCGCAGCGGGCGCAGGTCTGCCTGCGACGCGGAGGTTGCGGGTTCGATCCACGCCTCGGGTCAAATGTTAGTACGATCTAAAAATATTTGTTCCGGGTGTTCTGGGTATTTTCTATATAAAAATATATTTTTATGTATTGTATTGTATTAAGTATATATCAGTCATCTAGTACCCATAGCACAGCTCTGTTTAACAGCAGCTTACCTTGGTGCTAGATGATGCTGTGTGGATTGTCCAGCATTATTTATTTATTTATTTTATTTATATTGACCGCGTTCGTAATAGCATACTTCGCTACAAAACACAAATCGCGGACGTCGAACAGCAAGCGGGTAGATTAAAATGGGACTGGGCAGGCCACGTCTGCCGCATGTCGGATGCTTTGTGGGCTAAATCCACCACAGGGTGGACGCCCCTAAATGGAAAACGACCTCGCGGCAGACCACGGCGAAGATGAAGGGACGAAATTGACTCTTACCTGAAGGACTGGTCAGCAGTAGCCCAAAACCGTGATGATTGGAGAGAAGGAAGGAAGGCCTTTGTTCTGCAGTGAGACACTACAGGCTCATAATAATAATAATAATAATAATAATTTATATTGGGGAATCAACTGTCTTTCCGAAACACAGTGAAAACTAACTCAGAAACCAGTGAATCACTACTGTGTCAGCATTTGTATTTGTGGTTAATAAAATATTTGTATTTTGTATTTTTGTAATACTTTTAGAACTAAGTACATAATACAATATTTTCCGGAGCCTTACCTATCTACATCAATATTTGTTAAACTCAACGTAAATAAAGTTAGTTCGTATGAATCACTGGCCAACTCTGGTGACAGTGTCTAGGCCGCCCGAAGGCCTCTGTCATGGCCTGACAACTATAAAAAAGCCACTGCCGGCTGCTTAACGTGCCCTCAGAAGCACGGGAGCCCTCAGTTAAAATTGCAACTGGCGGTCACCCATCCAAATGATGACTACGCGAAACAGTGCTTAACTTCGTTGATCTGTTAAGAACAACGCCAGCTACGTCACGAGCGCTCAACGTAAATGCAATATGCGAGCGTGTTTCAAACGAAATAAAATTATTTTTGCAAAAGACAAAGGAAGCATCGTGTGCGGGCGTCGACATTAATATCCTTGATGGCGAGAACGAATTAAAATGCATTTTAGCTGCAGTAATAAATTACTTTGGGTGCCGTTGGGATGTGAGTGAGACTCGATACGTACGTTTATATAACGATAAGGTTTTTATCTAGTAAAGTAATAAAGTTTTTATTTTTTTATACAACTAAAGTGGAAACCAAGCGGCCACAAAATGGTAGGCGCAGCCTATGGGCGCTCGTTCGTTCGTTCGTTTGTATGAGTCAGTGGCCAACTCTGGTGACAGAGTTTCTAGGCCGCCCGAAGGACTCTGTCATGGCCTAACAACTTTGAAAAAGCCGGGATCGACTGCTTAACGTGCCCTCCGAAGCACGAGAGCGCTCAGTTGAAATTGCCACTGGCGGTCACCCATCCAAATGATGACTACGCGAAACAGTGCTTAACTTCGTTGATCTGTTAAGAACAACTTAGCCAGCTCGTCACGAGCGCTCCAATATGGGCGCTTGCAATACCAGAGGTATCACTCACGGGTCGCCACCCTGAGACGTCGATCGAAAATCTTAATGGCCTGTTTTTCACCGGAAACCATACCCTTAAGACCGGAACACAGAATCCTATCCATGAAAGCCCGTGAAGATCGAACACGATTGTGGCTCGTGTGTTGGAGATATTTTAACGAAAATAAAAACATATAAAAGCTTCATCGCTTAAAATTTAAGTAAGTAGGACAAATATTAATAAACACAAGACACAACTGATTAAAAAAATAATTAGTAACGCACATTTTCGTAAAATGAGCATTTTCAGTCAACTTTCGATCATGATTTCTATGAAACAACAAGGTCTAACATATTTCCAAAAATGTAATTCAAATAATCATAGTTTTAAAATTTAAGTAAGTAGGTAAAAAACATCACGTTAGTTCAATATTTTTGAAAAAAAAAGGTCTAAAAACGCGTACTTTTCCCAATTTTACGCTCGTTGTTTCTTCGAAATTAGAAAGTTTATAATAAAAATATACCTACTACATTAAAGTTTTGATATTTATTTACAAAATAAAATTAAAAAAATGGTCTAAAAGTTTTAATTTATTTTTATACGAATTTTTAAAGAATCCTCCGAATCCACTTTATAGCTTGATGCAAAACGCGGCTGCTCTCACTACGCGCTAAGCGCTCGTGGAGGGAGGACGTATCGCTGTTTGTCGCGCGAGCTCTTACGTATAATCATAGGGAGCTTATACAAATTATAAAGCGATCGTGTGGTTTTGATCCGTGATAGTTAAATCTCTAAGTAAGTACCTATGATATAATAATGTAAGTAGTAAACCACACTGGTTCTAGAGAACTAGTGATACGAGTAAGTAGTAGTACATAGTAGTAATACATAGTATACTAGTAAGTATTATTAGTAGTAAACTTTTATGACATTATTAAAATTACCTTCTTCGTGGTAGGTACATAATCTAGCACTAAGTAGTAGGTAAAATTTCTACCTAGATACCTACCTACGTACCTACTTAGTAGCTAAATCGTGGGTATCAGAAACTCTAGTACCAACCTACCATGGTAATACAAGACCCAGACAGAAAAAGCAATTACGTGTCAAGTAAAAGTATTTATTTTATTTCAAGTTCCTAGTAAGTTCCTAGGTGTTTGCAGGACACGTAAATATTTTTACCACTGCAGAATTCGAACCCGCACTTCTTGCGTCCCAGCTCAGCTCAGCTGCTCAGCTGGATACTTGCCAGCCACGCCACCAAGATCGTCAAAGTACCTAGGCTCTGTGACCTAGATCAGGTACTAGGTAAATTGTTTTACGTAAGTTTACAAAGGGCACGGATGTCCCTACGTAGATGGGTACCTATACCATAGGTACTTACACAATCTAGCTACCTACTAAGTAGGTAGACACTAGACCTAAACTAAACTTACCAGACCTACTTTGACGATCTCGGTGACGTGGCTGGCGAGTGTCCAGTTGAGACGCATGAAGTGCGGGTTCGATTCTTGCAGTGGTTATTATGTTTGCGTGTTCTGCAAATAGATACCTAGGAATTTGAAATGAAATAAGTAGGTACCTACTTTTCTGTTTGCGATACAATTGCATTTATCGATTTACTAACTAGAATCTAGTTAGGAGAGCTGGTACCAACTTTATATAAGTACAGGTAGGTGTATCTGTAGGTAGGTATGCAAAATAATGAACCTACCGTAACTATACAAGTACCGATAGGTATGATGAATAACACGTTATTCGAATGTTAGTTTTTAGACATAGGTACGTACCTACTGGTTTCCTCACGATGTTTTTCTTCACCGTGTGAGATAGATCATTGAGAAGCGATTCTAAGTTTTTAACTTTTTATGGTAAGTAGGTATAGATAGACAATTAAATTCAATGTCATTCCAGCACCGCTGGACTTAGGTTGTCTTTCAAATTTGGACTCTATTGTCAGAGGTTATGGTATGTTATTATTTGCACTTACCGAGCTCGCTAACTCTTGATAAAATCAAAACTTTGAATCGCCTCTCTGATCTGATGGCATTGCGCACATTATTATTACGAATATTGGTGTGCGACCAACCGTCTTCGAACCCACGACCTTATGGTCGTCGGTCGGTTCGAAGCGCAGCGCAACTCTGGCGCAAGCCAGAAAAAAGCGGCCGGCGCACATCGGGCGGGCGCACCGCGCCGCGCCGCACCACTTCATACAAAATATAGGAGAGGGAGAGGGACGTGGTGCAAAACAGATAGAAGAATGATGTGCGCTGGCCGATGGCGGGGCGCGCCCCCGCGCGCCGCGCTTCTTCTATCTGGCCTGCGCCTTGATCACAGGACAGGGTCACTCACTACCACTAGAACATCAGTGCTCTGGCCAAATTCTATGTAAAAAAATGTAAACATAGAAACGACCACGGAATGACAAACTCGGGTCAAACCCGTTTTTTTTTCACTAGCTGGGGTCCCTTTCCCGTAAATCATGTAGGTAGGTATTTATTTATTATTATATACTTACTAGTAGGTACCTACCTACCTATTTAATTATTATTAGACTTACCTACCAAAGTAACAACTTATGTAAGTATCACCCTCCCAATGTACTTACCTAGGTACTAATAACATTATTTACAGGATAGATGAAGCAGTTGTATAAGTAGATAGCCTCAATTTCTTTTGAATCTAATAGAAAACAAAATCCTATAAGGTAAAATACGAAAGTTTGTGAGTTAGTGAGAGTGTATGTTTGTCTTGTTATACAACTTAAGTGGCAACCATGCGTACGGCCCACAAGATGGTAAGCGGTTACCGCAGCCTATGGACGCTTGTGATACCAGAAGTATCACTCGCGGGTTGCCACCTTGAAGCTAAGATCGAACGCCTCATGTGCCAGTAATTTCACCGGAAACCATACCCTTCACACCGGAACACAGCAATGCGAGCATTACTGCTTGGCTTCAGAAATAGGTATGGTGGTAGTCCTTCCCCGGACGAGCTCTATCACAAAGAACTCTAATACTCTTTTATGCACTATGACTTTTGAAATTTTAAAGTTTTTCATTCATGAAATGCGTACTGTATGCGTAGGTAAATGAAATGAATACTTACTTACTAATTGGACTTTTTAAATACGATATACTAATTCAACTTTTGCACCGTCAAAGTGTTCACGTGCATGGGTGGAATACCCCCCTTTCGGGATTATAGGTACATTATGTTACACGTTTTAAATAATTAGATATCATACATCATCATACCAGATTAATTAAATTATTACTAGCATCCGTTCGCGTACCTACCTGGTTTATGTGTTCTTCCAAATCATAAATTATGGCATGTGTATTGTAAAACATTAGTAGGTACTTAGATAATAATCAGTACGAGCGCATCATAAAATAGGTAGGTAGGTAATGAAAAACACTAACTCAAATATTTCATGACCATGACTAGAACTGCACTCTCTCAAGAATTGGACTACCAGCGATTCCAAGCTCTATCACAGTTCCCCGAAAGTTTATATTGCTCCGTTCGCATAGTACGGCGGCTATAGCACTCGCGCTTTTCAACCGCACTTATTTACTATGCTGCCGCCCTGGCAGGCAGTTGTATACGCTTCAAACTATTTTATCTCGTCTCGTCTCGTCAAGATAAATAGTTTTAGGTAACTACCTAGGTACTTACTGTTAGTGTGATTTCAAATTAGCCGCAAAGTGCCGCGCGGGCACTTTCATCAAGTCACCCTTATTTGTACCTCTAACCACCGAACAGGTATTAGTACTCTCCAACCCCATCCCTGCCTGTATGGTAGCCGCGCTACACGCGCTAATACAATCAAAAGTAGGTAGGTATCATGTACTTGTAATTTCACCGGAAACCATACCCATCGAACTAGAGCATCGAAATAGAGCACAGACGCGAGCATTACTGCTTGGCAGCAGAAATAGGTACTACAGGGTATTACCTACCTACCTACCTACCATGTAATAGTTCCTGTTTGAGGACAAAACTGAGAGTAGGTAGGTATAACGTTGAAAAGAGCGTGTGGTCCCCAGTCATAATAATAGGTAAGTAGGTACCTAACCTAGCTAGAGTAGGTACCTAGGTTTTAATAAAAAAAAGTAAGTAGGTAGGTACTTACATATATATTTAATATGTATACCTACCTACGTATTTTTATTCACGTCATTATCTGTTCAACAAGTAGAGTTAGGTAGGAACATAAGAGTATGCAGTAGACACCTATTTTTAAACATAATCACCCAGTCGACATGACAAAGGATCAAATGTATTTGTCCTTTACTTAGTTGTGTAAGTTACTAACGCACACAACGGTGAGCCGCGCACACGTAGAGCCTCGCGTCGCGCGCCCGTAAATACCTAAACTTGACAGCGCTGGATCTTGGAACGGACTCTTAACAGCTGAAATAGGTATGGTGGTAGTTTTCCCCCAGACGAGCTCTATCACCAAAAACTCGACTATTCCTAAAAGTAAGTTCATATTAATCAGTGGCCAACTTTGATGGCCGCTCGAAAGCCTCCGTCATTATCATCCACAGCCTGACTTCACCTACTGCTGGGTATAGGCCTCCTATTGTATGTGCCACTCCTCTCGGTCCTTTGCTAGCCTCATCCTGGTTCACCCCGCGGTTTTTGATATATCGTCTGCCCATCGCCTCGCCTACCATCACCTTCGTCATGACCTAACAACTTTGAAAAAAAACGAACCGTGTTGTCCAATGCGCGAAAGCGCTCAGTTGAAATTGATATTGGCGGTCACCCATTCAAATGATGGCTACACGGAACAGTGCTTAACATCATTACTCTGTTATGAACCTCGGTATACAGGTTTATACTAGTTCGAGGGCTGGGGATTTCAACTCTCTCGGTTTCGTTGTCGATGACAAATCCACTGGTTATCAGTATGAGTAGGTTAGTTATTAATATTAGGTTTAGTTTAGTCAGTAAGGGTTGTCTGGAAGAAATCGCTATTTGCGATAAGACCGCCATTTGTAAGACTATATAATTATGTGTATGTTAAGTATGATAAAAAATACCATGCAAATTGTGTCCTCAATAAAGTTTTTTTTTTTTTTTTATGAACTACTTAGCCAGCTGAGTCACGCCGCATACATTCCTGCCTTGAGACAAATGTTTGTTCGATCTGCAAATATTTGTTCAGGGATGTTCTGTAAATATTTTATATAAAAATATCTATCTATGTACTGTAAAATTATATCAGTTATCTAATACACATAACACAAGCTCTGCTTAGCTTGGTGCTAGATGATGCTGTGTAGATTTTCCAACATTATTTTCATTTATTTAATAATATCGGGAATCAATAAAACTCACAAATAAAATAAAATTACATTTAGGTAAGAACCAGTTACAGCGATAGAATAATAAAATTGTGTTGACCAATAAAATCGTGTCAAACCTACGTCACGCCAATTTTACGAAAATTTGACAAGAAACTATTGGTTGACTCGGTTCCAGTTCGCTCTTCTGCAGATGATCGCACGTTTTAAAATTATCGTATAATCTTTTTTTACGTGCTCTTGTGTTATTTTTTTTTTATACGACCAAGGAGGCAAACAAGCATTTTGTTTGATCATTACCACAAGTAGATACCTCACTTATTATCACTTGGAGACAAACGGGTACTTTTTTGACACCTGCCGCACTTTCCACGTGTAACCCCCGCTTCAAAGCAGTTTACTCCACGCGCCTTTGTAAATTTTAAAACGAAAGAATTTACTCAACTAACTTCTAATATAACAAGGTGAAAAAATCTGGGTCCTGATTCTGTTAATTCTAATGCATGAGGAAACGTTTATTGAAACGTCAAACCAGCACTGCGCGCGTTTTACTGCTGCTTCGCATGACGCTCGCGTGACACTTGCGTGATGTTTGCTGCTTGTAAATTTGTGTATACGTACGCGACACAGAATAAGGTACATAGGAGCTCTACTCAAAAATACATCTGAGCCAAATGTTTTCAGGAAAATAAAATTAAGAAATTTTGAAAACGTTATTTATTTACAAAAATACAAATTGAACCTTTCTAACTTGTCAAAGTTATAAGCTTATTCCGAACAGGCTTTATAACTTTTGAGTAGTTGCTGAGCTTCGAAGGAATCGGCCTGTATTTCAGTTTCATTTGTTTCGTGGTAAGTATGAGCTGTGACTCGGTCGATGACGGCGTGTACTCATATTTCTTGGAGTTATGATTATTCTGCACGGCCATTTTTCTCAAAAAACTCTCGAAGTTGGACAGTTTCATGCTGTTTTTCTTCAATGGGACGTTGTATTTCTTTGTCTTTCCTTTCTTCAGTAACTTTTTCAGGAAGTTTTTCTTGTTCGGTTTCAGTACCTCCACGTTTATTTTGTAAATCACTGTCATGTTTTCTTTTTTTGCTAGATGCTGTATTTGATGTGCGTACTTTTCGAATTCTGTTTTCGCTGTGATTGCGTTGCTGCTTCTTATTTCGAAGGTCTTCGGCATTTCTGATAGTTGAGGCGATGACGCCATATGAAGTTCTAAAACAATACAACATAATATAAAACTATAACACCCTTAACGGTCATGCACAAAGTCATAAACTAAAATTAGTCCTCACACTAAAATTCACATGTCGTGGGTATGAGAAATTATAAGTATTATGGTATGATAACCCTTAGAATTTAAATTTAAAGAGTAGTAAAGTTCTTTGTAGTAGAGCTCGTCTAGAGAACTGCCAAGAGTAGTAGAATTCTCTGTGATAGAGCTCGTATGGGGGAAGGACTACCACCATACCTATTTCTGCCGCCAAGCAGTAATGCTCGCATTGCTGTGTTCCGGTGTAAAGGGTATGGTTTCCGGTAGAATTACTGGCACATGAGGCTTTCGATCTTATTCTTAAGGTGGCAACCCGCGAGTGATACCTCTGGTATTGCAAGCGTCCATAGGCTGCGGTAACCGCTTACCATCTTGAGGGCCGTACACTTGGTTGCCACTACAGTTGTATAAAAAAAAAATACCTTGTTATTTCTGGCGCCAAGCAATAAGGCTTGCATTGTTTTAATTGCTTTGAACCAAAGAGCTAATGTGATTTATGAGGCACGAGATTTTTAATCTCTTTATATTCTTTGAGTTGTAATTATAATGTTTTTACTATACCTTCAAAGAATTCCTGTGCGCTGGCATACCCAAAAACAACAAAAACTAATACTTTCTCCACAACACTCATATCGAAGACACGAATAATTCTACATTACAACACCGACCATCAGGTGTTTTATACAGAAAGTAAGAAGAAAAATGAATTACCATCAGGTAAAAGAAACAAAATGAATAAACAATCCGTACAATGACATTTGTTCGCGATGCTAATCCGTTAACCCTCCGCGGCGTACACGTGGTTACGTTACACCATCCAGTTTATCTCACAGTTTCAGAGTTGAAATATTACGTTTTTAATTTAATTTTTTGAGACGAGGGAAGCTCGTATTGGGATTTGAGTTGGCTGTTTTCTTTTTTATAGAACATAGAAAAGTTTATCTTTGTGCAGTATTTTCGAAACTTTTTAGCAGAGTTGAAAATAATATTAATAAATAAATATTAATGAATTTTTAGTTATTATACATGCCGGTTTCATCACGATGCTTTCTTTCACCGTATGAGAGCACTGGCATTGCGCACATACATTTTTCGAACAGAAAAATCCATTGGCGCACGACCGGGTTGGAACCACCTTAGGATCGGAAGGCGGGGTCACTACCACTAGACTACCAGTGGTCACCGGTTTCAACGTGACCTTATGATTTATAAAAAAAAACTTTTTTGACTTTATGACCAACTGTACCAATAAATGTATAAAGGATTCAATCACGAGCAGTTGTTTTTCACCCTTTTCATTACCAAAGGTTTCCCTACAATTAGAATAATTCGTGTAGCCATTAATATGGTAAGTTACCACTACATAGTGTCATGCAAGTCAAATCAACCGATTGTGGTCATAATATTAGCATTTCTGAACTCTAATCAGGTTCTATTAGGTATTGTAAGTAGGTTTGGGTAATTGCTCAATAAAAATCTATCGAGGTTTTCATTAGGCACTTGGACTTTTAGATATTCGTTTCAGAAATTATATGTGCATATTAAAAACTAGCTGTTGTCCGCAACTTCGTTCGCATGGAACTCGGCAACCGTACTTCTTTCTGGGATAAAAAAATGCCTATGTTCTATTCCCAGTCATTATTTATCTATGTTTTAAATTACAGCCAAATTTGTAATTGTATTTATTTATTTCATCAGATTATAACAAAGTCCTTTATACAAGGCAAGTCACTTATTACAGTATAATCAATTCTTAAATAAACCAATAAATCCATTCCAAATTATATAACATTACACAATAAGATTTACATAAAAAATAATAATAAAATCGCTTCAGTGGTTGTCGAGATAAAGAGGAACAAACATCCAAACATCCAAACATCTAAACATATAAACATCTAAACATATAAACATCTAAACATATAAACATCTAAACATTTAGACATCTAAACATATAAACATCTAAACATATAATCTAGAGTGATAATATCACACTAATATTATAAATGCAAAAGTTTGGATGTTTGGATGTTTATATGTTTATATGTTTAGATGTTTAGATGTTTATATGTATTGTATATTAAAAATAGATAGCAAATATAAATCGTCTTGATTCACGAATATTATCCTATTGAACAAGCAAGGCAAGGACCTGACGGTTTACAATGTAGAGCATCAAGTGTAAAGTTGCAGTCCCGATTTTGTAATTTATTCTAGGTTATTATTTTGGAAAAAATAATATCTTGTAACCAAATTATCGTTTTCGATTATCCAATGCCGTTGCAGGGTTAAGATTATAGATAATCTAAGGTAACTTTCCTATCTCGAAATAGCATTAACACCTGAGGCATTGTTCTATGAATGAATGGGCTAATAAGATCTAGGTACTCGGAGTTTATTGACTAATTCTTACGAAATAATGCGACGATTAAAAACTGAGTGGAAGTAAAAAATTTACCTACTCATAATTTTGTGTGTGTGTTGGTCACTCAACTAAGTAACTATAATATAGATACTAATAAATAAATAATAAAATAATAATGCTGGACAGTCCACAAAGCATCATCTAGCCCCGAGGTAAGCTGCTGTTAAACAGAGCTGTGTTATGGGTACCTACTAGATGACTGATATATTATACACAATACAATATAATACAATACATAGATAAATATTTTTTATTATATTATAAAGAAAATACCCAGAACACCCGGAACCAATATTTGTAGATCGTACAAACATTTGACCCGAGGCGGGAATCGAATCCGCAACCTCCACGTCGCAGGCGGACCAGCACCCGCTGCGCCACATCGGTGTCAAAATTTTTGTAAAATTTAGATTAGATTTATATTAAGTGACCTGGATTAACACAAAACGTCAAGCTTATTATATGTGTTTCAGGATATATAATAGATTACCAGCTGAATTAAAAGATTTGAAGGGAAACCTATTTCATATAACATTGAAGAAATGGCTGATAGACAAATGTTTCTATTCAATAAATGAATTTTTAAATTATAGGGACATTGTACACTAATAATAATATTTTTTATTGTTTATTATTTTTTATTTTTTTGACATTTTTAATTTTGTATAATAATTTTAACATTACATTACATTACATTTAATATAATATTTGCATGCCAAAGATTTTGGTAGGACATAAATGAACTAATTTAATTTTAAGACCATTCATATGACATTTGTTCGTGCAAATAAATATCATTTATCATTTATCATTTAAAGATTTTTAAACCTGGTACACCTCGCATGTAAAACCGCGAGTGACATCTAGTCTAGTTCTGTAGTTCTGTATAATTTAAATAAGTGACTTGGAAAACAAAAATTCAATCTTAAAAATCTCAAATCTAAGTTCTCAGTTTGCTAAACCATTCTTTCAGTTTAGAACGGTTGACACGGAATGGTATTGCATATTTTACGAAAAACTGCAGTATCAAATAAAGTTACACATCTTTTACTACCTTCTTACGCAGAGTGATTTTGTGCAATTTCATCTCTATAACACACGACTCCGAATCCTTTTAAGTCCAATATAAAATTCAATTCGTTCAATCAGTTAAAAGTTGTATTTGATCTTTAGTTATTTATTTTATAAAACGAACAACAACGTAGTTCTAATGTTCATTTTTGTAGAAGTTAAAAAACAGACGAAAAATCTCTAGTATTATTCCGCTTAACTTTTTAACTGATGAGGTCACACAGTTACCACATTTAACCTCAAAAGAAAAATATCGACACGTGTTTCATCCCTCCACGGGACGTCCTCAGGACCGCGCTGGAGCCAATGGCTCCAGCGCTCGACGGAGTAACACGTCTGCCTGAGAACAAGTCGATGGTCCTGAGGATGTCCCGTGGAGGGATGAAACACGTGTCGATATTTTTCTTTTGAGGTTAACTGTGGTAACTGTGTGACCTCATCAGTTAAAAGGTTAGGCGGAATAATACTAGAGATTTTTCGTCTGTTTTTTATTTTGTAATGGATTTCCGCAAGGTAACGCCTGAATCTATCAATTATTTTGTAGAAGTGTTAAAAGAAGAGAAGATATATTTAGAAGGAAGGAATGATGATGACAGAATGACGGTTGTTCACCCCGCCAGCAAAATTAACGAAACTGATTCAATATTTATTTAGTGACTCGAAGTTCAGATTTTTTAATCATTTTCTATTCGAACGGAAAATGGTCAATTTGCCATTATTTATTTACACTTAAAAGTGACAGTTTCCAAACAACACATTACAAAAACAGCGCTGTCCATTAATGTGTTGACATTTCACCCTCATTTAAACAAAAACAGGTTAAGGGTAGTCTTCATTGTCAGAGCGTGCTAAGGTGCTTTTACATTGGTACCTTATTACGTGGCGGTGTAAATAAAACTATCAAACACGAGCCAATCAATTGAGATTTAAATGTTATCCCATGTGGTTAATACGTCAGAATAACAAGGTGAGTTGCACCATCTAATGTTAACGTTTCAATTGTTCAATCGTCGTCGAACAATTTGACGTTAACGTAAGATGGTGCAACTCACCCTGTTATCTATCTATAACTATTGCTATTATAAAAGTCGAGGCCCATTTGCTACTGTAACACATCATCATGACAGCCTGCTAATGTTCCCACTGCTGGGACACTGGCCTACTCTCCAGCGAGAGTGATTGGGTCTTAGTCCACCACGCGGACCCAATGCGGATTGGTGGATGGCACATGTCTTTCGAATTTTTAGTTCTTGGACATGCCGGTTTCCTCACGATTTTTTCCTTCACCTGTATGAGAGCACTGGCATTGCGCACATTAATTTTTCGTAGCGTATAATTCATTGGTGCACGACCGGATTTGCACCCACGACCTTAGGATCGGAAGGCGGGGTCACTACCACTAGACCACCAGTGCTACTGTAGCACATAATATAATGTTATCTTATATATTATAACTTGACTGTCTGTTTCTTTTTGTATAAGTAGTTATTGAATGTATTTTGTGCTCTAGATATTTGTACTATGTTTTAGTCTATTTTATTTCTTATCATCTATTAAATCCCTTCTTCTCTTCTGGTATCAAGTAAACGAACGCAGTCTCGGCATGTTGAGTAAAAAAAAGTTCTAAATGATCTGACCTGAATAAAAAAAAAACAGGCAACTGTTACAAAGGTAGTATCGTAAAAAACACGAGTCGAGTCAAAAAACCTTAGAAAATAATCTTAGAAACAAAAAAGAGAATTTTCTACCTAAAAGTTTCGATCCGGAGATTACATTTGCATTTCTGGGCAACACAACTCCTTATTAGCGAATCTCTTTAGCTCCGGACATTGTATTATTCACAACATTGTGGACCTTGCAAAAAGCCTTCTTACTCTGCTCTATGCGAGCCTTGCAAAGCTCAGCTTAGCTTTGGTTAGCATAGTCTATAGGCACACCATATTTGGTTTGCAGATGCCAAATAATTACTCGACATTGTAATAATAGCAAGGATAGTGCCTGAAAGAGCAATAAACATGCAACGGTTATTGTTTGTTGAAACAGACATAAATTCACTTGATGGATTGTAAAAGGTTTTAATTAGATTCACATTCTCTTTAGAATACATGTTTGCTTCAGATCATGTCGTGTAAAATCACGTTATTTTGCGGATTATTATTAGAGCGCTCGTGACGTAGCTGGATAAGTTGTTCCTAACAGATCAACGAATTAAGCACTGTTCCGCGTAGTCACCATTTGGTTAGGTGACCGCCAGTGGCAATTTCAACTGAGCTCTGCCGTGCTTAGGAGAGCACGTTAAGCAGGCGGTCCCGGATTTTTCAAAGTTGTTAGGCTATGACAGAGGCCTTCGGAAGCCGAAAAACTGTCACCAGAGTTGGCCACTGACTCATACGAACTGGTTTACTTGTCTTTAAAATCATTAATTTTGTTTGCTTTGCTGGCTAAAAAAAAAACAAAATACCCGTGCTAATACGGTAATCTCTTATACCGCTATTGTGTCCGCGGGTTTATCGGGTCAAATGGGGACTAGCGATAATCGGATTCCGGTAAGTTTTAATTAATAGGTCCTGTTAATTATGGACCAGGGATCGATATATAAAGCTGTTACTGACTGACTGACGAGCAACCCAGTCAAAACGGTAAGCCCAAGAGATCATAGTTATTCTAAGTGTGGTTTTGTTGGGTACCTAAGTACCTGAAGTGAATTCCTTTCTAAAAATGAATTCACGAAAGTGAATATCTCAGATGTAGTGTCATAAAAAAAGTTTACATGTAGGTACAAATTTAATAGTCATCATAACAGCCAAATAGACGTCCACTGCTGGACATAAAACCTCCCTCAAAGATCGCCATGATGACCGATCTTGAATCTTTACCATCCATTGAGTAGTGTCAGTATTCTAACTCCAAGCAGTAGTGGGTTTAGGTATGAAGGGCTGTAGCAAGTGAAATTACTGGGTGAAAGAGGCATAACAACAATGTCTCGGGGGTGATAAACGTAGTATCACTATACTACGTTTATCACAGCTTAAAGCATTTGAGTGTTTGCGTGACACTTCACGCAAACACTTAAATGCATCTGTAATAGTCAAACGTGGTGCTTAACATTAGGTGGGCGCCTTGATTGTTCTGTCACTTGCTGATTATATAAAAAAAATGACTGTCTGGTGTATCGAAAGGTTTCGTTGTCGTATATTTTGTTTTCCAGTTTGCGGTCGCCATTTTGAGAACCTTTGTTCACCGGTGGTTATCGGTTCTGCGAGATATATTTAAAAAGTCGAGCTACAAAATTAGCGCGGGCAAAGTTGCGGGGCATTTTGGTAGTATAATAATATTCGTGTAATTAGACTAGTTGAAAGTTTGGTAAATGTACTAGTACATTTTTATGAAATTTTCGTTTTTTAAACTTATGTGCGTCAAAAGGCACAGTGGAAAACATTGAAGAAAATGGAGTCTTTTGACACTTTGTATAAAATAATATATTTTTACAAACTAAATAAAATAGCAGAGTAAGCCAAAACCGGATCATCATAATCATAAAAACTGGTTATAAAAGGCAGAAAGCTAACAATATTGGCTTAAGTTACAGTAACCTCTGTGGGTTCGATCGCTGCTGCGGAACAAATGTTTGCTTAATGTGCAAATATTTGGTCCGAACCTGGGGGTTTACTTTTGCGGACAAAAGCGATATATCGAAACAGTTTTCAAGGTTCTATAGGTTTCTCCAGGTAAATGCTCTAGCATTAACTTTTTATAAGTTGAACAACGATTTTTGACACGATCATCGTTCGTCGCTTTCAAGATCTCTTCCTCTGATCGTTTCTAAGAAGTGAATATTTATAGAGCACCGGTGGTCTAGTGGTAGTGACCCCGCCTTCCGATCGTAAGGTCGTGGGTTCAAACCCGATCGTGCACCAATGGATTTTTCTGTTCGAAAAAATTATGTGCGCTATGCCAGTACTCTCATACGGTGAAGGAAAACATCGTGAGGAAACCGTCCAAGAACTAAAAATTTGAAAGACATGTGCCATCCACCAATCCGCATTGGGTCCGCGTGGTGGATTATATCACTCTACAATCACTCTAGCCTGAGAGTAGGCCAGTGTCCCAGTAGTGGGAGCATTAGAAGGCTGTCATGATGAATATTTATAAAAAAATATAATGCAAAGTATTTGTCTCTCTATTACAAACTTTGTTAAGTTTGGAGCTCAATGGTTAGTGAAAAATGACGATGTTTAAGGATCAGAAACAGAGATTGTTCTGATTCAATAAAAAGTATATTTAGGGTGTGTTGTTGATGCCACAAACTTTTCCCCCGCAAAAAACCATCCCAAGTTGCTGTCCAGCACAAAATATATAACTTTTATACTCGAGCTTGAAGGATGTTACTATGGATAACAAAATAATTATTGTCAAAGACGAAATCTGTAAGAATCTTATATTTTATGGATTAAGTTGTAAACTTAAGATTTAATGGTCTAGTGGTAGTGACCCTGCCTTCCGATCCTAAGGTGGGTTCGAACCCGGCCGTGCACTTTGCATTTTTCAATTAAAAAAAATATTTGCACGATGGCAGTGCTCTGATACGGTGAAGGAAAATATCGCGAGGAAACCGGCATGTCCAAGAAAAAATTTAAAGACATGCCATCCACCAACGGTTCACGCGTATGTAAAAGGAAGTTTGTATTGATTTAGTCAGATTAGTAATTTTGGATTGGCAGCTAATCTAATGCAACTCATATGTCCAGTAAGTAATAGATCTAGCATTGGTCCCTGTGGTACGTCTTGGTGAATGCAACCGGGAACGCTCCGGAAAACTTCTCAATAAGTATTGATTGAGAACGATAAGTTAGAAGAAACTTTATCTTGGATGAATGGACGCTATGCTGACCAGCTTTTTTTTAAGGGTTGGGAAATTATAGCTTTCCATCAGCGGATGAAAACAGGCAAAGTGTTTCATTCAATACTTTTCACCCGCGGTGTTACCCGCGGTAAAACTGTTATACTACAAGAAATAAACATTTTTTTCGGGATAAAAAGTAGCTTATGTGCTATTCCAGACTATAATCTATGTCTGTGTCAAATTTCATACAGATAGATTCAGGCGTTCTGGCGTGATACTTCCACAAACATACAAACAAACACTATCTGACTATCAAACATTCCTTTTATAAATAGTAAGATAACAACAAGAATCACTTTGAAACGTTTAATTTATATGACAATTCCAACATGCCCCACGGATTTTAATGCGATTTTGTCAATAGATAGAGTGATTCAAGAGGAAAGTTTATTGTTTAAGCACCCGTACGAAGCCTAAATGGGTCTTTAGTTAATACTATATATATTACTTAACTGGTTGTGTTTGACCTTTGATGGCATTTAATAATTATGTTCAAAAACCGCCTAAAACAGGAACTTATGGTCACCGTAAGAATGCCTCTTCATATTTACCCTTTTATGAGTTTACTATTGTTTATGAACGTCAAGAAATTTCCACAAGTTCTAAGTGAAAATAAAATATAAGTAGCGATATTGAAGAGCTTCGAAGTTATTACGAATTCAATCTACTTGGAAACATTATTACGTAGTAATAACGTCAAATCGAGTGTTTTTGTCATAGCACTGTTAGTTGTGCTAAAATCAAAAGCATCAGGTACGTCACACAAAGTGTGTGCGCTAATAATATGTGACGCAAAGTCAGAGACAAAACATCGCGTTTTTACGGCAAACGCGTTTTGACAACACCTTGCAGTTATACGCAGTTATTACTATAACTGCGTATAACTGCAAAAAACTATACTTACTAGTATAGTTCGCGCAACGGATCTAGGCTTCCGTAAAGTATGCCGTTTGTGATGCGCAAAGACAATTTAGTTTGAAAAAGCTCCATTGCGCATCGAAATGGCTAAATTCACGACCGCCGAGATCCGGTGTGAGAACAATACCTATAAAGTACGAAAAAAATGCTTATTATGCTTGACATTACGTACATGACATTACATTAACGTGATGGAAACGTTTGAGTAATATAAAAAACCTAACTGCCATAGCGAAAAAATCACAACGAAAAAAAAACAAACCGAAATATTTACGCTCAATTCTAGCGTGGTGATGGCCCTTCTATCTAGGGAATGCAATCTCACTAGATTTAGGCCGAGCGAAGATCAGAAGTGCCAGTCTCGAGAGATCTCGCACGATTTCCATGCAAGATTAATCTAGCTAAATATAAACGAGATCCCGTAAAAACGAGTTTGCATTCCTTACCTGTATGTTCGGAAAATTATGCAGACTTTTTACATTGCAAAAATTTTGAGCATCTGAGTATAAAGCAAAGATAACCAGCCACAAAATCAAATTCAAGCTCACACGAGGCGCCGGCGAAAGATTCACTCGTTTCCCTAATGAAACGTCGAAACCCATCTGACGCTGTCACAGTGCAAATCAATGCAGAATATAAAGACACACTTTATATCTGATCTATTTTATGCAGTCCTAAATGACCTAATAAGACAATATGTACCTCAAACTGTACCCAAAAACCAATCAGTTCCACCCTGGTTTAACAAAAACCTGAAGAGATCAATCAATGAAAAAAATAACATTCGAAGGCGATATAATATTTATAAAAACCCAATGGATAAGATATCCCTTCGAATTTGTACAAAGCGATGTGAAAAGCTCGCAACTATATCGTATAATACTTACATTAAAGATGTTGAACGGAAAATTACAGACAATCCTAAGTTTTTCTGGTCATTTATAAAAGCTAAACGTCAATTTGCCAGTAAATACCCTGCTTTTATGTCTGATGGTGATTATACTGCAAACAACGGCTCGGACATTTGTGATATGTTCGGCTCTTTTTTTTCATCTGTCTATCGACCAGTTGGTCCACATGAAAATGTTGTTAATAAGTCTCCTTACTTGAGCAAGCTGTCGGTTAATTCTGGCAGCCTAGCTGTTCTAAATATAGATAAAGAAGCGATCCATAGGTATCTTATCAGTTTGGACATCAATAAGGGTCCTGGATCTGACGATATACCTCCATTGTTAATTGCGAGATGCGCTGATAAGCTTGTAACTCCGCTACATTACATTTTTTGCAATTCCCTCAGTTCGGGAATGTTTCCTAGACGTTGGAAGCTAGCTAAAGTTGTACCCATTCACAAAGGTGGTTCTGACAGCGATGTTGGTAACTATCGTCCCATATCGATTCTTCCTACTCTTGCAAAAGTTTTCGAAGCTCTTATTTGCCCTCATATTCAAAATTATCTAAAAAAATATATATCTATTCACCAACATGGCTTTATCTCAGCCAGATCCACAAGTAGTAACCTAGTTGTTTTTATTGAAAATATATTAAAATCGGTTGACTCAAACGAACAAGTTGATGTTATATATGCGGATTTCAGTAAAGCATTCGATAAAGTCCCGCATAATATTCTAATACAAAAACTATCTGCATACGGTTTTATTGGCTCTTTTCTTAAATGGATTGATTCTTATTTGGTAGATCGTTCTTTTTATGTGGTAGCGGACGGATATAAATCTAGCACCTTCAAAATAACTTCAGGCGTTCCTCAGGGCTCCCACCTGGGACCCATATTTTTTAACATTTTTGTTAACGATCTTCCGATGATCTTTGTGAACTCTACACCCTTTATGTTTGCGGACGACTTAAAAGTAGCTCGTGTAGTTAAATCTGTCGATGATATGTTACTTCTCCAAAATGATATTGATAATTTAACTGAATGGTGCTCATCTAACAACATGGAACTAAACATAAGAAAATGCTTACAAATAACATTCACACGTAAGTTGAAACCAATAACTTTTCAATACAGTATGAATGGCACAAACTTGACTAAATCAGATGTAGTTCGTGATTTGGGCATTTTGCTGGATAGCAAATTTACATTTCTCCCTCATTTAGATAATGTTATAAAAAAAGCTAGCAAGACTCTTGGTTTTGTTATTAGAAATGTTAAATCTTTTAAAAATCCAAAAACTAAAATATTAGTGTACAATTCCCTGGTACGAAGCATTCTGGAATATGGAAGTGTCGTATGGCGTCCCCATTACGCGACTCATACATTGCGACTAGAACGGGTACAAAAACGTTTTTTGAATCACCTGGCTTATTCAACGGGTATTGCTCATAAAACCAGGAGTTATAAGAAACGTCTCCTGTCTTTAAAAATTGAGTCCTTAGAGAAACGTCACACTGTGTCGGATTTAATATTTCTTTTTAAAATTTTGCGTAATATTATAGACTGTCCAACACTACTTCAATTATTTAACTTCAGGATTCCAAATAGATACCCCAGAAAACCCGTTTCACTTCTTTACCCTCCACTCCGTAAAACTGTTTTAGGCTCCAACTCCCCAGTATCAAGACTCTGTAAGCTTTATAACACTCACTGTAACTGTCTAGACATATTTGGCACTACCCTCTTTAAATTCAAAAAACAAGTACATTTAATAGTAGATAAATAAGTAGATTTTGTAATTATATTTTTTTGTACAACTTCAAAATTATGCACGCTGTGTTTACTGTCGTAAATTGTACACTTAGTTTTTAGATATAATATTGTTATTTAAGTATGTTTTAGTGTAACAATTGAAGTAAACCAATAAATAAAATAAAAATAAAAATAAAATAGATACAGTCTTATGCAGTCTTTTATAGTCTCTCTCATCATCATCATCATCATCATCCACAGCCTGACTTCACCCACTGCTGGGTATAAGCCTCCTTTAGTTTGTGCCATCTACCACGATCCTATGCTAATCTAATCCACTTACGGCCCGCGACTTTCACTATGTCGTATATCCATCTCGGCAACGGACGACCGACGTTTCTGTAGCCACCACTTGTCGCCTTACTCCACCTGTCATCACCACGTCTTGCCATGTGTCCTGCCCAGCTCCATTTGAGTTCCATTATCCGATTCCCGACGTCTTTCACCTTGGTACGTCTTCGGATTACTGTGTTTGGAACTCGGTCAATAAGTTAAGCGAGCCATGCTTGGCATCAAACTTATTGATCGAGTCTCTCTCACTCCTTTTCATTTCCCACTCTCTATTTAATTCAAAAAGACTTCTTCAAAAACAAAAGCTACTTCTTTTACAAAAGCTATTGCCTTGGTAAAAGGTACAGTGACAAAACAGTGCTCTTGGTCAGTAGGTTAATACAAATTACTACCAAGCACTCGATCATGAGTACTGCCTCGCCACTATACCCGTTACGTATAATTAAGGCTACAAGCTTTAGAGAGAATAATCTTTTATAATTAAAGTGGCAATCAAGCGTACAAAAATTATTTGTGCTGCATCAAGATACTATTTACACATACTAGTATCTACTACTATCTACATTGAAAACCAGCGCTACAGACACATTAAGTCTGTAGCACATGCTGAGTGGCTGCCTTTTTTTCGTCACGATAGTTTAGTTTTTAATTTGTATTGTTATTTTTATGTTTATTGTGTAAAGCTAAATAAATATTTTTCTATTCTATTCTATTCTATTTGCTCTTCTGACCTATATTATGCTACGTTAAAATTTATTGAGTACAGCCCAGCCATCCCCATCGTCAGATTTATTCTTCTCGTATAAATTGACGAGCGAATTCCTCTCAAGTGATTTAGTGGCTTTCTATGCATCTAAACCATTTATCTGGGAGTTAATATTCGCTTTTTTGCTGCGGCCGCTTACCGATGATCAATATTCACTTTTATGCTATTCACAGCTTTGTATCGAATGCATGTTTACTTTTGTTAAACATTTATCAGCTTTTAAAATGGTGCAGTGCTCCGCTAGAAAAACAATAGTTTTTTGTATGAAACGTACAGAAAAATTGCATTTGCTTTTTTGGTAAAAATCCATAATTCTGCCTAATCCGTAAAAAATAACGCTCTCTATCGGTGGTACAAACTGAAATCAAGACCTAAAAATCGGAAAGAAGTATTTATTTATTTATTTTATTTATTACAAAATCCACAGCTCTTAGGAATAAACTAAATAACAACTTAAATACAAAACAGATAGCCAATAACGGATTAACATTATACTAACAAGATATATATTTATTTAACGTATCCATTTTGCAATAACATATACCTACAGATCGAGTGATCCAGACGACTGCCACTTTTTTTCTGTACTGTCTGTGACGTGATAAATAACATTTTTTTTGTCTTTCTTCCTTTTTAAATTAAATAGAAGCATCTCAAAGCTGGAGTCATTATCGCGTTGAAGGGTAAAGCTGGTCCTTTGAGCGAAATACGAGCAAGCTCTTGGGCTTTCGGCTAGACGCCTAGAAAGATTATAAATATACTTGTTTTGCAAATATCTTCCATTCCAACTCAAGTCTCCAGCCGACTGTAAACAAATAAACGAATATTATTATTGCTACAATCGATGGTAACGGATGATCATGGGCAAAGTTCCACCATTACGGTTTATGTATAGGGTGATTGCGATCGAAATTGATCGTTGACTATGAATAGACGTGAATATGAGTAGAGTTTGGCGTGGGATTTGAAAGGTCAGAGCCGTTTTCAGTTCTAAAGAAAATTTTTTGCCCTGTTCTCCATAATTAATGTCACAGTGAATGTCACAGTCTACGCTCCTCAAAATTAATGATTGTTCTATTTTCAGAAAACGGCTGTCTTCTGCTAATATTATATCTTGTTCTTGAAGTTAACATGCAGTGAGCTTCACGCAATCGTCACGTAAACGTGCAGTTTTGGTTCAAGGTTTGCTTCATTAAAAGATCAACCCACACTGCACATTGTGTGTGAAATTATTTGAATTGCTTGATACGACATGCATTGAACGTAACGTTTAGTAGAATCGGGCCCCAAGCCAGACATTATAATTGGTCTATTCCAAGTTTAATTCCAATTGCTTCAGTCGTTACCTTCAAACAGCACTCATTGATATCACTATATTGTAACCAAAGAGTCTTATTTTAATTATAAGCCTTTACCATCTATTGAAAATGATTTAACCAGCGTTTAGTGGCAAGTTGGTTAATCGATTTTTCTAGTTTCTAGTGTACATTCTGTACGTAGTAGAAAAGTTAAGAGTAGTAGAGTTCTTTGTGATATAACTCGTCCGGGGAAGTGCCTGCCGCCAAGCAGTAATGCTCGCATTGCTGTGTTCCGGTGTGAAGGGTATAGTTTCCGGTGAAATTACTGGCACATGAGGCTTTCAATCTTAGCCTCAAGGTGGCAACCCGCGAGTGATACCTCTGGTATTCATAGGCTGCGGCAAGCGTCCATAGGCTGCGGTAACCACTTACCATCTTGTGGGGCCGTACGCTTGGTTGCCATTTCAGTTGTATAAAAAAAAAACGTAGTATATAGTAGTAACGAATCTGTTCTGTGGTTAAAAAAAGTGCACTATAAAGTGTGCAGAAGAAAACTGTGCCGTTCGCAGGAATACCTCGAAATTTTATGTCCAATCTGTCACCCTAGGTGCACAGAGCTAATTGACAGATCGAAATAATCCATTATTTTTGCCCATACTACATGTGTGAAGTACAAACTTAGGATTTTAGGACAGAGTTAGACGCAGTGTTTAGTCCAGCATATCATTAATTTCCTAACATCTAATAATGTACTCGTAAATGCCTTTGTATCCATTAATAAACGTATTTTATTTATTTATTTCTTTTTTTATTTCCAATTCATCATGACAGCCTTCTAATGTTCCCACAGCTGGGACACTGGCCTACTCTCAGGCAAGAGTGATTGGGTCTTAATCCACCACGCGGACCCAATGCGGATTGGTGGATGTCACATGTCTTTCGAATTCTTAGTTCTTGGACATGCCGGTTTCCTCTCGATGTTTTCCTTCACCATATGAGAGCACTGGCATTGCGCACATAATTTTTTCAAAAAGAAAAATCCATTGGTGCACGACCGGGTTTGAACCCACGACCATAGGATCGGAAGGCGGGGTCACTACCACTAGACCACCGGTGCTCTCGGTGGTTTTATTTCTAATTAATAATAAATATATATGTAGGTGTTCTTTCAGCTTAACCAGTCTAAGCCAAAGGAAGGAGATGCTTGATTAAAAATACATATTAAGAAACTTACACACAGACTTTCGCATTTATAATATTAGTAGTATTCTTGACATCGTTATTAGAAAATAAAAAACAGACGAAAAATCTCTAGTACTAATCCGCTTAACCTTTTAACTGATGATCCAGCGCTCGACGGAGCAACACGTCTGCCGGAGAACAAGTCGATGGTCCTGAGGATGTCCCGTGGAGGGATGAAACACGTGTCGATATTTTTCTTTTGAGGTTAACTGTGGTAACTGTGTGACCTCATCAGTTAAAAGGTTAAGCGGATTAGTACTAGAGATTTTTCATCTGTTTTTTATTTTGTAATGGATTTCCGCAAAGTAACGCCTGAATCTATCAATTATCGTTATTAGATAAATAATAGCAAAGTCAAAAGTCAGCGAAAGCTCATTCTTCAAAGTTTACCTCCACTTCAAAATTACGTAAAATAACCGACCCCTTCGAACAAAAGGTTTAAAAACTCCAACAAAACCGGCGATTTTACGACTCTCAGTGTCATTACGTGAACTGAATTCGGAGGTAACTTTGAAAATCACTCAACTTGCCTGGAGCTGTTGACAAGTACTCGTTTAACTTTCTCGATTATTTTTGGCCTTTTGCAAGCAAAGCTCCTTCCATTACCGTTTGGAGAGATCGATGTCTTGGGTTGTGTTTTGGGGGAAATTCGTTTTTACTTTTTGTACCCCAGCCTTTTTGATTCCCTTTTATAAGATCACCATGACAGCTTTCTACTGAGCCTACTGCTGGGACATTGGCGTATGATATCAAGGGTGAGTTGCACCATCTAACGTTAACGTCAAATTGTTCAATCGTCGTCGAACAATTTGACGTTAGCGTTAGATGGTGCAACTCCCCTATATCTACCACGCTGACCCAATGCGGATTGATGGACCTTAATTTTTTTTAGTTCTTGGACATGCCGGTTTCTTCACGGTTTTTATTTCACCGTATGGGGGCACTGGCATTGCGTACATACTTTTTTTGAATAGAAAAATTGGTGTACGTCCGGGTTCAACCACTAGATCACTCTCAAATGTAACTCAACGCGAAGAAAGGGACGACATTTTACTATTCTCACATACAACTTAATTAAATAAGATGGGATCACAGTAATACGTAATATTTCTACACAATAGAGTATTAATATACCCTAGCATTGTTCATAGTAATTGTTTTCGCTTGAGTGACCTCGTGGAGTGATACAGTCCAGTAATTACATTAATACCCTAGACTTAACAATATATTGATTAAATGTATTTTCCAAATTCAGATGGTACCGATTATAATAAACTAGCAGTTCTCCGAACAGTAGACCTCGCAAGCACAAGTGAGCTTTGAAAGTGAGCAACATATTGCATTTTGAGGAACTATTTTGCTCATCATGCTAAATATCCTCATCATATCTTCACCAAATATCAGACATACTTAAAAGTAATACTTACCTTTCAAATAAAATAAAAATTATGGAAATCAAATCTCATTAGACGGAGATATTCAGCAGCCCCCTTTTTACCCTTTTTAGAGAAAGTACGTCCCCTATCAAAAATCCCCGACGACAATCAACTTTTATAAAGTCATAAAACCTGTATACCAAGTTTCAACCAGATTGGTTGAAAAATGCGACGTGAGAACACAAAAAGACCGGACAAACTGAGATCCAAAATAGTTTTTGGCCAATCTCGAAACTGAGACGCTATGCTCGCTTCGCTCGCTCGGTCAATAACTAGTAAATAAAGAATAGAAGACGTTTACACCATTTACCTCCAAACTAAACGTATACACGGTTCACTTCCATAAAAACATGAAAGTGAGTGCAAAGTCGCAAGTGCAAGTAAAAGTCAATGGCAGCATAATCGTTAAATTTCTGCTCCGTTCAACCAATGTCATTAAATTTGGTTGAATTGTATTATCAGATCATGCAAACATTTGTCCTGCAGCGGGGATCGAACCCGCAACTATTCGCTTCGCAACCGGGCACTCTGCCATGGATTTCGTCAAGCTCAGTTCGCTCCAACAAGGTTTATTCATTAGGATGCTCGTGTAAAAAGTTATCCATTACCCAAACTCGCGTAAGTATGTAGCCCCTGGGAGCAAGTCGTTCCTCCATTAGAAAAATGGAAATTTCCCTTCCAGGAAGTAATTTTGTATGTCCAATTTGTCCTCTTTAACTGTTTCACACATCTGCGCTTGCATCGATTTTACTTTTACGTACTATTTTTGTTTTTACTTGCCTCCCTAAGTTTGTATTTTGTCGATCTGTATACTGATATTCTTCATGAAAGAACGGATGTTTCAAACTGTTGTCAGGTGCTTTAGTGCAAATATGTACAAAGTCACTGAATAATGTAAGCTAAAAATTAGCACATTGTACGCAGCAAAGCGCAGAAACATGAGCTAGGCACTACAGCTGAAGCTTCATATTGCCATAAAACTATGACCGTCTTAAAATAGCCGCAAGTTAATTTTAGTGAAAACACTGCAGCAAGCAAGATACCACCTTGGTGGGAAGTGCGAGTGCGAGCCCAAGAGAATGTAAGCACTACGTTTGGCGAGCTACGGTGAATGTGTAGGGAATTCAATATTGGTTGCTCCTGCTGTCACTATCTGTCATACCTCTGGCTGGTGTCAAAGTCATAGTACGTACTACGTAGTTATCTTTGGTCGTACTTGAGTTAAATTATTTTGCCTCAAGCAGGACATGAACCCACAACCTTCCGCTTAACACGAGATGAAACAAAAACGGAGTTACCAACTTTTTCCTTGTTTTGATAACCTTTCCCAGTATGGCAGTAGGGCAGATAGCGCCATCTGTCAAAGCAATCGGAACTACTTTTTTTTTTTAAACTAAAATCGAAAACTACTCATTGCCTTCAAGCATTATTGTAACAAGCTTGAGTAGCAACTGAAACTTCTGGGCGAAATAAACTAATTGACTACACCTAACATAACCAACTATGTTCCGAGGTACCGAGCGTAATGCAGTGCTACGCAGAACTATAAAGCATTGAGTGATATTTTTATCATTGTGTGTGATTGTTGGGTGTGCTATGTTATGTAAGTTATTTTGCTATCACCATTTTACTGCAGATTATAACGGCCACTGCTTCATAAAAAACAGCAGCTTAAGAGCCTTGTATCATATTAAACGAGTTGGTTAATCGCTCGCTGCTGGCTTTTTTAAACGGTCGTTACAAGCCCAGTGTGATTAATTTTTATTGGACGTTGTTACAATGGCTGGAGCAGCCATTTTCAAAATTCGCGAGTATGTTTTTGGACTTACCTACCTATCTAATTAATGTCTGTAATTAATTCATTTTGATATCGGATGGTAAAGTGCGAGCAATATCTCTGTTATTTCAAACATCTATTCGGCTACATAAAGCATTGTAAACAACCTTCGGTAACCTTTTAATATTTTTTGGAAAAAACCTTAAACAGTGTAAAAAAACCTTAAAAACCTTAAACAATGCATCATCATTCGATTTTTTTTTAAACAGGCTATAAAAAACAAGTTTCATGTTTTTTTTAGAAACTTTGACACATTTTCACCAGAGCGGATTTATGGGGTAAAAGTTATTTCAGGCTACACACGTAATAAATTTTATCCTAATCCGCTCAGTGGTTGCGGCGTAATTGGGTAACAAACATTCACACACCCAAGCTCTAATCCACACAAACTTTTCCTTTTATAACGCCACTGTACATGCCAACACTCGCATTGGTTGACACGAGTCTGCGCGAGTTGCACTACTTAAACCTATGGCGTTGTAATAAACACTGAATTTTCATTGACGTGTCGACGCAGTGACGTGTAACAGTGAGGGGGCGTACTTTCGGCCAACTAGGAACTGGCAGACAAAAAAATATTGCATCTACTAATAAACGGTCAACTTTTGGCGTATGTTGCGTTCCGGTATCTTATGACGTGAAATACGATGAATTTTGCGACCGGAAGTGGGCAATTTTTTCGCACTTGCGGCAAGTTTAGGCTTGGCAGACAAACTCAGTGGTACTTGTTAAAGTCGTGGTCAACTCCTAGTACCAGTCTGGTGTCGGTATCTTATCACGTAGGTAAACCTTCAGTCAACGCCCGTACCATATATAAGCGTGGACGCGCGTGCTATAATTATTCGCACGTGACTCGTGTCAATTAATGCTATTGTTGGTATATTGTGCAATCATGGCATAATATAATATTATATATTTTTTATTGCCTAAAAAAAGTGTATAAAATGATTGCAGCAATTTCTCCCAGCCATTCTTAGCTTAGATTTCGTGCTTAAAACTAAGTTACATAAAGAAAATATAGCGGTAAGATAATAAGAAAAATATAGCCATATGGTATAGCGGTAGGATATATTGATCATAATTATATGTATATTGCGTACCCAAGCGTTATTGCGCTTCATTTTGCCGTTTTTGAAACAAAAACAAAATATTCTGCCTAATCGGCGGAATCTAATCTCTTATTTTCGTTAGAGAATCGGTAAGGCGTGACTCTTCACGAAACACTAATAAAATATTTCATCACCACTCCACCGTATTTGCATGAAACGTCTATCTGTCCATCACAATTTGTAAATATTCCTCGGGAGCCGAAGGTGTGTACGAGCACTGAATATAAATCCCTTATTTTTATATTTCTTTTACAAGCTCATCACGATTCTGGCCCACATTACATTTCATTAGCTTTAAGCATTGCCGTGAACGACCGCTGTTTGTTGTTCAGGATTTTTGAGAGTTATATTGGAAATGCTTTTTGAAAATTTAAAACTAATTAAGTAAATGGCTAAACCCCATTATTATTAAAAAATACAAGAATCGTTCAAACCTTTTTCTAGAACAAGATAAGTTACATTTTGAGTAAGTAGTAGAGTTCTTTGTGATAGAGCTCGTCCGGGGATGGGCTACCACCATGCCTATTTTTGCCGCCAAGGAGTAATGCTCTCATTGCTGTGTTCCGGTTCGAAGGTATGGTCGATCTACATCCCAGGGTGGCAACACGCAAGTGATATCTTTGATGTTGCAAGCGTACATAGGCTACGGCTAACCGCTTACCATCAAGTGGGCCGTGTGCTTGGTTTGCACTTTAGTGGTATAAAAAAAAGTAGCTATAATAACAACCTCGTTTATGATTGTAAATTAAAAATGTTGCAAGGTAAGTTGCCTGTATTCCTCTCAGCGACACGTGTCCCGACGGGCGACATGCCTTTGTTAACACAACTTTAAATGCTGCTCGTGACTTTTGCATAAAATGCATGATTTCAAGCGATAAAAGCAGTACCTATCCCGTCCATTCATTCCGCGACAATACCCCAGAGACAAGCGGGTCGTTACGATATTCATACAGGGCGTCCCATAAATGTATGGTATCCTGAAAAGGGTTTTTCTGCACGTGGCTTAGATAACGTTTGTTCTACGGCTTTTGATTACAACAAGTTTATTGTCGACCGACGTGGCGCGGTGGGCGTAGGTCCGCCGGTTGGCACAATGTTTGCACGATCTGCAAATATTTGTTCCGGTTCTTCTAGATATTTTCTTGGTATAATCAAAAATATCTATCTATGTATTGAATTATATTAAGTACTAGCTGACCCGCGCGGTTTATCTCGCGTCATTTTTCTATATTTTCTCACCGTTTTAACCTTTCCTAGACTCCTAAAAATATTTCAAAAACAAAATTAGTGAAATCGGTCCAGCCGTTCTTGAGTTTTAGCAAGACTAACGCTAGCAATTCATTTTTATTTATATGTTAATCAGTCATCTAGTATCCAAACCACAAGCTCTGCTTAGCTTGGGGCTAGATGATGCTGTGTGGATTGTCTGGCATTATTTATTTATTTATTCATTTTTACAATTACTTGCTAAACATTGAATGTAAAGATATTATAATGTAATTTTTATTAGCTGTTTTATGCACCAATCTTATTGTTAATTATTGGCTGCCAAGATAATGATAATCTTAAAAATAATTACAAAGTTAAAAAGAATAAATAAATAAATAAATAAATAATGTCTAGCAATCCACACAGCATCATCTAGCCCCAAGGTAAGCTGCTGTTAAACAGAGCTGTATTATGGGTACTAGATGACTGATATATATTTAATACAATACAATACATAGATAGATATTTTTTATTATACATAGAAAACACCCAGAACACCCAGAACAATCAATTTATGTATAAGTTTATTTATATTAAATGTTATGAACCTAATTATTTTTCATAAAACGTTGGTCGAATTTAAGTCTGTGTAGGTTAAACTCATATATTTTTTACAAGACACCTTGTATTAAAATGTCAGCATTGAATATCACGATATCGATATTGAAGTTGTGGTGGGCGACAATGGTTTTTATTATGGTTTAAAGGCAATTTAAATAAATATTTAAGCTAAGCATAACGTAACGCATAAACTAGCCCGTAGCTCGTAAAAGTTAGCAATCCATTTATTTATACTATTTTTTTTTATACAACTAAAGTGGCAACCAAGCGTACGGCCCACAAGATGGTAATCGGTTACCGCAGCCTATGAGCGCTTGCAAAAGTATCACTCACGGGTTGCCACCCTGAGACGTAGATCGAAAGTCTCATGTGCCTGTAATTTCACCAGAAACCATACCCTTCGGACCGGAACACAGCAATGCACAAACATTACTGCTTGGCGGCAGAAATAGATAATGGTAGTAGTCCTCCTGAACGAGCTCTATCACAAAGAACTCTGCTACTCTTAAAAGTTGGATAAAGTCAAAACAAAAATAATATTGCAAACATTATAAAATAATTTAATTAGATAACCATATTAAACTTACATTAGGTATTTTTTTTTTAACGATAGGAAAATGCTTTACGCATTCCCCTCGGCTCGGGGGAACCGGGGGGATATGTCGGACTCACCAGAATGACGGCATACAGACTAAAAAAACTATCAGGGTTCTAACATAACGCTCTGTACCTAGGCTGTGGGAGCGCGCTAACAATCTTCCATACCTGATCTCGTCGTCGTAAATATTAGTTTATTATATTATTTTAAGATAACTCTCTTTTTCTTCTTCAAAACGTTTACCTACTTTGCAACGGTTGCTATAAAACGGCAGTGGCTTTACAGATATAAAAAGTTTATTCAGCTGAAGCCGACTTTGAAACCCGATTAAATGTTGGTAATTGAAAGATCAGACTCATTCAAATCTATTCACTTTGAAACTAGTTATTTGTTATGTAAGCATTGTTGCTTCAGTTTTATTTTTTCTATATTGATCTTGTTTTCATACTAGAGTTTGCTTTTATAGAAAACAATTATTAGTACAATATAGCGGCGTCTACATTTTGTCTTGAATTTGTTTACAAGATTCAAGATATTTATTTGCATTATTAAGTGTTACACAGTTATTAGTAGCTTCACCATCATTCATGACAGTCTTCTCATGTTCCCACAACTAGGACACTGGCCTACTTTTGAGTGAGTGATTGGGTCAATAATCCACCACGCGAACCCAATGTGGATTGGTGGATGATACGTCTTTTGTATTGTAGTTTTTGAACATGCCAGTTTCCTCACGATGTTTTCCTTAACCATATGAGAGATTTGATATTATGATTATCATTTTATTCTAATAGAAAAAATCATTGGTGCACCACCGGGTTTGAACCCACGACCTCCGTAATGACGTTTTAACCGATTGTGATGAAATTTGGAAAGTAGATGGCTTAAGTCCTGGAAAAACTACTTTTTATCCCTGAAAAATTTACTGTTCTTGTAGGATAGCATTAAAAACTGTAAACCACGGGTGAAGCCGCGCTGGTCAGATCGTATGAAATAACTTTACAAATATTTAAATCTGTTAGTACAAACATACGAGGTCTTGCCACCAAAATAGCTTTACCCAAAAATTTTCTTGAACTATTTCTTAAAGCTAATTCAGTTATGTCCGACAGTGTCGAACATTCCGATATTTCACCCCACTAAGTGACTTTCGATGGAACATATGGTTGGGGTCGGACCTTTCCGGGCGGCCATAGGGTGGTTTTTACATTTTTTCTTATAAAAATTCAGTTTCGTGTAAGCAAAGACCTTTGGAACGAGCTTCCGTAAATTGTGGGAATTCGCAGACTATTGTTAGAGGTGATGCCTTGCCTTCAGATGGGTTCAATAAAATTCATATTTTATGAAACCTACTAGATAGAATTACCTTAGATTTAAAAGTATTTTTTTCTTGTTATTATATTGGTGTGTAGAGTTCTAGTAGTTTTTATTTTAAATTATTACGTCCTACTGCTGAACCAATGTAGGTTTCCCCAAATCCCTAGACCCATCATCACGACACGTGTTCTCGGCTCCGGCCAAGCATGACGTTGCTTTCCATCAGGCAGCCAAGCTCACGTGACCCGCCCAGTTCCACTTAAGCTTAGCAGTTTTATCTGAGTTTTCTCTCATCAAAAATGTCAGTGATTGAACGCAGTATAAATAAATAAATAATGCTGGACAATCCACACAGCATCAACTAGCCCCAAGGTAAGCAGAGCTTGTGTTATGCGTACTAGATGATATACCTACTTAATACAATACAATACATAGATAGTTTTTTTTTATTAATTATAGATACCCCAAATAATGATTTTATTATTATCACAAACTAGGTACCTATCCATTAATACTAAAATCGGTCCGCTCCTACTCAATTTTATAGTGCAACACCCTTACTGGGTACATAACTATTTGTTGGCTGCTCTGATATTATTTAATAGTACATAAGACCTGTGACATGTATTACCCTCATAATTATGATGCAATAAATGATACTGAATACTGAGATAGTTTTTTTTTTATTAAACCTAAAAAACATCCAGAACACTCGATATTTACAGATCGTAAAAACATAATTTGTTCCGAGGTGGGAATCGAACCCGCAACATCCACGTCGCAGGCTAATCTTTGCTCGCAGCGCCACATCGGTCGTCAAAGTCGTCAGTATGTTGTTCGGTACTCTGCCAAATTGTTGCAAACATAGTCGCAGAAAAAAGAGGGTTACTTGGTCAGTGAATTAAATCTGAGAAATAGCGTTCCATGTCTCTTTGATCATGTCTGAACTCCGTATTAAGACTCCGGTTAAGACATGGTCAGAAATGGTGTTAAAGTAGAAGAAAATAGTAGTCATTTAAAAAAGTTTTCATTATGACAGCCTTCTCATGTCAATTTTAATTTTGCTGTTGTCAGCAAAATTTATATTGTTGACACTATCGCATTTCATTCAATCTAGTTTCTGTCCATCCAAAGGTTGCTTGTAAGAAATCGCTTCCAGCGATAAAGCCGCCCATTGTACCTCGCTTTACCTCACTGTGTATATCTGTGTACTTTTTTTAATATTTCCTTGTGTGTTGTACAATAAAGAGTTTTCTAGTCTATTCTATTCTCATGTTCCCACTGCTGGGACACCGGCCTTCTCTCAAGCGAGAGTTATTCGATCTTATATGAATAAGTTAGTAAAGTTTACATAAATCTAATCTACTCTAGATCATTCCAAGTTTCTAGAACACGACAATAAAATTGAAATAAAAATTCAGACATTCATCACATTTCCAATATAAACAATACAAACAAATAATTCAGTTGATGTCCTCATAAAACGTTTCGTAGATTTCAATGATTAAAGACTCTGGAATTACACCGAAAGTAGGATCTGTACCTATATCCTGTAGAGATTATAATATCCCAAAAATTATTTTGCCTCAAGCGGGATTTGAACCCGCAACCACCGCTTGATACGCGGGCGCTCTACCAATTGAGCTATCGAGACATATCTCGCTTGGACGAAATAATCATTGGGATGTCTTCGGCTCGAAGCGCCGATAGCTCCACCTACAGGGGAAACGTTGCAGTTATCCAAGCCTGTTCAACTACTAACTGCAACGTTTCCCCTGTAGGTGGAGCTATCGGCGCTTCGAGCCGAAGACATCCCAATGATTATTTCGTCCAAGCGAGATATGTCTCGATAGCTCAATTGGTAGAGCGCCCGCGTATCAAGCGGTGGTTGCGGGTTCAAATCCCGCTTGAGGCAAAATAATTTTTGGGATATTATAATCTTTAGTATTCCCTTAGTGTGATGGTTAACACTATAAAAACAAAAATAACCTATATCCTGTATCCACCATACCTATTTCTGCCGCCAAGCAGTAATGCTCGCATTGCTGTGTTCCGGTGTGAAGGGTATGGTTTCCGGTGAAATTACTGGCACATGAGGCTTTCGATCTTAGCCTCAAGGTGGCAACCCGCGAGTGATACCTCTGGTATTGCAAGCGTCCATAGGCTGCGGTAACGGCTTACCATCTTGTGGACCGTACGCTTGGTTGCCACTTCAGTTGTATAAAAAAATCTGTTCCGCACGAGTAGACCCAGAGACCACTCATCCAACAGTTACTATACTAGTACTTTTTTTTTATATATAAATTTGAGGCAAACAGGCTAACGGCCTGCCTGATGGTAAGCAGTTACCGTCGCCTATTGACCTCAGCAACACCAGAGGTACTGCTGAAGCGTTGCCTGCCTTGTAGGACCTTTTTTATATATTATTTTAAAGCCGTTACGACAGCGGAAAAAACATCTGAAGGAAGTTCATTCACCTGCACGTGTGGGGAAGAAAAGACCTCATGAAACAAGTAAGTAAGTCCTAATTCCACCAAAGATTTTGTAAATAACATAGTCCGGCACTATAAAATGATTATCTGCATTGTGTTACAAACTACGCGTATAATGGTACTTACTTCAACACCCAGACCTGGATCAAATATTTGCAGATCGTACAAACATTTGTCCCAAGGCGGGAATCGAACCCACAACCTCCTGCGTCGCAGGCAGACCTTCATCCGCTGCGCTTCATTGGTCGTCAAATAGCTCTATATTTTCACTAAGTATTTTTATGTAAGTTCTTAGGAGTCAGTGGCCAACTCTGGCTATTTTTCATTGATGTTTCTTGGCAGTTTGGAAAATACACAAGCATTTGGTAATTTGCGGTCGTCTACGCGAATCACGTTCAAAGCGGCAATCGATTGTCTGACTACCGATTGGCTTAGTTAGAGAGCATCATTATCTACCAGAAGACGTTTACAGCTGGACAATCTAGACTCTCTTATTCTTTCCAATTCTGTGCCAATCTATTTTCTAAAGTCTCCACAATAAATTTCATCTTGTTTGTGGTCTGTTTCACTGTTTTTTGTTATCTAATTTTTTTTTTAAGATAAGATTAGATAAGGTGTGGTCGCTCAGCGACAAAGCCTTTTTTATTCAATAAATTAAAAAAAAAAATGACTGAAATTCATAATTCACATGACAGTATAATGTATAACCATAAACATTACTGTTTTGTTAGAAGTTTCTGAAAAAAAAAAATTAACTGAATATTAATGAATGAATGAATGAAAAATTCTTTATTGAACACCGAAAATAAAACTTAACATTAACAATTTACAATTAAGGTACAATGGGCGGTCTTATCGCTTATGAGCGATTTCTTCCAGACTACCTTTAATGCTTAATTAATGGAATATTGTCTGAATAAATAAATGATATTGGTGTCGATTCTGTTGTAAATTTTTCCAAACTAAACTTACTAAAATTGTTGCCGTCCTTTTCTAATGAATTAAAATACAAAGGACCGCGATAATTTTAGTTAGCTAAGTTTAGGAAATGCTACAACAGTATCGACACTAATATTAGTATTTATTGCTTCTCTACTTTCATTGTAAATGTAGCCTAGATAATCATAAAAATGACTGGCCCCAGACTGAGAGTCAATAAAATTTTAATTGGACTAACAGAAGGAGCCTCGTTTTCCACTCGATCGCTTTGTTTGAATCATCTTAATTTTATAGACGAGGTTATTCTAAGATGGCAGTATTTTCTTTGATATAACAGAGTTAGGCTAGTCAGAAATCAGTTCAAATACTAATTTAATTAATTATTATTTAAATTTTGGTTTAGCGAAGGTGCGGGAGTGCGGATGTGTTACGAGTTTAATTATTTTTAGGCTAGCTTTATTGCGTCAGTCTGTAGCGCCTAGGATGATGATGATATTGCGCCAGTACTATTTCTAATATTAAATTTCTCAGTGCCAGATATTCTACCTCCATGCACTGCAACAGTCTAATCCTATTGAGTTTAGTGTAAAGGTTAGAAATATGTTATTAGGAAAATCCTACTATTCTCCCAACCAAATTGGATATTTTAAATATTAGATTATACCTAAATTATTGTATTTACCTACTCTAATGACTTTTCCAAGTGTACTATTTTGTATCTGAATGGAATAAATTATTTTGATTTTGATTTGATTTTGAGTAGTGTGCAAGAATTACAGTGGTTATGTTTGAAAGGCACTTTAGCAAGTGAGACTGGGCGAAAGAGACCAAACAATTAAACTAAAATATTAAATAATGTTCATAACGAGCAAATTTAAACATATATCAGTCATCTAGTACCCATAATACAGCTCTGTTTAACAGCAGCTTACCTTGGGGCTAGATGATGCTGTGTGGATCGTCCAGCATTATTTATTTATTTATTTATTAAAAAAAAAAAAATTAAACATAGGTACTGTTGATCGCCTAGAATCAAGTTCATACCTAGTTATCATGGTGGTCATTTTATTAACATGGTGATAAATTGATTGCCTAGAATCCAGTTTACCAAATAGTTTCATGAAACCTTTTCATAAAACTAATTTAAAAACACACATGTATATTTTCATTTTAAGGTTTCCTTTATAATAATAATCAAGAGCGTACCTGCTTAATTGCGTTATTCAGCTTAAGAAGGGCTTTTGCAAGGTGCTATATATTTTGCGGTAAACGCATCGTAAAGTCGCACTTTTACGATTCAGCCAAAAAGATTTACTGTATAGAAGCTGGTTTATTAGGCCCCTGAGGAACGCCACAGTTGAGACACGACAGCTGATACAGAAAAAATAGCGAGCTTTGTAAATAGTAACCGGCAACTTAAAAATAACCCACCAATCAATAGACTGACACTTACTTTGGTGGAATTTGTCACCAGCTGATCTATTATGAAACTTAGCCAAATTGGGACAGCCGTTCTCGAGTTTTAGCGAGACTAACGCACATCAATTTATTTTTATTTTATAAATACGACAGTTTTTTTATCGAAACATCAATTGCAAATTGCAACCGAATTACGTAGCCTCTCTGTACTGTTACCTAGAGTCTAGTTACTTAGAGCGGCGAATTTATTGCCAATGCTTCTGGTGGACATGACAAAGCGGTCTCAATTATTAGCTAGGGTAATACCAGGGTTAAAGGACCAGCCGCGTCAGTGAGCAATCTTGTTAGTGTAATTGAGATTCCGGATTAGTCAGTTGCTGTTGTCCGGACAGCACTAAACTAGACCCTTTGTACTGACGACGATTGCACTAGCGCGTACGAATAGGGACTATATCTTTACTAGCCCTAACATAATATCTAAGTAATTGGGTACGGAAATAAACAGATTTACCTATCTTGAGCCTAGTTAGGAAGTAACTTTCACTTAATAAAATCTAGTATATCGCTGGCGTTTTAGCTAATACTAGCAGTTCCGCCCCAGCTTCGCGCGGGTGCAATGAAACCGCACCCGTGCAAAACCGGGGCTGGTCGCTAGTAACAAAATATACCCTATGTTACTCAGGGATAATGTAGCATTCTAATGGTGAAAGAATTTTTGAAATCGGACCAGTAGTTTTTGAGTTTATTCGTAACAAACAAAAATGCAATAATACAAATCTTCTCTTTTTATAATATTAGTATAGAAGTATAAATTACGTATTAGTATTTGTTTTATTTATAAACGAGCTGACCCGCGCGGCTTCACCCGCGTTATTGCAGTTTTGGCATAAAAAACAGTCAATTTTTCCGGGATAAAAAGCTTATGTGTTATTCCAGGACTTAGCCATCTACATTCCAATTTTCATTACAGTCTTTAATATTATAAGGATACCTAAGCACTTATTATTTTTATAATAATATGAAATGTTTCATTATTGTTTCGATTTCAATAAATATTATTATATTATTATCTTGCCTATCTGTTACAAGTACCGTATCTCATAAACTATACGAAAACTATTTTCTTTACTTATAATGAGTACGCGCGGGTTTATGAATGTTAAACTCGGTTTAGATAAATACAGCTACCTCAAAGCAGATAAGCTAAAATCGACTATAGCTTTGAGCTAAAGCCATGATCGTTAAAGTAAGTGCAAATTAATTAAGGAAAAGTAAGTAAAAGAGGAAAATAGATAATCGACTTATAAAGGAAACCTGCTAAAGGAAATAGTAAAAGGAAGTCAAACTTGCTACTTGACGAAGAAGAGAGGTTTTTCTAGCTTATTTAACATTAAACTTATTAACTAAACTATATTAGAAATACCGCTCTACCAAATATCAATTATAGAGAGCAGAATGAAGCGAGACTTAAAGTCTGGCACTCGCTATTTCCAGTCTTCTCAGTAACAACGGACTCCCCATAATAATATTTCAGTTCACCTTTACTTATACACAAAATTGAAGATTACTTCGCTTGCGCGATTCAGTCCTCGCCATCTGATTGGTAGAATCGTTCCAGTCGATGAACAGAATGGATTTAAATTGTTAGTTGCTCTAATTGCTTGCTGATGTTTTATTCATAACGTAAGCAGCGGGTATATTTGCTGTAGTCTGTTGTATTCTCACAATAACTGCATTGTCTTGGTGACAAAGAACACAAAAAAATAAAATATTAACTTTATTCTAAAGTAGTTTCCCAAGAATAAAATATAATTTTATTTTCCTTATTGTCGTCAACACCTGTTTAAATTCTTTTTTTTATCCTCTTATATTCTATTTGTGAAAACTTTTAATTGGCCTTCTTGTTTATATTTTGTTGCATAATATCTAATTCATAATATTAACTCTGTAAGCTAGCTGTAAGTTTTCCTAAGATTACAAAAATATAATAAAATAAAAAATAACAACTGTGGCTTAATAAAAAAATGTAAGCTATATTTATGATTGCGACAAAAACTGAGCCACCATGCAATCATGTTTGAACAAAATACAAAAATAGTTATAAACCCAGTTAGATCTATTAACCTAACCTAGCCCTTCTGGTAGATCTAGCCCACGGGTGTATAGCTAACCATAGACTGCCAACTAAGGTACAGCGTTTGAAAATCTAACAATATTTAGAATTTAACAATCACGACAAGAACTTGAAATTATGGCACGTACGACTGTACCAGATGCTCTCTCACTTTGTCACGTGTCTCAAACAAAGTAGTAAGTATATCAGAGGGCTCTTGAAACCAAGAAAAAACTTACGTTTATTTCAAACAGTAGAATTAAATAGAATAGAATAGAAAAATATTTATTTTGCGCCACACAATAAACATAAAAATAACAATACAAATTAAAACTAAGCTATGTAAAGGTACAGTACATTCATATTCACATTACTCTACATACTTATATGTAACTGAATTACGTTTCATCAATATATCGACACATTATTTAATGAAATATTTTTATTGAAATATTTATTTAATTACAAACTTTACAAAGTATATTTAGGTACATTCCGTGGTCTTATTTTTATATATAAATTGTATACAGTAGTTGAGTCGGTACCTTGGCTAAGCTCTGTCCCTCGCACTAGGTCTCTTTTGAGCCTGTATGGCGAGGTTACGGTGATTCGCTTTCAGCTTACTTTTATTGTGTATAACTATGGGACTGAACAATTATTAAGTTTATTATTATCCCATCACTTAGACCATGGAAAACGAAGTAACGAACCGAACATCTATCGGCTGATAATGATGATGACTTAGACCATACATTTTCATTGGTGTGCAACGAGGAAAAAGTTTTTGTTCCTCGTAGCACCTACCTACTAAAGCGCACTTAATTAATAATGGGTGCGCTATGTGTAAGTATTTATGTGCGCTTCAGCTAGGTGCGCTACGAGGAATTTCACTTTATTTGCCCAACGCTCTGGATGCATTAGCACGGACTTAAATAAAATTGTAAGACTAAATTAGACTTTCAAATGTTTTCTTCCTTGATTTTGCGACTCGCCACCGAGCTGATAACGCCAGAATCGGCAATCCCATGGCGGAACAGTTTTGTTGACAAGCGGAGTTCCTGAATTAATAAGGGTACCTACAGTGTTGTCAAAACAGAACTTGAATTTACATTGTAGCGAATTAGAAGTGTGAAATAAATTAATGCTTTGAATTCTGTTAATTGAGTTTCATAGCTTGTTTTGGAATGAAATTGTGTTATTTGGCAACATGACACACTATTAAAAGAGCTTTCACATCACGCTTCTTAATATAATAAAAAAAACATTTATTTTGGAAACAGTTTCTATAGTAGGTAGGGTTACATATTGCTCTTGTTTCCTGTTCTGTGTATTACATACACAACATAAAAATAATGAAAACCAAAATATGAATCGAAGTTTTTTTTTTTTTATACAACTGAAGTGGCAACCAAGCGTACGGCCCACAAGATCGTAAGCGGCTACCGCAGCCTATGGACGCTTGCAATACCAGAGGTATCACTTGCGGGTTGCCACCTTGAGGCTAAGATCGAAAGCCTCATGTGCCAGTAATTTCACCGGAAACCATACCCTTCACACCGGAACACAGCAATGCGAGCATTACTGCTTGGCGGCAGAAATAAGTAAAAATTAAAATTTAAAATGTCACTCATTATGTTGTGTCGATTCATCGCTTTACACCTCTCACATGTAAATCGATGAATCTATAATCACACTTTTATTTTATACGACGACCGATATGGCGCAGGCCGCAGCGGGCGCAGGTCCGCCTGCTATGCAGTATCAGTATCAGTATCAGTATCATTTATTGCATCATAATTATGAGGGTAATACATGTCACAGGTCTTATGTAATATTAAATAATATCAGAGCAGCCAACACATAGTTATGTACCCAGTAAGGGTGTTGCACTATAAGATTGAGTAGGAGCGGACCGATTTTAGTATTAATGGATAGGTACCTAGTTTGTGATAATAATAAAATAATAAAATCATTATTTGGGGTAGCAATAAAACCTATCATTCGTTATTTGAGTCACTGAGAAACTGATCAAGTGTATAATAGCTTTTTTTTAATAGAATTTCTTTTAATTTATTTTCAAAAATATTATCTTTTTCTATATTTTTAATACATTCAGGAACTTTGTTATATATTTTAACAGCCATTGTATACGGACTTGAGCTGTGCATTTTTAGTTTAGAAGTAGGTATTATTAATTTATGCTTGTATCTACATTCGAAGCGACGTGGTTGATCAATCTTTTTTGAAAATAATTGAGTGTGCTTTCTAACAAATTTACATATTTCTAAAATGTATATTGAGATCATTGTCAAAATTTTTAATTCACAAAAGTGTGTTTTACAACTGTCAGGTTCTTTTATATTAGCCAAGATTCGAATGCATTTTTTTTGGGATATAAACAGGTCCTGCGCGTCAACACTGTTACCCCATAGTATAATGCCATAACGTAGCCAGGAGTAGGCATACGCGTAGTAAGCCGACATAGACGTCTTTAGATCGGTTGCTTTTCGCAGTTCTCTTAGTGCGTATGAGAAGCTTGACAATTTAGTTTTTATTTTGTGAATATGATTTTTCCAGTTTATATGTGTGTCAATATTTAGTCCTAATAGTGTAAGTGTATTAACGCATTCTAATTTAATGTTATTATATGTCAAATTTATGTTAATGTTCTTTTTTTGATAAGGTCTAAATTGCATTATTTTTGTTTTTGTATAGTTAATGTCAAGGTTGTGGTCAGTCATCCAATTAGCAATATTGTCAAAAATGTCAGTAAGATTTTGATTCAAATTTATGTCAGTTTTACAAGATGTCAGTAGAGAAATATCATCAGCAAATAAAATAGTAGATTGATTAATAGCCTTAGGTAAGTCATTTATGTAAATTAAAAATAAAATACATCCAAGTACGCTTCCTTGGGGGATTGAATTATTTATTTTAATTGATTTAGATCTAGCATAATTAATTTTTCCGCATCCTTCGTCATAGTTTTTGATTTCTACAATTTGTTCACGGCCATAGAGATAGGATTTAAACCATTCGTGTGAGTTCCCGCGAATTCCTATTCCATATAGTTTATCTAATAAGATTTTATATTGGACTTTATCATACGCTTTCGTCATGTCCAGAAGAATTCCTATTGCATAATATTTTTCATCAATTAAATTAAGAATTTGTTGAATGTACTTATAAACAGCCAATACTGTCGATCGATTTTTTCTAAAGCCATTTTGGGATTCGTCAAAAATATTAAACTTTTCGCAAAACGAGTTTAAGCGTATTTGCATGGCCTTTTCAAATATCTTAGATGAGGTAGGTAGTAGTGCTATTGGCCTGTAGTTATTCGGGTCTGACTTTGATGCTTTTTTATAAACCGGTTTTACTAAAGATATTTTTAATAAGTCAGGAAAAGTACTTTCGAGGAACGATTGATTAATTAATAGATAATACGGGAGGGTCAGTTCTTTAGCGCAGTGTCTTATTAGTACTGGAGGCAACTCATCTATTCCACTGCTGTATTTATTTTTTAAGTTTTTAATTATTAGGTACAGTTCGCGAGGTTCGACCGGGCTCAGGTACATTGTGTTATCAGTGGGCTGCAGCACCGGCCGGCCACGCGCCGCGCTGCCATTTTTTGAGCTCCCGACTGATGCGAAAAACTCATTGAATGAGTTTGCTACCTGTACGGGATCTGACGTTAGGTGGTTATGGATCTTCAACTTAATGTTGTTGTATGTTTTTTTTGTATTTTTATTCGTACGCTCTTTTATAATACGCCACATGGATTTAGTCTTATTCTCAGAACTATTCATTTCTCGTATATACTGTATTCGTTTTGATTTATTAACCGTTTTTTTTAATAGTTTAGTGTATTTTTTATAGTGATTTATCAATAACGACGATTTACTGTATGTTACTAGTATTTTTAAGTTTCTTTTATTTTTACAGGAGGTTTTAATACCACGTGTCAGCCAAGTTTGTTTTTTGCTCGTTTTTAATTTTAGCAGTTTTTTTGGTATACATTTGTTTAATATTTCCAGCAACTTATTATTAAATTCGTTATAGTTTTCGTTAACGGTTTTTTTTTCGTCAATTATTTTTGTCCAATCAATTTCACATAGTTCTTTTTTAAAGAGGTCAATATTTGTTTTATTAAATAATCTTTTTTCGGTCTTCCATATTTTAAGCTTTGTATTGTCGATTGCCATATTTCTATCATTAATTTTTAATATTACACCTTTATGATCTGAAAAACCATAATCATAAACAGACGTAGTTATTATATTTTTATCAAAGTTAGTGAATATTAAGTCTATACAAGATGATGTCGAATTTGTTACGCGAGTTGGTTCTTGAATGTATTGACAAAAATTGGATTCTAACATGTTATTTAGCAATAACTTAGTTTGAGGACTATTTTCTAAAATATTTACATTAAAATCACCCCCAATAATGATATTCATTGAATTGTATTTAGAAACTAGGAGCAACAATAATTTTGAAAGTTGATTAAAAAATATATCGGTCCGTCTACTATTCCAATAAATTACAATTAATAATATATTTAACTTAGTGATTGTTATAGCACAGATTTCAATAATGTATTCAATTGTCATATCCATAATGTCCTTTCGTTCCTTATACTCTAATCCATTTTTTAATAATATGCACACTCCGCCGCCCGAGTAGTTTTGTCTGGAGAACGATGACGCGAGGTTGTATCCACCGATATTAATTAGTTCTGTTTTCTCTATTGACAACCACGTTTCTGTTATGCCAAGAGCAGCAAAGTTCGGTGCTCCTTGTAGAAAAGATTCTAGCGTGTGCAGCTTACTAAACATACTTTGCATATTCTGGAATAAAAAATCAATTGTGTTGTGAGTAGTGTCGGTAGTGCCGTTAGTAGTGCCTTTAGTATCTTGACAGTCGAAATGTACGAAAATTTCGAAAGTTTTGAGTGCTCGTTTGTGTGTTGATTGTGTTATCGTGAATCGAGCTGTTCCGTGCAGTCATTGTACCACGCGCATGTTGAACTGTGTTTGGTGGAGTGTTTTGTTGACCTACTACGTAAGTAGAAGTGTGTTTCCCATCCACAAATAATTTATTATCTCTTATGACGGCATGATGGCCGTGTTGGCGTGCTGTTCGTAATTGTTCTTGCAATAAAAATCGGTTTTTTAAAGCTTTTTCGTTTAAATATTCCGATAATGAAAGTCCAGTGTTCCTAAAGTATTGTGTGTTTTGTAGTAAATATCTTGTCATTTTCTTGCTAAGTAGTTCGATCACAATAGGTCTACGGTAGTGCTTTCTTCCTATTCTCATTTGATCTTCGATGTACCCTGTTAAGTCCACGTTTAGTATTTCTTGGAAAACACTAATGATTCTTTGGTGAAGGTGGTATTCGGTTTCCTGGTCATGTTCTTGTAGGCCGTATAGTACTAGTTTTCTTGAGTTGTCTGTGTTTTGTTGATGTGTTTCTAATTTTTCACCTAAAGTCTGCTGTATCAGTTTTATGTCATCTCGAAGGTTTTTATTTTCTGTTTCTAATTTTTCTATTGTGGTGTCCAGTAGGTTTATGTGATTTTTTATGTCAGTTTGTTCGTGTAATAGTGTATTTGTAGTGTTTACTAATTCTTGTCTCAATTTATGTATAGCTTTATGTACTTCGTCTTGTATAGTGTTTCGTATTTCATGCAAGATTGATTTCTTATTAGCTTCTAATTTTTTGTCTAGTAGTAGACTTATATTTTCTAGTGTAATATTAGCCTGTCCTGTCCTGCAGAGGTTGCGGGTTCGATTCCCGCCTCGAAGCAAATGTTTGTACGATCTACAAATATTTGTTCCGGGTGTTCTGGGTATTTTCTATAAATAATAAAAATATCTATCTATGTATTGTATTGTATTAAATATATATCAGTCATCTAGCATCCATAATACAGCTCTGTTTAACAGCAGCTTACCTTGGGGCTAGATGATACTGTGTTAGCATTATTTATTTATTTTATTTATTTATTATATGCGATAACTCGGATGTTTGTTGGTTTGTTTGTATGGATCTTTGTTCCTATATAACTCGACAACCCACTGATTTGACTAGGCTAAAATTTATAACAGATAATGACTGAAAATAGGACACAGTTCCCGAGTTCTACGCAAACGATAAGTCGCGGGCAGCAGCTAGTGTTAAAATATTTTTTTGCGGTACAATTTTTCTCTTGTCCTGTTTCATAAGTTTAGTGTATGTAATAGTAGAAGCCTTAAACTCATATGTGATATGTGTAGGTGACAGGGTCTATTCAGATCTGTCCGGTATTTTGCGTTCTTTACCAGTGCAGTACTTAATATTATCGGTCCTTACCCGTAGTCCACCTTGTCACACCTGGGTGTACCACGGTAAATAAACCCTGTAGTTCACCATAATATTTTCAAAAATGTATTGATCATGGTTCACCTGAAAATATCTACCTACATGTACAACAGCCAGCCTAAAGTGGAACTGGGCCGGACACGTTTGCCACATGCCTGACGACTTATGGGCAAAAAGAACCACAGAATGGATCCCTGATAGTGCAAGGCGGCGACGTGGAAGACCCAGGATGAGATGGCGGGACGAACTTGACTCGCATATAAGCTCATGGCCTGTCACGGCGTTAGATCGCGAAGAGTGGAAGAAAGGGAGGGAGGCCTTTGCCCTGCAGTGGGACAGTGATGGCTAAATAATAAATAATAATGTACTACAGCTGTCAGGTAAAGTTTAAAAGTTTTACCTATTTGTCTACAAGTTAAAAAAATCAAAATCAGAAATCATTTCATTGAAATATTGAATCTTACTTGATTTTACGTTGAGCCAACACGGTGGCGCGGGCCTGTTGACATTAGAATTTTCCTTGGTTCCGATTGGTGGATATTTGATTATGTTGACATAAAACGGTAATCGAAAATGGAAGGTCGCTAAAGTGTTTCTACAAAACCGGAGACAGGGCGAGACACCAAAATCGTATTATAATATACATTTGTGGCTTGACGGTCCATAGACCAAACAGTTTTCTTGCCTGTCACACTGCTTGATTACCAGTGTGATGGTTAGTAAAATTGTTTCCTAACCGTAACACCAGTGTGACAGAGCAGTGTGAAACTGCGTAACACAGCACTGCGCTTGTGTCACCGTTGTACTTCTTTTTTTTTTTATTCAACTGAAGTGGTAACCAGGCGTACGGCCCACAAGATGGTAAGCGGTTATAGCAGCCTATGGACGCTTGCAATACCAGAGGTATCACTCGCGGGTTGCCACCTTGAGGCTAAGATCTAAAGCCTCATGTGCCAGTAATTTCACCGGAAACCATACCCTTCACACCGGAACACAGCAATGCGACTTTGATGTTGTAGCTTAAAAATATAGCTATCGCCTGCGACTTCTTTCAAAACCCTGGAACCGTACTTTTTCCGGGATAAAAAGTAACTTATTTGTCATATTCTCGATTACTATCTATTTTTTTTTAAATTTCAGCCAAATCAGTTCAGTGGTTGTTGAGTAGCAGTAACAAACATCCATCCAAACATCCAAACTTTCGCATTTATGATATTAGTGTGAAGTGTGATAGTGTGATTAATGTGATAGCGTGATTACTGTGACAGTGTGATATGCACTTATTTTTATCATAAAAGCATACCCTTAAAAATGTTCTAAGACTTCTAGTATTTTTCATAATGAAACTTGAATAAAATACTGGAACATAAACAATTTCTAAAATTAAAATAAAATGAGTTGAACAGTTCTTTTCAGAGCTCGGCAACCTTTTGCAGGCCGGCCTGGCCGCTTTTATACTGTATCGCCGCTATATCTTTTGAAAATGTATCTGAGTTTTTATGCAAAGTATTTGTGCTGCGGTACTTTTACGCATAACGTCCCGAGGTCAAGTAGTACGTTCTTTGTGATAGTGTCAATAGGGGAAGAAGTTTAGTAGTAATTTGGTTTCAAAAATTAAATAACGTTAAATACATTTTGAAGTTATTTTTACAATAAACTTGCGTTTGATAACGTATAATAATGCGTGAGAACCATCAGGTGATATGCCAATTATTGGCATCTCTGTCTCAAATTCGTTATTTTTGCTTTTGTAGTGTTAACCATATCCCAAAAATGATTTCACCTTAAGCGGGATCTTAAATTAGAATCAAGTTTAGTATAGATATTTTAAGAAACCTAATAAAGTAAGCTTAGTCAATAGGTAGTAGGTGACGAAGTGTAAAGACCGTTTTAATACCTCTGCCATAGCCTTAGTTACAGCTAATAGCCGGGTTCGACCATTTAACGTGCTCTCCAAAGCACTGGTTCAAAAAATGCCGCCTGTCACCATTCCTAATAAAAACCTCTCGAAACGTCACTTATCTTTATTGATCTGTTAAGAACTTAGTTTTTTTATTTTTTTTTATTTTATACTACTAAAGTGGTAACCAAGCGTACGGCCCACTTGATGGTCAGCAGTTACCGTAGCCTATGTACGCATGCAACATCGTAGATATCACTTGCGTGTTACCACCCTGAGACGTTAGATGGTTAGTCTCATGTGCCTGTAATTTCACCGGAAACCATACCCTTCGAACCGGAACACAGCAATGCGAGCATTACTGCTTGGCGGCAGAAATAGGTATGGTGGTAGTCCTTCCCCGGACGAGCTCTATCACAAAGAACTCTACTACTCTTTCACTCTACATATCAGTTAATCGGTCTATGATACAGTTTATCATAATAGCACTCTATCTTCTAACTTCTGGGACACTTGCCTACTCTCAAACGAGAGTGATTAGGTCATAATCCACGCTGGCCAATGTGGATCGGCAGATAATGTTACGAATAAGTGTGACTAAATCCAAAGTTATCAGAAGCAGTTCCGGGTCTTGATCACAAAGTTCCGTATCTTCAACTTTAGCTCATGTTTATTTCCTGAGCATGTCATATTTTTCTTATTCAATACATTGCCATATTGTGAAGCACACTTCTAAGTTTGATATTGAGTTGAACTTTGACTTTATTGCAGTATTTCAAGTGTAGTTTTGCGAAGGCCAGGGCAGAATTAAGAGTAGTAGAGTTCTCTGTGATAGAGCTCGTCCGGAGAAGGACTACCACCATACCTATTTCTGCCGCCAAGCAGTAATGCTCGCATTGCTGTGTTCCGGTTCGAAGGGTATGGTTTCCGGTGAAATTACTGGCACATGAGGCTTTCGATCTTATCCACAAGGTGTCAACCCGCAAGTGATACCTCTGGTATTGCAAGCGTCCATAGGCTGCGGTAACCGCTTACCATCTTGTGGGCCGTACGCTTGGTTGCCACTTCAGTTGTATAAAAAAAAAAAAAAAAAAAAGAATTTAATAATCCAAGGAAATAAACTAAACAATATAGGTTATATAGGAAAATTAAACTAGGTTTATTAATAAAGTATTTTTTTAAACCACTTTGCATGTGTACAGTTTATCTAATCATGACAGCCTTCTAATATTTGTGTGGAACACTGACCTACTCTCGAGCGAGAGCGATTGGGTCTTAATCAACCACGTGAACCCAATGAAGATTGGTAGATGGCACATGTCTTTCGATGAATATAGCTCTTGAACATGCCGGTTTCCTCACGATGTTTTCCTTCGCCGTGTGAGAGCACTGGCATTGCGCACATCATTTTTTCAAATAGAAAATTCATTGGTGCACGGTTCAAACCCACGACCTTAAGGTTAAGAAGGCGAGGTCACTACTACCAGTCTACTAACTATTGTTTTGTGTTAAAAATTCTTGACACAATTCCATCCCATTCAATTTAAAATCCAGTCCATCCAAAGGTTATAAATAATAAATAATGCTGGACAATCCACACAGCATCATCTAACCCAAGGTATGGGTACTAGATGCCTGATATATATTTAATACAATACAATACACAGATAGATATTTTTTATTATACATAGAAAACACCCAGAACACCCGGAACAAATATTTGCAGATCCTACAAACATTTGTCCCAAGGCGGGTATCGAACCCGCAACCTCCGCGTCGCAGGCGGACCTTCGCCCGCCGCGCCACATTGGTCGTCAGAGTCGTCAGGTCGTCACAAAGGTTGTCTGTAAGAAATTTCTCACAGCGATAAGACCGCTCATTGTACTTCGCTAAGTATATATAAATTGTGTTCTTATTTATGTTTATTTTTTGTTTTGTGTTTTTTTTTATACAACTAAAGTGGCAACCAAGCGTAAGCGGTTACCGCAGTCTATGGACGCTTGCAATACCAGAGGTATCACTCGCGGGTTGCCGCCTTGAGGCTAAGATCGAAAGCCTCATGTGCCAGTAATTTCTCAGAAGAGCTACCTAGACTAGTTACTTACTTAACTAGAATCTGGTCTATGTGAATGTTGCACACTTAGTTCATCATCGTCATCATTATTTTATCAGCCTGTAGACGTCCAGTGCAGAACATTTTTTTGTTATTCTAATTTAGTGGCTTGACTGTCGTAATTAATAGTTCCCGCGTGATCCATAACTTAGAATAAATAATTATGAATATAGCCCTCCCCCAATGAACGCCATGACGAATCTTAAAGCCTTCACCGAAAAAATTGTCTTCAAATTTGTTCTTTGTTTAAGTTTTTCTAGGTTATTATGTATTTACATTCCGAATACAAGTTTTTTTTAGATTATAGCTAGATGGCGTTGTGTAAAAATGTCCCCCAGTATCATTATATATATATTTATGTGAATAGTGTGAACTGAGAACGGGAGTTATTTAATTATTTGGACATAGGAAGTGTAGCAGCTGTAATACAGGTTTTACCCAGCACAGCTGCTAAAATACTTTAAATCGCTTCTTATTTAATTTAAAATGTATTTGTGTGTTACTTGTTTTTGGGTGTTTTAATAATAAATTTAATAAAAGAAATAATTTAATTATTCGTCTCAATTTCAACCATATTTAATCATAATCATAATCATTTATTGCTTGCTAACCTAGGTTATTTATAATGCTGGTAAGGCTAACTTAAAAGCTCTAGATACTGCCATTTAGGCACACAAACATTTACAAACATTACATTTTGAAATAATATAAACTAAACACAAAACGGTAATATTAAGGAGTTAATTTAATTGATAGATTCAGGCGTTACTTTGCGGAAATCCATTACAAGATAAAAAACAGACGAAAAATCTCTAGTACTATTCCGCTTAACCTTTTAACTGATGAGGTTAACTGTGGTAACTGTGTGACCTCATCAGTTAAAAGGTTAAGCGGAATAGTACTAGAGATTTTTCGTCTGTTTTTTATTTTTTTAAGGAGTTAATTGTCAAATGTTATTAAAAAATATATAGTTAAAAACTATTAAACTGGTGAAATGTGGAGTATAATAACATTCGCATTGTTGAAAACTGCAAACAGTGGTCATTTCCAATCTGATTCGCAAAAGGAAAATGATTATGATAAATTTTACTGTGCATATTGTTATAAACTAGAACTCACTTCAAAATATAATTAGTTTCGGTCTACGTATACGGATCTGTGCAGTGTGTGAACTGTGCAAATAAACTCATAAAGCGGTCAACATTGCTTGAAATATTACTTTCTACTCCGTACAGAAAAATAACATCTCTAAATATATGTAACTCAATTTCCCAGACTATTTTCAGTTTTATATAAATTTTCAACTGAGTTTTTGGAGCAGTATTTTTCATTACAACATAGTTTTTGGAGCAGTATTTTTCATTACATTTATTTTTGTATTTATATTTGAGTTTAGTTTACTGAGTGATTATTATTTCTCAAAAATTTACATTTTACTAGTTCATGTAAAAAAATTACCCTACCGAGTTTTCACCGAAAGGGTACCTAAATAAAGCTATGATTTGTTTATGATACAGGCTACGTTTGTCATTTATTGAATTGAGTTTTCGACAAAATAAACAAGCAATTTTTTTAAAAATTTTTATTCAAATATTTAAAAATTTTGCAAATGATAACAACAACGTCCATACACAAAACAAATATTCACGGATTATGCAAACATATCCCGCAACGGCTATCGAACCCGCACCTCTCACACTAGACTAACACCCACCGTGCCTATCGTTTAAATAAATAAATAATGCTGGACAATCCACACAGCATCATCTAGCCCCAAGGTAAGCTGCTATTAAACAGAGCTGTATTATGGGTACTAGATGACTGATATAATATACTTAATACAATACAATACCTAAATAGTTATATTTTAATTATATATAGAAAATACCCAGAACACCCGAAACAAATATTTGTAGATCGTACAAACATTTTACCTGAGGCGGGAATCGAACCCTCAACCTCTGCGTCGCAGCCGGCCAGCGCCCGCTGCGCCACATCGGTCGTCAATTATCACGTTTATTTAAAACATCGAATCAAAATTTCCTCGTTTTCTCTATTTATTTAAATTTTAAACACAACATAATACACCCTACTTATTTTTGAAGTACATTCTTCTTATTCGTCGATTGAACTTTATTAACCTCAACACAGTATTTCGCCACCATATAGGCATTTATAGAATTCGTATCACACTCCGATACGTATAATATCAGTGCTTAGTATTCCATACGCGATTGCTATCTATCCTCAAAGAACAAAGTGCTTTCCTTGGGATAGAGCGGGAATTGGATAAGGTTCCTCGCGTATATTGGTTTCGCGACAGTGGAACCATCTCGCAATAAGGTTTGAGTGCTCAATTATTAGCGGACTTTTTATATTTTCTTATTGGCTGAGATGAAAGTTGGATCAGAGTTGCGAGATAAACAACGGTTGCCAATGATACCTTTCTCAAAATATCAACAAAATATCAACAATCTAAAATCGGTTATAAATATTATAATAAACATCCTAGCCGGTTTCGGCTACAAGGACTTGGCTTTTTTTAACTAAATATATCTATGGGTTTGGGTGTTTAGCCCGCGTATGGCTGATATTAACCTATTTTTGCGCTAAAGGTTTGACAACATAGAGCGCATGATATTACATGATATATAATCGTCCATTTTGCCATTGACAAAGTTGTAATTTATATTAGCAGTCTATTTTTGAGTTGTTCTTTTTTAGCGTGTAGTTCTCACCTCCTTTCTTCTTCAAACTCGTTTACTTTGTTTTGAACTTGACGTCTCCACTCAGGTCGCCTTTCAGTAAGAGACTACCAGTGATGAAGATCTATACAGCATCTCTTCATTTGCCTCTTTTGTACGTCTTTAAAGCGTAGGAATTGGCTCCACGTTTTCGCTTACCATTTTTACCGTTTTTCCATTTCACAGAAGAAGATGCGTTTCGCTTTCCGTTCATCAGACATCCGAGCCAATAGTTTATTAAAGAACATGATGGCTACAGTGTCACTCAAAACTTTACCTTTGAAAGTTTTGTGTGGCACTACATTGCATTCAGTGCCATGATGACAAAGTTTCGCCTAGTAATTTTATTGAACACAGCTGTACTTGGAGGCAGAATATCTGGCACTGCAGTGGCACTCACCAAGACGGTCTCTTGCTGAAGAGTGCCTAATAAACCTTAATAATATCTCACATTTCCAATAACCAATCGTCCATTTTACCATAAAGGTGGCATAAACCGACGTTAAACATAACTTTTGATAGCAGTATATTCATACGAGTATTTAGAATATTGTAGGCAACTCTCGTTTATAGTAACTGTCGAGGCCATTGACCTTAATGCGGGTCCGTAGATGTTAATTACAATGGCCACTGTAAATGGATTTTACAGGTAGGCTTTGATGGCGTAGTCACCCAGTGCCTATGCAAACGTTTTACTGAAAATAATTCTGCGTACAAAATTTAGACTACCTAACAATATATCGCAACAAAAATATATCTAAAAACGCTCACACACTCAACACACCTTTGATAATAGCTGAGTGAAGCCAGTCGAAAATTTCATAGGTCCATAGAGCCTAACGTGCGCTGCAAAGTACTAAAGCTCAACTCAGCAACAGATATCACTAACGGGCACCTATCTAAATACAGCATAAAAGGTTGCTTGATTTTATTAAAAATTAGGCCACATAAGCAACAATGTTACATAAAGGTTGAAGTTGTAGTATGAAAATCAGCTTTAACTTTTCGGTTACATTTATTTACCTTTTGCTTACAGTTATATACCTACATTGTCGAGCTCTGATTTGCGAAAAAGAAGTGATCGCTAAAAGTGGTTCGTAATCTATATGACATAGCAGACAAGGTACTGCGAACATAATTATTTATCGATGAGCCGCGTTCATCGCTTTTGAAGTTTTCGCAGCGTTTAGTGTTTGCCCATGGCTGGGAAATTGTAATTAAATAACTTAATACTGACTACCAAGCATTACCGTGCTTTGAAACATTCTTAGTTTAGGGCATGGCTAAAAAAAAATTTCATGACTATCTAGTCTATAAACTTCAATACCAGTATTCGCTGCAAATCCGGCAAAATCGTGGCAAAAAACAGCGTGTATCTACTTCAATTTGTTATGTCGCTCTCGGAAACATTATTTTATTTATTTATTATTATTTATTTATACTTGCTTGAGGAAACCCCAAAACTCCGCGCAGTAATAAGCGCTAAGCTTTGTGACTCTCGCCTGATTTTTTCCGCCAGCGTTGTTCTTAGCATTTCACGCCTGTAAAAAAACGTTGCCGTTCGCACAGGAACCAAACTCAGCCGCCTTTTTCCTTGGAAACACAGAGCTTGTTTGGGCTCGGCTTGACCGCAATAATCCTACTGGTGCCACCTGCTCCAGAATAAACGAGGGTCGTAAATCCACGGAATGTCCCCGCCGGTTATTATTAGCTGACAGACACTTGGTTTGGATTTTGGTTGATGATTTACAGCTGGACTTGTTGTTACAACATATCTTTAGATAGTCAATGTCGTTTCCCGCCGTCTTTCTCTTTGTATGTATGTTATTACGAAACTAAGCAACAGTTTTAAATGCGGATTTCATTAATAGATAGTAATTTAAAAAGAAGGTTTATATTTGCGAACGAAATTGCGGGCAACGGCTAGTTGTAGAGTCTCTGAGCTCTTTTGGCTAATATCATGGTTACAACGATGTAAAGTATTCTCAGATCCCCGCGCCTCGTTTTTTTAACTGACTGTACAGTGCAGCTATTTTGAATGGTGTCCGAATTGACAGTAAAAAAATATAAAAATCAAAAGTGTCAGTTGGGATTGGGATACTATGTCCCAATAAGTTATGTCTGAATTGACAGAAGTTGAGATCGTGGTTCAAGATAATTGACATGATATAACGTTTTTGTCCGAGAGAGTAGACGCTTGAATTATAATGAATATTCTAACGTTATTGATTTCGCCCACCGCAATGTTTTTCAGAAGCCATAAATAAAAGCCAAGGTCCCACAAATTACTTTCCCGGCAAAAGGATCAGCGTGCGCCAATAAAGCTATAATAATAAAACTTTTATTCAAACCTAATATTTACGCAAGTCGAGGTTCCCGAAGGAACGGCCGAAGTTAACAACCTTCGGGTTTAATTAGAGGATCGAGCTAATTCCCAAGTTTTGATGAATGCGATTTCACGGATACAGCCTGTTTCCAGGTGAAGGAGAACCACTGGCTCAGTGCTGAGATAGCGCCAACGTTGGGCCTGTAACAATATTACTTGAGCAATAGCTGTGAGCATACAGGGCAGGTGGCGCATGGTATTTATTCTGGGATATGTGATAATGTTTCTACATTGTGGTAGTATACTGTTCCGTGTAGACGTGAACGCAACATTGATCATATTGGTGAGCAAGGGTAGCGTCATTATTATATTATGTATAGTTTATTCTGTGATGTTTCGTATAGAGTTGGCACCGTTTGATCACAGTACTTAACTTAACAAAAAACTAAGCTATAACTTGACTGATGATATCAGTCTTTAAAAAAAGTCATAATAATATCGTTTTATGAAAGAAAACATGTAAATAAAAAATAAATAAAATAAAAATATTTTAATTTATTTCAGAAAAAGCAAAAATATACAAACTAATTAAAATATTTATGACAAAGCTGTTGAATATTACTGTTCTGTCTATAGTTATAGGCACTATAAGTTTTTTTTTTGCCTTAAAAATTTGTAAGCCTGTACAAAGTGCCATTAAAACTCCAAAGTAAACCAGCTAAATACTACACGTTCCCAGTTTATTTCATAAAGGGGGGCGGAATAATTTGAAATTTTGATTTAAACCCTTGTTTGGTTAATTGCTGCTAATACTATCTGCTCTGTGTGTTTTGTTTGACTAATCGCACCCGTAATGGCTAGCTTTTTTTTTTTTTTAATAATGCAGGACAATCCACATAGCATCATCTAGCCCCAAGGTAAGCTGCAGTTAAACAGAGCTGTGTTATGGGCAGGCTACTACTAGATGACTGATATACACAATACATAGATAGATATTTTTTATTATAATATATAGAAAATACCCAGAACACCCGGAACAAACATTTGTAGATCGTACAAACATTTGACCCGAAGCGGGAATCGAACCCGCAACCTCCGCGTCGCAGGCGGACCTGCGCCCGCTGCGCCACTTCGGTCGTCAGCTTGACCCACCTTGGTGAGTTTATATTAACTTGAAAGTTTGAATTCCACAAGAAAAAGGCTCGTTTGCATGAGGAATATCTCGCGTTGTTTCATGCGATTCATCATCATCATGACAGCCTTCTAATGTTTCCACTGCTGGGACACTGGCCTACTCTCAAGCAAGAGTGATTGGGTCTTCATTCACCACACGGACCCAATGCGGATTGGTGGATGGCACATGTCGTTCGAATTTTTAGTTCTTAGACATGCCGGTTTCCTCACGATGTTTTCCTTCACCGCACTGGCATTGCGCACATAAATTTTTCATAGTGAAAAATCCATTGGTGCACGACCGGATTCGAACCCACGACCTTAGGATCGGAAGGCGGGGTCACTACCATTAGACCACCAGTACTCTTGCTCATGCGATTACCGAAAGGATATCTTGCACAAACGTTCTACGCACTCTGTGATACTGTTACTGGTCTGGCGTGGCGCTTCACATCGGGTTAGTCTTGGCTCGACCTGAAATATTTAAAGAGTAGTAGAGTTCTTTGTGATAGAGCTCGTCCGGGGAAGGACTACCACCATACCTATTTCTGCCGCCAAGCAGTAATGCTCGCATTGCTGTGTTCCGGTTCGAAGGGTATGCTTTCCGGTGAAATTACAGGCAGGCACATGAGACTCTCCATCTCACTTCTCAGGGTAACACGCAAGTGATATCTATGATGTTGCATGCGTACATAAGCTACGGTAACCGCTAACCATCAAGTGGGCCGTACGCTTGGTTGCCACTTTAGTGGTAAAAAAAAAAAATCCTCAATAGTCTGTTTGGTGCCAATTATTGGTACATTTGGGAAAAAATCAGCGATACGACTAGTCAATATTGCCTTTTGTGGCGGTCTTATTTTATTGTATCAGTACAATCATCTTGCATCTACTAAGGTTTTTTGCGTACGCAGTATTTACGATACTGCCCGTCACACTCTGAGCCAGAACAGAACAATGCAAGCATTTTTGCTTAGTGACGGAAAATTAACAGCACCAGTGCTCTACATCTGTACTATGATATTTCATCATCATCATCCACAGCCTGATTTCACCCACTGCTGGGTATAGGCCTCCCTTTGTATGTGCCACACCTCTTGGTCTTGTGCTAGTCTCATCCAGGTTCGGCCCGCGATTTTTGTTATTATCGTCTGCCCATCGCGTTTTTTATACTACGATATTTAAATTATTTTAATAGTAGTACTACAGATGTAGAGCACTGGTGGTCTAGTGGTAGTGACCCCCGTCTTCCGATCCTAATAAGCTCGTGATTTTGAATCCGGTCGTGCACCAATGGATTTTTCTATTTGAAAAATGTATGTGCGCAATGTCAGTGCTCTCATATGATTGAAGGAGAACATCGTGAGGAAACTGGCATCCGCAATCCGCATTGGGTCCGCGTGGTGGATTAAAATCCCATCACACTCGCTTGAGAGTAGGCCAGTGTCCTAGCAGTGGGAATATGTTAAGGCTGCCATGATGATGATGGTGCCTGTGAGTCTTATATAAATTTTTTTTTTCTTTTTTCTGACCATCTCGTCTCCACTACTGACTGACATAATATCGTATCGCATGGCATATACCGTAACCAAAGTATTTTAAAATGAAGCTACTGCAAAATGTTTAATTACAGGCTAACAAATAAGCCACTCATTAGACTCTGCTGTCAAAGTTTTGGTCTTATACAAAATTAGGATCTGGAAATTTTCTACATCGCTTAGCGTTTTGCAAAAACCATCTTGCGACGTGATTGATGGCAATTTTTTTCCCAATATTTTCTGCTCGTCTAATTTATACGTAATCTAATGCAGAATTTGTTCTGAATTCCTAAATTTGCTAAATAGATGTTCCACTTTACAGACCATCTGATAGTTGGACGTTTTGCTATATGGATATATTATGATCATATGGGAATAACAAATATTTTGAGTTTTAGGCTTACTGCTTTTTAGACGTTACGCGCTGTTGGACATTTAGTTACTTAGACTTTCTGATCAGGAGGGATAATATTAACCATAAGAAGTGGTAACTTGTTCGTTACTTAAAAAAGATTAGGGTGTTAATAATTTGATTAAAAAACGCGCCATAGCGCAATGAGTCACAGAAACCGATGTAGAACTCAGTATCTATACCAAGTTTAACGAGTTAAATGTTTAGAAAATATCAATTTTTTTTCCTAATAAGTGAAAACATGATTTGAAAAAAAAAACCTCGGTAGAAAAATAGTTGTTTTGACCATGTTTTGATCTAGACCTCAGGTATTTTAAGATAATTGTCAATAATTGGAACGACATTGCCATCCACCAATCCGCAGAGAGTCCGCGTGGTGGATTTAGACCCAATCACTGTCGCTTGAGAGTATGCCAGTGTTCCAGCAGTGGAAACATTAGAAGGCTGTCATGAACCTGTCGTTCCGCTATATAACGTTCAACATGTAACGCTTACAGTTTCACAGACATCCGATAACATAGCTATAACTCGGTGGTAATAAATCTGAAAGTAAGCATTTTGCAGTCACATGCCCAAGTCAGCGACTTCGCTATACCCGGTTGGTCGAAGTAACGCGTGCTGCCCCAAATCTATCCATTCCATAGATTTTATAGCCAATCTATAAAGTGCGCTTGTTGAAATTGTTTGGTGCAATATTTTACGAAAATAAAATGAAAAATCACAGCTGAGAGAACATAAATCGACCCTCCCAATATTGGCCATTCGATTTGGCAAAATTGACGTCTAACACACAGAAAGAATACTCAACTTTTTAGTTAAGATGTCGCTTGTCTTCTTCCATTATGTAGTTTATCGAGTATCGTCAAATTCTTATAGAAACCTAAAGTTTTATCAAGATACAGTATTGTTTTAGATCTATTTATTGATTGTATGACAACTTTGAAAATGCGCGCTACACAAAGTGCACAGATTATTTTGTAGTCATGATGCTATTATAGGTAGTAACTATGTAAACTTTGTAAATCTTAATATGTAAGTATATTAAGATTTACAAAGTTTAACCTAGTATAATTTTTTTTATTAAAAAACTTATATAGGCGCTGCAGCCTGCAAAGTTATATTTTATATTAACTGTTGTGTTATACTAAACTGTGTTTAGATTATAATACTTTGTGTTTTTAATAACAAATAAAAAACTTTTAAAAACAAAACAATCTATTCATTGTTTTTTTACCCAGATTTTAGATAATGAGAATTCGACAGGTACTCAATTTATTTATTTTACTTTAATTAAAACGGACTATTCGGATATTCTTTAACTGACAAACAATCTTTAGGAGACTCTGGATGAAATTCTGCACAGAGATAATTATGTTCTGTGACTATCAAACAAAGCTAAAGAATTTCAATAGCTAGTTAATTAATGGATAAGTAAGCAGCTCTTAATGGCGCGATAGGCGAAAGTCCCGAAAAGCGAGAAGCGACAAATGCCTGCACGTTCTGTTTGTTCTAGATTTTGTGGTACTAGTTGTTTGTAGTCGGGTCAAAACTATGTTTGTTGGATGTGTGTTTTGTAAAGTTTGACTGTTGGTTAGTTGGTTAATCTATAATTTTCACGTTCCAGATTTTATCACGTAATCGGATTCTGATTCAGCCTCGAGCGTGCGCCTGTTGAATTTATCGTCATGGAGACTGCAAACATACAACTTAAATTAACCTCAAAGTGAAATCAGTTTTCAATATTCATTGTCATTTTGAAATACGTTTTCAGACGGCGCGCTTGTACGCTTGTACAATGTACACACTTATTATTGCATTTTACGATTGCTGGTCGTATAGTTGACGACCGATGTGGCGCTGCGGGCGCAGGTTTGCCTGTGACGCGGAGGTTGCGGGTTCGATTCCGGCCTCGGGTGTAATATTTGTACGATCTACAAATATTTGTTCCGGGTGTTCTGGGTATATTATTCTATATATAATAAAAAATATCTATCTATGTATTGTATTGTAAAAAGTAACAAAGTATTAAGTAAGGAGTGCTCGTGACGTAGCTGGCTAAGTTGTTCTTAACAGATCAACGAAGTTAAGCACTGTTCCGCGGGGTCATAATTTGGATGGGTGACTGCCGGTGGCAATTTCAACTGAGCGCTCACGTGCTTCGGAGGGCACGTTAAGCAGTTGATCCCGGCTTTTTCAAAGTTGTTAGGCCATGACAGAGGCCTTCGGGCGGCCTAGAAACTCTGTCACCAGAGTTGGCCACTGACTCATACGAACGAACGAACGAACGAACGGATTGTATTCAGTATATCAGCTGCAGCTGTGAAACAGAGCTGCATTATAGGTACTAGATGATTAGTCACCTAGTCAGCCAGCAGCTTACCTTGGGGCTAGATGATGCTGTGTGTATTGTCCAGTATTATTTATTATTATTATTTTTATTAGTTATAAGGGTCATTTTGCGTCATTTTGCGTAAATGTAATAAGATTGATTTCGATGGTTTTTCCTGAAGTATTCATCAATCGTAAAAAACATTGAAAACAAATATAATAAAATAGTAAATAAATATATGTATATTATGTCTATGTCAACAATTTTTTTTTTTTTTTTGTACAACTGAAGTGGCAACCAAGCGTACGGCCCACAAGATGGTAAGCGGTTACCGCAGCCTATGGACGCTTGCTATACCAGAGGTATCACTCGCGGGTTGCCACCTTGAGGCTGAGATCGGAAGCCTCATGTGCCAGTAATTTCACCGGAAACCACACCCTTCACACCGGAACACAGCAATGCGAGCATTACTGCTTGGCGGCAGAAATATAATAATAAGATAAGCTTCCATATATTTAAAAGAAACCAGATAGCATACCCTATATGGTTCAAATATTATTGTAATGACCCCGTTTGTAAAACATTGTAAAACATCGCAATATTGTTATCATTCGCTCTAATAGTTTAACCCTGCTATATATTTTAATAGATAGATAGATAGAAAACGCTTTATTGCACACCACACAGAAAATGAATTTAAAAACATATAAACATAAAGTAACGTAATAGCGGAAGTACAATGGGCGGTCTTATCGCTAAAAGCGATCTCTTCCAGACATCCTTTGGATGGACAGGAATAACGAGTACGTAAAGGGACGGTGGCGTTAAACAATAAAAAAAAATATATATATATATATATAACTGATTTATCAAATAAATTTAATGAGCGCTATAAAATAGTTCAGCGTCTACAAACAACTTTACTCGTAAAATGTAAAAAGGTCGTTCCAATAACGAAATTGCAATTGACGAGCCTCGCACGAGTAATGGCGGCCGTTGCGTAAAAACAATACACGGCTGGCTTTATTTTATTATTGTCGCGTATACTGAGACCATGATATGTGACGGATTTCCGACACGAGCTTTGTTTAAAATTACAGCGATTGTACTTGTTTGTATAAAGCTTAGTTTTCAGACCCTCCGTGGTTTGATTTCCACTCATTTATTCATCCATTTTCGGTTTAAAATCGTCAATCATAAAATCGTTTTGATTGGAATTGAAACCTATTGAACAAACTTCAACTTGAAGTGACTTTTTACAAGCATTTTTCACTTCTGTTTCAATGTTTACTTGTAAACTTGCTTGGTATTTAACGTTAAGAATAATATTCATAAAATAATCATTAAAATCATGTGAAATGAGCATAACGTCGTTTTGCGCACTACTAAGGCGTGATTAAAAATGTTATATCTCTCTTATCTCTTATTTCAGTGGATACCAACTTCTGACTCAAGAATTATCAGTAGTTACCACCATACCTATTTCTGCCGCCAAGCAGTAATGCTCGCGTTGCTGTGTTCCGGTGTGAAGGGTATGGTTTCCGGTGAAATTACTGGCACATGAGGCTTTCGATCTTAGCCTCAAGGTGGCAACCCGCGAGGGATACCTCTGGTATTGCAAGCGTCCATAGGCTGCGGTAACCGCTTACCATCTTGTGAGCCGTACGCTTGGTTGCTACTTCTGTTGTATATAAAAGAAAAAAGAGTTTACTAAGGGTCATTTTGCGTCATTTTGCGTAAATGTAATAAGATTGATTTCGATGGTTTTTCCTGAAGTATTCATCAATCGTAAAAAACATTGAAAACAAATATAATAAAATAGTAAATAAATATATGTATATTATGTCTATGTCAACAATTTTTTTTTTTTTTTTGTACAACTGAAGTGGCAACCAAGCGTACGGCCCACAAGATGGTAAGCGGTTACCGCAGCCTATGGACGCTTGCTATACCAGAGGTATCACTCGCGGGTTGCCACCTTGAGGCTGAGATCGGAAGCCTCATGTGCCAGTAATTTCACCGGAAACCACACCCTTCACACCGGAACACAGCAATGCGAGCATTACTGCTTGGCGGCAGAAATATAATAATAAGATAAGCTTCCATATATTTAAAAGAAACCAGATAGCATACCCTATATGGTTCAAATATTATTGTAATGACCCCGTTTGTAAAACATTGTAAAACATCGCAATATTGTTATCATTCGCTCTAATAGTTTAACCCTGCTATATATTTTAATAGATAGATAGATAGAAAACGCTTTATTGCACACCACACAGAAAATGAATTTAAAAACATATAAACATAAAGTAACGTAATAGCGGAAGTACAATGGGCGGTCTTATCGCTAAAAGCGATCTCTTCCAGACATCCTTTGGATGGACAGGAATAACGAGTACGTAAAGGGACGGTGGCGTTAAACAATAAAAAAAAATATATATATATATATATAACTGATTTATCAAATAAATTTAATGAGCGCTATAAAATAGTTCAGCGTCTACAAACAACTTTACTCGTAAAATGTAAAAAGGTCGTTCCAATAACGAAATTGCAATTGACGAGCCTCGCACGAGTAATGGCGGCCGTTGCGTAAAAACAATACACGGCTGGCTTTATTTTATTATTGTCGCGTATACTGAGACCATGATATGTGACGGATTTCCGACACGAGCTTTGTTTAAAATTACAGCGATTGTACTTGTTTGTATAAAGCTTAGTTTTCAGACCCTCCGTGGTTTGATTTCCACTCATTTATTCATCCATTTTCGGTTTAAAATCGTCAATCATAAAATCGTTTTGATTGGAATTGAAACCTATTGAACAAACTTCAACTTGAAGTGACTTTTTACAAGCATTTTTCACTTCTGTTTCAATGTTTACTTGTAAACTTGCTTGGTATTTAACGTTAAGAATAATATTCATAAAATAATCATTAAAATCATGTGAAATGAGCATAACGTCGTTTTGCGCACTACTAAGGCGTGATTAAAAATGTTATATCTCTCTTATCTCTTATTTCAGTGGATACCAACTTCTGACTCAAGAATTATCAGTAGTTACCACCATACCTATTTCTGCCGCCAAGCAGTAATGCTCGCGTTGCTGTGTTCCGGTGTGAAGGGTATGGTTTCCGGTGAAATTACTGGCACATGAGGCTTTCGATCTTAGCCTCAAGGTGGCAACCCGCGAGGGATACCTCTGGTATTGCAAGCGTCCATAGGCTGCGGTAACCGCTTACCATCTTGTGAGCCGTACGCTTGGTTGCTACTTCTGTTGTATATAAAAGAAAAAAGAGTTTACTAAGCTAATTACATCTGGGGGGAAATGCTTATAATTCAACAAGAAAAAATACTGTTGCATGATCGAATTTTAACACTTGCAGCTTAGCGAAAGTATAAAAAAATGTTTAATGCAACTGTAATTTTGCTGCTATTGTATTAGTGTTGCCTTCCTGGATGAATAACCTGTTTTTAGAAGCTACGCTAGCTGTTTCTTGTCCCGTCGAACAAGCAAGCGGCTATGATGACCTCAGGCCATGACGTAACAATCTTAGAATAGGAATGACGTAGGTTATCTATAAACTTTAAGTTCCGTAATCAAAGTTGGCAACTCTGCAACAAAGTCTGTCAAACCACCACAAATATCGAGGTTTATTCCAGCTCATGAGTATTTGCAAGGCTCTAATCAACGTTGCTGGTGGTTCTCTGTTTGTTTCCTATTTTCCTCGCTTAACCTAACTGCATTAGTTTTAAACTACCTACATTATATTTATTAGATAATACTTACGCACGGTTAACTTTAGTTTTACCTACATTTATTAGTTAGACATAAGTTCTAGCCTATTTAGTAATTATAATGTACCTAAGAGACCATAGATAAGAGAGGGCTCTTCTCACACAGGTTATCAAAACTCAACTGAAGAACCCCAAACCTTGTATTATTAAAAACTTTAATTTAAATAAACATTTTTTTTTATTTGACCACAAACATTTCCGACTCAATTCCGCAGTGTTCCGTCCTCTCTGGATGTTCAAAATTACACAACAAAAGTTTAACAGCATTGTAAAACAATTTTACAAACCCCTAACATTTAATCGTTTGTAACATTGAAATGAAAATTTAAAAAGCGCCACTCTCGACCGATCGGATGCTTGGGCAATTCTGCTACCAGACTACGCGCTCCACTCAACCCGAGAATAGTTTAAAACCGACTAATAGAACTGTGTTAAAATCAAGTCACGTAATTTTTGCCCAGTAGGTATTATTGTACACATTGTCATCTAATCACTCAGCATAAAACACTAATGTTTGTCCTGGGTAAGTAAAAAGGTAAGTTCTGGGTAGAATTGAACCTACAAACAGAGCAGAAATTGAGCTACAATCAACTCTGTATTCTGATCTGATCTTTATTATGATAGACCTACGAAAAATACGAGTAACTTATTGAAAGAAGTAACAGGTTTGGCGACAGTGAATTTATTATACAATTCTCTCGACTGCATAGTTGAACAATTCCAGAATACAAGACTTCCAAAACAACAGTGTCTAGCAATGCATTTAATGAGGGCGCCTTACGTAATATACAAGGTAAATGAATACTTTTGTTCTGTTAAAAAATGCAATCAGTGTTGTCCTACGTTACTAAAATAGCGTCCATAACTTTAACCCTCTGTAGTTTGGATGCGAAAATTGTGCTCTTTCAGTGGCGATGGAACTTTTATCTTATCTTTTATGTACCTCTTAGGTCGTTAAATGGAACTATTAGAGAAAAGTATGACAGTTGGGTTCGAAAAATGAGGAAGAAAATCGAAGGTAAAGTTATCAAAGACCTTGGAAAATATTAATATTTCTAGCGTGGACGCAGAAAATGTATTTCCAGTCAATTTATCTAAATTGTTTAAAGAAGGTATAAGCAAGTTAAGTTAAGATTGTAATAAAATTAAATGAAATGAAAATGATTTTTAAAAATAAAATGATAAATAATCAAATGATTTATTAGCCAGGGGCATGACAGACAATTGTTATCTACAGATTTCTATAAATGTAATGAAAAATTTTAGTATATTAAAACATATTTTGTACCTGCTGACTTTCGTAGTGTTAATCATTGTTACAGTGCTCATGCTGGCCCGGCAAGCAAGTTAGTATGAGCCAGTGGCCAACTTTGGCTAGCACGGCAAATTAATTACAACTTTATTTTGTACAAAAGAGTTCTATATTTTGTCAAATTTAAAATTTCATTATCATGACAGCCTTCTAATGCTCCCACTGCTGGGATACTGGCCTACTCTCAGGCGAGAGTGATTGAGCCTTAATCTACTACGCAGACCCAATGCGGATTGATGGATGGCACATGTCTTTCGAGTTTTTAGTTCTTGGACATGCCGGTTTCCTCACGATATTTTCCTTCACCGTATGAGAGCACTGGCATTGCGCACATAATTTTTTTCAAACAGGAAGTCCATTGGTGCACGACCGGTTTTGAACCCACAACATTAAGATCGGAAGGCGGGGTCACTACCACAAGACCACCCGTGCTCTTTCTTAAAATTTCATAGCTGTATTTAATACCAACACAGTAATAATTATAGGCAGTATCTAAGCGGCATTTCACGGCTGTCTGGAGACTGATAGTGCGGAGACAAAGGACATGAGACTGTATTGCCGTCATGACGTGTTTTGAATTCGAATTTTGTTTTGTGTTAGTAGGGGCATATTGGATGAGCTGTGAATCAAAACGAGTAACGGTGGAACTTTAGCAGCAAAGCAACGCGTTGCCGTGGCCCCCAAGTCAGGCATTTCAAAGAAATAAAAATTTTAGAGACATCTTGTTAGTTGGATAAATAGTGAATCAACTCCTTTCACCTACACCCAAGAGGACCCTAACAAAGCGACCGAGGAAGCCTTTAGAGGTGATTTTTTTTACATTTTTGTGTTTAGGTTTCTGATGCGGCGTCTGTCTCTATATGTCAGATTCATATCATCATCTCCCACTGTTGGGACACTGGCCTACTCTTGGGCGAGAGTGATTAGGTCTTCATCACTTCAGATTCTTAAAGAAAGATCTAAAAAATACTAGATCAAAATAAAGTTCCCTGTGGGTTGCAATTCAGGTGGACTCATTTTCAGTGACATTATTTTGTATAAAACTGAAAACTGACGTCTTATTGACAGGTTTCTGATTGATGTTGATTTGTTGATTGACGAGATTTTGTTTTCAAACGAGGCGGAAATAGCATTCTCCGCGATTTACCGCTTGATTTTAATCATCAAGTCAACAAGAGGACTATAAACTCCACTCCTAGGATCGTTACTAACAAGTTACTAACTCATACGAACTCACCTAGAGGCAGAGTAGTAGATCACATCCTGTTCGCGTGCCTCGCGTGACTGGGCGCCGTTCTGCGGAATGCTGGCAATTAGGCCGGGCTTCATTTCATTCGGATCTCCCCGCCCGAGAGAGCTCGTTACTCGATTTGTTTCTAGATTTTAGTTATATTCAGCCAAATCTTCGTGTTGTTCGTTGGCGGATTCATTGATTTCGGTCAGTGACTCTTCTCGAAAGCACGGAATCAGCGTTGTTGGCTTCTTTATTAACTTATCTACTTTTAAAATAGACTGGGGATTAAAAAAACCAAGCCCTTAACCGTTGACTGGTTTAACGTGAATATCCTGCAGATTTAGATTTATTCGAACGTTATGGGTATAGCGAGAGAATGCATGAAAGTACTCACACGTGGTTATTTTAATTGCAAGTTTTAATTTAATTTTAACGCTTCTAAGCAATTAATGATTCCGCTATTTTCTTGGATTTTGCAATTTAGTTTGTCAGGTGTACAAGTGTTTTCGTTAATTTAATAATTTCATTCAAACTTCTCACTAACACTAAGGTACTCAATATAGCCAAATAATTTTTGATAATTAGCCAAAGTACTTTGGCTCCAACGCTCGAAGGAGCAACACGTCTGCCAGAGAACAAGTCGATGGTCCTGATGATGTCACGTGGAGGGATGAAACACGTGTCGATGTTTTTCTTTTGAGGTTAACTGTGGTAACTGTGTGACCTCATTAGTTGAAGGGTTTGGCGGAATAGTACTAGAGATTTTTCGTCTGTTTTTTTATCTTGTAATGGATTTCCGCAAAGTAACGCCTGAATCTATCAATTATTTTTGATACAATTATCAATAATTTAATAAAGAAAGATTGGAAATTAAGGAATTATTTTTGCAAAAAAAAGGATTTAATAGCTTGCGCGCATGTAGCCGTGATTTCAAAAACATTGTTCGCGTAAATGGCCATTCGTGGAACCAGAATGGGCCGTAAAATGGCTTTTATGAGTGGACAGCGGCCCGCCCATTATTCTACAATTTTGGTGGAGATATTAAATTAATCGACATTTCGCATTTCACTGAAATACCGCAATAGAGGTAGTCCTAGCTCGTCGAGATACAACTATGTTTTAAACTGCGTTAAGAAGGTTCCAGACCAAGAGCTAAGCTAAGCCAGTTTAGCTTAGATAAAACCTAAAAAAATACTTTGTGATCAATTTATTTTGAAAAAGCAAATAGCCTAAGCTTACTCCAAGAAACAAGTTGACAGACCAAACCATTCTTTTAGTTGGATAAAACGACTGTTTTCATAGCTTCTTTTCACTGGGACGGTTGCATTTTAGTTTATGTACCAATATACGTAAATGTTGGTAAGTATTATTTAATTTAGAAGAAGAAGAAAAACTTTTATTGACCCCCAAGATCATACTTAAAGAAACATACCTAATACATAAAAAAAACACACTATAGATAGATATAGATAGTACATATAGGTATATATTATAATGAAAATCGCGCTTAAGGGTCAAAAGGTCCTGTCTCAGCAAAAGCTGCACCGCGTACGCAGGTAGCGGAGCAGCACTGGTATTCTGAATTTATTTATTGAATTTTATTTATTTATTTATTATCACACATAACAGAATATAATCAACTCAAAATAAGAGCTCGTCCGGGGAAGGACTACCACCATACCTATTTCTGCCGCCAAGCAGTAATGCTCGCATTGCTGTGTTCCGGTTCGAAGGGTATGGTTTCCGGTGAAATTACAGGCACATGAGACTAACCATCTAACGTCTCAGGGTGGTAACACGCAAGTGATATCTATGATGTTGCATGCGTACATAGGCTACGGTAACTGCTGACCATCAAGTGGGCCGTACGCTTGGTTACCACTTTAGTAGTATAAAAAAAAAAAAAAAAAAAAACTTAAAAATATAAAGATAAATGTTAACAATATTATGCCTAGATTATATCCCAAAACATGTGTACATATCATGGTTTAGGCAGCTCTGTAACAAACAAACAAATATTGCAAAAAAAAAACAAAGTATTGCTTATTTTATTTTGTTTTAACTAAAATACTAGTGATTATCGTTTAGCGAATACTCACTAGATTTGGCAATGCTGAGTGCTTTGAGTTTTATTATTATCTGATTTTTATTAACATATCCGGTAAACTGCAAGCAATGTAACGTAGACCGCAAGTTTTGTATGATTGTTATTTACCCAAATGTAGCGTTAGAAACATTTATACCAGGTAGAAATAAAATAGTAAAACCCAAATCTAATCTAAAGCTACATAGTGATGGTCCTTACATAATGTCAATAACAATATATAACAAACTTCCTACAAATATAAGGTCATTCATTATCAACCTGACAAACTTAAGGGGTAGGTTCCACACATAAAAAAAAAATACTTGTACTTTTTTTTTTTTCTAAACGTTTTTGTTTTATAAAATAAAAAAAAAATAATTACGTAATTCACATGGAAAACATCGTGAGGAAACCGGCATGTCCAAGAACTAAAAACTCGAAAGACATGTGCCATCCGCCAATCCGCATTGGGTCCGCGTGGTGGATTAAGACCCAATCACTCTCGCCTGAGAGTAGGCCAGTGTCACAGCAGTGGGAACATTAGAAGGCTGTCATGATGAATTACGTAATTCTGCTTCATAATAAGTTATCCTTGTTAGAAATCGAAAAGGCAGCGCTCGGCACGTGTTAGTGACCCGCGCGTCAATGAACTGCGGGTCACTAACCCGCGCGTCCTTGACCTGCGCGTGTCCTTGACCCGCTACGGGGCGCGCACACTCGAATATTTCATTATTACGTCGCTTTACTCGATTCCCAACAATGATAAATAATAATTGAGCGGAAAAACGTAATCGATTTTTTTTTGTTTACTTGTGATTTTTAGGACAAAACATACATAAAAAAAAAATATAGGTACATATATTTTTTTTTTAGGTGCGGAACCTATCCCTTAAGTTTGTCAGGTTGATAATGAATGACCCTGTATAAAAGAAATAAAAAAAATTCCACTCTTTGTAAAAACTTTAAAAACATATCTAATTGACAAATGCTACTATGACATTAGAGAATACCTAGACTAATTACCTACTGAATTCAATAGTATACCAACATAATTATTTTAATGACATTAGCTACTATTATTAATTGATTTTATTGACCAATGACTATTATTGTTCATATTTTCTGACATGACATGACAATTATTATTATTTAGATACATATTAACATTAATCAAATCCAAAAAAATAATAATATACAAATGATCAGTTTTGCATGAATATTAATTTTATAAGCTATCATTATGAATCGTCACTAACAATTTTATTTATTATTAGGTACCAACATTATCATTCAATTCATGACATACTTACCTATCTATCTACTTTTTTAATATAAATACCGAATGCATAAACCTCGGCCTTTCTCCATGTTGCAATACCCTAATAACAGGGTTCATTTGTGATACTACTTATTCTGTAACAACTACATAATGTACCATATGACAGCAATAAATGTATTTGATTGATTGATTGATTGATTATAATTAGCTACGATAGGGTGTAATACGCGCAATTTTTTCCGCCCAGGGGACGCAATCCAAGGTATTTATAAGTATGTAACGTAGTATTTATTAGTTCCATGACATCTCAATCCCAATTTTAATCCAATTTTAATTTACTGCTGTCAATTCTTTGTTATCTTAGAAACAAGGTTGAATTTGGCGCAAAGTTGTCATGAAATGATTACATTACTTGTCTAACACCAAGTTTCCCGTTCAAAAGTAAAGCCCTAGGTTCGTAAAAGGTTTTTGCAAAGATAATGATACAAAGTACTTACTAAACAGTGTTGTTAATGCATTACAAATGGTGTGATTACAAATTTTTATATTAATATTCTATAAAAGTTAATGGCCAGCTATTTCAGTTTACGATTGCTTTCAATACAAAGTTAGTTTTATGTTTGTATAGTAGCAACATTATTCTTAGTTTTATAATCAATAAAATATAATGCTTTATTATTTACATTATTAAAATGCGTTTTACAAGCCGTTACTATAAATCTGTGGGTTAATAGCAGAAGTGTACTTAGTAACAATTAATTATACATATGCCATAAGTTTGGCGAGTATAATTAAAATAGTCGTACTACGCGGACTCAATGCAAATTGGTGGGTGGTACATGTTTTTGTTTTATGACATGCGGGGTTTTTCATAAGGTTTTTGAGAGCCTAGCAATAGCGCATAGATAGATAGATAGGATAAACTTTATTGCACAACTTTAAAATAAATAAACGAAGGCAAAATAATTCATAATTCATAATTCATAAACTTTTATTTGCATCAACATGGGTTTGTGAGATGTACAGGTTTTGGTTAAATTTTAGTGCTTAATGCCACATTCTGCTAACTAGAGCATGCAAATCTTTAAAACGGGTAATCTTACCATAATCATAATAAATATAAAATATAAAATAATTACAATTGAAATAATATAATAGTAAAAATGTCAAAATGCAAAATTATATTGTCAGCTAAATGTCTTTATCCGTCAAATATTCATTAATTGAGTAATATGCCTTATTAACTAGAATTTGGTTTAGCCTCATCTTAAATACATTAGGGTTGGTGATGTCTCTTATTTTGTTTGGTAATTTATTATAAATTCGGGGTGCCATGCAAAAAACACTTTTGTCAAGTAGCGCTGTTTTATGTTTGGGCATAAGTATGTTATTGTTGTGACGCTTCCGTTGCATAAATTGGAACTTATTTAAGTTATTTTTGACAAACATAGCAACCTCAAGTATATACATACATGGGCAAGTCAAAATTTTTAACTCTATGAAATAAGGTCTACATGTGTCAGTTTGCTGTAGTTTACAGATAGCACGAACACATCTTTTTTGAGCAACCATAACTCGTTCTCTCTCAGTCGAATTCCCCCAGAAAATTATACCATACCGCAAGGATGACGACACATAGGCATGAAACGCTGTTAACAGTGCCGATCTGTTGACAACGTTAGCTAGCAGATATAACGCATACGCAAATCTATTTAATTTCACACAGACCTTGTTAACTTGTTCTTTCCAGTTAAGGCAGCAATCAATTTGTAAACCTAAGAAATTAGTTTCTGAAATATTTTGTATTTTTGTGCCTGAATAGTTAATGTCAAGATTGGGAATGTCAATATTTTTATTTCTAAATGTCATAGTGTAAGTTTTGTCTAAATTAATTAATAAATTATTAGAATTTAACCATTTAATTATTTCATATTAAATAAATGCATCAAGCATTAATACTAGCACATACCTATATTTTTTAAAGAAATTTCATCAGTATACTATTTGTTTTGAACCCACGACCTTAGATTAAAAGCAGAGTCACTAGATCACCAGCACTCGACAAGCATTTGCTCCTTAGAACCCGTAGCTTTAAAGTTAAATTAAAAACTTGCCTACCTTTTTGCTGGACGAAGCGCCGAAGTTTCCCTATTGGAAAACACGTCAAACATTCCTGAGATGCTGTTTTTCTTGGACTTATCTAAGACTTTGGAAGTTGGCAGCTGCTGCAGTTATAAAAAAAACTTGCTATATAGCCCTGGTTTGCTTACGAAATTCATTCGAGTATTATTTGTTTACTTAAAGGTGCTCCCTTAAGCGCAACACACACAAAACGCAGGCGCGGGCCCGTGGCATGTCTGCGCGTGTGTTTTTTTGTTGTATTTGTATGGACAATTGTATTTATATGCGCAGGTCGAGTAAAGCGCGGCAGCCGCTCCCGCCTTCAGTGTGTTGTCATCCTTGTCGTCCATACAAATTAAAACAAAAACACCCGCGGCGGATCTGACCCGACCCGCGCCCGTCCGCTGTGTGTGTTGCGCGTTATTGTAGGGAGTAGTTGTCCTGTAAAAAAAACCGTTAAACGTTCCAGATTCGGGCATTGCAGCAGTAAAGGAGGAGAACCGAACATTAAAGTAAGTAAGTTCGTATTTATGTCAGTGGACAACTCATGTTGTGTGGACAGGGATACAATCTTTTATATTTTCATACAGCTTTCAACATCTATGTTACATCACAGGCAAATTCTCGTCAGTCAGGAAGGCAGTTTTGTAATGTAATGTAAGCAGTATTTTACGTAATTCTCAAAATCAAACACACATACATTACAGGTGAATACTTCCGGTTAAGTTAGGTAACTACTAACGTTCTAAATCATTCCAGATCAACTAAGTCAAGCGATGCTTCTCAAGGTCATCATTTGGATGGGGACACCAGCGGCATTTTATCTGAGCGCTTCCGTGCTTCGGAAAGCACATGAAGCTAACGATTCCAACTATAGATATAGTTATAATATAACAGAATTATTTAGGCAGCCATGATTCTCTTGCATAAATAAATGGTTACATGTGATATAATTATATCGTCAAAAAAACTGTCAAAAATGTATAGAAATTACATGTAACCATTTATCTATGGCACGAGAATCGCCCTCCATAGCAGGCGAACTCTGAACTCCTCCTGAACTCTGTAAGGAATTAAGAAAGAAAATTTTACATAATATGCGATATACTCTGTAAATATAGGATTGCTTTTAACTAGTGCCACAAAATCAGTGCTAAATGCCTCGGCTACACATAGCTGTTTAAGCTGTTAGCCACCAAATCACTAAGGTTAACAAACTATTATTATGTGACAGCCGTACAAGTTTTTATAAATTATTATACACAGCTTTTAGAAGTTTTACTCGCCGCTAATTCTCGCAGCTTCAGAAAAGGTATGTGTGACAGACTCCTAAGGGTGTACTTTAATTTACCATCCTGAAAAGCTCTCTATGCCCTCATATTGCAGGCACAAAGGTTTGAGTAGAGGCATCACATTCAGTTAACATAATTATGGTAGCTTTTTGGATTATGTACGTCGTCGGGGCTTTGAAATGTTTCGTTTGTATTCGCGTTGTGTTTATACGAAAATGCGTGTTGCTACTAAAATATTACAGCAGTTAGTACATTCCTGTTTTTTATGTATACTAGTGGAACGCTCTGCGGTTTTGTCAGCGTCTAGTTTTTTCACAAACTTCATCTTCCCTCTGCGTTCTATAAGAGTTGAATTTTGGAAATTATTTTCTTAGTGCACCCCTACAATATAAGAAGATTATAAATAAATAAATAAATAATGCTGGACAATCCACACAGCAACATTTAGCCCCAAGGTAAGCTGCTGTTAAAGAGAGCTGATACCCTTCATGTTTCAAGTTTCTAGATGCAGTAGTCAAATGGCTTAGAAACTCTGTCACCAGAGTTGGCCACTGACTCATACAAACTTACTTACTTGAGTGCATTGGTTTATGCTCCACGTTGTAAGTCAGTATGTCATATTCTAAGAATACAAGAAAAACACTTAACATTCAACAATTTCTGATCTGGAAAACTCAATGTGATCATTAGCCTTACCTTCATTGACCTTATAATCTGTATCGTGTGTATCAGAAACCACAAGTTTAATGGTACAGTCAGCAATGAAAGTGATCTCTCACTTTTGACAAAAGTTTTAGTGAAATCGTATGACGTTCAAATGAATCTCACTCAACCTTAGTGGTGGTAGACCATATTTTTTGCTGATTGTACCACAATACCTAATTCCGAAACAAATACTTGTAGGTCACGCAAACCATTAAACTAATATTCAAACGCTAGCAAAGCAAAGACGCAGATTCGAATCGATCCCGTGTATTAAATTTAAAATTGCATGTTATTGCACTGTTAACTGTACAAAAAATGTCATGCAACAAGTTATTGCCTGTACATATCTCTATTAAAAAACGCATCTATAAAACAAACTCTTTGCTAAAACGCAATAAAGCCTTCACAGTTTCCAAATGAACTTTTTTAATTGCACTTCCGCCCGTATCTGTGTTGACCACGCCGTCGTTTGGTCTTCGTTGGAAATCGTTTTCGGTAACTGATTTTTTTTGTGCTTTTTTAATGAAAGATTACTTTGAGAGACTTTTAAAACTACCATGTTCATTCCGTAACATACACTTTTTTGGTGTGAACTGCCCCTTTTCTTTTGAGTCAAAAACTTAAACTAAAATTGATAATTTTAATTGTGCAAGTTAACATTTTAGTATATACCTATTTATTAAGTAAGTAGGTTAATAAACACACATTTCGTAAATACTACAAGTAAAATCTTTGTTATTGATCTTTTATGTATCCTAAGATAGGTGTTTCAGTAAATAAAACACAAGAATCGACATATAATTTGTATTAAATCAACAATATCCTTAGTCTTTACAATTCTTTGGCGTAATTATCAGCTCGTTTAGGTACATTTAACTATATTTAAATTTATTTTAAATTCACATTTTATCCGCCAACATTAGCCTAGACAGACACCTACTTATTTATAATATTTATTATTTTTACAGTGGTTTTATTATTATTTTATTTCTTAATCTATGTATTGTTCGCCCATACAATTATTAGAACTAGTGGGATTATTTGGCACATAGGAAGCTTAGCGGCCGATCCTGGTGATGTAACTGAAACAATAACAAAACAATATTAATTAATTTATAACTTTGTAACACTAGCAATTATTAGAAATTTTTTTATGTATTTTTGTTCGTTACGAATAAACTCAAAAACTACGGGACCGAGTTCTTAAATTATAATAGGCCTGAATAACATAGGCTATATTTTATTTTTAACCGTGTGAAGCCGGGACGAGCTGCTAGTCACAAATAAATTCATTCACCATTTGGTAGCTTTGCTATTATAATTACGCTTGCTAATATTAGCATGCGTATAAATCTATCTAATAAAATCAAAAATCAATATAAAAAAATATTTATTCAGTAGAATCACAAGGATCAGTTTGAAACGTCTTACAAGCTAGGAAAATTTACACCAGTTCCAACGCGCCCATGCCGTAAAAGAACTGGCAACAACACCGGCTTCCTATCGCTTTTTTGGCATGACCCTTGCTATTGTTATGGATTCCAAGTAGAGTTGGAGCACATTCGTCCCAAGCTTTTTTATCATCTAGGTAATCGGTTGTTTAAGAGGCCTTTCCAAGATTTAGCGATATAATTCATAAAGTTCGCGTTAATGTATCTTTATATAGTAGAAGTAATAGCGCGCGCGACGAGGAGAGATACGTCCTCCCTCCATAAGCGCTCAGCGCGGTTTAAGAGTCGCTGTTTCGATCGATATGATTATAAGTGCGCTAAGGTGTGATTTTTAAAAAATCGTATTAAAAAAAGTCAATGCTATTAGACTATTTTCTTCGTTGTATTTATTTAATAAAAACTTAAACTTTAATTAAGTAGGTGTATTTTTATTGTAAACTCCTTACTTTAGCAGAAATAACAAGCGTAAAATTGGGAAAAGTACGAGTTTTTTAGACCATCTTTTTTCTAAAATATTGAACTATCATGTTGTATTTTTCTCTATTCACTTAAATTTTAAAACTGTGATTATTATAATTGCATTTTTGGAAATATGTTAGACTTTGTTATTTCATAGAAAAAATGATCGAAAGTTGACTGGAATTGCTCATTTTACGAAACGTGCGTTACTAATTATTTTTTTAATCAGTTATGTCTTGAGTTAATTAATATTTGCTCTGTTGGCTTAAATTTTAAGGGATAAAGCTTTTATTTGTTTTTATTTTCGTTAAAATATCTTCAACACACGAGCCACAATAGTGTTCGAAACTTCACGGGCTACAAGAAAATTCAAGGATTGTCAAGGATAGGGCTCTTATTAGTAAGCTTTTTGAGACAGATTTTGTTTAATTAAGTTTTTAAATTTGCCAATTGATAAATTTTGTATGTCGCTTGGGACTATATAATATCAATAAATATCATGGCATATAAAATATTTGTTTCTATTAAAGCCCATGACTTTGAGATCGGATCAGACTAAACCGCCACTAGATCACCGGTACTCTAATATTTTACTAACATACTAAAAGTTACTGTAGATAAAAGCAAACGCAAATACACTGCTACAAATGAAATAGGTAGCACAAAACAAATCAAACGAGGTATCTCAATATCCTGCTACAACGGAATACTCTGGTAATTCAATTTGCTACGTAAAGCAATCCGCCCATGTAACCGAAGCTAACACGATTGTACTTCTCTCTACCAAGAATAAGTAACATAGTTAATGTCTGACAAGATAAATGAACATTTTCGTAAGCATAACTGAAAAAATAGCACAGAACAAATATTAGTACAATAGCATAAAAATAAAAATTGTAGACTTCTTTGTAGAAATTGTTTTTAATAATAAATTTAAATATCTGTGGCAGAGATTTTTCCTGGAGAATACAGTGTGGGGTTCTTCGAAGCGTTCGCGAAGAAAAACGTTTGGCAAAGTGCGAGTGATATACCTCTGGTATTGAAAACGTTCCTAAGTTACCAGGTGGTAAAAAAACATCAGAATTTCATGCTGTTAAGGCTGTGCTTTGATAATCAGTCTTAAAAGTTTGATTAAATACAAAAGTTCATGTTACTGTTACATAAACGGAAATAAATTTCAAAATAAACTGTTTAAAACTGTTTGGTTGTAATTTATAACTCTAAAGATCCCGAACCACTAATAAGAACCAGTTAAAAATATACGAGCACTTAACGAATTCATACTCGGAATAATGACGCGCGCGTTAAACACGAGCGCACACATCCTTAGGTCGCTTCCTGGATCGTTGTAGCGGTTATAAAACCGTTTTACAGCGTTCTTAGCGCTTAGTATGCGACGTACTTAAAATTACTTGAGTTGGAGTTATTACGGTGTGCTGCATTTGCGAAGTTAAACTCGCACTACCTGTGCATAAAATATGAGATGTTTAGAACTGAATTAATTCGAATTTGAACAGAACTGTTTGTAACTGGTTATTTCGATGTTACTTGTGGCTTTCATCGTTTAGAACCAAATTTAGAGCAGGTTATAATATAATTTGAGGTGTATTTTGTTATTGATATATATTAGTTGCTAAAATATCAATGTGTTAAAAACAATAAAATAACACACCCAAAAATATCAAGGAACCAACCGTTGTTTTTTTTTTTTCTTAGACATTATTCTAACTTAAATTAAACTTTTAAGAACAATAACGGAATTGTCGGGAATCAATAAAAAACACAAATATGTTTATTCCATTTTCAGTGAAATTATTTTAATAATGTTCTATTATGTTAATAATATACTATGATAATAATGTTCTAATATCCTGATAGTTTAAAAAAAAGAAAAATTTAAATGACGCTGTTAAAATACGTAAATTGCTTTTCAGGGGCCTAACTCTTGAAGGCAATTCCAATTAATTGTATTGTACAAGTATTGAAATATGACATTTCGTATATTTAGCACAAAATTCAAAAAGTCTTCAAGAGTGCATAATTTGACAGCAGTAAATCAGAATTAGATTAAAATTTGATTTGAAACATAATTTGACAGCAGTAAATCAGAATTAGATGTAAAAGGATTGGATCGGAATTGTCATTGGATTCAAGAGTAAGGCTCATAAACAGCAACATTGTATAGCAACTAATTAGTTGCATTTGCGGTGGATGTACCAGCAAACCGCAATTCTTCGAAAACTAATCTCCTCTTCTAAATAAAATAACAGAGGAAACCACGTAATGAAATTACGAGAAGCAAAGGGGCATTGAGAGCCGAATGAGTTATGGTTTTAAGACGCGGTGAGACGCTGATTGCTAGTTCAAAAATTCAAGACAAAGATTTTTTTTTCAGTTTTTATTTGCATATAACATAATGAATGTTCTTACTTAAAAATTTTGTTTGCTAAATTTATGATTTGAAAGTATATGTACCTAATGAATATGTTTTTCTTATCCTTAAAACGTTTTATTGTAAAATCTATTAGGAATTTCCAAACAAGAATTTCTCGACATTATAAATATTACGGTAAACTAAGTTCTCACTTTCCAAAATATTATTTATTTCTTTCGTTATCAGCAAAATACTAAGTATTTTACCATAGCTAAGCAAACGCATTCTAATTTCAAAAAGTTTACATAAAAAAATTAAAGCGTGAAACAAGCTTTAGTATTAACAGTCACTGGCTTTCATAGCCAGCCAGTACAACTGTTCAACAAGCTATTCTCAATTAAAACATAATGGAATAAAGTTCGTTTTACAATAACATTTACTGGCAGTGTCACAGACCTGGTTATGGCCCGCCGACTCATTTGCGCGGCAATTTCCTCCATACCACAGAGGATCGTTGTTACGATAATAGATTTATCTTTAGCGGGTGCCATTTTTGGTGCCTCGCATATTGAGTTCTAAGAAATTAGATTTATGACAACGCTAAACAGATGATGGATTTTTTATGTAGCTCTTAGTGTGAAGGAAAACATCGTGAATGTAGGATCAAATGGAAGTTCATGTTCAATATTTTCGGGTACAAATATTACCTATAAAAAGGATCAAACTTGTGGGATCCAGAAAATCGGCATGTTGAAGAACTAAAAGTTCATGAGACAGAGGTCATCCACCAATCCAAACCTGTTGGATTCAACTACTCTCGCTCAAAAGTTTATGTATCAGCAGTAGAAAAATTACAAAGTTCTCGTGCTGGTGATCGGTATATATTCCAAATACGAGTATTATAATACTCGTATTTTTATGAAATTAAGTAAACTCACCTCTTTCGATCTTAGGATCGCTGTTGGCTGAGTACAACGCTACGGTGTTATCTTCCCTGTAAAGGTTCCCCACTTTGGCTTCGCATCGCAAGATGGGAGCTCCCCGCTCGTAGTGCGCTGGCCAAAGCTGAACTTGCACGTTCAGGTCAGCGCGGAGGAGACCCTCGGCGACTGGGTGCACTTGGTACTGGCCCGGGGTTACCTGGGGAAGGAACACCTGTGGTAGTTATAAACTGTTTTCAAATTGATGAATTGGCTTTTTGTAAACTCACTGCAACATTGCTGTGTAGTGAGTAGAACAAATTTGCAGGTATAAGATGAGGTATAAGCTTTGAATCTTTTTTTGAAAAAAAATGTTAAAAATTTTTTTCAACCTAATCGCTACTTCAAAGATGTGCTTTAGCACTATAAGCTACAGATCCGGGTTCTTAAAACTTTTTAGGCAATAAGGAGGCATTTGGGTGCCCTGTCAACTCCTTCACCAAGCCACTGACTCATACGACGTTACATAATTTTTATAACCATAAATTTAAAAGTCTACGAGTGTCAAACGACACTATTAATTTGGTTGTTTCTATCTCTTCATAAACTAGAAAAGAGGTGATGTTCTAACAGTTAAGCAGATTTACTTAAAACATAGATTAAAACACTCTTGAATATCCTTTCAGGCGAAAAAACTTCCTATCTACTCTAACTTTACTTTCCTACCTACCTATATCTCATTCACTTTACTCCTGCCTTTAACACTAATTGACTTAGTTTGTGCACTACTTAGAGCCAGCCTAGCTTGATAAATAGCTAGAGACCGGATATTGGAAAATACATTAGAGCTTTTGACACATATGCTTTCAAAACAGGTTTATGATTTTATTTTAGATAGAGTAGCTTGCGTTTCGAAGGTACCTAGAGACGCACAAAACTAAGTTAAACATGCGTCGAGACATTCAATTCAGCACATTAAAGTCTCATTTTGCACCATTCATGACAGCCTTCTAATGTTCCCACGGCTAGAACACTGGCCTACTCTCAGGCGAGAGTGATTGGGTCTTAATCCACCACGCGATTGGTGGATTTCACATGTCTTTCGAATTTTCAGTTCTTAGACATGCCTGTTTGATCACGATGTTTTCCTTTACCGTATGAGAGCACTGGCATTGCGCACATAAATTTTTTGAACAGTAAAATCCATTGGTGCACGACTGGGTTTGAACCCACGAACCTAGGATCGGAAGGCGGGGTCTCTACCAATTGACCACCGGTGCTCTTCGGGTGGTCATTTTGCACTGTATTATCAAAAATAGACAATCGCAGCGCTTTCATACAAACTAATCAGCCATGTTCTGCAAACAATCAAACAATCGGACTCATAACAGATTGTACCTAAATAAATTATGCAAATACAGAACAATGAATAACGAAACATGGTTACGCAAACAAAATTAAAATGGAAATTCGTGCATATTATGTTTCGGAAATTAGATATTCATTTTTACTACCTAGAGCTTGGTTGTTGCGAAACTTGGTTGTTGAAAAAAACCTAGTCTTGCTTGACGCATCGCCAGTTTTTGTCAGATCTCGAGTCACATCACTTGGTGCTTTTAGGATGGGCAAACCGCCTTATGAACGGAGCATTCATCTATTACTTATGATTTTTGATTTAATGTAAAAATACAAGTTCTGTACATAGTAAGTCACAGAAACATTGCTAAGTCATAGAAAGTACATCAACCATTTGCCAGTTTAAATCCAATCCTAGGTACAATGCTAACTAATTACCCACGTTAAAATAAAAATGAAAATTCATTTTTAATACTAAAACCAAAAAGTTTATGTGATTAAATGTTTGTTACTCAATTTAAGTTTGTAATCACTGATTGGATTGGGATGTAAATTGAAATGCATGAAAATAACATGGACTATCAAAATAAATTCCATAAACCATAAATCACTCCATAAATCTGCTTATGTCTAGCGCGCGGGTTACAAAATCAGGGGTAGAGACTATAGATACAGTTCTAAATATTATCTGATGGTATCATCACGCTCAAGTTAACGCAACTGGACCCTTTGACTAAACCCGCCACCTACGAGTTCGCTGAATATATGAACATTTATGAACACGCCTACATTATTATGAAAATTTTCAATAGCTTAAGTACCCGTAGTAACCGCGCCGACCTAAAATCCAGTTATTCATCATGGAACAATAGCACTGAAATTCGTCCTAGATTCGAAAATCCGTAGCTCTTGGAGCCTCGCGAGCTTCGAAAGCATTAAAACTTGCCACTATAGAATTCTAGCTAAGCCCCAAACTGGCAGCTTAGCTGAGAGACAAGCGTTGAAATATAGCTAAGAAGAATTCGAAGAGCTTGAGCTAAGAGTTATATGACCTCTTTAGATATCGGAGGACGATATGGATACTTATTATAATAAAAAAAAAATAGCATTATTTTATTGGTTTATTGTGATTAGAAACTTATTGTTACTTATACGTTTAATATAAGTTTTTATAAACTTTAGATCAAAATGTTAATCATCTGCCGTAAACCTTTATGTTATTATTAGTTTTTATCAAGGTAAGTCTTCAATTGCGAAGCGATTGAAAATTCAATTGAAAAAGCGAAGTTGGAATACTGACCAATATGTCAAACTCTCGAGAAAATTCGATTCTTCGGCTTTTGCCGCGCTTCCTTTTTTCCTACTTCTCTCTGTCCCTTATTGGAATTATTAAAATTGTAGCTTCAAGAACAGCAATGTGTTAAGATATAATAGAAGCGTTCGCTTTGCTCATCGCTTAGCTTATGCAACACTGCAACCTCGAACTATGGTTTCTACTTAAAAGTACACTTACTGTTAATAAAGTATGTTTGAATTGGGTTTTGTTTATGCTGCCAAATTGAATCTGCACATTGAGTTAACTTTATGGAGTTTCTTAAGTCGGGATTCACTCTTTTGTGAAGGTTCTTTAGTTTAAAGTTACTTTGTTCCGTTTCAGTGAAATGTGCTGAGTTTTCTTTAGGTAGATTGTCACTGAGTTTTTGCAGGTTGCCCTAAGAATAGTATCTGGATTCAGTAGATAGGTTTTACTGTGTACAAGTGAATTTATTAAAGATTACAAATCGTAATCATCATTAAATTCAATATTATCATAATCGTAAATAAAATAAAATATGTACATAATTATATTACATTACAAAATATACAAAATATATATGAAACAGTTGAGCCATCTAAATTCTATTATCGTAAATTACATTTATGATAATGTTGAAATATTATGCTACGTACCTACTACGTGTCACTCTCTCTGTAATACAGTTTATATGTTAAACTAACACAGAAGGCAGAGCTGCACTGCTGTATTTTGTATTTTTGTACTCTAAGTACCTACTGTAATGGTGTTTGAAAATAAAAAAAACTATTTTTCAAAGATTTATAGCAAACAAAATTACTCAATTAACAAGTCTCATCAGTTATAAAGTCACCACAATATATGTATTCATTAAAATATTTCATCATCATCATCATCATCATCCACAGCCTGACTTCACCCACTGCTGGGTGTAAAAAAAAAAAAATTAATCATAATAAAATATTTGTCCCCAGACGAAATTTCTAAACTCAAGTGGAATCAAGTAATTGAACTCCAGAACAAAATATATAGGTAAAATCTTTGCAAGACTGCACCACGTGACCGATTGGTCTCTACGATAAGAGAGAGATAATAGAGAGATGTGTTTTATATCGACTTTGTAATATCGTTAAGCTAAAAACTCCAAACCATTTTTTATCACTAATGTTCCAACACATTTTTCACATGAAAAAACACAAGCTTGTAACGATAATGACAATGATATCGATATTTCTTTTTGTATTGATATTAACGAGCGAAATAATTGCCAAAAGAGAGCCGATATTGAAATTGTGCTTAAAAAAAATTCGGTTATCAATAAGTAACGATCATTAATGGTAAAAATAACGGGAAGTTCGCAAGTGAAATTTATAAAGCATTGTTATGCTGTTAGAAAATTTGTGGGACGATGTAAATTAATATTACCTACAATTTGAAGAGTTTGAAATTACAAGTTTTCAAAGTTTGTAATGTACTTGCTACTCAGAAACTTTAGTTTTTGATGTTCCATTAGTTAGAATACCTTGATATCTACCTACAAAAAAGTGCTTGAAAGCGCTTTATATACAAATGCGGGTTATTTCCCCAGCAGTCTATTTATATAGGACCAGCTAAACAACCTGGGTATAAAAGCTACCAGTTAAATGACTACTAAAACTATAATACAATGCTGATTGACCACTTGAATCAATAAATAAAAAGTTACCATGATAAACTAAATTACAATACATTCTTTAATTTTACAAATTTATTTCAAATGTATAATTAAAACGCTTCTGTCTGGTAGTGATTTGGAGCTATCTATAGGTCGTTTGTAACGGCCTTTAGATGGCTCAACTGTTTCATATGTATTTTGTATATTTTGTAATGTAAGGTAATTATATACATATTTTATTATTTATTTATTTTGTTAATAAATTATATTAAATATTTAGCTAACAATTTTTATTACCATTATTTTGTAGTAGAGTACTGACTCTGATCCCCAATGGGGGCGAGTTCTGGTGGTAATCGAGAATAAACCACTTGTTACGTCATGCAAGTTTAAATGAACCTCTATCTGCCTTCACCTATTGTTATGCTTTAATGGGTACTTACGATAAAACGGGCTGTTTAAAATGTTTAAAACAGCTTCATATTTTTTTTAAATTAATTGAATTTTTCTATATGTTCACCTCATGTACCTGTCATGATACGTATTGATTTCTATGAGTCTGTCTCTACTCTTATGTAGTTTAAAACTAGCACAAAAGGCAATCTTTAAAATTAATATTGATTAAAATTATATTTGACGACCGATGTAACGTAGCGGGCAAAAGGTTGCGGGTTCGATTCCCGCCTTAGGACAAGTGTTTGTACGATCTGTTAAATATTTGTTCCGGGTGTTCTGGGTATTTTCTATATATAATAAAAAAATATCTATCTATGTATTGTATTGTATTAAATATCTATCAGTCATCTAGTACCCATAATACAGCTCTGTTTAACAGCAGCTTACCTTGGGGCTAGATGATGCTGTGTGGATTGTCCAGCATTATTATTATTATTATTATTATTTGTCCTGGGTAAATAAAAAATATCTATGTATGTATCGTATTGTATTAAGTATATCAGTCATCTAGTACCCATAACACAAGCTCTGCATATTTTGGGGCTAGATGATGCTGTGTAAATTGTCCAGCATTAGTTATTTATTTCAATAGTAACGTCCAGCATTAGTTATTTATTTCAATAGTAACTCACAGGCATATCGTTGATGTAAAAGGTTAGTTCGGACGGCGGGCGGCTGGGTCCCGATGAGCAGTTTGCTCTCAGGATATCTCCTGGTGTGTAGTAGTGCTGGCTTGTTACCAATGTCGGCGTTTTTGGAGGAAGAACTGTAAAAAGATAATTACTTAATTACTAAAGAAAAGATATCCTGAGAAAATGCTTTTTTTTTTATACCATTGAAGTGGCAACCATGCGTACAGTCCACTAGATGGTTGTACGTAGTTGTAGCTTGCAATAACAGAAGTATAAACTTCGTTTTGCCTCCCAAAGACGAAGATCAAAAGTCTCATGTACAATTTTTGTTTTATTTTTTCGATGATGTTAATTATTTTACACTAGTGCAACTACTTTTTTTTTCTAAGTGTAAGATCAGATGACGTCACCTGACGGCTCTGACGGAAGGCCAGCACTGCTTGTCAGGATCAGCACATGCTGAGTTAGGGTCCGTTTTGCAACAACTCAGCTATTATATTACTCCATCATTTATGCACCTATGTACTTTCTTGTGTACGTTGCAAATAAACTTTATTCTATTCTATTATATTCATGTGCCTGTAATATCACCGGTAACTATACCTTTTAAACGGGGACATAGAAATGCAATGCGGATAGCAACGCGCAAGTAATATTTCTGATGTTGCAAGCGTACAGAGGCTACGGTAACCGCTTACCATCAAGTAGGACGTACGCTTCACGTACTTTTAACCAATCCAACCCCAAGATTTTAGGTGCAATAGAGTTTTTACTGATCCTGGCTCTAATAAAAGTCAGCTGGTCTTAAAAAAGGCTAGTAATATAAAAGTTTATAAGGTCGCGTGACTAACTGGATCCCGGAAGGTGAAAGACGCCGAGGCAGACCAAGAAAGCGCTGGCGTGACGAACTAGATGTCTTCCACAAGAGCTGGCCAGAGATGGCACAGAACCGGGATGAGAGGGATGAGGGGAGGCCCAGCAGTGGGACAGTATAGGTTAGATAGAAAAAAAGTGTTTTGTACCTACCGACAACTTCCATATTGCTGGAGACAATTGACGTGGCAAATGAGGGAGCGTCCGCTGTGACCTCGCAGCTGAAATTACCCGACAGGCCAAAGCCTACCTTCGTTAGCACTACTTGACTCTGGTTCGAGTTCGCCAACTGTGGACAAAAATTAATATTTACTATTTGGTTATTTATATGACAGCCTTCTAATGTAACTACTGCTGGACTCTTGTACTCTCGAGCGAGAGTAATTGGGTCTTAATCTACCACGCGGACCCAATGCGGATTGGTGGATGGCACCATGTCTTTCGAAATTTTCTTGGCCATACGGTGAAGGAAAACATCGTGAGAATTTCCCAATGTCCCACAGCGCCCCACGTTGGTGAAGAAATCCTCACGAGGTTTTCCTTCACCGTATAAGAGCACATACATTTTTCGTAGCGTAAAATCTATTGGTACATGACCGGATTCGAGCCTACGACCTTAAAAAAGCGGACCTTAAGAAGGCGGGGTCACTACCACTAGACCACCAGCGCTCCTGCTATTTGCTGCTATATTATTATACAGGGTTTAAAAGACTACTATCAAAAACAAGGAGGTGCAATCAGAAAATATACAGCTGTTGCCCGTGACTTTGATCGCGATCGCTTTGGAACTTTTTTTTTAAATAAAACGTTACCTATTACCTATTCCTGGTTCTTTTAATGTTTTAAATTTTAGACAAATCGGCTTAGCGGTTATTGAGTTATAGAAAAACAAGCATCAATCCAAAAAATACCCAAACTTTCACATACGAGTTAATATTAGTGTAATGTGTTGTGTTATGTAAGTAAATTCATATGAGGCAACTCTGGTGACAGAGTTTCACGTCGGCCCGAAGGCCTCTGTCATGGCTTAAACTTTGAAAAACCGGGGTCGACTGCTTCACATGCCCTCCGAAGCACGGGAGCGCTCAGTTGAAATTGCCACTAGCGGTCACCTATCTAAATGATGACTACGCGGAACATTGCTTAACTTCGTTGATCTGTTAAGAACAACTTAGCCATCACGAGCGTTCCATGTGTGATGTGATGTGAAGTGATGATTGACCCAGACTTTGAATAAAACGAGATGACCTGGATACGTTTGACAAAGATCAGTATTTAAAAGTACAGTACCGCAATAAAAGAGAAGGGGTCTTTTGCCTATAAAGGGATGGTACTGATAATATTAATATTGTCCCACTGCAAAGCAAAAGCTTCTCTCCCCTTTTTTAGTTATTTATACCATGTTGCAGTGAATCAGATGTGATGTAGTTTAAGTAAATTTCAACTCTGTGGTCGGTACTTTATGACTGAAGATCGTGTTCACAATGACGAATTTGTTGTGCTAGACTTAACGCTGAAAATTTTATTTGTTGCGGAATCGCTGGAGACAAGCCGGTCTCCAGCGATTCCGCAACAAATAAAATTTAGCAACCATTTGCACCACGCAAATGGTTGCCAACCGGTCAATAGGTAATGAGATAAATATAATGTTCAGACCTCTTTATTTGGTAATAGTCACTCTAGCTAAGTGTCAGAAGATTAAGTATAAAAATATCCCAAAAAATATTTAAAACTTGCAACTTTCCGCTTACGTTCTTTTACTGCTCGAAATAATCTTTGTAAAAGTCTTCAATTAGGAACCCATGATCCAAAATAAAGCTGGTAACTTTGACTATATACATATAGAAATCTTTGGCTGGTAAGTAAGTAAGTTCGTATGGCCAACCAGAGAGAATATAAGCACTACGTTTATGGCCAACTCTGGTGACAGAGTTTCACGGCCGCCCGAAGGCCTCTGTCATGGCCTAAACACTGTTTTAAAAAGCCCGGCTGCTTAACGTGCCCTCCGAAGCAAGGGAGCGCTCAGTTAAATTTGACAACGCTGGTGATAGCTGTAAATCAATGTGAACAGTAATTACATTCAATTTCAACGAAGCGCGACACAAACAGGGCAAATTGTAAATTATATGTGACAGGGCTCAGAAGCAAAGAGTAATTAAAGCAACTGTCATGTCATGCAATCAGTAGGTTTATAAAAGCGGTGTGTATCTCATACTTTGAAATAAGGTTGCGAATTGCTTACTGCTGTTATTTGAAGCAGTCATTTCTCCTCGTATAAAATAAAAGCAAATAAAATGGAGATCGCATTTGATTCTAAATCTGATCTCGAACAGGTGCACTAACAAAGACTTTCAACTGGTGGTTTGTTTGGTCTGTTCACAAACTTCAAACCATCATAGAAAACTACAAAAAAAGCACATTGTTCAGAAGGACAAATTCCAACAAAACGTAGAGTCGTAGCTAAACGGCTGCTTTCATCTGTTTTTGGGTGTTCGTATTCGGTTATTATAACACGATTTATAGCAATAACATTTCAGCTAAAGCCGCGCTCGTGACGTAGCTGGCTAAGTTGTTCTTAACAGATCAACAAAGTTAAGCACTGTTCCGAGTAGTGATCATTTGGATGGGTGACCGCCAGTAGTAATTTCAACTGAGCGCTCCCGTGCTAAATTAAATAAAAATAAAAAAATTAAATAAATACGTGCTTTGGAGGGTTAAGCTGTCGGTTCCGGCTCTTCCAATGTTTTTAGGACATGACAGAGGCTTTCGGGCGGTCTAGAAACTTTGTCACCAGAGTTAGCCACTGACTTACACGAACTTACTTACTTATTAGCTAAAGCCAACATTGAGGCTTTTGTTTAATTTAGCCATCAGTTAAATTAGCTTTTTGGATGAAAACCAAAACTCGAAACTGGTTGTTTATTATTAGAAATAGTCTCAAAATCTTGTTACAAATGCCTTGGCATTAGCTAGCGACTGATAAATATTTAAAAGAATATACGCACCAGAAGATAATTTTGTTAGCTATCACGTGAACGCAATGTTATCTTGTTGTTTCAAGGCGCCCGCTACATTTTGTAGCAGCGAAATGGTTCTAGAGTAGTGCGATTGTAAATACCTTGAGGCTTTCCTTTTCGTTCTAAGAGGCTTTTGCTAATGTTTGTCTATAGGTAAACAAACACTGAGCTGTAGAGTTGTTTAGATGACAACTTTTGAAGACAAATAATGATTGTTTTGATTTGATTGTTCGAAAGATGGCGTCTTCCGAGTGTTGTTTTACTTTGGAATGAACTGAGTATTTGTTGTTAGTGTTGTGAACAACATCATCTCTATCCCAGTTAAGTGAACCCTCATCAATAATAAGTTTGTGCAGAATTATTTATCTAAAGACCTGTTCAGTTCGTTGAGCGACGTCTTGTTTCGATTTTGGCCTTATTTTATGCTGAGTTAAAAGTAAATAAGTTCGTATGAGTCAGTGGCCAACTCTGGTGATATGTTGTGTTGAGCTGATACTGGCAGTGGGCAGGCCATATATATATATTTTTTATACTACTAAAATGGCAACCAAGCGTACGGCCCACTTGATGGTCAGCGGTTACCGTGGCCTATGTACGCATGCAATATCACAGATATCACTTGCGTGTTACCACCCTGAGACGTTAGATGGAAAGTCTCATGTGCCTGTAATTTCACCGGAAAGCATACCCTTCGAACATGAACACAGCAATGCGAGCATTGCTGCTTGGCGGCAGAAAAGAGTATGGTGGTAGTTCTTCCCCGGACATCATAGCTTTCAGAACTGATAACGGCAAGAGAATAAAGGTTCTTAAATGGTGACTGTAAACTGGGAATCGAAGTATAGCACGGCTTCCCACTCGATGGACCGATGACATTAAAGCAGTCGCAGGCACTTATTCTGGCTGGCACTCTTTGGAGGAAGCCTTATATGATGATAAGATGATATTGATGATATATGCTAAGGTCTCTATTTTACAAAATGATGATTCTCGTGAAGTGTAAATCTACCATTAATATAGTAACCTTGCTAACAAATTAATTAAATATGTATCCACAAAAAATACATACTTAAATAAATTATCTATTACATAAATTTATATTAGGTAAGTTTATCAGCAGTCCTACAATTGTAAATTGTAAGCTTGTTTTTATGATTTAAATATTTGTGTTTCGGCTTAATTGTCTGAAAACAATGCAGTTTGTAATATATGTAAGGTAAGCGTCTCACGAGTCACTATCCAAATTTTATTTATCCCAAAAACAATTCCCATGCAGATGTATTCAAAGGCAGCTCTAACATCATTGACAAAGACGAAGAAAATAGACGCTCAAAACACAATCAAGAAACGTCTTTATGCAGCATTTTTCACATAGCGTGCCGACTACATTTTTTCTAAGGACGCAGTCATCTTTCCCCGTCGGCGACGCAGCAGATGTTCATACATTCAATCCTTATCATGCCCTCCTTTTTCACACTCGCAATGTTGCAATACCAGAATGGCTGGGTCACTTTGACGGGTGCAAGAGCTTTATGATTAATTGCACGCGTTTTTGAGCGTACAGGATATGGTGCGGCAAAAACTTTCTATTAAGACCAAAATCGCATGAAATAATGTGTGTAAAAAAGGCTATTGTACTTGTAGAACAGTTTAGTACTTGCACGCTTTACACGCGTTTTTGAGAGTGCGGGATTGCGCGCGAGAAGGTCTGACCATCCAATTTTTATGTATTTTTTTTATTTTTATTGTTTCAGTGTCACTGATAAATTAGAGTTTGTAAATTGTAAGCAAAATACTAATATCAAAATAAATACGACGAAATAAAATTTACTTACTGCATTTTTTATGAACCAGCTGTCTTCGCATCACTGTGGCAATAATAACAGGCGTTTTGTTTCTCCTTTATTCTTACGGAGTGGGAATGTGCTCGCGAGTTTTTATAACTCAATATCCATTCGGGATTGATCAATTTGATGTTCTCTCTGAGAGGAAATTGTGTGGCGCTGCCGTCATAGGATTAACTGGATAGCTGCTTGAGATTCACTTTAGTAATATTCTTCGAATAATCTCTACATAGTATAAAACAGTCGCTTCCTGCCGTCTGTCCCTTTATTATTATATGTATTATGCATGTATAGTTCTCTCGGTGGATCTAGGCTTCCGTGAAGTTAGCCGTTTCGATGCGCAATGGAGTTTTCTCTAACTAAATTGTCTTTGCGCATCACAAACGGCTAACTTCACGGAAGCCTAGATCCGCTGAGAGAACAATACGCTTAGATTTTTTAAACTACGCAATGTATTTCATATTGTTTTCATCTATACTAATATTATAAAGAGAGAAATTATTTCAAAAAATATTTTACCATTAGAATGCTAATCCTTAGTAACATAGGTTTTATTTATGATAAGCGACCCGCCCCGGCTTTGCCCGTACAAAATATTTTTTTTTATTACACTCGTGCGAAGGGATTTTGGCTATAAAGGCAAATTAACTCACATTTCCCAAAGCGGGAGAGCCGGCCAAATCCAGGAACTCGGCCAGCACGCCATCAAATTAGTCCTTATATTAACAATTAAGTATTAGTTGATTGTCCTTATTAGAATTGCAAAACCTTTAGCAATTTTAAGTAGAAACCGTTACTAGTAGACAATAGCAGAACCCGGCTTAAGTAGCTGAATATAAATTACATTCAAACCACATATTTAGTCAAGTGAATCACAAATCGAAACGGAATAATCTGATTCCATAGTCCATTTATTTACGTTATAAACAATACGCACCTCCGTATCCCTTTTGAATTAATTAAATTCCTAGTCTCGGGCCCTTAATTTAAAGGGCTGGTACAAGTTACGAGGGGATAAATATTAGAGTTGAAATTAGAGTTGCGTAATTGAAGTGGGACGTCTGGTAACATTTGAATTCCTAGTTCTTAGTTGGTGACCGAGTTAGGGCCTGTAGGTTAATTTGTGTTGGGACATCAGTGAACTTGGAGTTTTATTAGATTGGCTATAGATTCAAAGTTATTTGATTTGATAACCTCGGCGAGGTCGCGGCTTCGATCCTCGTTACGAAACAAATGTTTGCATGATCTGTTCTATGACATAACATATTACAAGTACGTATATATTAAGAAGATAGCAGGCAACAATTGGATTCACTTTGCCCAAAACAGGAAAAAATGGAGGAGTTTGAAGGAGGCCTACTCCTGTTTACTGGTAGAGAATGGCTGAAAAGAAGAAGAAGATATAAAAAATATGTGGATGTTATGTTAGATTTCAGACTCTTTCAAATTGCTCCAAAATGTTACTTTGACAAAACACTTTCGGTTCGACGCTTTCACACAATATGTATGTGTACTGTAATTTTCTCTGAGTTTTCTAGGAATATTTCAATTATTTTATTAATTAAAATATTCCTTTTGTTCACATTTGAACTAGACCTTTTCATTTGTCTGTAATTATTTTTAGAATCCAATGCTTTCTGACAATCATCATCATCATTATCATCAGATATTTCCAGTGGGCGTTTAGCTTTAAGACGTTTCAAAATGATCCTTGTGATTTTATTCAGTAAATTTACTTTTTTTGCGGCTAATATAACACTGCGGCCATGCAGGCCTATTGTGTTCGCCACTTATTTTGTCGCCCTAAGGGGGCGTTTACAGTTCACCTCCAAGCCCTGCCGATACTAAGAACTGGAGGATTTGCTTGGGGGTGATGTCTCTTAGATCATCTGGGCTGAGGATGTGCCTACCCAGATGTATGCTACGTTTTTGCATTAGTGGTCCACACTCTCCTAGCAGATGCGCAGGCGTTTCGTCCGCCTCATTGCACAGTCTGCAGGTTTGTGTGTCACTCAGCCTTAGCTTAAACATGTGCTTATTAAGAGGCCTTTTCAAGATTTAGCGATATAATTCATGAAGTTCGCGTTAATGTATCTTTATATAGTAGAAGTAATAGCGCGCGCGACGAGGAGCGATACGTCCTCCCTCCATAAGCACTCAGCGCGGTTTGAGAGTCGCTGCTTCGATCGATATGATTATAAGTGCGCTAAGGTGTGATTTTAAAAAATTCGTATTAAAAAAAGTCAATGCTATTAGACTATTTTCTTCGTTGTATTTATTTAATAAAAACTTAGACTTTAATTAAGTAGGTGTATTTTTATTGTAAACTCCTTACTTTAGCAGAAATAACAAGCGTAACATTGGGAAAAGTACGCGTTTTTTAGACCGTCTTTTTTCTAAAATATTGAACTAACATGCTGTATTTTTCTCTATTCACTTAAATTTTAAAACTGTGATTATTATAATTGCATTTTTGGAAATGTGTTAGACTTTGTTATTTCATAGAAAAAATGATCGAAAGTTGCTGGAACTGGAATTGCTCATTTTACGAAACGTGCGTTACTAATTATTTTTTTAATCAGTTATGTCTTGAGTTAATTATTATTTGCTCTGTTGGCTTAAATTTTAAAGGATAAAGGTTTTATTTGTTTTTATTTTCGTTAAAATATCTTCAACACACGAGCCACAATAGTGTTCGAAACATCACGGGCTACAAGAAAATTCAAGGATTGTCAAGGATAGGGCACTTAAGGCGATAATGTCCAGTTAAGGCCCTGACCACAATGCGTAGGTTATTCCTATTTAGCGCTAGGAAAAGGCCAATTTACTTTACTTTACTTTTGTTGGAAGAACAAAATGGCTCTCCTTTAGATCAAAGCAATGAATCGAGTTCCGGATGCCTGATATACATTTTGACTCTCGTATTATTTAGCACATAGGTAATTGACCCATTTGGACGTTCAGTCATATGAACAGCGATGTCCTGGAAGGATGTGAAAACTAATGTTTAACCTTTCTTATTGCCAATAAACTTCAACCTAGTTAACTGAACGTTAAGAAAACCACCAGTAATTACTTCTAAAACTATGACGTATATAATAAGATTATTTTTAAGTAAAACGAAAAACTTTTTCCTTGCAATCTCGTTAAAAGTTAAGAAAAATATTATTATGTGCCATCTTATTCTCAGAAGAGGCAACATTAGCTTGAATATTATCAGTATAAACCATAATTTCGTCCATTTACTTCAACATTATAACCGTAATAACAGCAAAGTGTAATATAAAGAGAAAATCTGCCTAAACACTTCAACGCTCTGCTGCCGATGTTGAGCTGCTTATACAGGGTGTTCGGGATGGGGCGCTTAATTCTTATGGATTACAATAATCACAATTAGGTGATTATAAGCAAATTAATTAACATGGATTTATGTTTACATTTAGCAATCTATAGATCGTTTAAAGATTCCTAAATGTAATCGAATGATTGAAGGCTCAAATGTTTCATGGTGTATTATGTATGTATAATTTGCTTTAGTGTTACTTTAATACTGCGTCTTTCAGGAGTTTGGATTTGGTTATTGGTTTTTTATGAAATCTTTCGACATATTTAAGAAACAAACCCTCAAAATTCAGGTGTCTGAGACTTAACGTGTGCGTTGAGTATCATGGCAGCTATTCAGTTAATTAGTCATGTAACGATTTTATATTTATTATAACAGTATGATAACAAAGTCAACATTAGGTTAAAATAATTAAGTTTTTTTTTCAAATAACTTTGCAATAGTTATATAAAAATTAGGTGAAATTTTAAAAAAAGCTTAAAAAATTAAAAAAACCGCTAATTTCTTTTGTAAACACCCTGTGTATATTGACAATCTGCCTTAAAGACTTAAGAGTCTTCTCGAATATTTTAAGGTAAGTAAAATAAGACCACATAATTTCTTTTCCACTAAATTGAACCTTAGGAATATTACCAAATTTCAGGCCATAAAGTACATTGTTTGTGCTCAACAGGTAAACATAATTGTATTGTGTGTGTAAACATTTCAAGCTAAGAATTATATAGCACGGTTTTAGTTTTGCGTTGCTTCTAAGTTAGTACGTTTTTACTGTAAAGTCACTCAAATAATATCACAAGGATCATTTTAAAACGTCTTAAAGCTAGGTGAATTTACACCAGTTCCACTCGCCCCAGCCTACAAGAATCTGGCAACAAAATCGGCTGGGTTCCTAGCTTTTTTTTTGATAATCTGTGGTAATACCCCAAACTATCACAGAATATTGAGCTCAGATCTGTGGAGCTAGAATTTGAGATTGCTACTTAATCATAATATTTAGTGACGAATTTGTGACGTTTGAAGCAGCAAAATGCAGAATAGTTACATAAAGATAAAGTTCCCAGTTTTTCGAAAATTTTATCTTAAACAGCATTATTTCGCTAGGCCCAAGTTGTTTTCATTTGATGATCCTAATTTCTTGAATTTTTTTTCAGAAAGTTTGCGTTTAAATATAACTAAAAGAACAATTTTGATTTGATTTGAAATATATTTCGCCACAACAATCTTTAGTAGCCAACACATTTATTTTTTAGCATGCGCTGCAATCTAAACAGCATACCCAATTGAACTATGATAGGTACATATTGTACTGTCAAATAAATACTTTATTTTCTTCTATTGCTCAAGCGGTTCCATTTGATGTCCCAGATTTTTCTCTAGCATGTTTTAAATTCGCATATTTTCCGCCACAACAACCTTTAATAGACGTTATAAATGTTCACGTTCTAAAATGAAATGTAAGGGACGCTGCACAGTGGAAGAGGTTTTTAATGTAACTATTCTAACGTATGATTTACATTGAGTCAGTAGCAAAGTCAGTGCTGACTTCAAATTTGAGCGAAGTCAGTGCTAGTAGTAAAACGTTGTCGGGTCAGTGCTGACTTCAATATTTTCGAGTACTGACCCTTTGTAAACAAAGAAAGTCAGTTCTCAAAGTCAGCACTGACCCAATGTAAATAGCACAGAGTTGCTTGGGAGTTTGTAGTAGGATCGTTGTATAAAAGTGTGTACAGCGGTTCGCCTTGATAGTATATATACATAAGTGTGCAAGGATTAGGTACTGTGTATTGCCATAGTTAGTAAAATGACTGAGCAAAACAGTCTTGATTGTGATCTTCTTCTTTTTTTTATGGACTCTGTGGCATATTTATTACTCAAAAGATTTTTTATTTATGAATTATTTTAATGATTACTCAAAAGCAACTAAAACAAACGAAATTTGGAGAGAAATGGTGACTTTTCTTTAAAATTTCCCTTGAAAAGTCTTTGACTAAATTACCAACCAACATTATTTTGATAACTTACACTTGTGCTAAGTAAACAAGTTAAATTGGATAAAACTAACTAACTGCCAACAAATTTGCGCAATAAAACTTAAAATAACACGAGAAAAATAATTAAAATGGGAGGACCCATGTCGTTTTGACAAGATAGCCACAGACAATCGATTGTGATCTTGATAGTTACGTCTCGAGTTGACAATTGACATGCAGTGTCACGCAAAACTTAAACTTAAGGCTTTGAGTGGTACTGCAACTGTTATAATTAGTTATTTTTTATTAGACATCAGACCAATATGTTCAAACACGCAAAACTCTCAGCGTGATCACGCGCGTGACGTCAACGTCTTGCATACCGAGTGTATTTTACCTGGTGGTAGGACTCTTCAGCAAGATTCCGTCTTGGTGGGTACCACCGCAGTGTCAGATATTCTACATCCAAGCAGTAGTGTGCAAGCATTACTGTGTTTAGGTTTGAAGGGCACTGTAGCAAGTGAAATTACTGGGCGAAAGAGACAACAATGTCTCGGGGTGATAAGCGCAGGGCAGTACCACGCAAACACTTAAAAACTTTAAACTTTGGGTGGCTCTGCATCTGTAATAGTCACACGTGGTGCTTAACATCATGTGGGCGCCTTGATTGTCTTTTCACATGCTGACATAAAGATAAAAAATAAGGAGGCAATGTGCTGTAGCTCTGAAAGTATCGCTTCGCATCGCATTCACAAGATCTCAAACCTCTGATATGCATTTACATGACTAGCAGTGGGCTGTGACAGTTTCGCGGAGACAAATTGTACTCCGTGTTCAACTTTACGTACAGTCAGATACAGATATAACTGCACACTGCACATGCAAGTATCAACGTGACGCGCCGGCGCGACGTCTTTGATATGCCCTAGCAAGCGTTGCTTTCAACTTTACCTACATCATGAATTTAACTTATTATTAAGAGTATTATATAACTTATTATACGGAGCGCTCGTAACTGAGCTGGCTAAGTTGTTCTTAACAGATCAACGAAGTTAAGCACTGTTCCGCAGGGTCATCATTTGGATGGGTGACCGCCAGTGGCAATTTCAACTGAGCGCTCCCGTGCTTCGGAGGGCACGTTAAGCAGTCGGTCCCGGCTTTTTCAAAGTTGTTAGGCCATGACAGAGGCCTTCGGGCGGCCTAGAAACTCTGGCACCAGAGTTGGCCACTGACTCATACGAACGAACGAACGAACGGTTAAGAATAGTAGAATTTTTGTAACAAACTCGTCCGGGGAACCACTACTTTAGCGACGGCGCCCTGCCGTCATACAGTGAAAACAAGTACGGAGGGTAGTCACAATATACACTATTAACTTACCAACCCTATAGTTAGTACTACTTGTAATGTACATGTAGACCCCCTATAACTAGCAAGTAATTAGTAAAAAACATGAATAGTTTGTAAAACCTTGTTCCTGAATAAACATATTTTATTATAATACTATTATAAGCAGCAAAAGAGACTGTTGTACCAAATTACTCCAAGAACTAAATAAATAAATCTTTAAATCTTTAATGCTTGCGTCCATACACTATGGTAAACGCTTACGATTGCCAGATGAGCCAAATTAAGCTGGTTTGAATCTAAGTGGTTTAAAAAAATAAACTATATAAAAAAGGTTTTAGTTAAAAAGCCTAGAATGTTCGCTTGCTAAAAAATGCAAGAGAAAGTTGGTGTAATGACTATAGACTCTTTTCGTGGGTATCTTAAGTTTAAAAGTACTTTTTTATAGGTATTTTACATACCTAAGTATAATGTAAACATAAATAATGTGATGTAATACTCTTACAATGCTGACCCACACAGTTTTACACAGGAGTTGTTTAAAACTGTCTACAAAAGGTAACCACCATGAGCACCTTTATTGTTTACCACCATGGTTTTCTTTACGTAAAACCAGATAAATATGACAGTTATTCTTAAACAAATGTCGTTTTGCATACTCTTTTGTGAATAAAACTGTTTTCTACTAAACGAAAACGCTAGAGCCCATAGCACACCGCTTTTGTATTTTTTGTTTTACATAAAAACAGCTAGAATCAGAACAAATATTTGCAGATCATGCAAACATTTGTCATAAAACATAAAAAATTTGCTCTAAGACTGCGAGGGAGCTTATTATAAAAAATACTTACATCAACGTTGATGCCAGCGAAAGGGAAGATCTTCGTGGCCGGCGCCTCTGTAGGCGAGTACCTGTAGAACTCGTGGCGCCCTCTGTACCACTTCACGGAGTACAGCGGCGCGTCCGTCAGCTCGTAGAGGCAGGCCAGAGTGGCGGTGCTGCCCCGTTCCACCACGGGCGGTGATATCCGGAGGTCGGTGGCTCTGAGCCCTCCGGCACCTGGTGAGAAGATAAGTATGTAAATACCATGGAACGGAACTAGTAAGTAGTTCAATTCAATTTATTTTCTCTTTTGGCACAGTATGCACTTAGACACGTCAAAACATTACAATAAACATTGATATAACAAAAAATAATAAGATTATTCTAGATGTACTTACAATCTAGTCATAATAGTCATATTTTATAAGCAAATGTTGCCACCTACCCAACATAGAAAATACAGAATAATAATAATCGATGTCAATAAATTTACGATAAAGATTATGTCAAAATAAAAAAAACATACAATACTTAATTAACAAAAAAAAAATTACTACTATCTTCTTTCTTTTTATATAAAAATGAACAGATGTGCGTTAGTCTTGCTAAAACTCGAGACCGGCTGGACCAATTTGGCTAATTTTGATCTTGAAATGTTCAGGGAAAGTTTAAACAGTAAAAAAATATGCGTATTTATATATTGTTAGCGGTCATTGTGACCGCCGTTAGGTGGTTACGTTATTTTAATTTAAATATATTTTTTTCTTTTTGGAGCTTTAAAATATCTGATGAACTACTAAGTCGAAACATTTTGGAATGGTTAGAACACCCTTCTGATTCAGAGACGGAAAACGAAAGAAATGAGCCAGAATTGCCAAACGAAGACTGTAGACGTTCTTAACTGATAACATCAAAAATATTGAAATCAGGAAGACTTGCTCAACTTGTGATGCTAAAAAAACGCAAAACATATCACATGTGTTTTCAATGTAAAAAAACCCATTTGCGTTGAGTGTTCGCAAAAAATGTGCATAAACTGTCGTTAAAAATTGTAACAGTTTACCCATTGCAATTATATAAAAAAATAGATTTGATTGCGCCATTCATAGTTTAATATAACTAGGTTATAATATATTGAAGTATCAAAAAACATTAAAATATTATCATGTTTCACTTGAAGTTACTTGTCACATCAAATATTTTCTATACATCTATTTTATTGCCTAGATTTATACTGAAATGTTTCAAGTTAATTAGAAGCATTGATTATCAATATGTATGTTATTTTTTCAAAGTTTAATAACGTGATGAAAATAAAAATATAATAGAGATTACGATCTGATATCATTTATATCATTATTGTTATTATATTTCATACAAAAAAATAAAAAAAATATAAGTGGTCACCATGACCGCCGTTAGGTGGTAGTGTAACTCAAAAACACGTTAGGTGGCTAAGGGTTAAGAAGGACAGTTTAACAATTAGTAATGTTTGTTAGAAAATATTATTATGTTATGCACAATAACAGCATAGACTTTTCAATATTATTGTCACTACCTGATCGATGATCTATTCATAACTTTGTATGTAATCAGATGCAACCACAAACTGATCATTTATGATGGAGGCCTGTGCCACGAGGCACACCTGCAATACATTCTATACGTGAACCTGAACTCAATATTTCCAAAAACAGTAAACCCAAAGTTTGGAATAAAAGGCTCATATATTTATTTATTTTTAAGAATGACAAGACAAAGCAATACTTACCAAGCTGCAAAATGACAGTTTATTTTATGAATAGTCCGTGAAAGTTTTTAAAAACACTTAAAAACCATGGATTATGGTTTTTTTATTGAAATTCAACTTTGACTCTCTCAAACACAACTCGTCACTTTTCATCACAAATTTGTAACTTGCACTAATGCTAGGAAATTGACAATAATATGCATGATTGTACAACTTATTGAGATTATTTTACAAAAAACTCTCAATTTTTTTTATCAGTAAACATTTTCAAAAAAAAAACATTTAAAAAATCATAACTCGAAAAATACGAAAAATCGGGGAACATGCATGGGGTATTTTCTGATACCCCTAGATCTGAGGAATCAATTTTTTTCTTATTTACGTCCATGTTTGGACGATCCCGTAAATGTGAAACAAGTTGTTATATAATATTTAATACTGTATAATCTATTGATCCACGACAAAGTCACAAAACAGAAGTACTACGACAGTACAACACTCATAGGACCTTTTTGTTTTATGTTGTTGGCAAAACTGCCATCACCTGTGACCTCACTTTGGGCGTCTTCACAACAAAAGGTAAAAGTCAGAGTCAGTGGAGTAGAAAATATTTGGGACGGTATGCGACGCGCGTGAATAGTGGTCAAGGGTGAGAAGGGGAGAGTGAAGAGGAGGGGTAAGTAGAAGTTTTATATTTTGTGGTTATTCGATTAGATCGATATACCTCTGTGGCGAGGCGGGCGAGTGTTCAGCTGTGGTGCGGATTGCACCCAACGGGTAAAGGTTCGTTTTTATTCTATATAAAAATATTTTATTGCACATAGGTTGCTAACTAATAGGTCTTTTATAATATTTCCCGACTACTCGTTTTTTTTTTCATACAAACTTTATGTTTCGCCCCTATTCTTATGGTATGATTTGCGTTGATAAAAGTCTGCTAATTTAATATATATTTTAAAACTATCGTCGTTATTAACATACATTTTACTAAAAATGGGATATTTACTATGATTTGTGAGTTCTGATGATTACCGATATTTCGGAAAGTTTGTTATCTTTCGTTGAAATAATCAACTAGTAAAAAACTCCCCAACTATTAGTTTTTTTTATACAAACTTCATGTTTCACCCTTACTCTTATAAGTACTCAACATTCCAAATTTTAGGTTTCGTGCGTTGTCAGTCAGTCAGTCAATCAGTCAGCCAGTCATTCAATTCAAAACACAACGATCTACTTTAATTAAATTTAATCAAAGTTGCCTATAGCAAACCAAAGCATTGTTAAACCAAAACATTAATTATTTTGCACTCTATACAAAGAAAGTAACAACAAGTGTGGCTACCCTTTTAACTGTTTCCAACGACATCGACAAACAACCCTAAAAATCGAAAAAGGGACAACTTTCTCCCCAATTAGTCGAATTGAAATGACACAGCAAAGTATGTTGACATCATTAGAAGATTAGAGTTACAACACAGCTCATCCTGACAACGGCTCAACCTTTTTTAAAGACGCAAACGCTTCGAGCAAACAGTGAGCGGTTGACGGAAGTACTCTGAGCCACAATCACAAAATAGAGCTTCTTCTACGCATATTCAGTTGTACAGCATAAACTATATAGAGATACAAAGGTGCGTCATTTGTACTACCAGGTCTACTTCTTAGCAGTACTACCGACATGGAGGCTCACTAGTACTACTGGTAGTACTAGAGATACAAAGGTGTGTCATTTGTACTACCAGTTGTACTTCTTAGTAGTACTTAAGAGTAGTAGAGTTCTTTGTGATAGAGCTCGTCCGGGGAAGAACTACCACCATACCTATTTCTGCCGCCAAGCAGTAATGCTCGCATTGCTGTGTTCCGGTGTGAAGGGTATGGTTTCGCGGTGAAATTACTGGCACATGAGGCTTTCGATCTTAGCCTCAAGGTGGCAACCCGCGAGTGATACCTCTGGTATTGCAAGCGTTCATAGGCTGCGGTAACCGCTTATCATCTTGTTGGCCGTACGCTTGGTGGCCACTTCAGTTGTATAAAAAAAAAAAAAAAAAAAAAACTACTGATACGGAGGCATCATCGCGACCATCTTAAAAATAAACTGCCAGTTAATATAGATTACAGCTATGTCAACGGTGTTCTGACATGCAATTTATGTGCCAAAATTGGTTAAGCCAGTCATCTCAGAGCCCACCAAAAAAAGTAATAATACTGCGACGCGGTGGTTGGTTCAATTCCCGCCTCGGGTCAAATGTTTGTACGATCTACAAATATTTGTTCCGGGTGTTTTGGGTATTTTCTATATATATAATAAAAAATATCTATTTGTATTGTATTGTATTAAGTATTTATCAGTCATCTAGTACCCATAATGTATAACCACACAGCTCTGTTTAGCAGCAGCTTACCTTGGGGCTAGATGATGCTGTGTGGATTGTCCAGCATTATTTATTATTTATTATTTATTCATTCGCTGTATCCGAAATTGGCATGGATGACATCAATTGAGTAAGTAAAAGCTCGTATGAGTCTGTGGCTATCTCTGAAGACGGAGTTAAAAGACCATCCGAAGCCTTTAGTAATGGCGTAATTTTGAAAAAACCAGGACCCGACTTCAACGGGAAGCGCTCAGTTAAAATTGCTACTGGCGGTCACCCATCAAAATGATAACTATGTGGAACTTCGTGGCCTTTGTCATGGCCTAACAACATAAAATACACAACTTAAACTAAAAATCGAGTGTACGGCACACATGAGACTTTATAGGCACATGTGACTTTCGATTTGCAACCCGTTTACCTCTGGTATTGCAAGCGTCCATAGACTGCGGTAAGCACTTATCATCTTGTGGGCCTTATGCTTGGTTCCCACTTTAGTTGTTTATAAAAAAACACTATCGCGATACATTATTACTGCAAACCAGTTGCTGACTAAATGAGTCTGCAAGTGAAACCCCGCTTACTGAGAACGTGAGAACATTTAAAGACGATACTATGAAATGTTTGGCTTATGGGTATAATATGTTTTCATTCACTGTTTCAGAGTGAAAGAAGAAAGAAATAAAAATATGGTATTGTTTTTACGTCTTTGTCATGACTCATAACTTACTTAACTTATTATCATAACTTTTTTGTTATTTGCTCTTATATTGGCTAATTTTGAATTCAGCTGTGGCAACATTATGTTTGTAACTATAGACGTAATCTCATTAGTTGAGGAAACCAAAAGTAGGCCAACTTTATTTATCTTTGTCAGTTTTTTCTGTTTTTCCTCTTTTTGTTACCTCAACGAGCTTGTTGAGGGTGATTAGTTGTCTTATTCCATTCAATTGCGTCGAATGACTGAGGAATTAGTTCTTGTAAATTGCTAATTCTCATCGACCTTTTGTTAGCTAACTGCTTGTGATAATCGTTTTTTTTATACCACACGCAACCGGCTATACGTAAAACCAAAGTGCTTAGCACGAAAAACTCGTTTGACAATCGTTTACGTAAACGTATCGTCGAGCTGTCAATTTGTATGGAATTTTGGTAGTTCATTTAATGCACTAAAGAGGCGCTGTTAAAAATCCTATACAAATTGACAGCTGGACGATACGTTTACATTTACGATTGTCAAATGAGTTTTTCGTGCTAAGCACTCAGAGGAAGAGAGTGGCCATTCTGTACACGTAGTAACATTAGTTCTGTGCGACTGACGTTCTTATTTATTGATAAATAAGCGGTTACCGTAACCTACGCTTGCAATATTAGAGAAGTAGTAACTTGGTAATGACGAAATTAATAAACCACTTGAAGGCCCCATTTCATCATCATTATCAGCCAATAGACGTCTGCTGGACATGACTAATCTTGAGCCTTCACTATCCACTTTCTGCGACCACTTTGATGACATCGGTCCATCGATCGGGAGACCTATACCTTTTCAGTTTTTTTTTTTTTTTTATTATTACCAATTTGACAAATTATTAATACTATTTATGGTTAGAATAATAACACCTAAAAACCACTAAGGCCACTAAGGAGTTAGCAGTCGCCATTCGAGAACTTTTATTCCCTAGCATTTATGCCACCATAAAGACTATAATATCCCAAAAATTATTTTGCCTCAAGCGGGATTTGAACCCGCAACCACCGCTTGATACGCGGGTATCAAGCGGTGGTTGCGGGTTGATATTATAATCTTTAGTATTCCCCTAGTGTGATGGTTAACACTATAAAAACAAAAATAGCCAATTGAATAAGCAATGCGATACCTCTCGTCAATGAACTAAATTAACTTTAGTCATTGAACAGGCTTGGATAACTGCAACGTTTCCCCTGTAGGTGGAGCTTTCGGCGCATAGAGCCGAAGACATCCCAATGATTATTTCGTCCAAGCGAGATATGTCTCGATAGCTCAATTGGAAGAGCGCCCGCGTATCAAGCGGTGGTTGCGGGTTCAAATCCCGCTTGAGGCAAAATATTTTTTGGGATATTATAATCTTTAGTATTCCCCTAGTGTGATGGTTAACACTATAAAAACCAAAAATAGCCACCATAACGATGTTAATTAAAATATTATTTTATTTTCGGCGGCAATCGTACCTTGAACTAAAACATCAAGCATTACTGCGTCTTTAACTTAGCTTAGTAAAGTAAGAATACTAAAGTATAAAGGTAGAAATAATGTTAATACTTCTCAGGACGAGCTCACAAAGAACCTATTTGTAGGTAAGATTGTACAAGAGTATAAATATATAATTGTGATTAGCAGCTAATCCAAATTGAACCTGGCGTTTTTGTATGCTTTGACAACTCACTAATGTTGTAATTAGCGAGTGAATCACATACACAACTGAAGTGGCAACCAAGCGTACGGCCCACATGATGGTAAGCGGTTACCGCAGCCTATGGACGCTTGCAATACCAGAGGTATCACTCGCGGGTTGCCACCTTGAGGCTAAGATCGAAAGCCTCATGTGCCAGTAATTTCACCGGAAGCAACAAGGCACAAGGACAAGGACAGCAATGCGAGCATTACTGCTTGGCGGCAGAAATAGGTATGGTGATAGTCCTTCCCCGGACGAGCTCTATCACAAAGAACTCTGCTAAAGAGAGTTCTTTGTGATCATGGTGCATGTAACTGCGCCAAAATATCGGGAATCATTAGAACTCACAAATCGTTGTAAATATCCCTTTTTATAGTGAAAATTAGATTTATCTGAGTTATATCTATAAAACCTATGTTCAGTTCACTGTTGGTCCTCTATTGGCTGATATGATTATGATCTGCGTAAAAAATATCTATTCTTATTACTAGACAAAAGCAGAATTCGACTTATTAGGGAGTTTTATTTACGACTCTACTAGAGTTGTGACACTACGATGGAAATTAATTCTCTTACTTGCCATACAAACTCATAATCAAGTGCCGAAACTGATTACTGCTACGATGTAGGCTACGTCTGTCTACGTGCTACGTAGTTCTACGAGGCTCTACGCGGAACCTAAAAAGTGTATCTACAAACTACTGTTATCTATTACAATGTTGTAATTATAGAGGTATGAACTATTTTATATCCTAATAATATCAGATTTAAAATAGATTCCCCAAAACTGCAATAGAAGTTTACGAAACTTCTACCCTAAGGTCGTGAGTTCAAAACCGTTTCTTTAGACAACAAAATATTTTTTCCCATTACAAAAAAAGCGCTCTATGACTGTAAATACAAAAAAACTTTAAGAAAACTGCCATTCCCAAGAAATAAATCGAATCAAAAAATATGTGCTGCCCAACCTCCGCTGTGGTTTCACGTGGTGGATTGTGACCGAATCACTCTGTCTTGAAAATAGGCTAGTGTCCCAGCAGTAGGCACATTAGCAGGCTGTCATGATGAAACCAAAAGGTGGTTCAAACATGCAAACATTCTTGCTCATCACTCATTCCCCTCACTACTTATGTTATTAAATACCCATAAAAATACCATTGCCCCAAATTGCGTCAGGCTTTATAACCTAGAACGTTGATTATACCATTTTTATCATTATACCGGCGTCTTCTGTATTAATAGTAGACCAACTTCGACTAGATATTGGTTAACTTATTTGCCAAGTTAGCTACCAAAACAGAGCAATGAAACTGATGGCACAGAAGCTAGCGATGAGTTTCGTACGTCATGCACTCAAATAAATTGAGCTCTAAATTGCACAAAGATGTATATAACTTTTGAGGTATTTAGACCTACCTATTTAATAATATAGAGTATCAGTATCAAAAGATTCATTAACAAAAAAACAATATGCAAAACAATAATCCATTCACCAACTTTGTAACGTAATAGGGTTCCCGATGAAATATTTTGGATGTTGAATTTTAAAGATAAAAAAGTTGGTTGACATTCTAGTTTTCATATAACATCAAAACTTTTGTATAAGATTTTTGTATCTCTACCAAAAACTTATAAATCTCATACTATAAAGTAACAGTGCTAAGTGAAACTAAAAAAACAGCCTCTAGCTCTGAGACTAATAGCAATAAACAAGTTTTTGATATGCTCACGCTTTGCGGAGTACCGCTAATTTGGTATTGTGACTTGTTTGCGAATTCTGAATCGTTCATTAGGGTCTGGAGTAGGTATGAGTAATCGATTTTATAATGAATAGGGAAAATAGTTTGTACATTCATACATACATACATACATGCCTACTATCATAAAAATGATAAGAGGTATGGTGGTATCAAGCTTAAGAGCTTAGCTCTTGTCGGTATATCGATTCAGTTCCTACATTTTAATTTCTGCACTTGTTCCTTTTATCTCCATATACTGAAGCCCGTATTCAAGAGCCATGCTTGAATCTAAATTGAGACTCAAGCATAGATTTGACATAAGTGTTCAATGAAGAACAGTCAAAAACCTTTTTTTTTTATACTACTAAAGTGGTAACCAAGCGTACGGCCCACTTGATGGTCAGCGGTTACCGTAGCCTATGTACGCATGCAACATCATAGATATCACTTGCGTGTTACCACCCTGAGACGTTAGATGGTAAGTCTCATGTGCCTGTAATTTCACCGGAAACCATACCCTTCGAACCGGAACACAGCAATGCGAGCTTTACTGCTTGGCGGCAGAAATAGGTATGGTGGTAGTCCTTCCCCGGACGAGCTCTATCACAAAGAACTCTACTACTCTTACCTACGCTTGAGTATCGTTTTGTTGAGTTTCGTTCTTAAATTCGGGCCTTAGACTAGATAAAAGATAAATTTGTTTGGCTTCTGCTACTTTTTAGCCTTCCCATTTTTTTAATTATAAATAGGTGTATAGAAAATATTACTGTCATATCGTTGACACCTATAAAAGTCAAAGAAATATGAGCTTTATTAATGCTTTATAAAGTCGATCTTACCAACAACATCGAGCCTGCCAACAGCCACGTAGTGAGGGTAGGACGGTGCGTTCTGTATGACTTCACAGCTGTAGTTCCCGCTCTGGTTCGGCGTTACCCGCAGAAGGATCACGTGTGTTTCATTTGAGTTAAACCTCTGCAAAGAAAATAGAATAAGCTAAATATTTGTTTTGTGTTCAATAGTTTTTTTTTAATCATATCTTGTTATTCTGTTCTGGTGTACGTACACCTACCTACTTCTACTTTATCTATATATTTTAGGGTTTAGCTCGCTTGTGTACATGCACTATGTTTTTTTTTTACAACTGAAGTGGCAACCAAGCGGCCCACAAGGTGATAAGCGGTTACCGCAGCCTATGGACGCTTGCAATACCAGAGGTATCACTCGCGGGTTGCCACCTTGAGGCTAAGATCAAAAGCCTTATGTGCCAGTAATTTCACCGGAAACCATACCCTTCACACCGGAACACAGCAATGCAAGCATTACTGCTTGGCGGCAGAAATAGGTATGGTGGTAGTCCTTCCCCGGACGAGCTCTATCACAAAGAACTCTACTACTCTTCAATGTTTTTTTCTAAATGTCTAATTTTGTGTGTACAGTAAAGAATAAAGAATAATTTATTATTAACGATGTGACCCGCGCGGCTTCACCCGCGGTTTTTCAATTTTTCTGCTATCTTACAGAAACAGTACATTTTTCCAGAATACAATCTATGCTTAGGTGTTATTCCAGGACTTAAGCCATCTACATTCTGAATTTCATCACAATCGGTAAAGTCGACACGGAGATACGTGGTAACACACACCCAGATACTTCATCTTTATATAAAAAAAATGAATTACTGTGCGTTAGGCTCGCTGAAACTCAAGAACGGCTGGACCGATTTCGCTAACTTTGATCTTGAAACATTTGTGGGATTTGTGGGATACTTAACAATATCTTACATAAAAAAGTATATTAGGTTGAAAAACGGACTCAATTCAAGACTATGGATAGCAGTGTAATGTTGAAGGGCTGAATCCTAAAGCTAACACAATGATAATGTGGAGTATAAAGAGCAGACTTTTTGAATAATTTATATAAAACATCCTAATTTCAGAGCCAAGGATCGGAAAAAATCTCAACGGAGCCCTGAGTATGTTATTTCAAACTTTTGTGATATGGAGCTCATTATTCTGAGTACTATGCTATTATAAAGGGGTATGATAAATATTATTCCATTTGTTAGTACAAGTACCGTAAGTTCAAAAAGGTGTTCTGCAGTCTAGACTCTAGAGAATTCCTGACTAATAATGAGCATTTTAGCTTTTCGGGTACCTCAAGAGGATGTAAAAATGAGTGGTGGTCTAGTGGTAGTTATGCTATGGTCGTGGGTTTGAACCCAGTCGTGCACTAATGGTATTTTTTCTAAGAAAATTTATGTGAGCAATGTCAGTGCGCAGTTCACCGTACGAGAGTACAGTGAACAAACCATTGTCAGGAACCGGCTGTACAGGTTGCTTGGGTACCAAATAAAACACTTGTAATTGTATAACAATCTAACACGTCCGTCCGACGTGGCCGCCTGGCTTCAAGTGCCACACTGACGGCTTGTTTTGATTAATCAATACACTACACCGGCGTTTTCAAAAACTAGAAATTTAAAGACATGTGCATGTTGTCTGTTTGTCGGTTTGTTAGAACTATTATCTCTAACGGCATACAAACGAGGTATCAATTTAAAACTAATTGTTATCTGCGTGCTTTACTCTTGAATCCAATGAAAATTCAGATCCAATCCTAATTTCTATTTACTGTTGTCAAATTGTTGTACTCTTGAAAACAAGGTTGAATTTGGCGCAAAGCGCAAGGTAAGTTTTGCTGTCAAAAGTATGAAATGTCAATTCCATTGCTTGTGAGTGTGAGGCTTTTCAGCTCTAAAAAAGTCCAAGCGTAAAACTCAATGTACTAATTATTATGAGTTGTGACACAATGTTTAACTTTTGTATAAAAATAGCAAATAAGTTAAAAAAAATCTGAATTTAAGAATTCTAAAAGAACTATGTTAAAATATAAATCAGGTAAAAATAGAGCATGAAAAATTAACAGGCAATGTTGATTCAGATTTAAAATTTATCAGATAATTTGAAGCTCTGCAGAAGTTAAGGAGTGCATTCAATTCTTAATCTTTATGACTTTGTAATCCAGACCTTTTACGGTCACATTAAGATTAAAGTTAGCCTCCCAAAAGCAACATCCGAGCCAAGAATCGAGCAACGGCAATATGTTAGTCTAGATCTAAAGCCTTGTTTTCGTACAAAGAAGCGGCCGTAATTTACTCGCTCTAACATGGTGGACATGCAATTTGGAATCTTTAGTCAGTGTAATAATTATCATTTTCGCATCTTTTGTATAAAGACGCATATTGAGGTGATTGGGTTAAGGGCAGGGAATCTGAACTACGCCCTTAACTCAATCATCGTGACCATTTTTCTATTTTTCTCACATTTAGGACTTTAGACTACTCTCAAGCGAGAATGATTTATTGGGTGTTCATCCACCACACGACAACGACCAGTTGCGGATTGTTGGTACCTATTAGATCTTGTCAATTTTGAATAAGCGGGACGGCGAAATTTAGTTGGTACGAGTTGGAACGCGACGGCAGACAGCAAAGACGACGTGCCGTCGCATTACGTCATAACTCTTAAATAAATAAAATAATAATGCTGGACAATCCACACAGCGTCATCTAGCCCCAAGCTAAGCAGATCTTGTGTTATACACAGAAAACACCCAGAAAATACATCCGGAACAAATATTTGCAGATCGTACAAACATTTGTCCCAAGGCGGCCCGCCGCGCCACACCTGTCGTCTCATAGTATCTCATAGTGCCGTCTGCCGCTTGGTATGACGCATGACGTAACATGTGTGAAGACACGTCGTCTGCAATTGTGGTCTGCAGTCCTTTTCTAACACGTACCTTTATCGTACAAACCGAGGCATCTTATTTAAATTATTACGGTAAACGTCCGTATTATGACGAGTGCTGTTTTTACAAAACCATGATATTAGTGTGGGTCTAAGCTCGCGCTTGGCGAGCGCTCAAACGCTTATTTATTGGCAAAGAACACGGTGCAATAGCTTATGGTAAATGAAGGGAGGCAATGTAGGTTTTCAAAGTGTAAAATTGGTAGCAGTTATCGGTTATGCTAGCTATGGCCTGATTACTGCCAACTCAACTTGCTTATTCTAAAGCTTCTAAGCAACTTTGAGCTTGTGAGTGCGACCCCGTCTCAGTGCCATAAGTCATCATTGGCAACACGCACTGATTGTAAATTTTTATCACCTCCTAAGACCCATTGTGATCAGGTGAGGATTAAATATGTCATGCGCTCCGACCCAGTATGAAAAATCAGGTCATCAAAATTACCGCCCACTGGCATCAACCGAGGTCAAATAAAATTATCGTTCACACATTCAAAATTTCACGCGTTTTGGCACTGTTTTTAGTCGTAGGGATTGGTTCTTTTATTGACATTTGACACAAAAACAAGCTCTGCGGTACTGACGAGAATATGTTACTCACATCAACTTTAATCCCTGCAACATTAGACACCTTTGTACTCGGTGTATCTAGTGGCGAGTATCTGTAGAACTCTTGCGTGCCCTTGTACCACTTCACGGAGTAGACGCCGTAGTCCTGAAGGTCGTAGAGGCAGGCCATGGTGACGTTCCGCCCTCGCTGCACCACGCGGGGGAATACCCGGAGCTCCGTGGTACGGACGCCGGTGGCGCCTGGGGACAAGAGAGTGGACTTTTATTATTCAGGATGTTTGGCAAATGTATCTTCTAATTTTTCCAATATTTTATTTATTTATTGATTTACTTACTCGCTATTTATTTTTTGTTGGTATCTATTTCAAACTATTTTTTTTTCAACTAGACTGGTGTTTTTGTTTAAATGTACCTTAATGCTATTACCAATATGAACTAACTTACTTAGTAAGTTCGTGTGAGTCAATGATTAACTCTGGTGACGGAGTTAATAGACACCCGAAAGCCTCCATCATGCATGACCTAACTTTGAAAAAACCAGAGGTATTGTCATATGACGCCAAAGTATATTTTTTTGCATCGTAGGACAGTTTTATTAAAATAAATTAAAGGGCAGACTGTTTAACGTGCTTGAATGAAAGTCAGCTACGAAAGTAAATAAAATATTTTTAAAAGTTACGCTGGTTACGAAAGTTTAGTTACAAAAATGATCAAGAAAACAATATCTGAAAACATATCCTAAGATATTGTGATATGACGACAGAGTATTTTTTTTGCATCGTTGGATAATTTTATTAAGATAAATAAAAATTGTGATAATACCTAAAGGCAAGCCCAAACGACACCAGTATCAAAGAAAATTCTTGCCCAACTATTTCTTAATCTCAGGATGACTTTAATATATATTGTAATCTTAAGTACTCGTATCATCACAGTGTGATGTTCAATACTATAAAAACAAAACAAGATAAGTAGCAATCTAAATACCGTTCCACTCAGGTACAGATTATATCACAGACTAGGTATTCCTTTCATCTATTATAGATATAATATCCGTCTAGCGCGATAGAAAAACTAATTTTTCTATTGAAGTTAGCTACCCAGTTATTTGTTCAGGCGTAACATTACGTTTTTATATACTAATGATGTATTTAGTTACCTGCCTCTACCTACCTGTATTTTCATTGTTCCTCATAAAATATTCTTTCTTCGGTCTGTTCTTTGTACTTGTGTGTGTGTCAAATAAAAGCATTTCATTTCATTTCATTTCATTTAATTTCATTTCATTTCATTTCATTTACGTAAATCTATTATAATGTAGAATTGAAGCTATAGGTTGTCAGAAATAGTTTTAAAATAAACAGCATGCATGTTTGATTGCCACTTAAGTAGCATAAAAAAAAACAATTTTCAAACACGCGTCAGTAAACGTGTGCGCTTAGTCTAACCGTTCTGGAGTTTGTACAACACAACGTTACGTCTTAGCGTAGCTATAACGCAACGCTATAGCGTGATGCTACGCTGTAATCTATTTGATAAACCCTTAACCCACATAGTTGTAAACTATAACTGCTAGATTCACCGTCGCCACAATGCCCTCCGCTGCCATTTATCTGCTGAACGATTCAATGCTCCTAATAAATAACGTCGCAGCGAAAAAGCCAACAAACAAAGCCTCTTAGATCCGACCTCCTGGCTTAGGATAGCTGGCTCAAATTTTACAAGCAGTTTGTTAATTTTTAATGTTTTTTTTTTAATACAGTTTAATTTTATTTTATACAACCCGCGCGATTTCACTCGCTTAATTTTTTACACCCTGTATATTTTCACAATTTTTAAACCTTACCTGGACTCCTACAAACATTTCAAGACCAAAATTAGCCAAATCGGTCCAGCCGTTGTCGAGTTTTAACGAGCCTAACGCACAGCAATTCATTTTTATAAAGAAAGAATATAAGACAGATTGTGTAAGTTGTCTGAAATAAAATTTATTTGCTGTTCACTCTCGTTATTTTTCTCACCATTTAAACCTTTCCTGGACTCAAATATTCTAAGACTAAAATTAACGCTACCGACTTGTGGTCCAACAGCTTTGTCCAACAGTTTGTACCACGGTAAGTAAAACTATCCGTGGTCCAACTGTCAGATTTCTTTTTTTTGCAACTTAGTGTTATGAGCCGTAATACGTACAACAGAGGGGCTATTTTGTCCAACTGGTATTATAAACATCTGCTGAGTTAATCAAAATGGTTCAGCCGTTTGTTCTCCAGTATTAGCAAGACTACAAAAAAAAAAAAAACATTTTTTAGACAAGAAGTTTATGTATTTAAATAATAACTATAGTTACAAAATACAATTTAATTAATGTAAGTACTTTAAAAACAAAAGTCCTATCACTTTTGTTTTTGTTCTATAAATAAATGATTCAGCTGTTTTTTCGCAGCTGCGTCCAAAGCTATCATTAGCACGATTCCCACTTGCCGCCTGTTCTGGCTGCCCCCGTTTCGGTAATTCTTCCTTCGGGATAAAATATAAGCTATGCCATTCTTTTTCGAGAAGGTTTATTAGGCTTCCCGTTGATAATAATTCGAGTATTTTGACGTTCGTTTGTTTATTTGAGCATCAGATATAACTTAGTTACAAATTTTGAAAGACATCAAGAGGGCGATTCTCGTGCATAGATAAATAAATAAATAAATAAATAAATAATGCTGGACAATCCACACCGCATCATCTAGCCCTAAGATAACAGAGCTGTGTTATGGTACTAGATTACTGATATATACTTAATACAATACAATACATAGATAGATATTTTTTATTATATATAGAAAATACCCAGAACACCCGGAACAAACATTTGTAGATGTACAAACATTTGACCCGAGGCGGGAATCGAACCCGCAACCTCCGCGTCGCAGGCGGACCTGCGTCCGCTGCGCCACATCGGTCGTCATAAATGGTTACATGTGATATATATCGTTAAAACTGTCAAAGTTTCTATACATTTTTGACAGTTCTGAAAGAAAGAAAGACACGAGAATCGCCCTCCTGCTATCCAGCAACCCGCATTGTGTCCGCATTGTGGTCCAATAATACGCAATCACTTTTACTTGAGAGTAGGCCAGTGTATCAGCAGTGGGAACGTTAGAAGGCTGTCATGATGAGTCAAGCGCTTTCAATCAAAATTATCATCATATCAGCCGATAGATGTCCACTGCTAACATAGGCCTTCCCCAAAGAGCGCTGACGACCGATTTTGAGCCTTCACCATCCACCGACTACCTGCGACCGCTTTAATGTCATCAGTCCATCGAGTGGCAGCCGTCCTATGCTTCGTTATCCAGTTTGTGGTCGCCATTCGTTTTCGCACTTTCAGTATCAACATTTAGAGAGAGTTTGTGACAGATCCCATGTGTCAAATAAAACACAAATCCATCCACAAACGAGAGCTCTCATAAACAACATTCGGAAAATAAACCAATCAAATACAATCGAGCTATCCACGGATAAAACAGAAACAGCCGGTTTGAATTATACTGAGAATGGAATACAACAACTGTGTCCTGTGGTGAGGGGGGCAAGTGATAGGCGGAAGCAAGTATAGCAAAAATCTACCAACTCCTATGAAAATAAATAAATAATGATGGACAATCCACACAGCATCATCTAGCCCCAAGCTAAGCAGAGCTTGTGTGTAATGGATGCTAGATGACTGATATATTTAATAAAATTCAATATAAATAAATATTAATAGTTTAGTTTCAATTTTGTTATTTTTATGTTTATTGTGTGGCGGAAAATAAATATTTTTCTATTATATTCTATATTTTTTATGATGTACATAGAAAATACTCAGAAATGTACAAATATTTGTTCCGGGTGGGAACAAATATTTGCAGATCGTACAAACATTTGTTCCAAGGCGGGAATTGAACCCGCAACCTCCTGCGTCGCAGGCGGACCTTCGCCCGCATCCGTTTCCCGTAACCCGTTCTTATCGCAGTAACAGCAACACACCCAAACGTGGCTCAACAAAGTTTTTTTGGTGACCGAGAACACATACAATAGTCACATAAAGTCAACAACTACTCACGACACACCATATTATATATTTGTCTAGACTCTATCACCAGAGCGATTCAAAGACTGAGTAGTCAACGTAACAAAAATGTTCAACGGTTGGAATGTGCATGCAATAAACGGTGTCAAAATGTCTATATTGGCCGGCAAAAAGTATTGGCGATTGGCTAATAAGAATTTACATACTTTTATTTATCCGCTTAAGAATATTATTATTATTATTTATCGTGCTAAAGAAAGGCCAGGTCAGGAGTACCCTAAACCGACGAGCGTGTATGAAGAATGTGATGAGAGTAAATGAAGCAAAACAGGTGTGTCAGGATCGTAGCAAGTGGAAATCCGTGGTATCTGCCTACCCCTACGGGATACAGGCGTGATTTTATGTATGTATGTATGTAAATCCGCTTCCGCTTATGGTCAACGCCACAAAAGAAAACAAAATCCAAAGACAGAGAGAATTATTGCTGGCTGGATGTGAGCAGGTGTGTACCAATAATGGCTAAGCGTGTATCATCAAGCGTGTGTCTATACAGGGTCATTCATTATCAACCTGACAAACTTAAGGGATAGGTTCCACACCTAAAAAAAAAAATATATGCACCTATAATTTTTTTTTTTTTATGTATGTTTTGTCTTAAAAATCACAAGTAAACACAAAAAAATTGATTACGTTTTTCCGCTCACAATATATAGCTCAACAAGGATAACTAATTATGAAGCAGAATTACGTAATTATTTTTTTAAAATTTTATAAAAAAAAAACGTTTAGAAAAAAAAAAAAAAGTACAAGTATTTTTTTTTTTATGTGTGGAACCTACCCCTTAAGTTTGTCAGGTTGATAATGAATGACCTTATATTTATATAAACTTACGGTTATTGCCCATACAAATATAATTATTTATTAAAAGGCGCTCGTGACGTGGCGTTGTTCATAACAGATAAACAAAGATAAGCACTGTTCCGCGTTGTCACCATTTTGATGGGTGACCACCAAAATATGGCAATTTTATTTGAGCACTTCCGTGCTTAGAAGGGCACGATGCAGACGGTTCCAATGACGGAAGCCTTCGTGCTGCCTATTATTTCTGTCACCAGAATTTTAGCCACTGACTCATATGAACTAGTATTTTTAACATTGCATTTAGACATTTTTTCACAAAAAAAACGGGATATTTACAATGATTTGTGAGTTTTATTGATTCCCGACTTTTAAGGCGTAACATGTAACTGCGTTTTCTAAGACGTCTATCGGCTGATATAATGATGATGATGATGTAACTGCGGAAAAATGTCGGAAATCAATGTGGCCAACTCTGGTGACGGAGTTTATAGACCGATCGATGGCTTCCGTCATGGCTTAACAATTTAGCTTGGTTAAGTTGACTCTAAATACAACAAAATAAGGTTGACATACCTATTTTGAGATTCATGAGAGTTACTGGCTAATTAGCCACATTAGAAGTCATGTGTTTCGACGATTAGTTTAAAAGTTATTCTAAAGTACCGATTCAAAGCGACAGTTTACGACAAAGTATTTTTGTTAAAGCTATTGATAGTGTTTTTAGAGACGTGAGAATTTGGACGATTTTGTGAATGTGAGGTGAATGATTATAATAACAATAAAAACTTGTCCAACTAATTTATAAACCTGATTTATCAATATGTCTAAAATTTTTGTAAGTTTGTGAGTCAATCACGCAGCAACAGCAGAACCGATTTAAATGAAATTTAAAATAGTAAAATTTATAGACCTGGAATAGCATATAGACATTTTTTGTGTAGGTATCACGCGAGCAAAGCCAGGGGCAGAAGCTAGTATTCATATAACTAAATGCCTGTTCAGAGGCTGATCAACTGTCAATCTGTATGGGATGTACGTGGTGGTAGGACTCTTCAGCAAGAGTCCGTCTTGGTGGGTACCACCGCAGTGTCCAATATTCTACCTCAAAGCAGTTGTGTGCATTACTTTGTTTAGGTTTGAAGGGCACTGTAGCAAGTGAAATTGCTGGGCGAAAGAGACTTAACAACAATGTCTCGGGGTGATAAGCGCAGTACACCACGCAAACTCTTAAAAACTATAGGCTTTGGCACTGCATCTGTAATATTCGAGTGTGGTGCTTAACATCAGGTGGACGCCTTGATTGTTTTGTCACTTGCTGACATAAAAAAAATAAAAATAAATGTTTTACACTGCCTTTTTCGTGCGTCAAATGAACAACAATAATTCCATACAAATTGTTGCTGGACGTATCGTCAACGTTTATGATTATGACGTTTATCAAACGAGTTTTTTGGTGGTTCACCTTCAGGGCCTAGATTTACGTGTGCTTACCATGCAGCGAGCCTCAAGTAATAGTCACACGTGACTTCTCTACAAGCAGAAACGTCATAAGTTACTGTTGACGTACTATGTAAATATGTGCTGTACGTGTTTACCTGACCTCCCCCGAAAAAGACAGAAAAAATATGGTGGTAGCCGCTAAATTCTCTAAGGTTTTACCCAAAGAAGATGAAAAGAAACCTTTTTTGTATTCATTGTTTTGTTCTGCTAACTCTCTAGAGAACATTTACGTTATGATACGGCGGGAACTCATTGTAATGCATTGGACTTGAAAAATGTAATAGAAAATCCCCATCTTGTTAATACGACGGGATAGAAAAAGACAGCTATACGTTTAGTAAATTAAACTGATAGCCAATTAACTTTCTTGGATAACTTGAGATTCTTGTAAGTTTTTGCTGAGCTCTCTTCGGAAAGTGTAAAGTTACTCTCTATCCTTTCCTTTATTTTTGTTTGATTTAAATTTTGTAAGTAATTTCCTAAGTATTTCAAATTAGTAAATCTTGGCATAGTGACACAATTTAATAGCTTTTTTTCTATGATCGTTAAGAATAATATCTAAGTCAACAGTAAATTATAATAAAAACAAAAAAAATGACAAACTTAGGTGGGACAAAAACCAAACTAAAGTGTTTTGTACTTATGGTGAATATTCTGTGACTTCTACTACTTTTAAGAAAAAAAGTCACAGACTGCTTCCATTTTAATATATGAGCGTCATTATTATTTTGGGTTTTATTTTGGTAATACGATACTCATTAGTTCCATAGGGAATACGGACCGCAGACTAGAGTGTATCAGTAAAATATAACACCAGAATTGACCATGGACCTATACGAAATTACCATACATACTTTTATATTCAGAAAAAATAATTTTCATTCCTATTTGTCAAAACATTGTTGATCCACACCTTTTTTACGTTTGGTAATGCTCATTGGGTACTCTGATACAGTACGTACTTACCTGAAAGCTCGTTTTTTTTTTTTTAAATGAAATGAATTTTATTTGAGCCAGAACATTTTTATAAATTATTTTAAGTGTAAATTTCATAAAAACCTTGGTACGTGGATTTGGTAGTGCACTATTCTCCACCCTAGGAAAATCCTGTGTTGAGGAGATTAGTACTCTTTCGTAGATGTAGTAAGATGAGTTGACAATGCAGTGTTCTCATTTAGAAAAGGTAGATACCTAAATTATAATAAAAAATATATGTTTATATTATTATAAATAGTACTTTATTAACAACACAGTTATAGAAGAAAATCAATAGTTTTTTTTGTTGAGTTACACTATTGCACATTAGTTAGGTTTAATAGATATTATTATCTAGACATACTCGAACAAAATCAAAAATCAAAATATCAAAAATTATTTATTTCAATAGAATCACAAGGATCACTTTGAAACGTCTTACAAGCTAGGAAAATTTACACCAGTTCCAACGCGCCCATGCCGTACAAGAACTGGCAACAACACCGGCTGGGTTCCTATCGCTTTTTTGGCATGAGCCTTGCTATTGTTATGGATGCCGAGTAGAGTTGGAGTACATTCGTCCCAAGCTTTTTTATCATCTAGGTAATCGGTTATTTTATAGTAAGCTTTTTCAAACAGTTTTTGTTTAATTAAGTTTTTAAATTTGCCAATTGATAAATTTTGTATGTCGCTTGGGACTTTGTTAAAGAAGCGTACACATTGCCCTTTAAAAGATTTACTGACCTTAGGGAGCCTAACTGTGGGAACATCGAGTTTATTTCTATTTATAGTATATTATGACTATCACAATTTTTTTTAAACAGATTAATAGTACTGCGTCGTACCTAGATATACAATTACATATAGATTAACGACACCCTAGAACATTAAACACAAGTCGACTAAGCGCAGCGTCTGCTCGTAAATATAATAATTTACGCAATAAAATGGTACGTCACCGGATAGAAAGGGAGGTTATGAGATTACGGCGGTGTGTCGGGAATAAATTGCCACGTCGATACGCCGTTTCTTTGTTTAATGGGCCATGAAATCAGAGGCGCAGACGACATACAAATAAGAAACCAGTTATTTCGGGGGTTAGACGAGCAATTTGCAAGCGACTGCAAATATATTGCAAATATTGCAAATCAAGACAGTAAATGGCAACTAATTTTGTCGCAATATTTATAGATAAATTATTATGCGCTTCGCTTAGCTCGTTCTGGCGGGGTCACTTCTGTGTCCACAAATTGCACAGTGCGCATATTTCTAACGCTAAGCGATCACACACAAATGTGAAGTTAGAAATCTAAATTGTATTATGACTGCTAGTCCAATAGAAATTAAAATAGTTTTATTGTTAGAGTAGTGATACTGAAAAACAATAATTAAAAAAATGGCTAATGTTTCTGTGACAGATAAGAGAGATAGAAAGTCCTCATCAAAACTTTTGCTGCAAAACATGATTTGTGTTATATTTCTTATTTTTATTGATATTTTCTAAGCGTTAAATCAATTTCAATAAAAATTATCTACTAACCTCTGAAATATGAGCTACCAAACAAAAAAAAACATCATCAACATACTACAGTTAATAGTAGTTAGTTAGTTAGTAGTTAGTTAGTTACATACTAGTTACATACTACTGGTAGTGACTTGGATCAGTTGAGCTATCTATAGGTCGTTTGTAACGGTCTTTAGATGGCTCAACTGTTTCATATGTATTTTGTATATTTTGTAATGTAATATAATTATGTACATATTTTATTTTGTTTAATAAATAAGACTACAGTTGAATTTAGAACCGCGATTTAAAATCCTTTAAAAAGTAGCTTCTGAAATTAATCACAGCTGTTTCAATGCCGTTCCCGCTTTTAGTTAGCCGCTTCTCTTATGACCAAACCCTTTGATCGTAAAGTATTTGATGTTTCAACTAGAATGGACGAAGTTTTAATGTATTCTGAGAGAATAACGTTTTATTCGACGAATTGAATGGATATTAAAAAACTAGTTATAGTTCAACTTTAGCTATTAAACGAGTAAAAGTACTTAATAGCCAATCATGATAAATACCTACTCATCTGGATCAAATATTATAACTAGTAGGAATAAAATATTAGGACTACTCCAAACATAAGACCTCGCAAGCCAACTTTTAAAAGTTAGTACTTTACTCCATTTTGAAGAGCTATTTTGCTTAGTACGCCGAAGATTCTCATCAGATATTTTAGATTTTTTTTTATACCAACTTAAAATAGAAAGAAACCTTTTAAATAAAAAAACCATTGAAATCGAATCTCATAAGGTGAAAACATTCATTAACCCCTTTTTGCCCATTGAAAAAATGTTGGTTTTGAAAATCTCAAATAATATAACTAAAAACAATACGTTTACATTGTAAGAAGAATAATTCATAAAAATAAAGCTCTAAAAACTTATAGTATCTCAAGTAAACGTAAAGAAAGGAACTGTCAATAGCATAAGACTGAAATCGATAGTTTGAAAGGAAATGAACAAAAGTAGCGATGGGTATGGTATTGAACAGTTTCCTATAGAACTCATTCTTGCAGCTGAGTGCTTTTACCGGGCCAATTAGTTGCAGAAAATGCACTAATAGAGCGTTCATGGAGGTTCAGTTTTAGTGCCTTAATTGTTACTTTCCTGCAGTCAATTTCATTTAGAAAATTGTCTATAAACCGCTATATACAAACATAATTGAGAGTCTCAAACTATTCTCTTCGTAAAATTCAATCACAACATTTAACCGAAGAGTTATTGAAGCTGAAACGCTCGCGCTGGCTGCTTTTCTGCCTTGCGTTTATGCAAACTTTATTTTCACGTGGCAATCTCTTATTCCAGGAATTCCTTAATTAGTTCCCCAAAAAAGACAGAGTGCATTCCTTTTTAAGGTCAAATCTATGCGAAATTCCACGCGCGTTTGTTTTATTTTGAAAATAAAACTCGGCTTCAGGTTTTGAATTTATTCCGCGTCGTTTTGTGAAAAAAACAAAAAACTATGCGATTATTTGTCTTGATACTGTGTACTTTTTTACTAAGACATCTTCATTATTAGAATCATAACTTTTAGAATAATTTATTTAAGTAAAATGATACCCAACTTACAGTTTCCATCAAAATGAGTAATTGGCTGGTTTATAGACACATCTAGAAATCCAAAATCAGGCGATTAAAAGTACACTGGTTGGATTTTCCCATAAACTGCCTTAGTGTCCATTTCCACCGAATTTCTGCGTTTGCCAAACTGATCTTTACATCAAGCACATCACCTATGACTTCAATATTCACTGGAGCTAGCAAAATATGTTTTCTCATCTCAAAACATGATACACTAGGTAGATACGAGAATCGATTTGAATCTCAGACTTTACGTATCACTGATCATGAAAAAGAAGTGCTCGTAGTAGGAAAAATACGAAGCAAAACAGCTTCAAACATTGTATAGAGAGATGTGTCGGAAAAACTGATATTTTCTTACAGAACCTTTCGCTCGTGTAGGTCGTGTGTGAAGTGAACTGAAAGGGTTTGAATTATTTTACGAATAACCTTTTTATTGATGACGTTGCGGCAAAAATATTTGAGCTAGTGATGGATATGTTTCATTGCTCATTTTCTTCAGAAATAATGGGTATCTCAATTAATTGATTATGTTGTACCAAGAAATTGAAACAAAAATAAAAAATAATGATCTCCTTCTTAAAACAAGAAACACTGTTAGTATAGCCCATTTGCCACCAAAGACCTTCTACACAGCATTACTGCTTCATACAATAAGATAAATGTAGTAGATATTTTTGAGATAGAGCTCGTCCGGGAAAGCACTACCATTAAACCTATTTCTGCCGCCAAGCAGTAATGCTTGCATTGCTGTATTAGAAGGGTATGGTTTCCGGTAAAATTACACGCACATGAGACTTCAGATCTCACGGTGGCAACACGAGTGATATCTCTAATTTTGTTAGCGTCAATAAATGCATTTTCTTTCTTTTTTTCTTTACATAAGCTACGGTAACCGTTTACCATCAAGTGAGCCGTACAGCTACGCGCCACATTAGTGGTTTAAATATATGATAGATTCAGGCGTTACTTTGCGGAAATCCATTACAAAATTAAAACAGACGAAAAATCTCTAGTACTATTCCGCTTAACCTTTTAACTGATGAGGTCACACAGTTACCACAGTTAACCTCAAAACCTTAATCCCGTGGAGGGATGAAACACGTGTCGATATTTTTCTTTTGAGGTTAACTGTGGTAACTGTGTGACCTCATCAGTTAAAAGGTTAAGCGGAATAGTACTAGAGATTTTTCGTCTGTTTTTATAGTTTAAATATATTACAAAAAATCAAGTAATAACACGATTTTTAAGTATTTATGCTCATTAAAAATTAATAACATTTATTTTCTCCTTACAAAGGTTTCTTAGAAACTAGGTTGGTCCTTAAAATAGTTATAAGACTGGTGCCTGAGTTTATTTTTATAAATAAAAAATCTGTAATTACAGGTCACCAGTGCCACGGGTTTTAAACAAGGTTGAAGGAATAGCCAAAAAAAAAAAGTATGATAGATACTTAGCTAAGTTCTAAACTGTTTACAGCCAAAGGTGAGGATGTTGTGTAAGTAGATGAGTAGTATGTGTAGTGTAGTGTTAGTGGTAATGTAAATGGTGTGATTAAACTCATATGTATAAAGAAATGTTTAGTTACAAACATTTGTGCACTGATGTAAGCTTCAAGCTTTAGAGTTTAGTGGATTTGTAATACTCTCTGCATTACAATTCCACTAAACTTTAAAGAGATGTGTTCAATGAGAACATTAGTTCGAAATTCTTAACTAGGTTGCGCTAGTAAAGACTGTCAGGCTCTAGATCGCGCTATCGTTGCGTTTTGGCTTGGCGACTAGAGCTTGTGTGTTTGTAATCAATATTTTCTGTTGTTTCATTCGAAACGTTTAGACTTACTACATAGTTGTTTTTTTTTTTTTTTATAACTGAAGTGGCTACCAAGCGTACGGCCCACAAGATGGTAAGTGGTTACCGCAGCCCATGGACGCTTGCAATACCAGAGGTATCACTCCCGGGTTGCCACCTTGAGGCTAAGATCGAAAGCCTCACGTGCCAGTAATTTCAACCATACCCTTCACACCGGAACACAGCAATGCGAGCATTACTGCTTGGCGGCAGAAATAGGTGTGGTGGTAGTCCTTCCCCGGACAAGCTCTATCACAAGGAACTCTACTACTCTTCTTAGTTTAGTTGGTTCAAGATGTTTCTATTGAGTGTTTAACGCTTGACCAAGCAGAAACTGACGATAGACATCAGAGAGAATATAAGCACTATGTATAGACACTAATAGTGCTAGAACACGCATTGATGAGTCTAGTTTAATTGTTCAAAGGATCCATTACAATGTAATATATTACCTTACGATTATAATTGTTATATTGAACACTATTGCCACCTACTATTGTTAGCTATTAAAATAACAATTGTCGATTTCTAATATCATTTTCAAACAATGTAGATTATTGTGGATGATAAAGGAGCATTCACGAACCACGCGTACAAATATGTATAAACACGTGGTTCTTGAATGATTATTGTATTGCTCTCGAATATTTATTATAATAATTAAATATTATTATAAAATATTAATCTCTATTTTACATCAGGTATTTTGCGATATTTATAAGGTAAAATTGTTAAAATAGGAAACGATAATATCCGGTCGGTCGCCGCCATCTTGTTGTTTACCCGTCTAGCGACGAGGATGGCGGATGGCGGTTAGGCAAAGGGGCATTCGTTGTTCGACGGTCGCCCTGACAAGTTCAAGTGTTTAAGTGTTTAAGTTGTAACTGTAAGTACCTAGCAATAGTTATGATTATAAAGTTATGTTGCCAATCTGCTCAAATGCGTATTTAGAATTATTGAGCTGAGGCTTTGATTAATTTATGGAATATATAACCGTAATATAAAAATGATAATGATATTGTTAACAATGTATGATTATAAAAATAAAAACATTGTTATGCCTTGACAAAATAGTTTCATTAACATATCAGAAGTGGAAAAAAGGAAGACGCTTGCTTATAAAGATATCATTATATGGTTGTTATTTATAATTATTTTAAATATATATATATATATATATATATATATATACTTTTTTTTTTTTTCTTTTTTTTTTCCTTCTTTTTTTTATTGAATATATAATTTATTGTTACCTATACCAAAACAAAATTTTGTGCTTGTATTATTTTATTTTCAGGCCAGCAATGGAAGATCAGACCTCTCCCGTGTTGCCTGATGGTCAGTCCCATGACAACACAGTGGAACAACGAGGTGGATCGATACAAGAGAATGATATTCAAGAGGTTTACCGTCGGACACCTACAAGGTCATCACCAGTACCGCAGCTGCGGACAAGCCGCTCACCCAATCAGAGAACGTATAGTATTCCGAGACGGCGATCAGGTAGCCGCCAGCCACGCAGCCGATCACGGGTGTTACCATGCAGTCATTACCCGCGACCTCGATCTCGCAGCCCGCTACGCCAACAGCGGTGCGGCCATCAGCCACGCAGCCGATCAAGATATGGTTCACGCGACCATGACCGGGTAAACCGTCACTCGGATGATGCTGGTAATGGCCATCAAGCTACGCAGCCCCCACAATCAAGCAGCCAGAGCAGCCGTCGACGAACGCCAGTCATCCAGGCACACACATCAGGCAACCAACCACGCACTCGCCACAGTGTGCCACGTGACGAGCATCCCCGTCACAGCCAGCTACGTGACGACGAGCAACACCGTCACAACCAGCAACGTGTCGACGGGCAACGGCATCACAGCCATCTACGTGACGATGAACAACGCCGTCACAATGAACATCGCAGTCAACTACGCTCACCCAGCTTCCGTCGTAGCGTGCACTCCGATCACCGCGAGCGTCGGTCACGTAGCCCGCTACAACGTGCACACAACGAGCCCAGCTGCTGTATAACAACAGGTAGCATCCCTACCCTCGGTAGAGAGGGTAGAGATGGTTTATCACTAACAAATAATGACCCACCAGCTTCTAATAGTGACACACTTCAGCTATTAATCCAAGCTTTAAAAACAATTAGCCCAAACTTAAATAATGTGAATTCCATAAACAATACTATTCCTGAATTTGATCCCGCAAGAAAAGAGCAGACGATGACCATGTGGTTGCACAAAGTAAACGAGTGTGCAACCATATATTCTTGGTCAGAGAAACAAATAATACATTATTCACTTCCCAAATTAAAAGGTGTAGCTAAAAGGTGGTATGAAGGTCTACAATCGGTGCTCTTTTCTTGGGACGAATGGCAATCAAAACTTCTAGCAGCTTTTCCTTCAGATGAGAATTATGGTCAGATGTTAACCGATATGTTAGCTAGGCGTGCTCGATTTGGCGATTCCTTAGAAGACTATTTTTACGATAAAATAGCTTTAGTTAACAGATGTGGTATCACTTCCAAAAAAGCCGTAGAGTGCGTACTACACGGCATTGATGATCGCGCAGTGAGGTTAGGTGCAGAGGCGGCCCAGTTTGAAGATTTAGATAAACTATTAACCTACTTAAGAAATTCAAGAAATATTAAGATGAACCCGGATAAACGTAATGCTAGTAAAAATATTCCACCAAAAAACACTGACAGTCAGCCTCAATCAAATCAAAATGTTAATCAGCCCATTAGGCCAAGAGTTATTAAATGTCTTAATTGCAAACGGGAAGGACACATGGTCGCTCAATGTACTATCCCTATAAAAAAATGTGGCAAATGTTCCAGAATAGGACACGAAACTGAAAAATGCTTCTCCAATTTACCCCAACCGGAAAAAAGTGTAAATAGGGTAGCCTTTGATGCAAATACTGGACAAAAGTACTTTAAAACCGCGGTTATTAATAATGTCCCTATAGATGCATTTATTGATCTCGGCAGTGAATGTTCTATGGTAAAAAGTTCACATTTTTTAAAGCTCGGGATTGACAAAGTTACTTATGATAATCTACCGGTTCTAAGAGGGTTTGGAAATTCTACAGTAGGTACCTTAGGAAAAATTTGTGCTTACGTTGATATTGATGGAGTTGGAGCATACACTGAGCTGTTCATAGTTCCTGATAATGTTATGCAAGTACCACTAATGATAGGTCAAACATTTACTGAACAATCGCATGTTCTTATTCAAAAGACTAGCGAACGCCTTGATATTTTACACCACGAAACTGACATCACCCCAATCAGTAAAATAAAATTACATTGCTTGCACGATTCTCCAGTATCTGGACTGGCTATCATTAAAGTTTATACTGAACCTAAATTCACAGGAGCTTTATTTGTAGAAGGGGGGTTAAGAAACAAAGACGGTAGTTGTCACTATATACCCGCTGGCATATATCATTTTGACCAGACTGGTGAAGGTTTTATTGCCGTCAATGGAATGAAATCTGAGCCCTTCATTCTTAATAAAGATATCTTGGTTGCACGTGGGAACGTAGCCCGTGAGGAATCTGAACAAAGTGTGCGTTGTGTATCAGCTCTAAGCCATCAAGATCAATTAAGCCCTATCACTGTTAAAGAACTAAATCTCGGAGAAAATTTAGATGAAACTTTAATTGAAAACCTCTTGGTACTGCTCAATAAATATCGTAGCTGCTTTGCTTTTACCATGTCAGAGTTAGGGAATTGTAAAGTTTCTGAAATGTCTATTGCTTTGCAAAATGATGAACCAGTCGTATACAGACCCTATAGGTTAGCAATAAAAGAAAAAGAAATAGTTAGGGACATGGTTAACGAACTATTACAAAGTGACATTGTCAGGCCATCCACCTCCCCATATGCTAGTCCTATAGTGTTAGTAAAAAAGAAGACTGGCGATTATAGACTTTGTATTGATTACCGCGCTCTAAATAATAAGACAATTAAAGAAAAATACCCAATACCACTCATAGACGACCAAATAGATAAACTTTCAGGGAATATATATTTCACGACTCTTGATTTGGCTTCTGGCTACTACCAGATTCCAATTAGGGAACAAGATAAGCCTAAAACCGCCTTTGTTACACCAGAAGGTCATTTCGAGTTTAATAGAATGCCTTTTGGTTTGGCAAATGCCCCAGCAACATTTCAACGTATGATGCATCAAGTTTTAGGTAGTCTTTGCCATAAAGAGGCCTTGGCATATTTAGATGATATAATCATACCGTCACTAAATATTGCTGAAGGGATGGAGCGGTTAGAGAATGTACTTAATTTACTGTTAAATGCGGGGCTCACGCTGAAACTTAGTAAGTGTGTTTTCTTTGGACTTTCTGTCAGTTACTTAGGCTTTGAAATTTCAAGTGAAGGTATCAAGCCGGGGACAGCAAAAGTAGAGGCAGTACAAAATTTTCCAACTCCAATAAACCAGCATCACGTTCGCCAATTTTTAGGGCTTGCCAGTTTTTTTCGACGGTTCGTTCAGGGTTTCTCAATACTTGCTAAACCACTAACACAGTTGCTTAGGAAAAATGCAGAATGGGTGTGGGATCCGGATCAGCAAAACGCATTTCAGAAATTGAAAAATATTTTAGTACAGAAACCCATCTTAGCGTTATATGATCCGAAAGCTGCCACCGAACTTCACACCGATGCCTGCAAGATGGGTGTTGCAGGAATCCTACTTCAAAATTCTGACACTAATAAATTACGGCCTATCGCGTATTTTAGTAGACAAACCACCCCGGAGGAACAAAACTATTCATCGTACGATTTGGAAACTTTGGCAGTCGTATCCTCTTTTCAAAAATTTCGAGTTTACTTAGTAGGCGTTCATTTTAAAGTCGTAACTGATTGTAATTCACTACGAGCCACTTTTTCAAAACGAGACATGCTACCCCGTGTTGCTCGTTGGTGGACTCTAATGCAGGAGTTCGATTTTAATATCGAATATAGAGCAGGTGCCTCCATGAGTCACGTAGATGCTCTTAGTCGCAACCCACCAGTAGAACTCGTAAAATCTGATTACAATGTATGTAATGTTTCTGAAGCTGATTGGATAGTAACAGTCCAAAATTCTGATTCTGAAGTTCAGCGTATAATTGGCATTTTAAATGATCCAAATTTAGATGATGTCACTGATATAAAAAATAACTATAAATTAAAAAACCATAAGCTGTTCCGAGTAACTAGTGATGGAGATAGGTGGGTTGTGCCTAAGGGTGTCCGCTGGCAGGTAGTAAAGCAAAACCATGACGATATAGGTCATTTTTCGGTAGATAAAACTTTAGAGAAAATAAAATTACACTTTTGGTTTCCGAAGATGAGGAAGTTTATAAAAAAATACGTGTCTTCTTGTTTGGAATGCGCGTACTCAAAAACTGCTGCAGGCAAAAAGCCGGGTTTTCTACACCCCATAGAAAAAGTGAGCATACCCTTTGACACTATACATCTTGACCATGTCGGCCCATTTGTAAAAAGCAGCAAAGGGAATACCTACATACTTGTGCTTATCGATGCATTTACGCGTTTTATTTATTTAAAAGCCGTCCGAAACACAAAAAGTAGCTCAAGCTTAAGAGTATTGCGAGAATACATGGGAATCTTTGGGGTACCACGTAGAATCATTTCAGACCGGGGAACATCTTTTACAAGTGATTCCTTCAAAACTTTTGTATCTGAGAAAGGCATACGACATGTTTTAAATGCCGTAGCTACACCTAGAGCCAATGGACAGGTGGAGCGTTATAACAAAGTGATTGTAGATTCATTAACGGCCAAGTGTATAGGTACTGCTGAAAACAAATGGGACGAATACCTACCTGACGTTCAGTGGGGTACAAATAACACCTTTAATAAAGGGATTAACAAAACCCCTGCTGAAGCGTTGTTCGGAATTCGGCCTAAAGGCCTTAGTGAGAATAGGTTGATAACTGCAATCGATGATGGTATTACGACCAACAAGGGTGCGTTAGATGTAGACACTATTCGGGAGGAAATAAGTTCTTTTGTACAAACCTCTCAACAACTGCAAAAAGATCGGTACGACAAAACGCGGCTTAAACCCATCCAATACAAGGAAGGCGATTTAGTAAGAATCGAGCGACATGTGCCAGCAACGGGTAAAAGTAAGAAACTGATTCCAAAATTTCAAGGTCCTTATAAAATTACTAAAGTTTATGATCACGATAGGTATCAAGTAGAAGACACCCCCATAACAAGAAAAGGTAATAAAAAATACACAACTGTTGTTGCGGTTGATAAGCTAAAACCATGGTTAAATTTTACAAGACCCCACGATAACATACTGAGTGATGAAGAATCTGATTAAAATAATTGGTACAAACATACCACTAGCATACTTCTATCAAAATTGCTTTAAAGAACAAAGGTGTTCTGCGTGCGTTAGCATAAGAAAGTGATACAGAACAAAAGTGTTCTGTCACAGTCATTAACATAACTCATAGAACAAAGGTGTTCTATAAGCATTATTAGCATATTTAAAAATTAGTTTACGGAACAAAGGTGTTCTATTAGCATAAGATTTAGTTACTTAATAAGAAATAAACTTAAGTTCTGAAAATATTTATTTGTTATTAGCGGTAATTACGATAAATAAGTTTGTTGATTTATTAATGTGAGGTCACATTTAATAACGGATGGCCGATTCTGTTAGCTATTAAAATAACAATTGTCGATTTCTAATATCATTTTCAAACAATGTAGATTATTGTGGATGATAAAGGAGCATTCACGAACCACGCGTACAAATATGTATAAACACGTGGTTCTTGAATGATTATTGTATTGCTCTCGAATATTTATTATAATAATTAAATATTATTATAAAATATTAATCTCTATTTTACATCAGGTATTTTGCGATATTTATAAGGTAAAATTGTTAAAATAGGAAACGATAATATCCGGTCGGTCGCCGCCATCTTGTTGTTTACCCGTCTAGCGACGAGGATGGCGGATGGCGGTTAGGCAAAGGGGCATTCGTTGTTCGACGGTCGCCCTGACAAGTTCAAGTGTTTAAGTGTTTAAGTTGTAGCTGTAAGTACCTAGCAATAGTTATGATTATAAAGTTATGTTGCCAATCTGCTCAAATGCGTATTTAGAATTATTGAGCTGAGGCTTTGATTAATTTATGGAATATATAACCGTAATATAAAAATGATAATGATATTGTTAACAATGTATGATTATAAAAATAAAAACATTGTTATGCCTTGACAAAATAGTTTCATTAACACTATTAAGGGACGAATACGGTGCTTATTTATTTTTATTTATTATAACAAACCATCATAGTTATAATAGCTATAATAACATATAAAAGTATTTTCTATCGGTATGTAAAATTTTCACGGCTTATACACTGAACAGATAAAATCAGAACCTACAAACAAAGACATGTTTGTAGGTTTGTTCGTAAGTAGTTTGAACCCAGAAAGATTTTTAAATAAGTATTACGCTCGTAGAGCCCAGAGAAACCTAGTAATAATACAAGTTTTTCTACCGACTTTATCCCCAAGTTGTACACACACTTGTAAGAACACTCTTCTCTTTAATATTTTCTGAAAAAACAAGCTACCAGAGATATGATACTATAAACACTCGACAAAGGAATCCTGCGTCCATGTTTGTTTGTTCATTATGAAGCATCCCACCTTGGCTATTAGAAGCTTGACTAATGCGTTTTTGTTTGTAAAAGCTTTGTATGTACACTCATCGCTAAAGTAAGTAAGTAAGAGTAGTAGAGTTCTCTGTGATAGAGCTCGTCTGGGGAAGGACTACCACCATACCTATTTCTGCCGCCAAGCAGTAATGCTCGCATTGCTGTGTTCCGGTGTGAAGGGTATGGTTTCCGGTGAAATTACTGGCACATGAGGCTTTCGATCTTAGCCTCAAGGTGGCAACCCGCGAGTGATAACTCTGGTATTGCAAGCGTCCATAGGCTGCGGTAACCACTTACCATCTTGTGGGCCGTACGCTTGGTTGCCAATTCAGTTGTATATATAAAAAAAAAACAATTCCAAATATGGTTTCGAGGAACCAGCGTAAATTAATAATAATATAATCTAAAAGCATGTATCATGTTAAAAAAATATAAAATAAATAAATAATGCTGGACAATCCACACAGCATCATCTATCCCCAAGCTAAGCAGAGCTTGTGTTATGGGTACTAGATGAGTGGATATACTTAACACAATACAACACCTAGATGTATATTTTTTATAAATAAAAATTAAAAATAAAGAGCATCCTGAAACAGATATTTGCAGATCGTGCAAATATTTGTCCTAAGGCGGGAATCGAACCCGCAACGTCCTACGTCGCTAACGGACTATCGCCTGCCGCGCCACATCAGTCGTCAACAATATCGACAATACTAAAAAGACAGCTGGAGAACATAGACCCTGGAACTAAGTGGTATGGTATGGTACTAAGTAACTCCAGAAGTGGCATGATAGAGAAGAAGTCTTATTCAGCAGTGCTACTGCTGTGAGTTCTATATTTTCCACGGTTTTTATATCTACCGTAAACGTAAATTTTAATAAGGCATTTATTGTTCATGTTCTTGTTAATGTTCTCGTAAATACTGCCAACGTGGATTTTACAGATAATAAACTATCATTACATTAAACATTAAAGTTAAAACTCAATGAAAATATGTATATTTTAGATAAACCTAAGTATTTGTAGTTTTTGCTAATGTAATGTAATTTAGAATCTCTGGTACTTAGCCTCAAGGTGGCAACCCGCAAGTGATACCTCTGGTATTGCAAGCGTCCATAGGCTGCGGTAACCGCTTACCATCTTGTGGGCCGTACGCTTGGTTGCCACTTCAGTTGTATAAAAAAAAAAAAAAAAAAAAACAACTTGGAGACTAAAGATTTTTTTTATTTAAGTGACAAACAAGCGTAAGGTAACCTGATGCTATGTGGTTACCATAGCATATGATTACTTGCATTTACCGAAGTATCATTCGCGCGTTACCACCCTGAGAAATAGACCAAAAGTATAATGTGCCGGAAACTGGTAACCACACCTTTTGACTGGACTACATTGAGTGCATTATTGCTTGGCATAAGGAATAATTGTGATAGTACTTCCTTGCTCTATCACAAAAAAATATATATTTTTTTTCTTTTACAAAAAAATATGCATAAGTGAAACTTGCCTGGAAACGTGATAACTCATTTTAGACTGTGTTTAAAGACATGCATGCATCTTTTTTGATTAATTATTTTCAAGGATGCACGTATGTCTCTGGTTTAGTTTAAAATGATATATTTTTAACATTATCGTGCAAAGTGGTTGAGTATTCGAAATATTCGCATCAACAAATCATATGCCACCTTCTGAAACCATAAAAGCATCCTTAAACAAAAGAGAAAAAATCAAGCTCTTGGAAAATGTTTGAGTCATAAGCACAAGCGACATCACTTTCGTTTGTTTAATTTTATGCAAATCTAGAAAACGCCCTGGATTTTATTCGTGCAAGGTTATTATACAAACTTCATAATTAATAAAACGCAGCAAGCGCTGTCTAGGAGTTGAATTTCAAGAATTACTTTCTTAGTGCACACTATAAGGAACACTATGCACTCTGAAATAGTCAGGTCTTAAGATCTTTGATTTATGCAATTAAATGATTGCCAGTCACTCAGTTAATTAGTAAAATAACGATGGAAAATCATTTTGATGACATGACAAACGTAAAAAAAGTCTTATGTATGAATTGTATTTAACAACTAACATTATTTGTACGAATACCTACCATCTAGCTACTCTAAATTAATCATTAGCATTATTATTTTTGCTTGTATTTATACCTAAGTACTACATTGTTATCAGACGTTTGGTACAAATAAAAATATTCTGTTCAAAAAATAATAATAATAATACTATCGTATCACCTAATAAACATATAAATGTGATTTTTTGTAAAGATGTTTGAGTGCGAGATATTTTGTAGATACTTTTATTAATCGTTATACCTCGTACTTTGTACCATACGATATAAAAGAAATACGGCAGTGAATCACAGTGGGGAGTGAGGTATGCGTTAATAAGTCCCTGAGGCGCTCCAGGACTCCGCTGTAACTATCACTTTATCTATGTCGGAGCTTCTGAATAGTCACTAACACTTTATCTGTGCATTACCTACTGTTGTGGAAAGAGTGAGCGGCGGCGCAGCGTTTGTATAATGAAATGAGTAATCGGTTTTTACTGCATTTTGTATGAAGATCACTCTATCAAAAGCGACCAAACCCGATGAAGCAGCGATTTATGTTGAGACTACCATCTATCCTCACTACAGTTTCATCGATTGTAGACTCGCAACAAACAATAAACTATTATTTGCAGATCAAGGCAACATGGTTCTGTCTTTCTAAATCAAACTTTCACACCCTCACCGGAGTCTCGCTCGGCTACCAACGCTATTTAATTTAAAAGTAAGTAAGTAAAAAGAAAAAAAGAGTTTAATATAATGTTTAAACTATAAAATGTTATACAAGTAGAACATTTTTTATGTAAGTGATTTGTAAATTTACGAATAAGAGTAAGATCTTTATTATTTATTAGGTACATACATTTTTATTCAAATTAAATATTTGTTAAAACATTATTTGTATTTTGTTTTCATACTTTAAATACTTTAAGTCTTTACTCATCTTACACAATAAGGTTTCTTTAAATAAATATCATCTTTCTTATATTTTAATAGTATCAGGTATCTCTATAAAAGTAGGCAGTACCTACTCTTCCCTAAATAAATAGGCAGCGAATCCGTATTTATGTCAAAGAAAAATAATACCGGATTTTCGAACAAAAAATCAGCGGATCTGACGAAACTTCCGACAAATTGAAAGTAATCATCCCATTCGTGGGGATATTTGAGATAGCAACGGTTCAAAATTAATCTGAAATCACTTGGAAACCAGATTGGATAGATAGAACCACAGTATAAAAATCGTAGAAGGTAAATTAGTTATCTTTATCACCTCTTACCAATGTGTCACAAGTTTATATTTTCCATCTGATGGTGGGGTCTGCCTTTTTAGTTTTATCCTTCCACTTCGCTTCTATTCGACGCGTCGTCTGAGGAAACATTGCAGGACTTATGGTCTTTGTGGTTACATCTGTCCATTTTATTTGCGGTGTTCCTCTTTTCCTGGACCCAGGAATGTCCAGTGTGATCATTTTGTGTCCTAGGTGTTCGGGAGGTCTCCTTCTTATGTGTCCAAAACATTGAAGTCTGCTTTCCTGAAGCTTATCAGCGATGTCGCGCACACCAAGACTTGTTTATATTATGAAATCAAAAGGGTATTTATTCTAATGTTCTTACTGAAAGTACACTAGCCTACTCTTGCGTGAGAGTAATCGGGTCTCCAACACTGATGATTTATGATTACCAATACTTTCATATAATAAGCAAAGCTGGTAATTTTTGTTTCAATGTTTTAAACACATTTTCCATGTGATTTACTTAATAACAGCGAATGTACACATTATTCAACGTCTACTTAGCTAATATTGCGCTTTACAGCCAGTTCTAACTGGAATTTGCAACGTATAATTTGTCCTACTGCTGCCACTAGGCCATATGATAGGATTAGCCGTGTCGGCGGGGATTACCCTAGATTTGTACGGTTCCCTTTGTAAAGTGAGATGGTAGTCTACAAATTTGTAGTTTTGGCTTAGTTGAGCATAAGTACCGCTAAAATGTCGCTTTGACGGTGGTTATTTATCAGATAATACCATATTCTCATCTCATATCTTTATTATAGTAAAAACTTTAATAAAGGTGTATGAGATTTCTTCATACTGGCAATATATATGCAAATATCAGCTAAGTGAGTAAGTTCGTATGAGTCAGTGGCCAACTCTGGTGACAGAGTTTTCAAGCCACCCGAAGGCCTCTTCATGGCCTAACAACTTTGAAAAAGTCGAGACCGACTGCTTAACGTGCCCTCCAAAACACGGAAATATATAAAAAATATCAGCTGAAACAGCTTTAGGACTTAGCTTTACGACGAGTACTCGTATCTGTCGCCTATTGACTTTTGATTGCAAATCCACTGCATATATCGAATAGACCGGCCAATTAAGCTAGATTTTGAGCACTGCCTCAACCTGATACACGAAACTGAGTTCTAACGTTTATGATATAAAGCTGGTTCAAGCTAAGCCTATCTGAATCTAAGCTGGCTCTGAGCCGTACTACGAAACACGGGTAAAAAAGCTCTCTGGTTCCATTTATAGTCAATGCGTTGTTAAAATTACACTGTGAAAAAACTTTTCATACAATAAGCTATAGTTTCAAATGGTTAATAATTTCAACAAAATTTATGATGTCTAAATTCAGCTTGACAAAAAAATGTAAGACAAAATGAAGGCGCAATGAAGATTTAATGATTTATTGGTTTAATAGAGTGTTTTTTGTAATTTATAAACCTAATCATATATTATAAGTAGAAAGTAATGCATTGTTGTGATTTGTCATGTTCTATCTATAACCTACCTATTTCTGCCGCCAAGCAGTAATGCTCGCATTGCTGTGTTTCGGCGTGAAGGGTATGGTTTTCGGTGAAATTACTGACACATGAGGCTTTCGATCTTAGCCTCAAGGTGGCAACCCGCGAGTGATACCTCTGGTATTGCAAGCGTCCATAGGCTGCGGTAACCGCTTATATCAATATTATAATATTATATTATATCTTGTGGGCCGTACGCTTGGTTGCCACTTCAGTTGTATAAAAAAAACGTAATTATTAAAAATAAATAAAATAAAAATAAAAAAAATTTCTTCAGTACACTAAACACATATGATAATATGTAAAAAAATGATACTTATCTTAAAAATCAAATAGGGTACGTTACAAGTAAAAACTAATGTAAATCATACTGCACTTTATATGTAAAAATTGAAATGAATGGATGATTGGTTACTCAAACGTTAAAAAGGCTAATAGGATGTAGATGTTTGGTATAGTTCGCACAGCGGATCTAGGCTTCCGTGAAGTTAGCCGTTTGTGATGCGCAAAGACAATTTAGTTAGAAAAAGCTCCATTGCGCATCGAAACGGCTAATTTCACTACGGCCGAGATCCGTTGTGAGACCTATACAGAGATAGATAACAACCAGATAATAGACGCTTTAAAGGACAATATTCGTGAAGCCATTGGTGAAATACAGCTGCACACAATCGATAATGTGCTTAAAAATTGGACCGATCGTGTAGGCTACTGCATGGCCAGCCGAGCCAACCATTTGAATGAAATTATTTTCCATTATTAACCGGAAGGATTGTACATTCAAATAATAAAAAATGAAAAGAAAGAAAGAAAAGAATAATGAATAAAGAATAAAAAAGAAATTTGAGAAAATATTCAGTAGTTTTTTTTATAGCATTTTTTCAAAAAAAAAAGTTATTTGGCGGACCCTTTATTTATACCAAAAAAAGTGTGCAGTTCCAGTGAAGTAGATTTGTTTTGGTTCTTCATAGAGCAAAGGATTGACATGATTATATGCATAGTGGTAGTTTTCTACGACAACTAAGTCGCCAGCAACAGCTGGAAAACAAATAAAAATGGTTTTTAGATACCAACACTTTTTGCCAAGCTAATCCGCATTAAAAAGTAAGTAAGTTCGTGTAAGTCAGTGGCAAACTCTGATGACAGAGTTTCTAGGCCAACCGAAGGCCTCTGACATGGCCTAACAAAAAAAAAAAACACTTTTTAAATATTACAGGGTTTGGGGATCTTCAGTTAAGTTTTAATGACCTGTGTGAGAAGAACCCCCTCTTAGCTGTGGTCTCTTAGGTAGTACATTTTAATTTCTAAAAAGGTTAGGTAGTTAACAACTTTGAAAAAGTCGGGACCGACTGCTTAACTTAACTAAATCCGTATTGGGTCAGCACGGTGGATTATGACACTTTCGTTCGATATTAGGCAAATGGGAACATCAAAAGGCTGACTATAATGAGGATGGTTCCTATTATTACCTACTGATCCATAAATATACTTTATGTTACATAAGTAGACAAACGTACACCCCCACACATAAATTACAGCACCAGAAATGATAAATAGGTGTACTTTTTTAGTAAACACTGAACTGGGTAAGAGCCAAGAGATAAGTTTGTATAAATAAAATGGACACCGAAGGATATTCAGGTCATATAAAAAAAGATTATTGCTTTTTTTATATCACCAAATTATAACAAGACGGTCACGTCGTTCGGTTCAATAAGCGCCATGCCTGACCATGAGCCATTACGCACTGTCGACTGGTCGCTGGCGACTTGGTTAATTTAAACTTTAACTATACGCATAAGCAACTGCGGCGAGTCGCCGTCAAAAGCCCGACGACTAAGTGCGTAAACACCTATTTAAACTATAGTAAGTCTATCGACCGAGTCACCGGCGACCAGTCAGTAGTGTTATGGCGCAAACAGTTACAGTGTCACTCAAGTTTCATGTTAAAGTTCTGCGTGGCACTGCAGGTTGTGGTTGTAGGTGCCACGCAAAACTGGAAATGGTCGCGGATTCGAAACAAGCACTTTTTGATTCGAAAAATGTATGTCAGTGCTCTCATACTGCGAAGGAAAATATCGCGAGGAAACCGGCATGACAACTAAAAGTTAGAAAAACACGTGCCATCCACCAGTCCTCATTGGATCTGCGTAGTGGGTTATGATTACTCTATGTATCAATCACTCTTGCTTGAGAGTTATAATAGTGTCCCAACGGTAAGAATATGAGAACATTTACCATGATAATGAAATTTGACAGTATTCTATGGGTTGTTTTTATACAATACATCTTTAATTGGCTCAGCTTTGGTAGTTACTGGCCTTTATAGGTCAGAGTTTATTAAAAACATAATTATTCAAACAAAACAAACTTATTTTGTTGTCAGAAAAACACAAAAGAAGTTCGAAATATTAATCGAAATTCCTGAAATGTTGGTAACTAATTTAATAAACTGTTTACGTTGATTATGTTTCCAGGAATAAAAACAAATTAAGTGCCTTTTTATAAAATTGATTAGGAATTGTTAAGATGAATCAGTCATTATGTATAAAGGCGCGTTGTCATAGTCTAGAAAGTCTAGTCGGTCCCGGCTTTTTCAAAGTTGTTAGGCCATGACAGAGGCCTTCGGGCGGCCTAGATGCTCTGTCACTAGAGTTATCCAATGACTCATACAAACTTACTTTACTTTTAACACTGCAGCTTAAAACCTATATTGAAAAAGAGTCATTTTAAACTGAATTATGTTCTGAATTGTATTTTCTTCTTTCTTCTTCTTATTTAATTATGTTCAATTCTGTATAAATGTTGTATTCCTCATCAGTAATAAGTAAGTTTGTATGAGTCAGTGGCCAACTCTGGCGACAGAGTTACTAGGCCGCCCGAAGGCCTCTGTCATGGCCTAACAACTTTGAAAAAGCCAGGACCGACTGCTTAACGTGCTCTCCGAAGCACGGGAGCGCTCAGTTGAAATTGCCACTGGCGGTCCCATCCAAATGATGACTACGCGGAACCGTTCTTAACTTCGTTGATCTGTTAAGAACAAATAAAGATTATTTCGATGAGATGCTTTCATCCAGCATAGATGGGAATCAACCTTAGCTGATTTGATATGAAAATAATATCTGTGAATGTGGTATCCATCAAGATGGACACTTCTGGAAACTCTCCCTACCTGAAATTGTACTTCTAATTTTTCGTCTATCGTTGCTTGCACAGTACATGACGTCATCCATGCTGGGCATTGCTAGGCTAAACCACGTGCGAGCCAGATCGCGCATGTTTAGCCCTTAGTATACTTTTATCCTTTTCTATCTTCAGTGACAAAAAGGGATAAAAGAAACTTGAGCAGAATAACAATTTAATGACGTCATCGCTGAAAGAACCAGTTTTTAAAACAAGATCCGAAAACAATAATCATATCTGTGAACGTCGTTCTTTACTATTTTTATTATCATTGGTTTTCATGACGTAAGAAAAAAAAATATATTTATAAATGGCTGTTTACTAAACTTTTTTTGCACGTTTTCTCCCTGCTGAGACTTAGATTGAAAGTCTCATGTGCCTGTATTTCTAGCGGATCCACTCTTCGAACCGAAACACAAGCAGTGCTTACTGCTTAGCGGCAGAAATTACTATGGGATAGTGGAGCTCTAATTTGGGTTGGCTTGGGTTTAGAGCAAATTAACTAATACTAACTGTTGCCCGCAAGCTCTGTTGTAGGCAATTGTTATTATACGAAAATATCAAACACGTTAACCAAACCTTATTAAGCAAGTTTTTATTAATATTAAAGTAAAGTAAAATCTAACCATAAAGCAAAAAATTTTGAGTATATTTTTCTATTATTTATGAAAATTTGCATACTAGAAAATATTATTTTCATTCTTTACATATCGGTGTAATATATTTTATCCAATATGAGCTTTCAGCAGCTTGTTTACCATTAGTTATTATATTTACTTCCAACATTTACATAGGATAAATCATTTTTCCTATCCGCAACATCAGCAGACCATATCAGATTTTACTGCTATTGAAATAGGACAGAAATTCATGCGGGGAAATGTTGAAATAAGATAGCCTTGTATTGACTTCGTTTTATGTTATTCTTCACATTATGACCCGAAATGTCGTAAATGGGGACTTATCAAAGTACGGTTATGGTATCCGGGATGTTCTTTGAACCAGTTCTGACTGGTTTTAGCCAGTAACTAGCCAATATTTGATTCATCTTCGTTGCTGGTAACTTGTTAGGCAAATTGGTCTTTAAGTTTTATGGCAAGGGTTATTGGGCAATTTCGGTGAAGAAGATCGGGAATGTTTTTGACTGGAGTATTATTCTGGCGAAAATTACTGAGATCGGCTCTGTTGTGAGTTGAGCTATAGCCTTGGTATACCAGTATTGTTTTTTAATATTTATTGCTGCTTCAAAGTTATCCCGCCTTCCGATCCTAAGGTCGTGGGTTCAAACCCGGTCGTGCACCAATGGATTTTTCTGTTCGAAAAATTTATGTGCGCAATGCCAGTGCTCTCATACGGTGAAAACATCGTGAGGAAACCGGCATATCCAAGAACTAAAAATTCGAAAGACATTGCCATCCACCAATCCGCATTGGGTCCGCGTGGTGGATTAAGACCCAATCATTCTCGCCTGATAGTAGGCCAGTGTCCCAGCAGTGGGAACATTAGAAGGCTGTCATGATGATGATGATGATGATGCTTCAAAGTTAAGATAAATTGATATGTTGCAGGGAAACATAATAATTATAATCTTTATTTAATATATTTTTAATTCGCCCTATTGCTGTATAGAGTTTTCCTTCAGAGATTTTCATTCGTTTTTATTCTGCACTTTCTTCTTTCTAAGTCGAAGGTGAGATCGGCCTTCTTTTTTTGTAATAATTTTATACGGAAAATTTTCTCAAACGTTTATTCTCGATCATAGCAAACTCAGTTTCATCGCGATAAACCCAGTGACTCCGCTGAAAAACTCATTGTACTAAAACGGGGACGACCACACAAATATTTAAATGAATGCCCTGCGAGACAAAAGAATTCAATTTATCGAAAAATCGGTGTTTTCATGGTACCCAGTGTACCCGGCAAACCCACAAGGGGTTTCTAAAATAATGGACTTTGACCGTGGGAGGTGTTTATGAAATTGATTTTCACGTGAGCAATAAAGGGATTCAGTCTTTTGTTTTAGTATACCTATTAGCTATGTGGATGAAAAGGTCCACTGTTTTGAAAATGTAAATTTTTAATTAAGTATTTTGAAATTGCAAAGAATCCAGACGACCGACTGTAAAAGTTGAAGATATGGTTACTTTAACATTAATACATCTATCATTTTGATAAAACAAAAAATAACTGAAAATTGAAATCCTTTTTCAAAATATTAGTTCCCCGATATGATGCGTTTATCGCAATCGTAAAAAAAATTCATACACAAAACATGAACTTTCAGTGTTGTGTCAGGGTGAGTGTCAACATTTAACACCCTTAGAAGTGTCTGTTGTTTGATAGATATCCATCATTTATAAACTGATTCTATGTTGGTCGTGTTCAGGCTTTGTCTCAGACAGATATTGTCAATTAGCTAAACGTCACGATGTCCGCCATAACGCTATAACCCTGTCCACAAACACGTCTACGAAGCAGAATATCATTGCGGAACAATACGCATGAACAGCTGGTGCAAAACACGATAAAAATCTACGCCCTTATTCATAAACCCAGTCATTTTCGCAGGTCGCTCAAGTATAATACAGTTCATTTACCATCAGGTGGGCCCGTAAGCCGGTTTGCCTCTGCCTATGAATAGCAGTATTAAGGTCTTAGAGCATCTAGAGCCATCCTAACATTTAGCATGAGCCTCACCTAGTTTGATTAGCACCAGACTAGAGCTTCTTGATGAATTATTAAAAAAAGCTAGGAAGAAACTTAAAAAAAGCTAGGAAGAAACCCAGCCGAGTTTGTTGCAAGATTTTTCTAGATTGGAGCGCTACTGGCGTAAATTCACTAGCTCTAAGCACAGTGTGCTCTAACGCTTTAAGACGTCTCAAAGTGATCTTATTAATACCTACTATTTTGAATTAGAATTCGAACTTTTATATAAGCCATACCAAATAAAAGTGTTTTGTTTTTTTTGTTCTTGTTCCTGAACGCATATCTTTACTAAATATTATTAATTTTCTATGTGAGATACATAATGGAGTTATGCAGCTACTTATCTCTAGACTACACGCACCAGCTAACTGAAACTAAACTATTAATCACGTCTATTAGCACAGCTAATCTCCAATTGAATGACAGATGGACGTAAACGAGAACAGATTACGCATAAGGAATAGGAAATAGAAAGATTTTTACATATTTGGCACAAAACCCAATCGGGACGTAGGCCGCATTTACATAGAAAACTGGCATCTTTTGTGTAGGATTGAAAAAAACTTGGTTATTTAAAGAAATTCTGTGATAGAGCTCATTTGAGGACGTATTATATTGTGAGTTTACGATTGTAAACTCACTTTGAATTACATTAAAAAAACTTGTTAAACTACGTTAGACATATTTTGTACCTACATATATATGTTTTAGTTTTTAATTTTCACAAAGTCAAAACATATAAATCATTCATTTCATTTCATTTATTCATTAACAATTAATAAAATCGTATTTGAAATTAATTAAAAATTATAACTAAAACTAAAATTAAATATACTACATTATTCTAATATTTTTACACAACAGAAATTAATAAAATTTTATAAAGAAAAATTAAAATACACATGTCCAAATAATCAGAGAAAATAAAATGTCAAGTCCTTAATGAATTACTTATCACAATCATTGTGTAAAAAAGATCACCGAAGGAAGGTATCAAAGGCCAACACAGGTATTTTAGCCTACCCGGGAAGGGCGGTAGTACAGGGGTGGCCCTGTGCTGCCGCAGCACTGCGAGGTGCTGGGGCTGACTTTTGTTAGCCCCGGGAAGTGCTTGGAGCGCGATGCGAGAGGGGCACCACTGATAGCCCTAGGGGACCGTGGAGCCCCTTGGCATGTATCGAGGCTGGCCACCGGGGATGGTTTAGTGAGTCGTCGAGTCCGACAACCTCACACACCCCCGTCGTACCCTTATGCGACGGGATGTCTGGATGCAGATTCCTCCCCGTTAACAAAAAAAAAATAGGTATTTTAGCCTAACTTGGTTTTTGATGCAAACTCAACAATGTTAAATGTTACGTAACCACAACAACTAACATTATTTGTACGAACACCTACCATCTAGCTACTCTAAATTAATCATTAGGATTATTATTTTTGCTTGTATTTATAACTAAGTACTACATTGTTAACAGACGTTTGGTACAAATAAAAATATTCTATTCTATTCTATTACCATACTTATTTATGTTGTCAAACAGTAATGCTCGCATTTCTGTGTTTCGGTTGAAAAGGGTTTCCAGTAAAATTACAGAGACTTTAGATCTACGTTTCAGGGTGGCAACGCAAGGAACACTTTTTGTCAAGTTTGCCTTTGGTAATGCTTATTTAGATAGGTCGTAAGCTGTATAAAATATGTACTTAACTACAGTTTGTTTCATTTAGCAGCGAGCTGGTACATGCCGGTATCGTTTCGTGTGATTGCAGTCATACAGGTCAGACGGGCAACGTTCGAAGTTTTCTCGAACAACCGTCACTCACTGTCACCCTAGTTGGATATTCTAAACTGTGTCAGACTTTGTATTCATTTTTCTCAGTTTCACTATGGGCTCTATTCGTATTTTGTGACTGCTATCGAGAGCTTCCTGAATTTATAGATAGACTGCAGTTTGTGAAAAACGTGAAAAACTTCGGTAGAGTTGTTTATTTTTAAACCCCGATGAAATAGAGGGGTGTTTTAAGTTTTTAGTGTGTAGATGTGTGTGTTTCATAGCTCCTGAACGGATGAACAAATTTTGATTAAGTTTTTTTCGTTCAAAATGTGTTCTTTATGCTTATAGAAAATCTGCGCAGCTGTTTGATAATTATCATCTTTTTTTAGTTGATAAAGAGTTAGAAACTTCAAATATTAATAGGAAGATTATAATGAAATTCACATGTAAGAAAACAGTGTGGACATAGACGTAGAGCTTTCTCCTAGGGTTATTATAAATAATAATTATAATAATAATATCACCGTCAGAAGTTCTGAGCTAAAGTTAAACCTGGTAACCGCGGTTAAGCCGCCGTTGCCGCGGGTGTATCAGGGAATTCGCAAAGTTATTATAACTTGTTTGTAATTTGTTGATTTCACGCAGCTATAGTTACAGACTGAAGTTGTGTTAACTGGATTTTAACTACAACCTGCTTTCAACTTGGTTTAAACGTGGTGCAACGTGGTAGCTTGGCTAGCTAATGCCCGAATACTCAAATACTATTAAATTAAGATCGTGTTGTTTAGCAGGTCGTTAGTTTTCAAAATCGTATGGGAAATCGTCATGTATTAAGCTTTGATTAGTTAATTAGTTAAATAGACTGCCCAAAAACCTCCGCCATGGCCTAACTGAAAAAACCAGGACCGATTACTTAACATGCATTTTGAAGCACGAAAGCGTGTGACAGGATTTGAACCTGCGGCTTTTGCATTGAGCCGACGCAAATGACGCGAATTCAACGAAATTATTAATCGCATTTTAAGTTTAATGATTTATAAGATAAGACTCCATATTTAATAAGTGTTGTTAATACGAGTAGCTTATTACATTCCATCAAAACAAAATTTCTTAGTTTATGGAGAATTGAGCAGAAAAACGTTATCGTTTTTTTTTGTTTACTTGGGATTTTTAAGACAAAATATATATCGGAGCAATGACGTCATCACATGCTGTAACTAAAAACACATTGTAGAAAACCGGCTTAAAACAACTTGTAAATCATGAATTGATTAGCTGATTAAGTAATCTAGTAGTTAATTTAAACTATTCAAACCATCAGTTAGTAATCTAGTGGTTAATTTAACTATTCAGACCATAAGTTAACTAATTTGATTGTTAAAAGCAGGACTCAGGCATTCACAAGTCGTTTTATTTTGATGTAAACAACTGTGGACGCATGCCTGCGTTTTGCTATAAATACGGCCGACGACCCGGGTACAATTCATTCGCACTCGAGCCGTCGGACCGTCAACACCTACTGAAGCTCGAAATAAAGAAGACTTGAACAGTTCCTGCCTTTTCTTCAACAAGATGGGTGATCCATCATGAACATAGGCTAGTGACGTCAGCTCGGCTGACGTCATCCTATCTACGAAGCATCCTGGACCTGCTCTTCCGTCATATACATTAAAAAAAAATTATAGGTACACATATTTTTTTATGTATGGAACCTATCCCTTATGTTTGTCAGGTTGATAATGAATGACCCTGTATATTAAATAGACAACTGATATTGACGACCAATGTGGTGCGGTGGGCGAAGGTCCTGCGATTCGAAAGTTCGATTCCCGCCTCGGGTCAAATATTTGTACGATCTACGAATATTTGTCCCGGGTGTTCTGGGTATTTTCTCTATATTTAAAAAAATGTCTATCTATGTATTGTATTTTTATTTTAGTAATCTGTAATACAGTTTATGTATACCTTTATTAAACAGAATAAAATATAAACATAATTATATTACATTACAAAATATACAAAATACATATGAAACAGTTGAGCCATCTAAAGACCGTTACTCATTATGTATTGTTTTTGTATTAAGTATATATCTGGAGCACTGGTGGTCTAGTGGTAGTGACCCCGCCTTCTAATCCTAAGGTCGTGGGTTCAAACCCAGTCGTGCACCTATGGATTTTTCTGTTTCGAAAAATGTATGTGCGCAATGCCAGTGCTCTCATACGGTGAAGGAAAACATCGTGAGGAAACCGGCATGTCCAAGAACTAAAAATTCGAAAGACAAGTGCCATCCACCAATCCGCATTGGGTCCGCGTGGTGGATTAAGACCTAATCACTCTCGCCTGAGAGTAGGCCAGTGTCCCAACAGTGGGAACATTAGAAGGCTATCATGATGATGATGATGATGAAGTATATATCAGTCATCTAGTACTCATCATACAGCTCTGTTTATCAGTAGCTTACCTTGGGGCTAGATGATGTTGTGTGGATTATCCAGCATTATTATAATACCCGTTATTATATATTATATGTTATATAATATATATTATTATATAGCCGAAGATCGGGCTCAGTGGCGCGCATTGGGAGAGACCTACGTCCAGCAGTGGACTGCAATAGGTTGATGATGATGATGATGATGATGATATATTATATGTGACTTTTCCATGTGTACAAAATGTATCAAGATGGAATAATTTTTTTGAATTGAATTGAATTGAATATAGTACCCGTAATACACTAACGGATAGATCGGCGAGGTCATAACTCATTCATAAAGCTAAGAAATTGGCTGTGCCGAGATTAACTATCTGGGATGCTGAGTTTTATTCTCAGTCACTCCGTCTTGCTCAAATTTTGAGAAGTTATGACACCACAGGGAATTCCCGACAGGATCTAGTTTGTCTAGAAATTTTAAGTCGGGTAAAATTCAAGCAGTATTTTCTAATATTTTTATATAATGAAACATCTGTTTACCTGGCACTCTTCTATATGATATTAAATATTCTATTCAATATCTTTGTATTAATCATCATGACAGCCTTCTAATGTTCCCACTGCTGGGACACTGGCCTACTCTCAGGCGAGAGTGATTGGGTCTTAATCCACCACGCGGACCCAATGCGGATTGGTGGATGGCACATGTCTTTCGAGTTTTTAGTTCTTGGACATGCCGGTTTCCTCACGATGTTTTCCTTCACCGTATGAGAGCACTGGCATTGCGCACATAAATTTTTCGAACAGAAAAATCCATTGGTGCACGACCTGGTTTGAACCCACGACCTTAGGATCGGAAGGCGGGGTCACTATCACTAGACCACCGGTGCTCTCATTAATATAATAATAATAATAATGCTGGACAATCCACACAGCATCATCTAGCCCCAAGTTAAGCAGAACTTGTTTTATGGATACTAGGTGACTGATATTATACTTAATACAAATACAAGACACAAATTATATAGATATTTTTTATTATACATAGAAAAATACCCAGAACACCCAAGGAAGAAATATTTGCAGATCGTACAAACATTTGTCCCAAGGCGGGAATCGAGCTTTCGAATCACAAGTGGACCTTCGCCCGCAGCACCACATTGGTCGTCAATATCAGTTGTCTATTTAATATACAGGGTCATTCACTATCAACCTGACAAACTTAAGGGATAGGTTCCCTAAATAAAAAAAAAAATGTGTACCTATAATTTTTTTTTATGTATATTTTGTCTTAAAAATCCCAAGTAAACAAAAAAAAATCGAATACGTTTTACTGCTCAATTATTATTTATCATTGTTGGGAATCGAGTTAAGCGGCGTAATAATGAAATCGAGTGTAGCGGGTTATTGACACGCGCAGGTCAAGGACGCGCGGGTTATTGACCCGCGGTTCATTGACGCGTGGGTCACTGACACGTGCCGAGCGCTGCCTTTTCGATTTCTAACAAGGATAACTAATTATTAAGCAGAATTACGCATATTTTTTTTTAAACAAAAAAAAAAGTTTAGACAAAAAAAATTGGTACAAGTATTTTTTTTTGTGGAACCCATCCCTTAAGTTTGTCAGGTTGATATAGAATGACTTTATATTTTAATGGGAAGCAATTTACAATACAGTGAAAGTCGCGGGCCGTAAGTGGATTAGATTAGCACAGGATCGCGGTAGATGGCACAAACTAAGGGAGGCCTATACCCAGCAGTGGGTGAAGTCAGGCTGTGGATGATGATGATGATGATGAATGGCAATCCATGTCAGCTTTACCTTAAATCCTTTGGCATCTCTTAACTCAGTTGCCCAAAAATATCACTTAGTAACTTTCCACAACTCTTGTTCTCAGTTCGTCATAGAAAAATTATGTCAAAGCGATATTTGAGGCACGATTCACACTCAAGTATGGTTTTTTAATACGAGCCTTAGACGAAATACATATAATCTAATACCTACCTTCTCATGCAATAATAATATTCTAACATTAAATCTGACGACTGATCCTTTACTCAATCCACGCGTCTTCTAACCCAATAATACCTTTGATCAAAGCGGTGTCAAGTCTAATATTGCACTGAAGGCGGCCTTCGGGTAAATGTTTGGGGACCCCAAGAACCAATCAGAGTTGGAGGTTACTAATGAACGAGTATTATGTGCTAAAGGCGGAAATACACTACGCAAGTAAACAAAGTCATTTTGTGACAGTGCTAAAAAAAGCAGATCTGAAACGAATTTGAATCGTAGTAATAAATGTCGTCATGGCAGCCTTCTTATGTTCCCACTGTTGGGACACTACTCTCGGGCGAGAGTGATTGGGTCTTAATCCACCACGCGGACCCAATGCGGATTGTTGGATGGCACGTGTCTTTCGAATTTCTAGTTCTTGGACATGCCGGTTTCCTCACGATGTTTTCCTTCACCGTAATGAGAGCACAGGCATTGCGCACATACATTTTTTGAACCAAAAAAATCCATTAGTGCCGTGGTGGTGGTGGACCGAGTTTGAACCCACGACCTTAGGATCGGAAGGCGGGGTCACTACCACTAGACCACCGGTGCTCGGTAATAAATATAAAAAGTACTTAAATGTAAACTCTGTGTAGTACTGTATAAAATGCAAATGGTGGATTAAGACCCAGTTACTCTTGAAAAGGCTAGTGTCCCAACAGTGGGAACATTAGAAGGATGAATGTATAAATAGATGTAGCGATGGATAGGTCTATATTTAGACTAAAGTACCTGCACCGATCGAACTCCCAACTTTAAATTTTAAGCTTAATATACATTATTATTATTATTATCAGCCTGTATCATCCCACTGCAGGGCAAAGGCCTCCCCATCCCCCTTCCATATAGTACGGTCATGTGCTTTTAAGGACCAATCCTTAATATACATAGCTCATAATAAATATGGTGATAAAATAAGTGAACTGTAAAGTTTTTTCATGAGTCTAATAAAGTTATATAAACCGAAACTGTACCACACAGTGTAAACTCACCTTAAAGCTATTTGACTGTGCAAATATTGATAGGATTAAGAGTATTGGCCAGCTTAATGGGAGCAAGTCTGATTCTCGCTTGACATGTACACTGTGCTGAATATATTGCACTACCGGGTCTAATGACCTGTATTTGCATAGGAATTGATTGGCTGTAAGTAAGCACTGCAAGATAATATATGAAGTTCCAGAGCTTGTTTTAGTTGATATGAAGTTTTCGAAACCTTTTGAGTTCTAAACATGCTCGTGGTAAGCGGCATGTTAATATAAGCATATTGCTGTGGTTGACACGGCAGCAATAAAAGGCTAATTTTGCTAAACGCTAACGTAACAGAAGCGTTTCATAAGATTATTCTGAGCTCGTAGACTGCGCTATGTCAATAATTTTGCCACAGATCAGAAAATTATTATCTGATCTGTGGCAAAAAGTGAAAAGCTGTCCTAAAGTGCTACGCCAAGAGAACTACAACGTTCGTTCATTCGTTTGTTCGTATGAGTCAGTGGCCAACTTTGTTGACAGAGTTTTTAGGCCGCCCGAAGGCCTCTGTCATGGCCTCACAACTTTGAAAAAGCCGGGACCGACTGCTTAACGTGCCCTCCGAAGCACGGGAGCGCTCAGTTGAAATTGCCACTGGCGGTCAACCATCCAAATGATGAGTGCTTAACTTCGTTGATCTGTTAAGAACAACTTAGCCAGCTACGTCGTCACGAGCGCTCCACTACTACACTAAAGAACTAGAAAGAAACGCATTCTATTAAATTGTATACCTTAATTTAACGATGTTTTATTCTAAATTAGAAAAGCAAGAGACGTTTGACGATTGACGACGACGTTTGACTATGGCAGTAAAGCCAGTGACATTTGTAAATGTATTTAAGACAAGCATGCTCTGCTTATGATACTTTTATTACTAGAATTTTGTTTTAAACAAGAAAATACAATAATTGTACAAAGAATATGTAATAAAAAGGGGAGGCACTACTTGCCAAAAAACAAGTTTATAACTAACTTGGTAATTAGGGCTACTATAAAATTGTAATGTACATAAGAAAAATAAGAGAAGTAGAGTTCTTTGTAATAGAGCTCGTCCGGGGAAGGACTACCACCATACCTATTTCTGCCGCCAAGCAATAATGCTCGCATTGTTGTGTTCCGATGTGAAGGTTATGGTTTCCGGTGAAATTACTGGCACATGAGGCTTTCGATCTTAGCCTCAAGGTGGCAAACCCGCGAGTGATACCTCTGGTATTGCAAGCGTCCATAGGCTACGGTAACCGCTTACCATTTGGTGGGCCATACGCTTGGTTACCACTTCAGTTGTAAAAATTGTTAAAAATAAACATTTTTTAATTTATTATATTTTTTTTTTATTTTTCTGCCTGTGCTCTGGTAGTTTTAGGTTCTATACCTGTAGCTTTTGAAAATTTCTTACGGATTTTAGTGAATTAATAGCGGATTATTGTAGATATGTCACATAAATAATGGATAAGTAACGCAAAACATCGAAAGACTATTATTTATGAAGATGTCTATTTTTGCTTAAATGAGTGTCTAACAGGCCTGGGCCATGGATGTCATTTTTATTTATTTTATTTTATTTTATTTTATTTACTTATTTATTTTCTTAATATGCAAACAGTTCTTGACTGAGTCAGCAGGGAAGTTTTTTCAGACCAAATTTTTTTACGTAAGATACTAGGACTATTTTATTTCTGAGCTGCGTTGAAACTCTTTCTCAGATAAAAAAAAAAAAACAGTTTGTCGACACGACAGGAAGATCTCAATAGCAAGATCTCTGATGATGATGATGTGTGTCACTATCACGCGACTAACCTAACAATGTGTGAGTGTGAGTGAGTGTGAGCGGGGTCTCTATTGCGCGACTAGCGTATAACCGTATAATGTCGCTTGATAGAAACTCCGAAAATAGCTCAAGCAACAAAATTGTTAACTCAGCAACAATGAAACCTTTCTTATTACGTAACCGCAACGTTTTGTACCTTTCCTTTTGTGCCACTTTCTTACCTATCCCCAACCTGTACTTCACGGTACATTACACTCGCATAAAAAGTGAAAGAAGCGAGTTTTTATTGTGTCCTTGCGGTAGCCTAGCTAGCGTATGGCGTCTCATGTGCTTTGCTTCCGTGTTACCGTTGACACTTACATAATTTATTTGAAGTTTTAAAAAAATAAATAGGGACGTTCTTTAAAAAAATCTAGGCGAGACTTCGACCAAACAAACCAAGATAACCCTTCCATTCCAATCACGACATTATTCTGAGGGACAAACTACCACCAAATTTGCACAACAAAACTGAAAATACCATGAGAAAAAATGCTAAAATGTTTCCTGGAGACTACATCATGGGGTTTTTCAAAAAGTGCATTTAAATGTTTTTTCAAAGCGTGAGTGATAACTTTGGTACCTACTGCAAACGTATGAGGTATTCCCGCGAACTGCACAGTTTTCTAGTGCACACTTTTCATCACCATTACTGCACGTTTTGCCGTTCGTGGGAACATTAGGTTACAGTAATTACTTAACATCAGGCGGAAGAGTAGTAGAGTATTTTGTGATAGAACCGTCTAAGGAAGTACTACCACCGTACATATTATTGCCGCAAAGCAGTGCTCGCAATGCTGTGTTCCGATGTGAAGGGTATAGTTTCCGGTGTAATTACTGGCACATAAGATTTTTGATCTATGCCTCAAGGTGGCAACCCGTGAGTAATACCTCGATACCCGCGAGTGATATTGCAATGATAAGTAGATAATTACTACGTAGATAATTATAATATTATCCATTCAAGGAACATTTTATAAGGGTTTTTTAACGTTAACGGGAATTACGTAAAAACCCGTAATGGAGCTTTAGATCGAGCTTTGAACTAATAACTTCTTATAGAAACGCAACTCATTACAAAAGCATCGCACTTCAGTATGCTTACTGCACTACTACTACTACTGTTATGGGCAATCGTGGCCCACATCAAAACGGCTTGATCGTTTCTTCATCTTCTGCTGATAAACCAAAAGTTATAGCATTGGCTCAATTGTTTTTTTTTTGTCAGCAAGTGACAATACGGTCAAGTCGCTCACCTGATGTTAAGAGCCACGACTGACCATAACAGTTGTAGTGTCACCCAAAGCTTAGTTTTACGTTGCACTGCACTGCGCTCATAACTCCGATATGTTTTTGTTAAGTCTTTTTTGCCCAGTAATTTCACTTGCTGCAGTGCCCTTCAAACCTAAACACACTTGCACACTACTGCTTGGAGGCAGAATATCTGGCACTGCGGTGGTACCCACCAAGACGGACTCTTGCTCAAGAGACCGTCCACTAGTAATTATTCAAAAATGCCATCAAAACTCCAGAGTTTCACTTCTAAAGTAACAAATATTTTATCTAGTGCGATCGGCTCTTAAATTCTGCCGTCGCTGCCTCTCATTAGTGATTTTGTCGTTGATTTACTGCTCGCGTTATCAACTTTGGCAGTTTGAATAATATTTTTGCAATATAACGTTTTTCGATAAAAAACCGGACGCTAATATTTCATGAAGATTACAAGACGTACAGCCAACCGAACTCGAGCTGTAGAACCTTGTCATACAAATGTGAAATTTCAGTTTGAAATTGATATAGTATGTGTGTGTTTTGTTTAATTTTATTTTTATTTATGCCATAAAATTCGTCTGCAAAAGTTCAGCTCATATGAAATCTGATGAGACATTCTTATAGTTTTAACTCCGACAATGTCTGAAAGCAACGCTTGTGTTATTTCAAAATTCATGTTTCCTGTTGTGTTCTTGGAAGAATATTTACCGAGAAGCCGTCACAAAACATAAACTATCTGAACCGGATTAGTTGAGGTATGTAAATATTATAATTACTTACTGTAAATTAACTAAGTAACTACTTTAACCATGAGAAATTCAAATTTCGGAAATTGTTTCAGAGTTAATGTAATTCATGCATCAATATGGATTCATCATTATTAACGCTGGATAAATAAAATAAATGAAACTAATTTCAGATCTAGACTATAATATAATCTAGTTAAATATGACAAGTAACCATCAGGTGGGTTGTGGTTTGATTTCATCATTGATCGTATAAAAAACTTACCACACAAGAAGAGGAAATAATGCTGGACAATCCACACAGCATCATCTAGCCCCAAGCTAAGCAGAGCTTGTGTTATGGGACTGATATACATAATACAATACATATAGGTTGTTATTTTTTATTATGCATAGAGTATACTATAAACCAGAACTATAAAAGGTAACTAAGCTGATGTTGAATGGTGGATGGCATAAACACAACAACTTTGTATTCATTGTGAGCATCCATTATTCATGGTTAGTGGATGCAATACAGTTGGTGCAAACAAGTGTTTAATAGCGGAAAAACTAGAAAGAGAAGGAAAATAACAATTAATTGCATCGCTTTGCTCGTGTAAGCTTTTCTTGAAAAATTGCACAGAATTTTATGTTTTTTTACTGTTTAATATTATTCTGTTGATGTCAGCAATTAAGGGTCTTGTCACTTAGTACTTGTGCTCGAAAGCGTTCGGCAAAATGTTATTGGGTGAGATGATTTCACGTCACATTACGTCACAACAGAGAGGCGATTATGTGATTCAGTTGCGATTGCAACTTTGCAATTTTCACTTGGTTTCAATTGAAAACTGCCGTATTTTGTATGAATATGTCAGATGATTGACAGTTTACTGACTGAAATCGTATTGCAAACGAGTTGCGTAATCGCCATAAAGGTAACAGCCACACACTTATATTATTGTTATCAAAAATTGTGCGATCACGCGCTTTCCGGTTCGCCAGTTCTTATTAGTTTTAGTAGGTTTCAGTTTTAAAGGTGACTTTAAACAAGTTTTGTGATAGTCATCATGACAGCCTTATAATGTTCCCACTGCTGGGACACTGGCCTACTCTCCAGCGAGAGTGATTGGCTCTTAATCCACCACGCGGACCCAATGCGGATTGGTAGATGGCACATGTCGTTCGAATTTTTAGTTCTTGGACATGCCGGTTTCCTCACGATGTTTTCCTTCACCGTATGAAAGCACTGGCATTGCGCACATATAGTTTTCATAGCGAAAAATCCATTGGTGCACGACTGGATTTGAATCCACGACCTTAGGATCGGAAGGCGGGGTCACTACCACTAGACTATCAATCTGTATTTTCTTATTTTTTCCTAATTTGATGAGTGTACTTCTTTAATTGATGTTATTGGTTTATCCGTGTTAATTAAAGTAAATAAATAAATATAAATACAAAATATAAATAAATAAATAAATAAATAATGCTGGACAATTAACACAGCATCATCTAGCCCCAAGGTAAGCTGCTGTTAATCAGAGCTGTATTATGGGTACTAGATGACTGATATATATTTAATACAATACAATACATAGATAGATATTTTTTATTATACATAGAAAACACCCAGAACACCCGGAACAAATATTTGCAGATCCTACAAACATTTGTCCCAAGGCGGGAATCGAACCCGCAACCTCTGCGTCGCAGGCGGACCTTCGCCCACCGCGCCACATTGGTCGTCAAATGGACCACTAGTGCTCTATTGTGATAGGTAATGTATAAAAAAATCATTACCTAAAAACATCAACAGTCGTAAAAATCATCCGTCTGACTTTAAAACACTAAGGTATTCTAGCCAAGACTTAAATTACTAAAATCTTTTCCCATTTCCTTTATTCGAAATCTAAATCTACCTCAAGCATTCAGGTTTTAAAACAATTTAACAATTCCAGCAAGATTAAATCACGTTTTAACCGCGAAAAGCGTTCATCGAAATCCCCGTACCATTATTGAAATTATTCGATAGAAAATATAGACGTGTCTGAAGGAGACAGCTGGATACGTGACACTAATGAGGAGGAGAGATCGCACTATAAAATGAAGTCTGGAGAACATGTTAGAGAAGTAGCTGCTGAGTGGTAATAGCACTACTCACATTAACATTCTTTGGCAGATACAAAAACTGACACTGCGTACAGACAAACCAAGGAAACTAATGAATGAACTAGTACCTATACATTTTTTTGTAAATCACACTGATCACATCACAGTATCACACTTCACATCACACTAATATTATAAATGCGAAAGTTTGGATGTTTGGATGCTTAGATGTTTGGATGTTCGGAGGTTTGATACTCTATAACACGACAACTACTAAACCGATTTGGCTGAAATTTGAAACATAGATATATAATGATTGAGCACTGGTGATCTAGTGGTAGTGACCCCGCCTTCCGATCCTAAGGTCGTGGGTTCGAATCCGGTTGTGCACCAATAGATTTTTCGCTACGAAAAATTTATGTGCGCAATGCCAGTGCTCATACGGTGAAGGAAAACATCGTGAGGAAACCGGCATGTCCAAGAACTAAAAAAAAATTCGAAAGACATGTGCCACCTACCAATCCGTATTGGGTCCGCGTGGTGGATTAAGACCCAATCACTCTCGCTTGAGAGTAGGCCAGTGTCCCAGCAGTGGGAACATTAGAAGGCTGTCATGATGATGATGATATAATGATTGGGAAAAAGATATAGGCTACTTTTTTTCCCGGAAAAGAGTACAGTTTCCGAGTTTCACGCCAACAAAGTTACGGGCGACAGCTAGTTAACTGTAATACACACTCAGATCCAGATCTATGATGCATGAATAATTTTTTATTTTATTTTATTTTATTAATTTTAGAAAACTAACAGCTAAGCAGATACAATAGATAAATTATATAGATAAATGTAACTAGAGGTACACTTATAGGAAGACCAATTATAAGTTTCCGCAGATAGTAGAACAGTAGCTATGAATAAACAGTTACAATAGACGACAGTTAGAAGAGAAAAAAAAAATGAAAACATTAACTAAAATACATACACGCACACACGATATTTGACTTAATTTTGAGTACTTTATCTAAACGTTATTAAAGTAGCTATCGCTAAGCAAAAACTTAATCTTGTTTGAAGAATTGTTAAATAAATCAACCTCAACGTGTCTCTTTACTAAGAGGTTGAATGAGTTTGAAGCTCTTATGACAAACGAATAAACACGTAATGTTCTGATCTTCACGATACGGGCTAGTTTGAAGATTGCTGACAAGTTCTACCTCTGTTAAAATAATAACAGCTATATAGTTACATAAGAACTTACCTACTTGTTTACCTATTGTTTTCTGTGTACCTAGTTCTAAGTTTTTGGCTGCAAATAAATATTTTTCATTTCATTTTCAATGTTTATTCATGCATTCTATTAGATGCAAAAAAAAATATATTAAATTTAAAAAGTGGTGTATTTTGTATAATAATATATGTTTATTTAAAAGGCTTTTAAAGGCGCTACAGCCTGCTAGTTACTTAGGTAGATCTTAAGTTATAATGTGCTAGAATATGTTTAGTTATGTTATGTACTGTGTTTATGTTAAATAAAGAACTTTATAAAACAAAAACAACTCAGTTCCAAAACAAAATATTTGCAGACCATGCAAACATGTAATGTTAATTTTATTTCAAATCCAATCCATGCTAAATTCAGTCAGATATCCAATGCGTATTCACATGAGCTTTTGCAAATGAATAACGAATTCGTTATCCGGTACCCTTCCTTCTAAAGACAACCTAAATTGTGTCGAAATACCTTGAGCGAATTATGCCATTCCCACATCTAATTAAAGACGTACATTCAGCAACAAAACCTTTATGAGTTAAGTTGTTATATGAATAAAAGTTTATTTTTTTATCACCTCATTCGTTTTAAATTTATTTAATAACATACGAGCACTGGTGGTCTAGTGGTAGTGACCCCGCCTTCCGATCCTAAGGTCGTGGGTTCGAATCCGGTCGTGCACCAATGGATTTTTCGCTAAAAAAATGTATGTGCGCAATGCTCTGCTCTCATATGGTGAAGGAAAACATCGTGAGGAAACTGGCATGTCCAAGAACTAAAAATTCGAAAGACATGTAGCATCTACCAACTCGCATTGGGTCCGCGTAGTAGATTAAGACCCAATCACTCTCGCCTGAGAGTAGGCCAGTGTCCCAGCAGTGGGAACATTAGAAGGCTGTCATGATGAATAACATACACATTTTTAATATTATGTATAATTCAGGTCAGGTGTTTTCTCATTCAAAGTTTATGACATCATTCGCAACGTATTTATACTCTATAGTGTGTCTATTGACAAATAAAAATCGAGAGAGCGAGATATAGATATCTCGGTGAATAGTAAAAGCACAAAATCGGTCTTCATGGCGCCCTTTTGGGGAGGCCTATGACCGGCAGTGGACGTCTATCGACTGGTATGATGATGATGATTTTTATATAAAATACGTTACAAATATTACTATGGTGTAGCACGCCTGCTAACGCTGACTGTACATCTAATAAAGACGAAACAAAGTTAAGCAAGTCTAAACTTTGTCTTTTATCACACATAGAAATTCGTCGGTTCATTCGCAAGTCACAAATTAGGGTATTCACTGAGAAAATACAAGGATTTCAGCAATTACACTTTGACTTTTGTCTTTTGTCGTTTAGTTACGTGTTTTGACTGAATTTCAGGAATGTATTTTATATTTCTGATCCAGAAGTTTTAAGAACGTAGAGTAAAGTTATGTTTTCAACATAAAGCGGATAAAGGGATATAAGTGGTAAGACCCTCTCTCCAGTGTCCCAGCAGCAATGAGAACATTAGACATAGAAAACTGTCATGATGATGATGAAAGAAAAATATTAGCTTTGTTAGCCTCAGTGCAATGATTTGAGTAAGAATGAATTGCCACATGAGGCTTTCGATCTTAGCCAGGTAACCCGCGACTGATACCCCTGGTATTGCAAACGTCCATAGGTTACTATAACCGCTTACCATCTTGTGGGCCGTACGCTTGGTTGTCACTTCAGTTGCATTAAAAAAAAAAAAAGTAATTACATCGTATTATATTTTCAACACAACAGAGTAATAAACTTTGTATTCAGTATAATTAAAATAGTGGATACGGTAATCGATAGATTCAGGTGAAATCCATTACAAAATAACAAACAGATGAAAAATCTAAATAAATAGGGATAGTACTAAAAATTTTTCATCTCTATTTAATCTTGTAGTGAATACAGTAGGTACTACATACTTTAAACTGAAAGATTATACAAAATAATTATTTAGATTGGAGCTGACAAAAAGTAAAACAGGTAGCGCACAGATAAAATAGATACATTTGACGACCGATGTGGCGCAGCGGGCGCAGGTCCGCCTGCGACGCGGAGGTTGCGGGTTCGATTTCCGCCTCGGGTCAAATGTTTGTACGATCTACAAACATTTGTTCCGTGTGTTCTGGTTATTTTCTATATATAATAAAAAATATCTATCTATGTATTGTATTAAGTATATATCAGTCATCTAGTACCATAACACAGCTCTGTATAACAGCAGCTTATCCTGGGCTAGATGATGCTGTGTGGATTGTCCAGCATTATTTATTATTTATTTATTTATTTCAAGTGTTCAAGATTATGAAGGTTGAAAACTCATTTTGAGCATAGGTTAGGTAATTTGTTTTTTTTAGAGTTGCTTGCTGAAGCGATTATGACAAAACGTTCAAAAACCTACACAATGAGTTTTTAGAGTTGAATAATGTAAGGAATACAGCAACACCTTAAATAAAATGATCATTAATTCAAAACCAAAACAAACAAGAAACGCGCCGTCAGAACTCACAATTAAACCGAACTTATCCTGAATGGTCCCGGCTCATTCGTCTTACAACTTTCCTCAAGAAACTTGCCCGAGTTTTCATTGTGAATAAGGTCGCTAATCTGCACCATGTGACATTAACATATTAGGAAAGTACAAACTTGGAGTGCAAACTGTACAGATTAATTAATAGTTACGTACAGAATGCATATTTATTTATACTCGTAAAAAGAAGAAAGAAATAATGAAAGAATGAACACTTTGTTGGGTCCACATATTATCCACGTCGTGCAGAGGTCTCACTGCGCACATGAATAGTGACACTGTGTGAGTGTGAGTTTGTTGTTTGAACGTAAAAATGAAGATTATAAAGATTATAAAGATTATAAATAAACTCTAAATAACTAACGTAAAAATGAACTCTAAAACTAGCACAAGACAGCTGAATTTCAGATCCTAATAAAAGGACGACAACATTCGTAAGTAGAAGCACTCACAGCCTCACAGGAAGAATAATATATCTGAGTACTATCCATCAAAGTTTTGCTTGTATTACGGGTCGTAAAACAATTTTTACGAGAACAACAATAAAGCAAAAAAAATAATATATGAGGTATTGACAATAAAATTAAGAAAAACACTTTATAAGTATTTTTTTGAAAAGCATGCTTAAGCCTACATTTGGAATGAAAATTATTATTTCAAGTTTTGATCTTGGAAAACCTTTAAAATTTAATATTATACGCTGATACCAGTACTGAAACCTTTGATAAGGAGTCGTTAAAACAAAGTTATTCAATTCTCATACCATAAAGACTAAAAGTATGATTAAAATGCAAAACTTCCAAGATGACAGTAGTAAATAGTTTACTTTCATTGTTCAAAATGCTTGCTTGCATTAAATTCGAGCAAGAGACAGTTTTGTTATTTAGTTCTAGTTTTTCTTTTTTACTGTCACTGTTTGTCTTGGTCACTCTGCTTTGCTCTAGCTTTTGTCTTGTGGAACAAAGAAAAGAACTTGCAAAGGTTTTTAACTTTTACTTTTTTACTCCTAGTTCAGTATGTGTTTTTTTGAATATTGTTATCTTTACCTCGCAATATCTTAATTTATGCAGAGTTAAAAGCAGCACTAAATAAGTTCGTTAAGAGTCCGTGGCCAACTCTGGTGATTGAGTAACGCCTCCGCGCTCTTAAGGCCTCCGTCATGGTTGAAAATTTAAAAAAAGCCAGGACAGACAGCTTAACGTGCCCTTTGAAGCACGTAGCTCTCTGTTAAAATTTTATTACCACTAGGGTAATCACCTGTTCAAAATAGTGACCCCGCGAAACAGTGCATAACTATTCATTTGTTTTGTGAGTTTGTGTCACTCAACCCTGATCAAGACTCTCGAAATTAAGTCGAAACATTGTCGGTACCTCTTCACCGATATACCGGTAAGTGAAAACACCCGTTTTTTTAATGAATGATTTAGTTCATGATAGTTGTATTAGTAAAAGTGCTTAACTAGTTTTCAATGGAAAAAGTAGTATTAACAGAGTGCAATAGTCAGCTAACTTTGACTATTGCGCTAAGTTGTAATCAAACAAAGACTTATTTATAGATAACTATTTTGAAATTGTGATTGATGTCACTTCTTAATCAAAAAAGATCAGCGAAAAAAAACTTTGGAACCCAGCCTAGTTTGTTGCCAGATTCTTCTAGGCTGGCACGCGTGGAACTAGTTCAAAGTGATCTTTGTGATTTTATTGACTATAACTATTTTTCAAATTATATATCTATATAAATATACGGAACTCATTGGTGCACGAAATTAAGCTACGTCGTTAACTACGACATAGTTTTATTTTAATGGTTAATGACTCATTTGGGACTTCGTTTTATGGGTGCTAATTACTAGGACAAAAGAAGTAGGAAGCACTTAATTAGGCGATAAAATTATCCAACGATCAAAGAGTGTTCTGAAAAATATAAGTACGTAACTATTTTTATAGAAATTGTCTATTTTTTTATTTTTTTATTTTTTTTATACAACTGAAGTGGCAACCAAGCGTACGGCCACAAGATGGTAAGCGGTTACCACAGCCTATGGACGCTTGCAATACCAGAGGTATCACTCGCGGGTTGCCACCTTGAGGCTAAGATCGAAAGCATCATGTGCCAGTAATTTCACCGGAAACCATACCCTTCACACCGGAACACAGCAATGCGAGCATTACTGCTTGGCGGCAGAAATAGGTATGGCGGTAGTCCTTCCCCGGACGAGCTCTATCACAGAGAACTCTACTACTCTTCAAATTTTGATCTTCAAAAACTGGATTTTTTTCGTCATTTGTGTACTATTTGTACACAAATGACGAAAAAAATCCAGTGCCAAGCTAAACAAAGTTTCTACCTTAAACAATTTACACCCGTAATCCGTGTGGTTTTGTTATTTTAAACTTTATTTGATCGAAAACATTCTATCATGTTAAAGAAATAGGTAAATCTGGTGTAATTACTATGACATGTAATTAATTCACGCATCCCACGCTTTTTAAAATTACATTAGGAGTTTACGAATTTCTTTTACTTTAATTGTGCGGTGTATTTGTGAAGCTAATGTGGAAAGAAATCATCACACTAAATTATAAATACGACAGTTTGGATGTTTGTTCCTCTATAACTCGACAACCGCTGAACCGATTTTGCTGAAATTTAAAACATAGATAGATAATGGCCGGGAATAGGACATAGGCTACTTTTTATTTAGGAAAAAAGTATGGTTACCGAGTTCCACGCAAACGAAGTCGCATGCAACAGCTAGTTTGAAACTTGTTTTAGTCATTTATTAACTAAAATTAGTTGATAGGATATCTGTAGATAGTTCGATAATCAAGCGGTTACTATAATTTTATTAGCAGATTGTAAATGTGCTAGAAAACCTTCTATCATCATGACAGCCTTCTAATGTTCCCACTGCTGGGACACTGGCCTACTCTCAGGCGAGAGTGATTGGGTCTTAATCCACCACGCGGACCCAATGCGGATTGGCGGATGGCACATGTCTTTCGAATTTTTAGTTCTTGGACATGCCGGTTTCCTCACGATGTTTAGAAAACCTTAATTTTAATAAATTAATGTCACAAGACGACCATAAAAATATCGGTTCTAAGACGAACTTCTAATAAAATTTTAAAAACATACCTGGTTTACCTACGATAGGTTTAAATATAGATAAGTTTAAACTTTCTTTTAATTAGATGGCAATTATTCTGTGCACATAAATTTAACTTATCGCACTCAATTTTCACATATAAGACCTGACTCCACACTAGCATTCCTTGGGTAAGTGACGTTTCGACCGAAAAATGTTCGACTGATTCGGCCCAAATGACACTTTCAATATTAATTTATTTACTGAAATTTTCGGCCAACAATGATAAACGCTGTTTTGTATTAGTCAGCGAATAAACTTAAACTACCCAGACTTGTTTCAAGAAGAACTTAATTCAAAAGACAGGTTCATCCGTATTCGTTCAGAAGCCATGATGTCTCAGACATACAAAACTGCCCCTTGTTTTCGTTGGATTAAAGTTACAATTACTATTACCTGAAATAAAAATTTGTAGATCATACAAACATTTGATCTGCAGCGGGAATCGATCTCGCTACCTTCCACTTCTCAACCGGACACTCGCGTTCCGCTCTACCAAGGAGGACAATTTAAAACATCTTACAACCCGACAAAGATCTCTTGTTCCCGATAACAGATCAGCTCACAAAGCAACTTAATTAACTCCACGCTTCATTAACGAAACACAATCAAGCACTTACCGTATATCATTGATACGAACAGCAACACTGCGTTCACTATGTATGAAGGTTTCTTCAGTTTCTTCTTACCCATCTTGATCATCATTCCTTATAAGTAATCTATATTAATTTGACACTTCTTTCTATCATCACTCTATTACACTAAGACTCAAATTTGCTCTACAACTAATAGTTCGTCATCTAATTGGTTTACGACTGTCTTGTTACGTGCCACTAAATCTTTCAACATTTATTCCAGCTAATTAATACGTTGACAAATAACTTTATGACACTAAAGCCCTTAAAAAGATGTCACATCATCTATTAAAGTTGTTGGTTTCTATTTTTATTTTACTCTTACACATACACGCATAAGCTCCGTAGTCGAGACGTTTTTGGTACATAAGCGAACACGGATAACTACGTGCAACATAATGTCGCATCTATTTTGAAAATCTCCCTTGTTTTTAAAGATAAATCTTGTTTAATCCCCGCGCAAGTTTAAAAGAAATTTCGCTTTGGCACGGCATTTCCGTTGCTCCTGATTTACGAGCACTGCACTTTGTTGTTCACTTTTGTTTATAGTTTCGAGGCACTCTGATCACTGGCGATCTCGTCTGCTTTAGAATAGGGACCGGCCGATAAATTCGGCATTTTCGTGTTGGGTGTCGTGAGCTCGGCGCGCGACTGATCGCAGAGACTCCCTCAAAAGCACTGACTTACATAAGGAATTTGCTCCGGCTGCGGCGTGTCTGCCAGAGCGGGATAGGGATGATTTTTCGTAAGGGTTGCAGGTCGCCGTACGAAAGGGACGGAAGAGATTTCCACATTGGAGCCTGGACCAAAAACGAATCCTGTGTGAAGACGCAATTAAAATGTACATAAATCTGAGAGAGATAAGTTCGCGAGGCAACACATCCGAGTTAATAAGTGTTTAATCTGCCATTTGATAGCTTTTCCACCTATTTAATCTATTTCGAAGAGTTTGTGTGGGTTTTAGGTGACACCGTGTATAAATAAATACTCTGGACAAAACATTTCCCTAATTTGCGTCAAATAAAATAAAGATAGAAATAATTTTAGAAAACTGGTTTTGTTTCGAAATTGATGAATGGGACATTGCAAAATAAAGTATGATTGATTGTAGTATTTTAGAACAATGACAAGACCCCGGGAGAAATTAAACAGTCCAGTCAAAATGAACTTTGCCAGTGACATTTTGAGACAAAGCCGTCAATTTATTATTGCCGATGATGGTCTGAAGAATGCTCAATCTGCAAATTACGGAGGAGAAAGTTTTTATTGAGTTTCTTGGCTTCATTAGCGAATGGGGTTTTTTATATAACAATGGTTCTTTCTTAAGTCATCCTGTTTTAAAAGATACGAAGTTAAGTCTTAAAAAGCATTTAATTAGTAGATGACGTTAACTAATAGATAAGATTTTTTAGTAGTTCAATAAATTAAGTACATAAAACAAACACAAAAATATGTTATTACAACCAAATTATATTTCATGACGGCCACCGCGATTTGTGATTTTGAACCTTATTGTAAGATGATGCTGGTGGATTTTCAGCAAGAGTCCGTCTTGGTGTGTACCACCGCAGTGCCAGATATTCTGCCTCCAAGCAGTGTGCAAGCATTACTATGTGTAGGTTGGGCACTGCAGCAAGTGAAACTACTAAGCGAGTGAGACTATACTGCCATGCAGAATTGTATAACTTGAATCTTACCATAAAACATTTATTGTATGTGATTGTAAGAGTTACATTAAGGTGTTATCATCATCATCATCATTGGTCACCAACATCTCTTCTCTGTTTTGTGAGTATTATCTGACTTCTAGCATAGTATTTTATCACCTTAACGTCAGACTACCACCATAACTATTTCTGCCGCCAAGCAGTAATGCTCGCATTGCTGTGTTCCGGTGTGAAGGGTATGGTTTCCGGTGAAATTACTGGCACATGAGGCTTTCGATCTTAGCCTCAAGGTGGCAACCCGCGAGTGATACTTCTGGTATTGCAAGCGTCCATAGGCTGCGGTAACCGCTTACCATCTTGTGGGCCGTACGCTTGGTTGCCACTTCAGTTGTATAAAAAAAAAAAAAAAAAAAAAGACCCTTTAAGTGCATCAATTTGTTCATTAAGCACCTATTTAGTTAACATGTAGATCAGTCTGCCCGCGACCACGGTTGTTGCAACACAACTGAAACGTCGGGGATATTAAAAAGGTAATTACGCGATAAAATCCCGCAAATATATAAAAACTATGAGTTCTGATCGCGAAAGTTTAAAAAAGACTATGTGGATAACGTCGTGGACTACATTATTAAAAAATTTCACTTACTTATAATAGATAGTATTAATACTGATTGTACTTGCGTATAATAAAATGTAATTGTTTGTTGTTTCTTAACCTTTCACCTGACGAAAATTCACCTGTCAATTTCAGCGCAGTTCAAAATGCGCACCCCGCGCGCCCCGCGCATATACAGATTTAGGTCATACTTCAGAAAAATGCCCATAAAAAAATATCTAGACCACCTATCATAGTTTTGCAAACGGCATTAGCGATATATTGATGAGATACAGTCACATGGGGCCAATCTGCCAAACACAACAGAAAACCTGGATCACAAATATGCTAGTTTCATCTACCAGTTGATAGTAAACCGGACCGCAGGCGGTCTGCTGCGTTTCAAAGAGTTAATAATAATAAAAAAAAATAACATGACAGCCATCTAATGTTTCCACTGCTGGAACGAACGAACGAACTGCTGGGACACTGGCTGTTATAAAAAATATTTATCTCTAGATTCTGCTATTTAGCATACAACCTAATCACTAATACCTAAACATAATTACGAATCTTTGAATAACACTGCAACTGTTATGGTTATATGCTTTGCATTAAGCGATTGAATTTACCGTAAAAGGAAAGACTTATCAAAATTATCTTTTATGTGGTTTAATATGAGATGAGAGATGAGATAGAATAAATTCGAGTGCGAGCGAGAGTTGTGATACCGTAGAAATGGCGGTAGGCATTCGTGTTTTGAAACAAGAAGCCATAACAAGGGTCATCTTTAACAATATTGATTCAGGCTCGCATTGTAATGAAGATTAAAGGGTATGGGTATAAAGGTAGGTTGGGAATTAGAAAGCAGTATGCTGTTACCAGTAAATTCAGTATTCCAACGGTTACCGTGATAATTGTAGGGCTCTATCATAAGTCACGTTACTGAAGGCATCGGGCACTCTGTATTATTTATTGATATATACTTATATTTTTAAGTGCCATCAATACAATATACACTCATAAAAAGCGCTCGTGACGTAGCTGGCTAAGTTGTTCATAACAGATCAACGAAGTTAAGCACTGTTCCGCGGGGTCATCATTTGGATGGGTGACGGCCAGTGGCAATTTCAACTGAGCGCTCCCGTGCTTTGGAAGGCACGTTAAGCAGTCGGTCCCGGCTTTTTCAAGGTGGTTAGACCATGACAAAGGCCTTCGGGCGGCCTAGAAACTCTGTCACCAGAGTTCATACGAACGAACGAACGATAAAATTGTGACGTCATAGAACTGTTAGAAGAACTGTTTTTGTCCCAGTAGTACCATGGTGAACTATTGAAAAAAAACTATCCTACTTTGTTCTATAGATCTAATTCATTTTCGGAATAACAAAAAAACTGTGAGGACAGTGCAATCTTACACGCACGTATGGTAATTTAAAAACTTGCAGTGACAAGCCACGATTGGTCAAAAGTTCAAAACACAATTTACATTAGCCACAGTTGTTTTTAAATTAGTGTGACATAAAAGAAAATCACTGAATAAACTTTTCAAACACAATTTTATAAACTGCGTTAAAAAGTCACTTTGATTTCTTAATTCATCACAAAATGAAAAATGCCCTATCAAAATCAAATGCCGACATCTGATCAAATTAAAAGCCCCATTCTTCAGATAATAACCAAAATCAGTGTCAATTAGCACACACAAATAAAATGTCAAACAAAATTCACAAAACTATAAATTCTAATTTTGCCTCTGCGACGTCTCGGCTATTAGAGAATTTTATCTTTAGAAATGGTTTAGCAACTTGCTATTAGGACGTGTTTATACTGTGCGTTATTGACTGGTTGTGTGGCGAGTTTGATTCCTGTTGCTAGACAAGTTTGCAGCCTCAATGCAAAAGTTGGTTTCTTGTAGTTCTTAACCCATGACAGAAAAAAATCTAAGTGTAGACACAGACCAGGAGGGCGATTCTCGTGCCATAGATGATATAAATATCGTCAAAACTCTCAAAAATGTATAGAAATTTTAACAGTTTTGACGATAATATGAGTTTTTCATGTAAATCATATCATGTACATGTAAATGTAACCATTTATCTATGCACGAGAACTCCAGATATTAGTACTACGGTGTAGACACAGTGTAACATTTACTATATTCTATTACATAACACACTAACAATATTGTTGTCAGCACAGTGTAACATAACGGACTGGTCGACGCAATTGTGTTTTACCTTCCATGGTTACCATCCATGGACCGATGACATCGTTAAAATGACAGAAATTTTGGTGGCCGTCATTCATTAACTTTTGGAATACCTAAATTTAAAAAAAAAATCAGGTGAAATTTAATAAGAAAAATCAACTAGCTCACAAAGTATAGTCGTGTGCATAATACCTTAACAATTTTATCTTTTGAAACGGCATGTAGAAAAGACAGTTAATTTTACGTGACATAAATAAAAACGGAGGGCATTCCCTCGAAGGGAAAAAATAACAAACATATCTCTTAAAGTAAGAAAACAAACAACGTGTGTTAACATCTGTCGCGGCACGGGCGGTACAGGCGAGAACAAAAACTGATATAAAAAGATCACAAGAAAAGTAAAAAATTAAAGTAAGTTCGTATAAGTCAGTGGCCAAAGATCTCAAAATTGTAATCCGAAAACCCCAATAATAAAAGTATATTTTTGAAAACAAATATTCAGTCGCAATAAATGAATAAAATTAAATAACACTCTAAAGTATAACATCTGTAAAGTCTTGTACACGTTTACATTATCTATACTAAGTAAGTTTGTATGAGCTAGTGGCCAGCTCTGGTACAGAGTTTTTAGGTCTCCCAAAGGCCTCTGTCATGGCCTAACAAATTATTGAGAATTAAACGCTTGTGACATAGTTCAGGTCATAGTAGATCAACGAAGTTAAGCACTGTTTTGCGTACCCACATTTGGATGGGTGACCGCCAGTGGAAATTTCAATTGTGCACTTCTGTGCTTTGTAAGGTACGTTAAGCATAAAGTGACCTTTAAGATGGGCTATTAACTACGTCACCAAAGTTGATCTCTGACTCACTTAATTACTTATTATTGCTTGTATGCAATATTGTGTCCAAATGAGATCAAAGATGACTCACGTTTTTTATTTTACTCACGACTGTACCGAATACTCGAAATTCAATACGTCAGTGTTGATTGCAGTTAATTATAAATCCGTCCCCTTCCATTGTCCATCCTATTTTTACATCCTCCATATTATTCCTTTTCAAGGCATTTCGAACTTTAAAGATATGGTAATAAGAGTAACAATAGCGTAACGCATTTGGTATGTTTCAGGTTCTTTAATGTATACTCATCTTAAATCAAATCCGAATCAGTGTTTAAAAGCTTTGAGGGTATTACTTCCGCTAATAAAATGTTGTACCTTGTCCGGGAGCAAATGAACCAATAGATTCAGAATCGTTTCCTTTGTGTCAAATTCGTTTAATCAAATTTAAAAAAAATATTAAAAAAGCTTGGATTTATAACACTGTTTATATCTTCAGTAAAAAAAACTATGGTTCTTTATTATTGATTAAATCTTTCATGTGTTTGCTCTCATACGGTGAAGGAAAACATCGTGAGGGAACCGGCATGTCCAAGAAAATTCGAAGGTCGTGGCCAATCTGCATTGGGTCCGCGTGGATTTTAACTTTTATGATTAAATATCTAACAAGTTTAATTATATTTTGTTACTTAAAACTTAATTAATGCATTAAATTAACCCGACTCATTAGGAACGCCGTCTGAGATTTGTTCTTTGATTTTATTTTTAATTCTCAGAATTTTTAAACTATATTTAACTAGTGACCGGCCCCGGCTTTGCACGTATTCTTATACTACTGCAGTAAGCCTTTTTTTGAATCACTCTACCTATTATCGGAAACCGCATTAAAATCCGTTGCGTAGTTTAAAATATCAAAGCGGGCAAACTTTTTTTTATCTCAGCAGGTGACAAGACGATCAACTCGTACGATTGATGTTAAGCGCCACGCCTGACCATAACCACAGAATAGATATTAGTACTGCGTCATAACAGTAATTGTAATGTCACCCAAAAATTTTAGTTTAAAAGCCTTGCATAGCACTGCACTGCGTTCGAAGTATCTTTCATCCAGTAATTTCACTTGCTACAGCGCCTGTCAAACGTATCACAATAATGTTTGCACACTGCTGCTTTGAGTACGCTTGGTTGCCACTTCAGTTGTATAAATAAAAAAAAAAACTATCCGAACACAAAATTTACTATTTACGGTTTTAAACACACGATCTAAGGATCTTAGTAGAGTAACTACCACTAGACCACCATTGCTAATATTTTTTCACCAACCAAAACTGAAAATTATAACCATGTCTTAAAAATGCCACAGTGATAGAGGAGTTTTATAAGATTTATGCTCAAAGTTACTTTCGATAAACAGTCCAGTAAATTGCCTTGACTCGACAAAACACGGCTCTTGTGCCTTTGATTCTCTTCGGTGCTTCGATTCTTAGAAGTGATGCGATTTATTTATAGAGCTAACTGTAAATCTTGACAAATGCGAAACATTCAACTGAACTTGCAAGGGGGACTTTAAAAATGACTTCATTTCGTGTTTAAATTTATTTTGGTAGACACTTGGATTTAAGTTAATTTGTCATCGTATACAGGCACGTGTCTGTGTGTGTGTTTACTCTTAATTGTTTTTTTTTATATTTTTATACAAAACTTTATTTTGTGTGATCAGTTAGAGCCGTTACTTAAGTGAGTTGCAATCCGATGTCAATCAATATGCTGTCTTATTCATACAATTATACGTCAGTTTTTTTATTGAAACCCAGTGAAATAAATTGCTAAATACTTTCATTAGTGACACTTAAAGGTGCATACTTTTACTAGACTTATATCAAGCTTAACAATTAAATTACATACAGTAAATAACTTAATATAATAAAATATGTTTTTACGGAAATAAATTCCAAAGAACTTTTAATTAGAATCTCAAATACTTTAGCAAGATTTACCGATTACCGATATGACAACCGATGTGGCGCAGCGGGCGCAGGTCCGCCTGCGACGCAGAGGTTGCGGGTTCGATTCCCGCCTCGGGTCAAATGTTTGTACGATCTACAAATATTTCTTAGTTCTGGGTATTTTCTATATATAATAAAAAATATCTATCTATGTATTGTATTGTATTAAATATATATCAGTCATCTAGTACCCATAATACAGCTCTGTTTAACAGCAGCTTACTTTGGGGCTAGATGATGCTGTGTGGATTGTCCAGCATTATTATTATTATTTACGTAAACTTCTAAAACACCCAGCCATAAACAATTTCATATTAGCTTATTCCAAATTTGATTCAAAACTCTAATTCTCTTTATCTTGAAGTTACCATTGTATCTATGGTGCTACCTGAATCCCGTAATTACCCTCTTTGTTTACGTTCTTTTTCGCCTCGAGGAAAAAAGAAAACTAAAGATTTCCTTTTGCTCGTTTCCTGTTTATTTTTTCACATTTCCCGATCCGCAGTTCGCTTTCGATTATCTGAATACGTTTGTTTTGTTTATGGTGAATGTAGAAACAATTATTTAGGCTAAGTGTTTGTGGTTTTGTGTAAGAGTTCACTATCATAGACTTAATAGTGGCAGTGGAAAATAAAATTTATGTAGATAAATAATAAATAATAAATAAATAAATAAATAATGCTGGACAATCCACACAGCATCATCTAGCCCCAAGATAAGCTACTGTTAAACAGAGCTGTGTTATGGTACTAGATTACTGATTATATACTTAATACAATACAATACATAGATAGATATTTTTTATTATATATAGAGAATACCCAGAACACCCGGAACAAATATTTGTATATCGTACAAACATTTGACCCAAGGCGGGAATCGAACCCGCAACCTCTGCGTCGCAGGCGGACCTGCGCCCGCTGCGCCATATCGGTCGTCATATACGTCATATAGATAGCAGATACTCAAGCTTTTTAAAATAAACAACAAATAATTAACATTAACAAATAATTCTAATATGTACGCTAACGTCTACACAACCTTTCCTTCGATGTCATAGATCACAATGATAACCTTAAATATTTTTGTAATGGTGGAATTATTTACTTTTTTTTTATGTCAGCAAGATTTCAAGACAATCAAGACAAAAATGCAACAAAAACTGCTGTTTTCATAGCTAGATACCACTGGTATAATTTTGTTATCATTATTCCATAGGAAGGCACGTATCGTGTGAAACCGGAGCGCGTCATTAGTAATAAAAAATAGTAAATACCTAATTAAACAAAGGAGCTAAGTCAGACAGTTATAATTTGACATTTTGCAAAGTTTGTTTGTTAGCAATATTATTTCCAATAGCCATAAATACTTGTTCGGATACCAAGAGAAATAAAACGAAAACTAATTACACTCAGTTTATAAATTCGCTCTAAAACTCTAGTCCCAACTGATATTAAACTCTACCATCTAAACATTAAAGGTGGAAGTCGTTTAATTCGGTTCAATGTTTACGTGTACCACAAATCAAAAAGCAATCAAAGTGCATTTTATTCCTACGTTCTATTTAGGATTTGTTTCCTTCAATAGAATGTTGAATGCTCCTTACCCATTTTGTAGTTTACTAGTGTTTAATTGAATTTCGACTTTGTGGCCCCTAGTTTACAGTTTAAAAATTAATAGGGAAACAATTTGGTATTGTTTTAGTAGAATTTAACATCCTCAGTGCAGAGTGGTGCTTCGTGTTTGTTTGAAGCGTATTGGTTTAAGCAGAAATGTTAACGTTTGTTTTTCGTACCATTGAATTAGAGATTATGTCCGTTATATACAAGTAGCATGTTTGGTAATAAAAAAAGTAAGTAACTTCGTGTGAGTCAGTGGCCAAATCTGGTATTAGAGTTTTGAGGCCGCCCGAAGGTCACTGTCATGGCCTAACAACTTTGAAAAAGCCGGGACCGACTGCTTAACGTGCGTCCGAAGCACGGGATGCCACTTCAATTAATACTGGTAATAAAATAAAATAAATAAATAAACAATGCTGGACAATCCACACAGCATCATCCAGCTCAAAGCTAAGCAGAGCTTGTGTTAAGGGTATTAGATGTCGTATAAATATTATACATAAATAGATATTTTTATTAAACATAAAAAATACCCAGAACACCCGGAACAAATATTTTCAGATTACAAAGATTATAATATCCCAATAATTAAAAATAATTTTTTTGGGATATTATAATCTTTAGTATTCCCCTAGTGTGATGGTTAACACTATAAAAACAAAAATAACCAAATATTTTCAGATTGTACAAACATTTGTTCTAAAGCAGAAATCGAACCCGCAACCTCCTGCGTTGCAGGCGTACCTTTGCCCGCCACGCCATATCGATCGTTAATATATTTTATATCATATTTTAAGTAAGCGTACCTATACACAAGCCAAGTAACCTAGATGTTTTCATGAATATTTGCAGGGGCATGCGTTTTAAAATATATGAACGGCTATTAGCACTTGTTTTAGTCATTTTGGCCTACGTTTTGGAACTCTTTAGAAGCTCTCCATTCATAAGCATCGATCAACTTTTGATTTAAGAGTAGCAGAGTTCTTTGTGATAGAACACGTCCGGGGAAGTACTGCTACCATACCTATTTCTGCCGCAAAGCAGTAATGCTCGCGTTGCTGTGTTCCGATGTGAAGGGTATGGTTTCCGGTGAAATTACTGGCACATGAGGCTTTCGATCTATGCCTCAAGGTGGCAACCCGCGAGTGATACCTCTGTTATTGCAAGCGTCTATAGGCTGCGGTAACCACTTACATCATGTGGGCCGTACGCTTGGTTGCCACTTCAGTTGTATAAAAAAAAACAACCTATTTCTAACCGCTTCTACATTCATATTTATAGGGGCATGCATGTGGGATCAGCTGCACATCGTTTTCCAGTTCGTGGTCGCCATTCGAGAACCTTTATTCCCCAGCGGTTATCGGTTCTGCGAGCTAATGGCCTGTCTATTGCCATTTCAACTTGCTTATTCTAAAACCCTACATTATTCACGAGAAATCCTGCCTGAAAGCTAGAAATATAAATGTACCTTACCTGAAATATAAAACTGTGTTACGTAGAATAGAATATAATAGAATATTATTTATTGAAACAGTAACACAGTAACATCTTTTAAACTGAATTACTAGAGTTAGTGTGACATCAGTCTCTCGTCATTTTTGAGTTTTATTTACGTTATAAAACATTTAAATAACATTTACCTATTCTACTCATAAAACTATCGTGAACTATATCATACATTTTACAAACGGGTGTTTTCATGTACGTCCTCCTCCGCGTCGCGATATGCACTGCGGGCTGCGGCTCTAGCAGCGCGGCTCGACAGGCGCGCGGGTGGGGGGGAAGGAACTTAGCCGCAGCCCGCAGTGCATATCGCGACGCTTAGGAGGACGCTCGCCGTGTCACTCAACCCTGATGAAGACTCTCGAAACTGAGTCGTAACAGTGTCGGTAACTCTTCACCGATATACCGGTACGTGAAAACACCCGTTTGTAAAATGTATAACATTTACCTACTAATTTATACCTTAGATTTGTTAATTGATAGATTCAGGCGTTACTTTGCGGAAATCCATTACAAAATAAAAAACAGACGAAAAATCTCTAGTACTATTCCGCTTAACCTTTTAACTGATGAGGTCACACAGTTACCACAGTTAACCTCGAAAGAAAAATATCGACACGTGTTTCATCCCTCCACGGGACATCCTCAGGACCATCGACTTGTTCTCCGGCAGACGTGTTGCTCCGTCGAGCGCTGGAAGCGCTGGAAGCGCTCGACGGAGCAACACGTCTGTCACGTTTTTTACTTAGATTTGTTAGTTATATTAACTTATTTAAAATGTCTCATAGTGCTATTATATTATGTGACTGAATATATAATAACCTAAAAGATAAAGTCCATTGTTCACCAAAGTTTATGCTTTTGTGTCCAGTGACGCGACGGCCTAGTTCATCTGATGATAAAAAAAGTAAGTAAGTTCGTATGAGTCAGTGGCCAACTCTGGTGACAGAGTTTCAAGTAGCACGGGAGCGCTCTGTTGGAATTGCGACTGGCAGGCGGTCACCCATCCAAATGATGACTACGCGGAACAGTGCTTAACTTCGTTGATCTATTTAGAACAACTTAGCCAGCTACGTCACGAGCACTCCCTTCACTGATGGTAATTGACACGCATGGCTTGGTCTGGAAATCCCCTTAATAAATCCCCTGCGAAGCAAAAAAAAATGCTACGCCACCCAAAGTTAGAAATTTTTAAGTTCTGCGTGACACTTGTCATTTTTTAATATATATAATAATAAATAATAATAATGCACTTTATGTGCAAGAACATTTAAAGCCAAAATTGGTTATGCCAGTCATCTCAGAGCCCATCAAAGAAAATAATTAATTTTATAAATTAAGTAGAAACGTTGTCGCCGTAGCCGAAATCGGCTTGGATGACATCATCATCATCATCATCATCATCATCATTATCATCAATAAATAATAATATAATTTTTATTTCAGGCAACTAAGTACATTAATTATGACAGGCCCATATTTATACATACCTTAAAACTAACATACAATATTTATAAAATTAAGTCACATGTCAAGAAATTTTCTGAGCCGGTCGCGCCTCCCTGTAGCGACGGTATACGACTCCTGTTGTCCAGAAGTCCGACTCGTGGAACGTGTCCTTGTATTTGGCAGCCACCTGGAGCACGTTGGACTTAAAGTTAGATGCCCTACTGGACTCCAAGCGCTTCAAGCCAAGCACAAGGCCATCCGGAGCTTGCTTGAGCTTACTGCGGACTCTCTTGTTCACATACTGTGAAGTTACACTCGTATCCTACAGGATAGTGGATGGGGCTTCAATATAAACGATTGTTATTATTTTAAACACGTGCACGCGACCGTCTCGCTTGCTCGCCCTCGACCGAATGAATGCAGGCCCGAGCGAAGCAAGTCGATCACGCGTCGATCGTATTCGCTTTAATCGGCAAACGCCACACATACCAGAGAATCTTACCCCCGGTAGTCGTCGGGTCCAGTCGGGAGATGTATATTCCGATGGACGGTTCCACTCGGCTTTGCTATTGTTGGCATAATCTAACACGAAAGCTCTATCTATCGGTCTAATTCGCGTTAACAATTTTGGTATGTAAGGAATTATTCATTAAGCTACAATACAGCTACGTGGTATATTGGACAGCAGACTTAACCGAAGTATTAGTGAGTCAATGCTTCGGACTCTAGGGTCCGGAAATGTTGGCAGTAAGCCTCGAAGGTATTTAAGATATGAAGGATGAAATACTTAGCAAGTACTCCAGTAGACATCAAAGAGACTACCTGAAACAATTTATATGAATTTATTCGTCCATTCATTTTTGGATTCATATATTTTTTTATATTTTTGGTCAAAGCACATCTTAGACACTCTGAATAAAAGGTATAAAACATGTTGCAATCACTTCATGCATAGTTTGTGTACGTAAACGGAACCGTTGTATGTGAAAGTGTCATGGTTGGCACTAATAATCGCAAAAGCGTGATAGCATTGCAGTGGAAAAAGAAGACTCAAAATAACAAGCAATAAACAATAACAAAATAAACCACGTTAACGTTTAACCAGTATACCACGCTCTTATCTGTAGCTCCTACAAAATCGCCCACGAACTCAAGATCAGGCAGATTCGCATGAGGTCAGTGTTGAGTGGCTTTTCTGTATGTTAATAATTTATAATTTCAAAATTTCGTAATTTTTTTTTTTATACCACTGAAGTGGCCACCAAGCGTACGGCCCACTTGATGGTCAGCGGTTACCGTAGCCTATGTACGCATGCAACATCATAGATATCACTTGCGTGTTACCACCCTGAGACGTTAGATGGAAAGTCTCATGTGCCTGTAATTTCACCGGAAACCATACCCTTCAAACCAGAACACAGCAATGCGAGCATTACTGCTTGGCGTAAGAAATAGGTAGAATGTCATGTCAACATTGCGTGGTGGTTTTGATTGATTTTTCTCCGCTTTGATGGGTACTTGCCCTTAAGTCTAGTCTAGAACGCTCGTAAGTTTATTACGTATCAAAGCATGTAATTCCAACAAACAGTGCTAACCTAACAGGTGAACCAATAAGAAGGAAGTGGAAAGCTAAAAGCTTGCTACCAATCGATCGGACACTGTATTTATTTCTCTAACATGTGTTCGCGACTGTACCCGACTAGGAGCTTCGACAGCTGTTAACATATGCCCGTGTTTTCTTTATTTAAGATATCTGTTTGTTACTTTTTGTACGAAAACGAGGCGCCTCCGGTCTCTCACTTATTATTTATGACGGTGAATGTACTTTGACGTTGATGTAGAGATTGCAAAATAGGGCAATGCGTATATTTTTAACCACCGACGAGAAATAGGGGTTCTACAAGTTTATAGTGTGAACCTGAGTGTGTTTGCCTGTAACATCCTCCTCCTCAACTCCTGATGGATGGATGTACCGATTTTTTGTTTGTTTGTAAGGTGTTATAATCGAGAGCATTCTTAACTATGTTTTAAAAAAATCTGCTCAGCCGTTCTAAGATCATCATTTCTCTTATCAAAATCATTGTTATTTTTGTTGATGAAAAGAAATATAAATTTTAAATATTATGTGTGTCGGGGATTTCTTTAAATTTTTATTTAATAATAAATTAACAATAAATAATTCATTAATTATAATTATAATTATTTATTAATAATACTAGACAATCCACATAGCTTCATCTAGCCCCAAGCTAAGTAGATCTTGTGGATGGCTGGATATTATACTTAATACAGTTCATACATAGATATTTTTTATTATACATAGAAAATACCCAGAACTCCCAGAACAAATATTTGCAGATCGTACAAACATTTGTCCCAACGCGGGAATCGAACCCACAACCTCCTGCGTCGCAGAAAAACCTTCGCTCGCCGCGCCACATCGGTCGTATTGTAAAGTATATTAGGTAAGTATTTTTATTTATTGTTATCATATTATTATTACTCATTCGTCGTATGTAGACACCGCAGAGCCTCAAATGAGATCTTCCAATCAGTGCAACTCAATCAGACATTTAAAAAAAAAAACAAAAACAACGCATCCAGTACCAAATTTAGTTCTCTGCTCCAAAATGTACGCTCATGTAGAGATTGGACAAGTTTCCACATAACTCAAACCACTCGATTTGCTGGCCGACTTTATTATTTGTGTGCGCTGATACAGTACAATCACGCACACAGTTCTGTGTAGACATAGACATAGACGTACATATATCTGTGTCTTTGTTTCCTTGTTCGTTGACAAAGGCTAGTACTGAAAGCATTTGAGGCACATGGCTTGTCACTAGCTAGCATTCAGATTCCGCGTGAGGCGGTGGAAAGTAAATACAAGTGTTTGTTCAGTTCTAAGGCATTACTAGTAAGCGACTCTTTGGGGTAGGCCTATGTGTTCACTCCAATATTTTTAAAGATTTACCAAGTGGTGGAACTCTTAAGCAAGAGTTTGTCTTAGTGGGTGCAATCACAGTTGTCCCTAACAGATCAACGAAGTTAGGCACTGTTCCGCGTAGTCACCCTTTGGATGGGACCGCCAATGGCAATTTCAACTGAGCGCTCCTGTGCTTAGGAGAGCACGTTAAGCAGACGGTTCCGGCTTTTTCAAAGTTGTTAGGCCGTGACAGAGGCCTTTGGGCGGCCTAAAAACTCACCAGAGTTGGCTACTGACTCATACGAACTTACTTACTTACTTACCACAGTGCCAGATATCCTGCCTCCAAGCAGTCGTGTGCAAACATTGATGAGTAATTAACAGGCGCTTAACTTAATAACTACGATTTGGGAAGACCAGCGCAGTGCCGTGTCAAGCAAATCTTTAAGCTTAAAGCTTTGGGTGGCACTGCAAATGTTATAGAGATATCCAGATTGAAGCGATTCATTGAACGAAAAACGTAATTGTACAATTTTATATATTTGTACATTATTCCGAATAAACTATTTGTTTTGTTGTATTTGTTATACGACTATGCCAATTTATTGCAGCACTTGTGAGGGATCTTGTAATGTAAGTTTCCATATTAGCTAGAACTTTCTAAGACATCTTAGCCCCACTTGCGTCTTCTAGGGATAACGTAAAGATACTAGTGAAAGGCCTCACCTACACCTACATCATCAACTACATCATTTATAAAATATATAAAATTACATTTATCAGGTGGCTCTATTTGTATATGATGGAGTAGCAGGTCCAGGATGCTTCGTAGATAGGATGACATCAGCCGAGCTGACGTCACTAGCCTATGTTCATGATGGATCACCCATCTTGTTGAAGAAAAGGCAGAAACTGTTCAAGTCTTCTTTATTTCAAGCTTCAGTTGGTGTTGACGGTTCGACGGTTCGAGTGCGAATGAATTGTACCTTTTTTTTTTTTTTTTTTTTTTTTCGGAATGGACATAATGCTGTTAGGTCGACTGACAACCTGTGACAGCTTTACCCGGACTTTCGGCGAGCGCAGATGGCGCTCCGCCTGCAAAAATGAATTGTACCCGGGTCGTCGGCCGTATTTATAGCAAAACGCAGGCATGCGTCCACAGTTGTTTACAACAAGATAAAAATACTTGTGAATGCCTGAGTCCTGCTTTTAATAATCAAATTAGCTAACTTATGGTCTGAATAGTTAAATTAACCACTAGATTACTAACTAATGGTTTGAATAGTTTAAATTAACTACTAGATTACTTAATCAGCCAATCAATTCATGATTTACAAGTTGTTTTAAGCAGGTTTTCTACAATGTGTTTAGATACAGCATGTGATAACGTCATTGCTCCGATATATATAACAATAAATACCTTTGAATGTGACTCTAATTGAGAGATCAGCTGACGACTTGAGCATTTTGTGTTTAGTCTTTACATTAAAATTTTATAAAATTAAATGAAATAAATAAGTTGTTCATTACTATTTTAAAGAGCGCTCGTGACGTAGCTGGCTAAGTTGTTCTTAACAGATCAACAAAGTTAAGCACTGTTCCGCGTAGTCATCATTTGGATGGGTGACCGCCAGTGGCATTTCAACTGAGCGCTCCCGTGCTTCGGAGGGCGCGTTAAGCAGTCGGTCCCGGCTTTTTCAAAGTTGTTAGGCCATGACTGCCTTCTTCTTCAGAGGCCTTCGGGCGGCCTAGAAACTCTGTCACCAGAGTTGGCCCCTGACTCATACGAACTTACTTACTTACTTACTTACTTACTTTACTATTTTTCCTTAACCTATCTACGTCTACGTCCCACTGATGGGCAAAGGTATCCAATGACTTCCACTCGTCTCTAAACTTTATTATTCGAAAAAACTTAAAATTTTGCATGATTATATTATTATACAGCTGATCACGGCTGAACTTTAAGTTTGTTAAAATATCATACTTTTTAGCCTTAATTTAGCAAAATGAATTTCAGGAATGAATTCCTATATATATTTAAGAGAAGTAGAGTTCTTTATGATAGAGCTCGTCCGGGGAAGGACTACCACCATATCTATTTCTGCCGCCAAGCTACTGCTTGGCGGCAGAAATAGATATGGTGATTGAGATGAGATGAGATGCTCGCATTGTTGTGTTCCGGTGTGAAAGGTATGGTTTCCGGTGAGATTACTGGCACATGAGGCTTTCGATCTTAGCCTCAAGGTGGCAACCCGCGAGTGATACCTCTGGTATTGCAAGCGTCCATAGGCTACGGTAACCCTTTTTCATCTTGTGGGCCGTACGCTTGGTTGCCATTTAAGTTGTATAAAAAAATGTAATACACCCCTAGCCTACTGGGTACATAGTACTAACGTCTATACGATTGAAGGTTTTACCTGTGCGTTGATTGTCAGTATGTCAGCCAGTACCGCAATTTTATATACTTACTATAAAACAACCGATTACCTAGATGGTAAAAAAGCTTCGGACGAATGTGCTCCAACTCTACTCGGCATCCATAACAATAGCAAGGGTCATGCCTAAAAAGTGATAGGAACCCAGCCGGTGTTGTTGCCAGTTCTTTTACGGCATGGGCGCGTTGGAACTGGTGTAAATTTTCCTGTAACACGTTTCAAAGTGATCCTTGTGATTCTATTGAAATAAATAATTTTCGATTTTTATTTTTTGATTTTGATTTTTACAATCAACCTCTGTTCATTGGTTATTGGTTTGTGTGTGTGTATTGGAGGTTTTTACTCATAATAATACGAGAACAATTTTTCGATCAACATTCCTGCTCCTGTATTTCAATTTCGTTTCGTTCGGGCTCGATAACATACTTTTGTAGCTATAAATCTAATAAATAGTCATTGAAATGAGGAGGGTTGTCCCTCATAGTGCCTATTGATAAAACCCTGTTTTCATTCAAAACGGTGACGTTTTTCTACAATGTCATTATTGTAAGGAGATGGACCTTGTACAGTAATAGATTTAAGCATACAGAAGTTAGTTCTTCTCACTTGTGTCTGTTTTTCACACAACCGATGTTCTTCTTAGATGCATAAAGCAAAATTGGTATCTGAAATAGTTTATGATCTGTTTTATAAAACTACTTTTATCTTGGAATAAGTATGCTAGAAAAACGTTATCAGATAATATTTCTTGGAAACAAAAACTACAAAAACTTGTGTCTTGTATAATTATATTTTGCTATTTATATAAATAAAAGCAAAATACTAAAGATTATAATATCCCAAAAATTATTGTCGCCTCAAGCGGGATTTGAACCCGCAACCACCGCTTGATACGCGGGCGTTCTACCAATTGAGCTATCGAGACATATCTCGCTTGGACGAAATAATCATTGGGATGTCTTCGATATGCGATACCTCTCGTCAATGAACTAAATTAACTTTAGTCATTGAACAGGCTTGGATAACTGCAACGTTTCCCCTGTAGGTGGAGCTATCGGTGCTTCGAGCCGAAGACATCCCAATGATTATTTCGTCCAAGCGAGATATGTCTCGATAGCTCAATTGGTAGAGCGCCCGCGTATCAAGCGATGGTTGCGGGTTCAAATCCCGCTTGAGGCAAAATATTTTTTGGGATATTATAATCTTTAGTATTCCCCTAGTGTAATGGTTAACACTATAAAAACAAAAATAGCCAAAAGCAAAATATTTTTGTGTGATTATTATTTTGTCATTACCACTTATCCGCATTGAGTCCGCGTAATCACTTTTGCGCGAGAGTAAGCCAGTGTCACAGAACAGATCTTCTTCTTCTTCTTTTAATTTGTGGCGTCTGTGGCCGGGTTTGCCACAATTTTGCCAATGTCAATGTCGACTGGGTTGAAACAGTAAGTCAATGGAGGATCTGAGACTTAAGATGGTCGGTATAAAAGAGGGAGACCATAATTTTGTAACAAGGTGATTTGTTATTACATCCTGAATAAAATAGGAAAACACAGACAACACTAATATAATACACATAAGTCTAATAAATGTAATATATATTCTTCTTCTTTTGTTTTATGGCCTCTGTGGCTAGTTTGCCACAATTTTGCCAGTGTCAAGTGTATTAGTTTGATTGTCGCTTAGCAACGTAAACAAACGAAATTTGGAAAGAAACGATGACTTTCCTTTCAAAATTCTCCTGGAAAGTCCTTGACTAAATTACCAACCAACATTACCCCTCCATTTCAATTACTAACACTTGTGCTTAGTAAACAAGTTAAATTGGATAAACTGCCACCAAATTTACGCAATAAAACTTAAAATAACACGAGAAAAATAATTAAAACGGGAAGACCCATGTCGTTTTGACAAGATAGTCAAAGACAATCCGTAATATATATTATTGATAAGTCAGAACAGATCTACGTCAGTGTCTTAGAAGTGGAAACATTAGAGGACTGTCATGATGAATATTTTGTCAAAAAGCCTAGAACTATTATTCAGTTTGCTGTCATTCATGTCTGGCGATGCTTGTGTGGCTTCTTTAGAAACAAACGTAATACGTTCTGGTATATGTGGTATAATTATAATGTATTATTAGAAACCAATCTCTGGTAAAGGTTTAAACTTTACACCGCTTAAGGGCCTCTATCATGACCTAACAACTACTATAAACGGGACTGGCAACTACACCAGCCTTCTGAAGCATGAAACCTCCCAGATATTAATTATATTAGCAGTAATTTAATGGTAACCGTGTCAAAAGTTTTTTAGTGTAACAACTGAGTAATAAGTGTCTTAAACGTGGTACTAAGAGAAGGTCAAGTAGTAGTGAGTTCAAACACGATCGTTCACCAATGGGTTTTTCTATTCGAAAAATTATGGGCGCTATGCCAGTGCTCTCATATTATTGTGACGGCCGATGTGGCGCAGCGGGCGCAGGTCCGCCTGCGACGCGGAGGTTGCGGGTTCGATTCCCGCCTTGGGTCAATTGTTTTTTCTGGGTATTTTCTATATAAATAAAAAAATATCTATCTGTGTATTGTATTGTATTAAGTATATATCAGTCATCTAGTACCCATAACACAGCTCTTTTTAACAGCAGCTTACCTTGGGGCTAGATGAGGTTGTGTGGATTGTCCAGCATTAAAAAAAAATACTAACAATTATGGTAAAATAAAACGTCTCGAAGATACCAGCATAAGAATTAAAATTATAAATATATATCAACCAACAAACCAGGTACTGGTTAAGAATAATATATATATTAACCGTTCAACTAGGTAGACAGCGTAGCTGGTCAGTTGGTAATAGATGGGACATTCTTGATCGAGAGAACACCAGTGACATAGCAGTGAGAATATTAGAAGACTGTCATGACGAACTTTAGAGAAAGATTTGATCTTTTTTTTTTTTTTTTATACAACTGAAGTGGCAACTAAGCGTACGGCCCACAAGATGGTAAGCGGTTACCGCAGCCTATGGACGCTTGCAATACCAGAGGTATCACTCGCGGGTTGCCACCTTGAGGCTAAGATCGAAAGCCTCATGTGCCAGTAATTTCCCCGGAAACCATACCCTTCACACCGGAACACAGCAATGCGAGCATTACTGCTTGGCGGCAGAAATAGGTATGGTGGTAGTCCTTCCCCAGACGAGCTCTATCACAGAGAACTCTACTGCTCTTAAATTCCATTACCATGGAAAACCACGTTAAAAACAAACCTGTAACATGGCTGGCGCTGAATTTTAAGTACCTAACCAAAGTTTTACTTTATTGGTGTTCAAGTCAATAAAATACACGTAAATAACAGTATCCTTTGTGAGCCGATGTTTACATTGTGTTTACTGTCAGTATTTTTTATCAGAACTTCTGAATTGATCTTTGTGAAAATCTTAAAGTATTTTATTATGAGCTAAAAGAAAAAGTTCTTTATCTTTTAAAACTTAATAAAAATATGAGTATAACGAATCATCAAAAGTTTGAAATTGTGATTTAATTTCTTTTGAATCATTTATAACTTACAATATTTTACATACATACATTATAATTCGCGAACTTAATGAAAATTAGAACTCAATGTTCATCAAAAACGAAATATTTACTTTAATTTGTGAATATTATTGGTAAACATCCCGTTTTTAGTATAAAATATGTAAAAACCATGATAGTTTTAAATTAAGATTATAACTGTTACTTACTATTATAACTGTGTAACTATATTCCTGCTTTTTTTTATCCCTGTGTATCGTACAATACAAAAAACTAGCATTCAAACTGGCAGAGCAAAACAAGATATCCGGTAGCAGCTGTATACAGCAGTCCCGCTGAAGCAATCCATCAGAATAAGTAACAATAAACATTAAACCGAAGAGACCCGGTCCAAAGGGCACTTGGCATCTACCCTGCATCCGTTGCATTCAGTAAACATCGAAGATCAAAGAGTATTGCATAGATAGCACACTCAGAGAACCTTAGAATTATATATTAGAATAACTGAGGTATTCCCGCGAACTGCACAGTTTTCTAGTGCACACTTTTTATTCCCATTACTGCACAAAATAAGTTCGTGGGAATGAAAAAACAAGTTCCTATTACTGCACACATCGTGATAACGCTTTCTAGTGATGGGCTATTCAAAGTATTTGGGCTATTCCCAGTAGTCTTACCGAGTTGTCTTACTGACTGACAGATCAACGCACAGCAGTAATTATTATTACGTCCTAGAAACATGAAATTTAGAGGTCAAACATGCAGTTTGCTCTTATGGTGTAGGGAACTAACAAAGGAATTCCCAAAATTCAACTCCTAGAAGACGCAGCGAAAAGAATGAAGTTTGTATAAAAAGCTGAACGCGAAAAAAGGGCGTATCACTAGCCTTTATTTTTATACAACTATAATTATATATGCAGGTATAATAAGTATTAGTACAACTTATTATAAGTATGTGAAAATTATTAATAATGTAGTCCACGACGTTATCCACATGTTAACTAAATAGGTAGTCAAAGTCAGAAGTAAGTCCTTAGGCGTTTTAACAGTTTTGGTGACCCGCCAACGCACTTACTATAGACGTAGCTCACAGTGACAGAATAAATAATAGTACCTGCTACGTACCACAGCACAATATTGAATAGCTGTTAGTGTGCAAATTTCGGGTCTAGTTACTCGTATAGACAGAAAAAAAATTGGCATTGGCTGGAACTGAATGGGAATTAAAAAAAAATTACGAAAAGAAATTTAGATACGTCCGTCTAAAAAGTACTATTAAATGAGACCTCAGCAACCGACACCGAAATAAACACTTTTAATCAGTTCTGTTATTTATATGTCTATTGAAAGAGATCAGAAAAAGTTATCTATCATGTTTTGTTTCAAGTCAGAATTATTGATGTTTTTGCTACTTCAAAGTCATTTCTCGGCAAAATGTATTGATTGACATGTTTTCATTATTGAAATAAAAACGTTGACTTTCTTGGATAAATTCGATGATTGAATACGATTCTTTGAGCAAGTTCAAAGATTTTGGATAAACAATATTTTGGCTACTGTCAATCATAAGTTTCACAAATAAATGTGTAATAATCTTATTTTACTTCAAATATATTTTTAGCCATGACAGAGGCCTTTGAGCAGCCTAAAAACTCTGTTACCAGAGTTGGCCACTGACTCATACGAACTTACTTACTTATTAGATATTTTTAATAAGAATAAACAGAGTTAACTAACAATTAACAATGTTTTTTTTGATACAGATGTAAACTCTTTGTGCATGTAATTAGTGTAAAATTAATTGTGCCTTACTGTGTTTACTTTAGCAATTCACCAAAAAGTCATCTTGGTTAAATCGAATCAGAGTTTTAAGCATTGCTGATAAATCCATTAATCTTTTACCTAATATTAATTTTAAATTTTTATTTTCTCTATATGGATCTTGACCATCGTGAAGTTAGCTGTTTGTAGTGCGCAAAAACAAATTAGTTCGAAAAAGCTCCATTGCGCATCGAAACGACTAACTTCACCGTAAATCCGTCAAGAGTTCATATACGAAACATAAAAAAGCAGACAGAACGTCAAAAAATGTTCAACTCACGCCTCTAAGCCATATAACATGATCTATGCCCATTTTATATTGGGTTGGACCTTCGCGTCAGTACAAGTAAATATATTGGGCAAGCGGAACGCCCAGGAGTCCGAAACCGTATAACTATATACCTATGGATTAACAGTAACTCTCCTTTTTTTTTAATGTTAGCAAGTGACAAGACAATCAAGACGCCCACCTGATGTTAAGCGCCACGCCTGACTATTACAGATGAAAGTGCCACCCAAAGCTTAAAGTTTTTAGGTGTTAGCGTTGCATTGAACTGCGCTTATCACCCCGAGACATTGTTGTTAAGTCTCTTTCGCTCAGTAATTTCACTTGCTACAGTGCCCTTCAAACCTAAACACAGTAATGCTTGCACACTACTACTTGGAGGCAGAATATCTGTCACTGCGGTGGTACCCACCAAGACGGACTCTTGCTGAAGAGTCCTACCACCAGGTATCTCTGTCGTTAGTCTTTTGGTTTACTGGCATTTTGTGCTAAAACTATGCCCTTAAAATTCATTTATAACACCATCACATTTATTATGAATGCAAAAATTAGGATGTTTATTCAGATGGATGATTGTTCATCTATAACACGACAACCACAGAACCGATTTGGCTGAAATTTCAAACAGAAAGTGACCGGAAATAGGACAATGGCTACTTTTTATCCCCGTCAACGCTCCTCGTCAACAAAGTCGCAGACAACAGCTAGTTCAAAATAAAAACATATTTAAATATATAAGTAGTCTTGTCTTCTGATAGAACAAAATGGTAGAAATTAGTATTTATAATTATTGAAAAAAAAGAGCAACGTGATTTAGTTAAAAACTGCGACGAACTGAACGAACACAGCTTTTGATGAACCTGCCCAAAGTGAATTTAAATTCAGTAATAGCCTTAAATTCCAGTATTATAACAGGTTTATACTACGGAGCGAAATTTTAATAGCCTTTTAAACATTTTTGAAGTACCTACTCCTCTTTATGATAGAGTTGTTATATGAGTTGGGAATACTTTAGAAATCGATTAAAATTGCTTCGTTATTGGTTCTGTAAATATTTTGTGATTTATTTTCGTGATATTGGCTTTACTGAATTGTAAATATTAAATGAATAATATTATTTATGTTTACAGCATCCACAATTTGGAGAGTATTAGCAGTAGTATTCAGTAGTATGCTGGCGTAGCCTAGCGGCTAAGGTGTTTGCTGGCCCAAAGCAAAAGAAACCAGTTCAAATTCGAATTTTAAATTGGATTATAAATTATCGAGATCGATCTTATAAATAAATAATAAATTAAATATACTTAATACAATACAATACATAGATAGATATTTTTTATTATTTATAGAAAATACCCAGAACCCCCCGAACAAATATTTGTAGATCGTACAAACATTTGATCCGAGGCGGGAATCGAACCCGCAACCTATGCGTCGCATAAATGTCTGGCAATCAACGCACAGCCAAAACCGTAAGTGCTAGCCCGTTTTTTATGTTCCTTTTGAGGTGTGACTTGGTGACGCTTGGCCAAGTTGCCAGTATTTTGTAAGCAAGTAAGTTACGCCTATAGGGAAACATAAGCCCACTTCACCACTACACCGTCCCCGGTTGGGAGTAGACTGAGTTTCGCAGCGAGTAATGAGGTTACTCAGCCCTTACTTAGCCCGTCTTTTCGGCACGCGAGGTACATACACTCACTCATTCTACTTAAATATAGTTCTGTGGTTACGCCCCCGCATTCAGTCGCCAACTGGTTGGTGGCCAATGATGCTTAAGTCACAATTCATACTCAAGCACGGTTTTTGAACAAGCCTGAGAGTTATTTTTTATGTCAGCAAGTGACAAGACAATCAAGACGCCCGCCTGATGTTAAGCACCACGCCTGACTATTACAGATTCAGTGCCACCCAAAGCTTAAAGTTTTTAAGTGTTTGCGTGGTACTGCACTGCGCTTATCACACCAAGACATTGTTGTGAAATCTCTTTTGCCCAGTAATTTCACTTGCTATAGTGCCCTTTAAACCTAAACACAGTAATGCTTGCACACTACTGCTTGGAGGTAGAATATCTGACACTGTGGTGGTACCCACCAAGACGGATTTTTACCATAGTGTTGGATAAGTACTCGATAAGTACCTACCATTTGTTTGGCCAGATTTTTGCTGTATTTAGTAGTTTTTTTGTAGTTAGTTGATACATTGAAAGGGTCAATAAAGAGTACAATCAAATGTTGATTATAAAAATAGTAAAATATTAAGAAAACTAATACTGCTGCTGCTCAACTCACTACAAATTATTATCAAATAATCTAATGCAGTAATCACAAATACTCCAATAAAACAACCACACAAACAAACACTGCAAATAATAAAACCAGCAGTTCTAGAGTTATTATTATATACAACACGCTAAAATACGCCTTATTTCAAAGTGGTAAGGTGAATTCGTTTCTTTGTGGTTCACTGTACGCTCGACTTATAGAATATTCGGCACATAAAAGGAACGGCTGAGGCGGAATACCTCCTTTTCGTTCACCCCTCGACGGGGAAATTGCTACCATATATAGAAGCTTATCTGTAGATCTATTTACATCTTCATGTCGCAACTGCTCCGTTACTTCCGCTCGGAAAAAGTTTTTTCGATTCTGTTCTTAAATATTTCGGAAATGGAGCCCATAACTCTACTTAAATACACATCCTACTTTCAAGGTCAATCCACAAGTGAAACTTATTAATTTTAAGCGCCAATGTTTTACAAAATCAGCTACTTGCTACGGCGTAGCTACCTAACTGCTACGCGCTGTAGCAGCGTAGCTGTAACTGGGAGGCTTATTTATTTTAGGAAAACGTAGTGTAAGGTGCTCTCTGGCTAGATTGATCAACAACAGGGATATGGACTAGATGGGGAGTGGCTTAGTGGTGCTCCATGGGAGAGACCTGAGTCGAGCAGTGGACTGCAATAGGATGATAATGATGACTTCATGCACCGCACACTTTTTTATAGAGAAACGTTTCGGTACTCATCTAGCCCGGTCGAAACAAAAGTTATCAAATCACGCAAACATTTGTCCCAAACGTTCTCGACTAAGATGAAGTTGAACATATTCATGCAAAGAGCAGAGCCTTGGAAAATCGGTACTTACCCTGATAAACTACACCGACGTGCGGGACTCGAGCTTTCCACGAAAAAAAGAAAAATATCACAGTGCAAATAGTAGTTCATACCTTCAAATGTTTCAAACGGGTAGTTTCACTGCAAGTTTCTTTGTGATAGAACCGGAGCTCGTCCGGGGAAGTACTACCACTGTACCAATGTATGAGTATTTTTTTTGTATTACAAGTATGTATTTGGATAGAGCTTGTCCTGGGAAGCAGTAAAACTATGGTTATGGGTGTTTCTATGTATTAAAAGTATTTACAATAAAAATATGTATCATAACACTTATCTGGTTCTCATGTACAATAAGTTCAGTGTTGTGTAAAATGTCCGTCAATATAGTTTATTTATTTATTATTATTTCTGGTAGCTTTGCCTTCTGCATCGTTGGTTGTGAGGTTAATTCCGAGCCAGGACAAACATTTGTGAGAGGAACAAAGATAATCAGTTCATTTTTAGTTTGGTTTTCTGTGTACGTACACGTATCTACAAAATATATAGGCCCGCCCCCACTTGATGAAACAATGACAGGAACTCCGTGGGTAGTGTTTTTTTTTTACAGATAAATAGACTTAATAAAACGTATGTAAAAAATACTTAAAACACAAAACAATTCTTTATTCAGTGAAATAAAGTTTATTCCACGTTGTTTCTTGATGTAAAGTAGTACAACAAATAGTTTACTTTCCCTCCGTTTTGAATACAAAAACCGTCGCCATTGTTAATGACCCGCAAACGGGAAAGTTTTGTAATGCCTCTTTGTTTAGTTGATAGAAAGGAATATTTTTGTTCTACTTTCGGGAAAAAATCTTGTAATCTTATATATATTTTTCTTTGTAACTTGTTCGAAAGTCAACCGAGATCATTGTATAGTCTCTTCTGATTTGAATGATAATTTATCTAGCAGAAGCTTAAAGTATGTTTAGAATTTCTCTTAGTTATTATAATGCACAAATTCAGAATATATTTTATTATCCAACACTTTACTTTTTACACCTGCCTCGACAGAGTATACAAATTATATTTACAGACAGGCCCTAGATCAAAATGAAAGTTCAGTTCATAAATGGGACAGGTAGAAAAATGCTTTAAACACATTTTGTTTCCGCATAACCCATTACGTTATCTGAGCTAAATGTCGGTCCAAACTCATTTACAACCTAAAATAATTGACCTACATAAATTCATAAATTCAGTCGCGCTGGGTGAACAATTTGCAAAAAGGTATTACTGCTATTCATCATTGTCTTATCAGCTGATCAGGGAAATGAGACGGAGCATCGGTCTGGACTTCTTGTATGGTTGTACAACCTTGTCGTTTTAAAAGTATGAGAAAATTACTTCAGGAATTGTTTATTATGTATGTTGGAGTTTAGGCACTAACTTTTAGAATATCATCATGACAGCCTTCTAATGTTCCCACTGCTGGGACACTGGCCTACTCTCAGGCGAGAGTGATTGGGTCTTAATCCACCACGCGGACCCAATGCGGATTGGTGGATACTACTACTACTTTTATAATATATTTCATCAGAATTTGACACCTCTATGACACGGTTTGGCGCAGTCGATGACGATTATTGGGTGCTAATAAGATCTTAGGCATTTTGAAAAAGTCCATAGGAGCGTAGTATACGGCCGCTGGGGAATAAAGATTCTCAAATGGCGACCACGATCTAGAAAACACAGTATAAATCAGCCCACCCGATAGACCGATGACATTAAAGTGGTTGTAGGAAGTAGGATATGGGGCGCTCTTTCTTCCCTATGCATATGTTCATTTCAAATACTCTCTCCTCAAATATGAGTACATTCCTATAAAAGGTTATTTAATTTAAAACGGCTTCTGATTTTTTTCATAAAAGCTTACCACAAAAACCGCTCAGCATTTAAACTCTACTGTGATATTGAATTAGATTTTTTCCCCGCCATTTTATTGAGTTTGTACGGTTTAACTAAACGTTTTGATGTTCGAAAGGATTTTGCTAACAGGTTCGTTGCGCTCAGTTTTGTGTATCGATTGTTCTTTTCAATTCTTCTTGAATCTACTTTTATAAATAAACTAGTTGAATTTGATAGAATAATAAATTATCAATGATATTAAGAACCCTCAATGTCTTTGTAAATGATTCATAATTCATAATTCATTCATTTATTTGTTTGTAAACACAGGTAAATACAATTGAGATGGTAAACAGATAGGTAAGTAGGAATCTTTGTGCTTTATCTTATTGCATACAAATATTAAAAAGAGTCGTCACACAATAAATATTATTTCTTAAAGGTACTACTTACTACTACTAATAGTTACTTAATATGATAACTACATGTCATAATTAAAATTATAAATTACTCTGTTCTTTATTAAATGTAAATAATTAAACAATTTTATCATTTAAAAACTCCTGAGTAGTTAATTAGTATGTTAAATATATAATTAGCGGATATTTTTACACAGTGCCATCCAGCTCCTCATTAAGCAAAGCTTCTGCTTCTGGAAACCAGTTATCTGATAAATACGACAGCTGAATGGAACACAAACCAACCTGCAAAATTATGTAGATACTAATAAATACACTAACGATCTAATTTAGTTCTTAATCCAATCTTGTAAACTCAATTTGTTACCGAGGACTTACTACATGCTGTAAGTAACAGGACTTGTGCGATTTTAATGGTGGTTTGTCTAATATTCTGCGAGATCATTTCATTATCAAATCCAATCAAAATCTTTTAAAAGATATTTTATTTATTTTATATGATATTAACAAAATATTGTGTGTTTAGTATTTTTTTTTATATGTCAGCAAGTGACAAGACAATCAAGGCGCCCGCCTGATGTTAATCACCACGCCTGACTATTACAGATGCAGTGCCACCCAAAACTTAAAGTTTTTAAGTGTTTGCGTGGCAATGCACTGCGCTTATCACCCCGAGACATTGTTGTTAAGTCTCTTTCGCCCCGTAATTTCACTTACTACAGTACCCTTCAAACCTAAACACAGTAATGCTTGCACACTACTGCTTGGTGATAGAATATCTGATGCTGCGGTGGTACCCACCAAGACGGACTCTTGCTGAAGAGTCCTATCACCAGGTGAAAGTAAAAATGCTGTGTGAAAAGACCTTTGTGCCAGTGGTTGCATTGAGTTCCTCGCTCTAAGTAGAGACTTGTACGTAGATGCGAGGGATCTCTGCTTCAGCTACTACCTATGATCTGATCTAATGTTAGTGACCTTCGAGCAACTGATTCAATCTTAATCCATGCTTTTTTAATTATTATTTGTATATTTTTTGCGAGATCGACAAAAAGGCATGATGACAGACTTTGAAAAACTGTTCTATTCAGAAGTATCGACCTTAAGCAAAAAATAACCTAGTAGTAGAAATCTTTGTGATAGAACACGTCCGGGAAAGTACTGCCACCATATCTATTTCTGCCGCAAAACAGTAATGCTCGCATTGCTGTGTTCCGGTGTGAAGGGTATGGTTTCCGGTGAAACTACTGGCACATGAGGCTTCCGATCTATGCCTCAAGGTGGCAACCCGCGAGTGATACATCTGGTATTGCAAGCGTCCATAGGCTGCGGTAACCGCTTACTATCTTGTGGGCCGTACGCTTGGTTGCCACTTCAGTTTTATAAAAAAAAATATTATATCAGTAGTCATGCAGTAGTAAAAAAACGTAAAATATTTGAATTTTAAAATACACGCCAAAAGACGCCCAAGTCACAGCATAGCAGTTGAGGTTTCGATGTAAAGTTTTAGCAATGTTCAACCTTTTAAGGCGGATTATTGTATTTTGTAGTTTTATATTATTAAAAATATTATTTATATTGTCAAAAATGTAAAATGGAATATGGTTTTTATATTACTTTTTCATAATGAAGGGTTACTGTCATTATGCCTAATGTCAGGTTTTTAATATTACCACTGTTGGGGATACAGGTCGACGTATACATAGAAACACCCAGACCCGGAATAAACATTTGAAAATCATGCAAACTTGTCCCGCAGCGGGAATCAAAGCCGCAACCTCTCGCTTCTCAATCGGGCACTGGGGTCATCAGTAGCCAATAGTAATTAATTTTTAGAAAAAAACTAAAAAAAAAGTATTTATACGACTGTATACGATACGAGAGGGAATGTAGTTATTCAAACGATTTTTATGATTTATTTCAAAAGATTGAACTTCGTTAAAATTTATACAGAACCACCTCGAAAGTATTACCTAACAAACAAAAAATAATCATCACAAACATGAAAAAAAACATGCAGTCGAATTGACAACACCTTTTTTGAAGTCGGCTAAAAATAACGCTCTGTCTTACCACTTAAATTACAGTTGTAAGTAGAAGCAAAGCTCGATAGGGCACCGTCGCCTTAGGAACTGCGACCCTTATCAACATCGTCGGTTAACTTGGATTCCTAATATACATTGTGTCACCTTGTTTACGATACAACATGCGAACTTAACCCTTAACCCGGCACAATAAGCTACAGTTTTCTGATTGCAAGATTGTGGTGATTACGTCGTTTGCGGTTGAGAAGTAGAAAATTTACTATCGCCCTCATATTAACTCAATTGAGTTATATTGTTTCGCTTCACCTTTGTAATATTCAATTATTAACTGGCAGCTATTAAATACGGTAGTGTTTTTCATTGGTCATGGTAAGTAATTGTATAGTTTCTCTCAGACCTAAGAGTAGTAGATTTCTTTGTGATAGAGCTTGTCTGGCGAACTACGACCATACCTATTTGCCGCCAAGCAGTACCTAATGTTCGCATTTTCTGTGTTCCAGTTTGAAGGGTATTGTTTCTGAAATTACAGACGCATAAGACTTTAGATCTACGTGTGCGGCAACACGCAAGTGATATACCTAATGTTGCAAGCGTACATAGGCTACATAGGCTAGGTGCTAAAAAGACCTTGGTAGAAGTGACTGGTGGAATGTGGGAATTCGATAAGTACTTACAAATATGCGGATAAGTTTTTTGCCTAAAGTTGTGTTTTGTTTTAGCCGCTATGACCTTTTTGTCTTGAACATAACCGTTTTAGCTCTAGTTTGCTTTTGTTTTTATAATACTTGCTTTTAATTTTGAACATAACATAATTGTTTAAAAGTTGAATAAGAATGCGTTTAGCTGTTAGCTCTTTTAACAGCTAATCTTGTAAACTCAATTCTTGAATAACGCGCAAACTTTAACCAAAACGTTTCCACTACGTTAGCGTCTAACAAAATAAGCCCTCAGCAAAAATAGGAAGCCTTATTATTTGCATAATCCGTTTAATTTGGGTATTCAATGTGCGCCAAAGCAAAGTTTCCACGAAATTAGCCACGCGCGCAATGATCATTCTATAGAAAAACCGCATGTTCTTTTACTAAGCCCAGCCGCACACCAGATACATTAGTATCATCACAATTTAAGTACGGTTGGTTGCCAATTAGGTTGTTTTAAAAAAAATACATAATATATGCACTTTGTCCAGAGCTTGTGCTTGCGTGCAAATTTGCAAAATTGTTACATTTAATACGCGCTACATTTAGTAGCGCGTTTTAAATATAGCGCCACAAAATGTCGTAGTACAAAAATACGGTGTGCGGCCAAGTTTATGAATTTTAGTCGGCAACACACATTTTATGGTAGACAAATACGTCAGAGTTCATGAAAATCGTAAAAGGTCATTTTGTCTGAAGATAAATATGTTTTACACGGTTTTTGAACTTTTTGATTTCAGACAAACAGTTTATTCTAGTTAGACAAGAAACCAATTTCCCTTCTAACCTAACCTAAAAAGGGTTTAGTCACAAACTACACTTTCAAAACTTTTCGACCGGAACCCAGAGGAAATATGCGAAAAATAAAAAGCAAAACTCGATTTTGTCGGTACAAGACCAGCTTATAAATAAGTGAACAACTTTGGAACCATGTTAAAGTAACACTGTTGGATATTCTTTTGCGTGTTTGGTCAAAAATAGGGGAAGTTACAGCGACATAGTCCGACGACGGCTGTATACTTGTAAAAGTTGAGAAGTTGGTTGGACTAGAGTGCGTTAGTTTAACCCATATCAATGTGGAGTGACGTTTTGGTTCTGTGGAATGGAATTGGGAGCTGGTTTACTGCCAGCATTAAACTATTGCTAACACGAGTTAGTGGTTAGAGACAGTGGAATAGTTGAAAATACGGATTTATTATATAAGAAGCACTCATAACTTTTTTTTTTTTTTATGTCAGCACTTGACAATACAATCAAGGCGCCCACCTGATGTTAAGCATCACGCCTGACTATTGCAGTTGCAGTGACCAAGTTTTAAACGAGTAAAATGTCAAGTTATTGCGATAACTACAATTTATTCTAAGAATAGTGCCTCAACAAGTTTGGTCGAATCCAACTTTAGTCGTTTGTAACAGATCAACGAACGTTCTGCGTTGGTCAGTACTTGGAGTGACCGCCATTGGCATTTTTATCATAGCGTTTCCGGTTAGTTGTCGTTTCTGGCTATAAAGGTTTACAATTGCTATACCGTTTCCATCTTAACATGATTCGTTATATTCCTTATGACTTTCTGAAGTACAGGATTTGAGGATTCTTTGACTATATTAAAAACCAGCATTTACCTTTCCATTTTAATTAACAGAACTTGTGCTAAGATAACGATTTATTTTGAATAAACTACCACTTTTATGTGTATACTTAATAAAAATAAAAATAACGCTGAAGCAGAAAGCAGTTAAAATAAGAAGACCATGTTGTGTCCATTATAGCCGAATAAACTTCAAACGGCATCGATTGGAGTTTCTTCAGTCAGGCGTAAACGACACGATTAGTTGACATTGGCAGAATTGTCTTAATTGACAGACCCCATATGCAAAGAAAGAAGAAAATTTAACGTTGTCTTATCACAAAGTTAATCCATTTCATGGTATATAATATTGGTTTTTTATTTTAGTCCAAGACTCTCCTACAATTTTATTAAAACACGTGATTTCCTTAAAACAATGTAAAACATTACCTGACACTTTATGTCTTAATAAATTGACAAACGTCAATAAGTAAAAGATTGAGACGAAAAGTATTTAAAATATCATACCTATTTCTGCCGCAAAGCAGTAATGCTCGCATTGCTGTGTTCCGGTGTGATGAGTATGGTTTCCGGTGCAATTACTGGCACATGAGGCTTTCGATCTTAGCCTCAAGGTGGCAACCCGCGAGTGATACCTCTGGTATTGCAAGCGTCCATAGGCTGCGGTAACCGCTTACCATCTTGTGGGCCGTACGCTTGGTTGCCACTTCAGTTGTATAAAAAAAAAAAACATCCTTTTGTCGGTGTGGAATCACGTAATTTTTTTAAGCTTCTAATTTTGGATTGAATATTTTAGGTTTATATTATAATGTCGTAAGTAAAATTGCAGTGATTACGTAGATATACGGTAGTTACACCTAAGAAAACATAACTTAAACTACATCTACGTCTACGTAGTTAAATCCTACGTCGTTATACCAAATTTATCGGCTCCGCACGCTCCGATCACAATAATTACTTAGCGCATTAATCATACCGAATCGGAAACCAATGACGTAGTAATGATACATTGCTCGACACATTAAGGTGAGCAAACTTAACTTATTGGCGGTACATAATTGGTTGGTTTAGTAAGCGATCTGTCTTCGTAAAATAGAACTAGAGGATAGTAGTTAAAAGTGAGTAGAATCCGCATCGCTGGGTATTTTACCTCGAAGCAGTAAGTTGTGTGCAAATGATAAAAAAGTTGGTTTATCATTACTGTTTTTAGGTTTTAAGGGCGTGAAAAGTGAATATAGTGGGTGATTCGCATTAAGTCCGCGTTGTGGATTAAGACTCTTGCTCGAGAGTAGCAAAGTCCTAGCAGTTGGAACATCAGAAGACTGGTCATGATGGTTTAGACTATTCTCCTTTTTTTTTTTTAAATTTTACTACTAAAATGGCATCCAAGCGTGCGGCTCATTTGATGGTAAGTGGTTACAGTAGCCTATGACATTTGCAACATCAGAGATAACACTTGCTCGTTGACACTTTGAGATATAGATCTAAAGTCTTATGTGCCTGTAGTTTGACCGGAAACCTTTCGAACCGGAACAAAGCAATGCGAGCATTACTGCTTGGCGGCAAAAATAGGTATGGTAGTTAAAATTCAGACCTTATGATACTAGCCTTTGGAGCCTTTCCATTATGTTCAGCAACAAATACACGATGTGAAAAAGTAATGAATTTTCGTGCCGTCTAAACATTTATTAACATTTTGTCGTGTTGTTCCGAAATGATTTTTGCCATAAACACAACTCTCATAATAATTCCTCCCCACATTTATCAAGAACAACACAACTGTTTGCCAAGCCGGCCTTATCACGTCACGGGTATTTATCTCGGCGTGAATAGGCTGCGGACTTTGACATATCGCTGTCACAGTGATACTAGAGTTTAGTAACTTGGAAGAGCTTGCTTTTATGCCTTCGGAACTTGTAAGAACTTGTACTGTTTTATGGCAGTATGAATGGTGTCTTTTGTAAATAACCGTTCGTTCTTTTGTTTGTCGTATCACTGGTAATGTTTTGGTCACAGTGCGTCAATGATTTAAGTCACTTAAATAAAATTAAATGTTGCCTTCACGATGAAAAACATTGTCATATTATGCGGCTCGCACAGTATAGTAGCTATTTTTTTATCATTCGAATGTTATTGTACAAAGATGATTTTAACGCCATGTTAGCTAGCAGATGTTTGGAATTATTAATAGGGCTCGATATCTTCTAATGTTACTGCTTACGCTCTCGGCTAACTCAACAGATCTGTGGAGTTGTAAACAGCTAAGTTTTCCACTATAAAAATAATATTATAAAATTGCGCGGTTAGGACTTTGTATGTGACTGGGTGGTGTGCTAAATTATGTTATCAGATAAATGACAATTATATTATAACCCTTAACATTGTTCATGTATGGTGTGAGTTTACGTTATTATTTATTTTTGGGTAACCGGTTTTGCAAGCATAATCATGGAAATGCGTATATATTTTTTTTTTAATAAGATTGCATTTGAATCTATTAATAATTCTATTTTTTTACAATATTTTTAGCTAATATTTTATTTAAGGTGTGACTTTTAATTTGCGGAAACCAAAATAAATTGTCTGATAACCAACAATAACAGAACTGATACATAACATAAGACAAATACCACAACTGCCATCAAATAAATTCAAATAAAACCACATGCCACAAAAACTTCCCACAAAAACCAGAAGACAAACTGTTTTCGACCCCCGCCTATTCATCAGACATTTCAAAACTACGGCCAATATCAAAATATAGTTATCATTGTCCCGGAGTTGATAAAATATGAACTGCGACGTTGACAAATCGGAGACGCAATTTTTGGGCTTATTCTATGAAGCACAATGAGATCACAAGTCACTTGCTGAAAGGAACTCTGTCTTGCGCGATCAAAATGTCAATTTTTCAACGAATATTAATTGGTATGAATGAAAAACTGAAAAGGTAGAATTAAAGATATTAGAGTTTATTTTTAAATGTTGTATTCACCGAGCAACCGTTGAACAAAGGCGGTTCTTGAAATGTAATTAAATAGTTTCTAAAAGTCAGCAAAAATCACTCATGGTGGTGGTTGCACAATCTTCACATAGTATAAAATAAAATCACTCTTCGCCGTCTGTTCATTTGTATATGTATGTATGCTTAGATCAGAGCGGTTTTCAGCAATAGATAGAGTGATTCAAGAGGAAAGTTTATGCATAGTTTAAGCACCCGTGCGAAGCCGAGGCGGGTTGCTAGTAGTAGATAATGATTGACTGTCATTGAAATGCTTTGGGGTTTTCTATAGTATACGTTTATTGACCGAACGAGCACAGCGGTAAGCGTCTCTATTTTTAATATAACCAAAATTTGCTTTCATCTGCCATTTGAAGGTCGTGTTTTATGATCTGCACGATACTTGGTATACAGGCTTTACGTATCTATAGTTTTTTGTTGTCAGGGATATTTTATTGGAAGGGTACTTCCTACAAAAAAGGGCAAAAAGGGGGCTACTAAATATCTCCTCCTATCCTGTAAAATCCGATTTGGTGGTTATTTTTCTAAGAAAAAAACTTTAAGTTGGTCGTATAAAATTTGGTGAGATCTTCGTGCGGCGTGATGAGCAAAAAAGCTCCTCAAAATGCATTAAGTTTTTCGTGATTGTAAAAGGTCTACTGTTCGCAGGACTACTATTAAAAATGTATGAATGAATGAATGAATGAAAATTCTTTATTGTACAGTGTACACCCTAAAAACTATAAAAAAACAATTAAAATAAAATAAAAGACTACGGAAAATAAACACAATGTACACTGGACGGTCTTATCGCTAAGTGAGCGATCTCTTCCAGACAACCTTTGGATGGAGAGGAGCCTCAATAAACAGAAGATTGGTCGGGGTGCACTCTTTATTAAATAAAACTTTGAAGAATATTATATTATATAATAACATTAAGTCTGTAGCACATGCTGAGTGGCTGTTTTTTTTTCGTCACAATATTATTTAATTTGTATTGTTAGCTTGTAAGACGTTTCAAAGTGATCCTTGTGATTCTACTGAATAAATAATTTTTGATTTTGATTTTGATTTTGATTTTTTATGTTTATTGTGTGGCGTTATATAAATATATTTCTATTCTATTCTATTCTAATATGTAACGATCTACTCCACAATTTTTATAGACACGTAAATAATTTTGTCGTACAAAAATGATCAATTTTTCTAATTATTGTTCAATGTCATCTCTTTTGGAACCTTTTCCAATAACAATTACCTTTTGTCCGAGAATACATAAGCAGCTTATTAATTTGTATTAAAATGGTTCTAATCAGTGTAATTACTTGGGGACACGCATTTGCCGGCAGGCCAGAATATTGCTTATAGCCACCAGTCGAAATGGATGTAGATGATTATAATAATGTATTATGATAATGTGCGAAACGACTTTTCGACGTCCCTTATTGGAGACACACTGACATAGATTAGGGCGCATAAATTGTTCTTTTTTGGTTCTGTACCCTTATAAGAAAAAAACGAGACCTAATTATGAACAACTTTGTTATCTGTATGTCTGCGTGATCGTCTGTCTGACAGGGCATGAATGGGCAACAAGAAATAACTGAAAATTTTGAAGTATTCCTCGATCTCTGTGTCTGCCGCTGACTGTCAAAACCTTTTCTTTTCAGAACGTCTTTAGTCAACCTTTGTGACATTAATAATGGAGTAAGTCTAAATTAGAAGTAGAATTTTTGTCGTTTTTAACATACTTTCCTAAGACTTGTATGTGAATGATGGGTGTATTATGTAAATTTTTCAGTGTATACTGTGATAACAATTTTATGTATTTAAGTTTTAGTAGTTTATCCATATTATTAAAAAAAATATATAGCTTATGTTACTCGGAGATACTGTAGCATTCTAATTTTGAAAGAATTTTTGACATCAGACCAGTAGTTTTTGAATTTATTTGTAACAAACAAAAATACAAACATACAATAAATCTTTTCTCTTTATAATATTAGTATAAAAATGTCATTTAATTTATAATCAATGCAATGCAGCCAGCATGTTGGGAACGCTTCCTACTGGTAGTGATTTGGATCAGTTGAGCTATCTATAGGTCGTTTGTAACGGTCTTTAAATGGCTGTTTCATATGTATTTTGTATATTTTATAATGTAATGTAAATATTTGACGACCAATGTGGCGCGGTGGGCGAATGTCCGCCTGCGACGCAGAGGTTGCGGGTTCGATTCCCGCCTTGGGACAAATGTTTGTAGGATCTGCAAATATTTGTTCCGGGTGTTCTGGGTGTTTTCTATGTATAATAAAAAATATCTGTCTATGTGTTGTTTTGTATTAAATATATATCAGTCATCTAGTACCCATAATACAGCTCTGTTTAACAGCAGCTTACCTTGGGCTAGATGATGCTGTGTGGATTGTCCAGCATTATTTATTTATTTTATTTATTTATTTAATGTAATTATGTACATATTTAATTTTATATAATTATTATTATTATTTGTTAATACACTGGCAGCTATTAGGCTGATGCATCTATAAATAAGATTTAATTTTGACATGTTTAAGTATATTAATTAGTGTAATTGGTGATAACTAATTGAATAAATATATAATAATAATAATGTATGTGTTAAGGGACGTACAGCTACAATATAGTACCGCCTATTACTTTATTAGATCTGGTAGGATCTGTAAGGCAGTTCGATATACCAGCACGGGGGATACCCGGGGTCCAACCCATGCAAAGCGATGTTCTAAAGTATTTTTTTCAGAAAACCTTAGCTCGCCAGCTTTCTCATCTGTATTCATCTCGCGTCGAAGGCAGATGGCGACAATTGGGCGTTACACCGTCCGCTCAGCTAATCCACTTTGCGACTAATTAATTCCATTATCAAAGCGATACAGGCTACACGGCGTCTGTTGTGCAACTTTTTCGGGAAGGCTCTAATCTTTTATCGATACTTATTTAAAATCTTAATGGGTTATGAATTTCCTTTTGGTGCGAATTTATTTTAATAAGGTGATTACGAATATGGTCATCTTCATAATCATAATCAAGCTGCGGACTAATGCATGATCAGCATATTTTAATATTTGTTCATGTCTGGTTGTTTTTATGTATTTTAGAAAAGTAGTAGAGTTCTCTGTGATAGAGCTCGTCCGAGGAAGGACTACCATCATACCTATTTCTGCCGCAAAACAGTAATGCTCGCATTGCTGTGTTCCGGTGTGAAGGGTATGGTTTCCGGTGAAACTACTGGCACATGAGGCTTCCGATCTATGCCTCAAGGTGGCAACCCGCGAGTGATACCTCTGGTTTTGCAAGCGTCCATAGGCTGCGGTAACCGCTTACCATCTTGTGGGCCGTACGCTTGGTTGCCACTTCAGTTGTATAGAAAAAAAAACAGTTTAATTTCGTAAAATATTCAAAAGAATATTTAGCAAGTCAAATGTAGCTGTCATGATTTTTACGCAGGTAATTTACAAGTAGATAAAGCTAATTTGAAATAGACCTTTGTAAAAGTTTTCAACGTTAAAAGGTTGGGTACATGTCCCTAGACACGTCTGGCGGAAAATTGACCCTTGGTCAGAAAGTAGTGTAGGCACCAGCAGTGGAAATACGCCTCTATGATGTTCTTTCTGGCGTGATAAAAAATTTTGAGCACTGGTGGTCTAGTAATTCATTTCATTCAAAATTTAATTATGTAAATAAGTAGATTAATTTTCGTTGGTGTGTTGCCATTAATTTGTGCTCTTTTAGTTCTTAACTTTTTTGGAGCAACCACTCGTGCTTGTTTCAAGACAATTCGCTCGTTATTTAAATTCAAGTACTCTGTCATGGTAAAACTGAATTACAGTGGCTTCTAACAAAGTAAGAGTAGGGTCTTACGTCCTATGTTCTAACAGTATTAGTAAAAGTAATATATTGGGGTCGAAGAGGCGGGGAGGTGAGTGTGTGTTACGTTTAGCTAATTGAATTGTGATGTAGCAGAGTCCCTTTTGTTTCTAGTTTAGACTGTTTTAGACCTTCGAAATGTTTTATTTTTAATTTTCAATCATTCTACTTTTTTTCTATTTGCGACGCCATAACGGATCTATATGTGCGCTATGCCAGGTGCACTCAAACGGTGAAGGATAACATCGTGAGGAAACCGGCATGTCCAAAAACTACAAATTCGAAAGACATGTGCCATCATCCACCCATCGCAATAGGTCCGCGTGGTGGATAATGACCCAATCACTCTCGCTTGAGAGTAAGCCAGTGTCTCAGCAGTAGGAAAATTAGAAGGCTGTAATGATGATGATGAACGGATCTAACAGAGGCCATATTATCATTATCCGGAATGATGCTTTTGAGAATCGTAACCGGTAAAAACTGGAAGATTACGTTTGCGTTTTTAAGGGTTTTTAGTGAGCCTTCAGTGCGGGTTGGTGGTTTATTTCTTCTATTATTACTTTCCTTCAAAGTTTGAGAGCAAAATATTGTGCATTTTACAATATTTTTAAAGCAAAATATTTTTTTTTTGGTTTCAAACCTACGTTCTTAAGATTATAAAACTCTGGTGATCCAGTGGTAGTGACTGGATCACCAGAACTCTTACCTAGAAGAAATCTCGTATAATAATTCATATAAAATAAACCCATTGATTATTTCCCAAAGAACTTGCTATCGGAAAGCAAGCTTTTACATAAATCACAGCAACGATATATTAGCAAAGTTTCCATTCCGCTCAGATCCGCCACAGATGCTGTTGACTGCAGCGAAAAGTTACCCCGCTGTCATAACTGTTATTGGAAAGGAAAAGGAAGATTTGGGTTGTGTAGTTTTGATGTAAACCGGGCGTGTTTCTACTAGCTACAAACTACTTGTTTTAATTGACCTCAGTGGCGGAGTGGGCGAGTGCCTGGCTGAGAAGCGAGAGGTCGTGGGCTCGATTTTTGCTGAGTAACAAATTTTATACATATATGCAAATATATATAAGCTGAGT